>CM068745.1:3659874-4259874 GCA_035084275.1 Hydrolagus colliei | reverse complement strand
AATTCACTACCCCAGAAGGCTGTGGATACTCAGCCCCTGAACATTTTCAAGGCTGAGACTGATAGATTTTTTTTAAAATAGAGGGATTAGGGGATGGGGCAGGTAATTAGAGTTAGGTCAGAAGATCAGCCATGATTTTATTGAATGGCGGAGCAGGCTCGAAGGGCCGAATGACCTTCTCCTGCTCCTAATTCTTATGGTCTTATGGTTTTAAATATAGGTGACAGAATTCAATTAATTTTTTTGCTTATCCTTGCTTGGCTTAAATGTATTTAAAATAGGCCTTCAATTAATTTGACTAAATATTAGCAATTCAGCCTACTTAAAATCATTTTTTTATAACCCATTCTCTTAATCCAATCACTTTTTATCTGTTAACAAAGACATGTCAAAACTCATGGCAAATATATTATAAGTGAATGGTTTAAGCACTCACTACACAGGCACTGAGCTACAAGGCTGTTATCTCGATTTCTTCTAAAATTGGTTTGCAATTGAAAAGGAATGAATTATGCATTAACAAAATTGATTTATATGCAATGGTACACCATAGATCAGATACGGGTTTCAGGTGTATTATCAACTCATATGTTAATCTGATGAATTAAGATTTATCATAGTTCAATTGATTTTGTAATTTCTACTTCAGAAGTGAAACTTGCTGTAAAGTCTATCTATATCAATGACTAACCTCTAACAATACCATCATAAGGACCCTATACACACTACTATGCAATTATCCCAATATGGTTTTAAAAATAGAATCATTGATTTAGTGTTGTTGTTGATATTAGGCTAGAAATCCAGAAATGCTATCAGTTTTACAGAAACAGTTATCAATAACATATTTTACTTCAATGTGCTCCTACCTGCTACACCTAAATTGCTTGTCTGGTGTTATCAGATTTATTCTTTAGTGCTGGGACATCTCTAGAATCTTATCTAGCGATCACTGGAAGAATCACTAGAGGTCAAAAAAATTGTTACACAACAGCTGGTTATTTTTACATGGAATGCTTTACTCCAGTGGCTATTGAAGATAAGACCATAATATTTTAAAGGGAATGGAATGAGCATTTGAAGAGAAGTGGGTGGGGGTTGGTGTGTAGGGGGTGGAGTGGGGAAAGATGACCAAAAGTGTGGCCAAAGCGGCATATTGTCAGATGAGCCTTGAAGGGAGGGAAGGAGAGAGTCAGAATTAGATTTCTGTAGGTCGAAAGCCTGCCTGCTGATGATGGGGTTGGCAGGATGGGTGACATGATGTTTACTGATTTTCTCTATTCTTTCAATTTATGAACCTTGAAACTGAAAAAAACACTATTATAGCAGTACAGGGCCTCGAACATTAGACAGCAGTATATAACCTTAGTATTCAGTTCAATCCTCAGCTCACCTGCTTTATTTCACATTCAGTCCTTGATCAATACCTTTTCTTCACTTTCAAAATCCAAATCCTCATTCACTTCTGAATTGATTTCTCTAACACACTTTTCTCTGGTCTCACCATCCACAAGCTCTCCTGTCCCCTCCATCATATCATCAGTGATTGAGCCTTCAGCAACTACATCCCAAACCTTTGAAATTTTCTCTGCCTACCTAATCCTCCATCTCATAAGAATTTGATAGATCCATCCAGTTCACCTTCCACCATCCCGGCAATCATTTGATATGTCATGTCCCAACTATATATTATATCCTGAGATACTATTTTCTAAAGGAAATGTATCTAATTTGTTCTTGAAACAAACTTCGCCCTCTCTTTATCTGTCTTTCAATTCCATCTCAAACCTTACTTCTTCCCCTGAGCCTACCATCACCTCCCCATTCCGTGACTTGGCATCCATCTATGTAGAGTGCTTTGAAACATTGTCCTATACGATGGGAATAAATTCTTGTAGATTTCAAAAATGGATTATTTAATGACAAACTCAAGGTTGAAGAGACTTAGCTTATCTAATGTCTCCTCACAGCTGTTCACTCTAACTCGGTGGAGTAGTTCCAAATATCTTTTCTTTAATAAATTAGTGTGTTCAATTATTTGGGTATTTTTTCCCCAATGGCAAACAACTCTACTCCTCATGCTGGTGAGTAATTCCATTGGTACAGATTGCCTTCCGATATCCTACCCAAGTGGTCATTTTCTATGTACCATCCATGGCAGTAATGGTGGCTGGTCACTCAACTATGCATGGTGTCATAGCTGAACATAGCCTCTCCTCACCTGGTTGCATGCATGCATGTATGCGTGTGCTCGCACATACACACACATGCATTACCTTTGGAGAATATTTGTGGAGGGACTATGAGCAGGACTTCTAATCACTAAAATATTTAATTGTAAATTTTGTAAACAAATTTTTCTGCTTATTCTCAGGTTTTCCTAAACGTTTTTAACCTTGAATTTGACTTACAATGGCTGAATATTGACTTTAAAGACCAATATGGAAAAGTGTTCTTGGTGCAACCACCAAGGACATCGACCTATAATTACGCCCGGTTTGGGAATTTTTTCATTTTCTTTCATTTCATGTTTTCATATCTTTTTAGTTCCAGGCAACCCATGCCTATCAAACCATATTGAATTGACTGTGGTTCTGATCATTACATTTGATGCCATATGAGGTACTTTTCCATGTCTTTTTGAAGGAGTTGATCCGCAACTCAATTCTGTCATTATTGCACAGTTACATTCCCGCCATTGCTTCTCCAACAGAATAAGTTACAGAAGCTATCTGCACCAGAACACTTCTACACTGCCAAGTTTCCTGGAGAAATGGTCTCTTTAGATTCTAACATGTTCAGGATGAGTGATTATTCCTTTCAATATACTTTATTGATTTCCATGTAGTACTCTCTGAATAAGCAATTTGGTCATTAATTATATATTTCCCTTCTTTTACCTTTCTCCTCCAAATATATCTTGTGCCTCTAAGAAAAGTAATCGGATAGGTGCCAAAGTTGTCAGTGATAAATCTATTTACAAAAGCAATTCTGTTTTATTTATGGTGGAGTCTCTGGCAAGTTTACCAGATGTTGGATAGCTATTGTGACCCAATGCTCAGTCTCTTTTAATGTTATAATTGAGCAAGCTACCACAAGATGCATGAAATGCTCAATTGAGCCGATATTTGACCTCAGGTTCATTGGGTAGTATGGGCAGCTCTTGTTCATCGGCTTTTTCTTTGGTAGATACAAGCCTGGCTCAGATGGTCGCGCTGTTGCCTCTGAGCTAGAAGGCTGTGCATTCAAGTCCCATTTCAGGACTTAGAACTCATATAATCTCGAATAACACTCCAATGCTTCAATGAAGTGTAGT
This sequence comes from Hydrolagus colliei, assembly GCA_035084275.1. Taxonomy (NCBI): domain Eukaryota; kingdom Metazoa; phylum Chordata; class Chondrichthyes; order Chimaeriformes; family Chimaeridae; genus Hydrolagus; species Hydrolagus colliei. The sequence continues at coordinate 4,256,558 of CM068745.1, read as the reverse complement.
GTATCATTAGATTCTCTGTCCTTCAGAGGACATGTTAAACTGAACTGCTAACTGCCTGTTCAGGTGTCCAATAATAATCCCATGGCATTATATGAAAAAAGTGTCCTGGCCAACAATGGCCCAAATAAAATTGATTGCAACTTCAAAGGTGTTTGAGGGACATTGCTGTGTGCAAATTGGCTGCCACGTTTACCGATAAAATATAGTCACTTTACAATACATCTCGTGAAGACTATGGTGATGTCCTCCTTATGTGAAAGGCCGTATATAAAATGTAAGAAATATTATTATCATCTATTGCATGGTACTATTGTTTTGAGATTTGAGATAAGCAAGTTTCAAAATTTATTCCCACTGCCAATGAAACGATAACACATAGAAACTATGGGAGATTCTTACAACTTACATGGTAGAGCACTAAATACACTAATTGGAAGACACTCCAATGCAGTATTGTTGGATAAAAAATTAAACAGAGACTCCAGCTGCCTATTCAAAAACAACAACTACTTGCACTTATAATAATAATAATCCTTGCATTTGCTATAGCATATACAAGTCTTCTAGACGTCTCAAAGTGCTTCACAGAATATACTGTAAAGTAAATTGACTGTATATTTGTGGGTGAAACGCAGCAGTCAATCGTGCATAGCAGCATCCCACAAACAGTTGTGGATTGAGTGGCTCAATTATCATTATTTTCCATGAGGATTAGTATCAATGTACAAAAATACGCCAGTCAAATTCCTCCATTACAATGGCAGAAGAAATTGTCCAACTGAAATATATAACGGTATTCATATAAAGTCATGATCATACAATGAGGTTCTTCCAGTGAACAAGCATTTAACAAGCAATAATCAACACTAACTGTGTCCTACAAAGATACAAATCAAGGAAAACAGATTTCATCTTTTGTAGCGGCTATTTTTCTGCATTCCTGCACTTGTACTGTATATGAATATATATATATAGCGTCCTCCTCACAGGGTAGCACCTTAGAGCGCTTAACAGAGCCCTTAATAATGGCGGAGCCTGACTCCGAGCCAGGGGAAGCAGGGAGGTAGCCATAAGCACGGCCGAAGAGAAAAGGTGGATGATAAAGATGCCGTTGCATTATTTGAAAAGAGAAGGGAGTTTCTCTCTGTCTCCTAGTTAACAATCCCTCAAATAAAAGTGGTGACTCACTTCATGGCTGTTTGTGGCACGTTGCTGCGCTCAAATTAGTTTGCTGCATTTGCCCACAATATATATAGTTACTCCACTTTGCAGTATATCCTGTGAAGCACTGGTTTCTGCCTAGTTTGAAATCAGCTCTACCAAATGTAAGGCCAATTATAGTATTGCATTTTTGTCCCCATGACATTTTACATTTCTTTTAACCTTTTTAAATTTCCTGTGGACTCAAAGTGTCATTCTATTACTTTGTTGCAAAACCCAGATCTACTGCAATGGTCCTAAGTGCAAGAGTGATGGAATGTGGATTTGTAGCTACAGTCTAGGCTAGAATGACAATCTGGGCTCGACTACACAACTCCCTGCTTGTCAGCCTTCCCATCTCTTTCCTCCACAAGCTGCAGAACATCCAGAACTCTGCAACTTCAGTCTTATCCTACACCAGGCTCTGTGACCCCATAACCCATACCCTCACCCAGCTCCACTACCTCACCATCGCTTAGAGCAGTGGTTTCCAAACTGTGGGGGCATGTACCATTGGCTGGGGGGCCTTTAGAGTCTCAAGCCCCCGAATGCATGTGAAGCCGAGGCGGAACCGAGGACTTGAGTGTGTGGATCAAATTCAAAATCATCGATCCATACCTTCAAGACCCTCCATGGTCTTGCCCCTACTACCTCTCTGACCTGCTCCAGCCTGCTCCATATCTCCCACCCGACTGCCCCCCCCCCCCCCCCCCCCCCAAACATTGGCAGTCAGGCCTCCATCAGGGTGCTCTCCTATATCGGGCTGTCCCTAATGAAACAGAGGAAACTGTATTTTAATTTAAAAGTTAGTTTGCAGGTACAGCAAGCAGTTAGGAAGGCTAACAGTATGGTGCGGTTCATTATAAACGGGCTAGAATATAAGAGTAGGAAAGTCTTGCTGCAGTCTTGCTGTATAGGGCCCTGGTGATTATTTAGGAAAGGATGTCCTCGCCTTGGAGTGGGTACAACATAGATTCACTGGGTTGGTACCTGGGAGGAGGGGAATGAGTTACGAGGATAGGTAGAGCAATCTAGGTCTGTATTCTCTAGAATATAGAAGAATTAGAGGTGATCTTATAGAAACCTATAAGACTATTAAGGGGCAAGACAGAGCAGATAGTGTGAGACTGTTTCCCCTGGTTGGAGAAACTGTAACCAGGGGTCACAGTCTGAAGATTAGGGGTCAGCCCTTTTGCACTGAGTTAAGAAAAAGATTCTTCATTCAGAGGTTAGTGAATTTATGGAATTCTCTACCCCAAAGGGCTGTGGATGCTCAGTCCTTGAACATATTCAAGACTGAGATATCTTATGGTTATCCATATCTTATAGATAAAGGGATTAAGGGATATGGGGATAAGGCAGGTAGGTGGAGTTAGAATAGATCAGCCATGATCTTATTGAATGGCGGGGCAGGCTGAAGGAGCCGAATGGCCTACTCCTGCTCCTAATTCTTATGTTCGTATCTTCTTAACCATTTTAAAATATGGGATGGAAAGAAAGAAAAGCAGAACTTTTTTCATAATTTGGTCTGTACATTTGGCAACCATGAAATATGGTATTTCATGTTTTATTTTAGTATGTTTGTTGTCTCCTCGACGAGCCTTCAAATTGGTACTTATTAGAACAAATCTAAACTGATCAGGACACCCCAATATCAAATGCTGTATAAGGATGATCTTGATTTGTGACTTCTGTTGAATTTTCACAGTATTCAGAATCTTTTAGTCTCGCATAAAATCCTGGATCTTATATTTTACTGTTGACATTTCAATTGTTAACACCCACAAGTTACACAATTGTAGGTCACACAGAATTACAGGAGGACAAATGAATAGCAGAATAATTAATATAACAAATTGAACAATGCAAAAATAGCAATTAAAAATTGAATGTCTTGGTGCGAGCAAATGAAGAAATCATTCCTGATCACAAATTTGTATAACCTTCATCCAAATTAACAATCCTTTTAAATGGTTTAGTTTAGCAATATTCTACAGAACTGCTCATGTTAACAAAGCAGGTTATTTGAAAAATCATTCCATTCATTACTTCTGTTTCCTAAACCGTTTCATATAGCGTTAGATATATAGCTTTGCAAGGCAAATCAGACATTATTATCTTTTACAATGGATGGAGTTCATCTGGAAGTGAGGTCTGAGGCCCTGAACATTCATATCTGCCATTCTCATAAATATAGGTGTAGGTAGATTAGACATGAATAATGTGGCTTACCACAGGATATCACAAGGTCACACGTCTCCCAACAAATTTCATGGGCTAGTGAATCAAGAATTGAATAAAATAAAACAAAATCTCAGAGCATTCTTCTTACAGCAGGAAGTGTTGATTCTTTGAAACACGGATTAGATTAGATTATTTTTAGGAAGTAACATAATGGGATATAGGGCAATACATAGGTAGTTTGGGACATATCTGCATGCGACCACTAGGAAGGCAGAAGGCGAATTATATGGACCTTGATCTTTTTCGCTTAGCATATGTTTGTATATGTTCGTATCTTGTAAACCTGAGTACACTGGAAGTTCACGTGTAACATTTGGAGGATTGTTCATCTCTGGGTGAAGCTCCGGTTCATAGTTGCATAAATCAATCAATCAAAATTACATTTATATAGCGCCTTTCACGTCGGGAGGACTTCCCAAGCCGCTAAACAGTCAGCTAGGGACCAGAGCAGGGGTGGAACTGGTTGGGGTAGGGGGAAGGGAGAGTAGGAAAATTGACTGTATATTTGTGGGCGAAACTCGGCAGCCAAATTGCGCACAACAGTGTCCCACAAAGAATCGTGGAAGTGGGGTTAGGGGAGAAAGAGGGGAAAGAGGGTAAGGTGAGGGGTCGGGGTAGGGGGAAGGAGAGCAGGAAAACTGACTGCATATTTGTGTATAAATGCATCAATTGATACTACAGAGCAATGCTGGAGAAGCAATGTATTGTCAGAAGTGCAGTCCTTCTGATCAGACGATAAATGTGAGTTTGTGCTTGCCAAATCAAGATAAAAGATCTCATGCTATTATTGGAAAAGTGAAGGGAGATTCTCCTGATGTCCTTGCCAAAATCCCCCGGATAAAATTGGTCATTCATTTCATTCACTTGGCCATCTAATTTTTGCCCACAAATCCAGTCACTGCACTTTATAGTAAATTTAGTGAACCACTGCTTTGAGACATTTCTCTTTGAACATCGGCAGCACTGTTGCTCTAGAAATCCCGTCTTTAGGAATTTCAGATACCCAAACAATTTTGTTATCTGGGTTTTCAGGCATGCGGAAATCTACAGTGTTTTAAAAGTCAGAAGAGGGAGGTGAGGTACAAAACACCTGATAAAATATTGGGAACATTAAGAACAACTTAATAGCACCTTTCATGTTGGGAAAACACGTCAACAAACTTTTCAAAGACTGAGAGGATTCTAGAACTGAGGGGGTGGGAGTGGGAGGAAAGTGGTTGAAAGTTCAGTCACACAGGTAGGTCTACAGGTAGATTTCAATAATAATAATTATCCTTGCATTTGATGTCGTGCGTAATCACATTGTCAAGATATCTCAAACGTGCTTCACGGGATTTAAATGTTTCAATGTCTCATTCAAAAGACAGCACTTCCATCAATTCAGCACACACCCAACACTGAACTGTCAGCCTAAACTCCGGTAAAAGTCCTGATGTGGGGCTTGATCTTACAACCTTCTGACTCAAAGTTGAGAGTACTACTAATTGAGACAGTATCAGTTATAATGGTATATGATAACAATAATAAACCTTGCATTTGTTAAAGCGCTTTTCACATCTTCTAGATGTCTCAAAGTGCTTCACAGAATATACTGTAAAGTGAATTGACTGAATATTTATGGGTGAAACACGGCAGCCAATTGCGCACAGCAGCTTCCCACAATCAGTCATGGATTGAAATTACCCCCCAAAAATAAAAAAAATGGAGGGATTAGTATTAGGCATGTGGAGTAAGGAAACTTGTCCAAGGTTTTGCCCTTCCAGGAATTGAACCCAGGTCTCTCGCTTGCGAGGTGAATGCTCTAACCACTGCGCTACAGGACTCCAAACCGTTGTCTAACAATACTGTTAAGAAAGCATGTTATATTGGGGTAAACATTTGCGTGTTTCTTTTCAGATCCACTGTCAAATTTATTAAGAATCTGCAAATCTGCAATTGTTGCCTCATCATTCTCTTCAATGTAAATAAAAGCATCTCTGGAATGTCTCTGTCACAGATTCACTAAATTGCTTAAATTATTAAGACCAATCTCAAATCTTTCAGTCTCCAGAACTACAATTTTAGGAAGATAAATTGAAATAAAACGTGTTGAATTCTTGTGGTGACTGAATGAAATGGGAGCATTTCTTTACAGTAGAAATATAATCAGGCCTTAGGAATCCTTTAAAGTTCATAGGGTTTTAGTCGGTTGGTAGCATTCTCGCTTCCGAGAGTCAGAAGATTATGGGTTCAAGTCCTACATCAGAATTTGGAGTTCATATATATTAGGCGTACAATTCAAATGCAGTGCTTGGGGTCATGCTTCATTGCAAAAACGCTATTCTCCAGATGAGATGTAAAAACAAGGCCTCATCTGCCTGTTCACATGAACGTTGGAGATCCTGTGGAACGATTTGAAAAGAGTCTCTTGGTGCCCAAGCCAACAATGCATCAAATTAAATTGATTATTCACTTTTTGGCTGTGGGAAATTTGCTGTGTTCAAATTGCATGCTACGTTCACCTTCACTATACAGCCACTACACTTTACTTTATTTCCTGTGAAATATTTTGAGGACATCATCCTGAAAAAGCACTTTAGCAAATGCAAGGATAATTACATCATCCACCTGCAAACAGACACGGTGAATACAAAAATAATAATGATATTTACATTTGATATAGTACTTTATCATGCCGTGGAGCCATCTCAAAGCAGTTCACAGAATACTGTATATTGTAAAGTAGATTGACTGTCCTCCTTGAGCTCTCTGCTGCCTTTGACTCTGTTGAGTCCTGGGCGAGGAACAACGTTCTCCAGTTGAACGTCAACAAGACTGAGGCCACTTGTCCTGCTGCCTTAGTATTTAGGTGTGTCTTAGGTGTGTCTTAATATTTTCAGACACACCAAGACAGCAGAACAATAAACCACAAGTTCAGAGTTGCTGAGGTCAATTTTAGGACAATTGTTTTGGGGGTGACGTGGCAGCCACTTTGAACACAACAATGTCACACAAACACCTCACGTGTGAATGACATCTGATTTTCCTGGGGGTTTGGTGGTCACAAAACCAGGAGAAACTTCCTTCACTTTTTGGGAACAATCCATGGGGTTCTCTAATGTTCACGTAAATGGGAGGTTTTAATGCCTCATGAGAAAGACAGCAGCTCCAACAATGCAGCACTAGCACTGTATCAGGAGTGTTGACAATATGCGTTCCAATTCCCAACAATTATTTTCTTTTATATTGTATTATTTCTACTTAGGATTCACAAATCAAATAAAGACTTGTAAAAAAAATTATAATGAAGAACATTTAAGAGCAAGACTGCAATATTTGTCAATATTTGCATTCACTATCGCTCAGATCAATCATATTTTACATAGTGGTTTGCAGTGCTTCTTTAATTGAAAAACTCTAAATAAATGCAAGTTATTAATATTATATTCCTCTCCCCTTCTCAGTCAAACTTCATTAATACTGTACTGCCTTATTTAAAGGTCATATTCTTAACCACTGGGAAATTAATTCTAAGTCATTTAAAATGCTTCTTGATCTTTGTTTTTCACCCAAAACTCTTCTTATCCCCCACCACCCCCCCACCACCACACACACCTTCCGAAAACAGCATACTGTGTCCTAAAACTCTCCTGCATGAAACATTCTCACTGAATCTCTCTCTGGGTGATCTGTTGATATATCTGCTGGGAAATGTTTAATCCAAGGTTCAATTCTCACTTTGATCTGAACCACCAAGTATTTCTCGTAAGTCTGATCATTTGGAAACAGGTTAGAATCTACAGTATTTACAATTGATGTCCAAAGGCAAAATAATTCAGATCTGTGCCCAAGTGTGACTGAGGCAATCCTTCTGGAAGGATGGTCAAGCAAAATTTCTCTTGCAGAAAATAATTGTAAGTGTATGCTATAATTTAATTTATTGAAAATTTTAAAAAGTTAAAATATATAACTTATTGTAACATTATTGGTTGTATTTAATTCCTATTTGGTAAAATGTGAACAAAGCTGTATTTAATCCGCAGCTATTTGGGGGATGTTTGATATGCTATGATGCACAGGAAATGAAAGAAACAGTTCTCAGATTCCGTTATTTTGGGGGATACTGTATGTAACACAAAATGAAAGTTAGCTTTCCTATTACTCACTCTGAGCTATATGCACTCAACATTATGACAGATAGCAGGGTGAATCCTGTACTTGATGAAGCACAATAGATCAAAATATTTGACATAATCATATTTGTGAATTGTGTCTGGTATTCTATTATTTTTCAAGTCTCATGACTCCTTTCATGTAAGTTCTAAACACCGTTCCAGTGGAAAAAATGATTAAGAGTATGACCTCTGAGCAAGTCACTACTTAATGGATTCGGAATTCCACGTTCATTAATAATCTTTTGTGACATTTTCATCTATTTGAAAGCAAAATATTTTAAAAATTCTTGAAATACCAAGGAAATCTTCACAGCTGTCTGACTGACATCTGGATATCCTGTATTGAGCCATCTCACCAAGAATCCAATTTTTTTTTTAAAAAACTATCCAATCGTTCCTATTGTACCTCAATAAACCACTAATTTCCCCCATGATCTTATCTAGAGACACACTGCTGGGGGTTGCATTTGAAAAATATGAGTGAAAAAGGAAGAGCTGGGTGGACAATTGTCAACCACTATGCTCTAGATTAATATATTTGTTTTCCCCCCTAACATCAAAACCTCAGCTCTATGAAAATCCCCATTGGCAGGGAAAGTAAAAATTCCATGGATAGAATCGCCAGCACAAACTTTCTGTTTGCACAAGGAATGTTTTGGCCCACGGAATATATTGTGCATTTCCAAATCTGCTGTTTTCTTATTTCACCTCAGGCTTTTCTTTCAAATCGGCCAACATGTATAACTGTGATCCTTTGATTTTTCTCTGTATCTCCATGAACCTTTCGGCTTTGAATATAAGAACTGCTGGATGGAAGCGAGAAGTAATCAAAGCAGAGAAACACATGGGGAAGTAAGTAATGCACCAAATATTTAGTTCACTTCAGTTTGCCAAAAGGAGCCAGAAATAACTGGTGACGAAAGACTATTTCTAGTTCAGTTAGTCTTCTTTGTAGAAAGGCATCGAAAAGAAAACCCTTGATGTTTGCAACTTCCACTGGTCTAGTTTTACATTGATTGATACAGGATACATACAATATACAGTATTTTGTTAATCCTGTATTCTACAAAATGTCCACTTTGCAGTAAATCCTGTGAAGCACTTTGAGCTGTCTTGATGACATGATAAAATATGGTATAAAATTATTATTTTAAAAATGTATTATTACAGTCCACATCTAATCACGTTAAGCGATCCAATTGCCTGAATGTGTCATTCATTTGACAATTAGCCATATTTACATTTTATTTTTTGCCAACAATCAAATTCTGAAAATAACTTTATGATCTTGCAATGACAATAGCCGCCACAATTACTCTGTCAATAATGTGCAGTGTGCAGCAATTTGAAAAGAGTAAATAGTAATCAAACTCTATAAAGCAGGAACTCTACTTTCAGGCAAACTGCGTTCTGCATTTGTCACATTTCCATTTACGGACAAGTTGTCCATTTGCAATAAGAAGTCATTATTGATGGTACCAATTATAAATTGCTCTGTGCTCCTCAAATAGAAATGTCATCATCCTCTAATTGGCTGCCAGTGTCCATCCTGAGAACCAGTGATTAAACGTGGTGATGGAGGAAGGATGAGAAAGACCCATATATTATTCAAGCCAAGTCCACATATGATACAATAGACATTATTGATACAATTATACATAGCCTAGATCAGAATTGTCCAAAAGGCAGCCCATGGACCACATCCGGCCCGATGGGTGATTTCACCCGGACCGAGAGCCACCCGCTCTTTCCCTCTCCCGCAAAGGTTCTTTCACGGCAGCGGCAGCGGCAGCGGCAGCGGCAGGCGTTGGCAGTTGGAAGGACTCTACGCATCCTGGAAATTCACAGTAGTTCAATTGGCATTTGAACAAGAAAAAGTGGTAACAATTTCAAACAGGACCCTTCTTCAGAACCCAGATTTCCATTCAAGGGTCTTATCTGAAATCATTACACATTTTTCTCTTTGGTAGCTGATTGATCTGTTATATTGGTGGATTGTTAACATTTCTGTGTTTCTTGCATGTATTCATTGTAATTGGTTGCTTCTAAAGCAACTGATAGTAATTTTGGGGTGTAAACTGTGGTATGTAATCTCATGATCATAGAATCATAGAATTGTACAGCATTGAAGGAGGACATTAAGCCCATCTTGTCTGTGCCGGCTCTTTGAAAATTGCTGTCCAAATCAATCCCACTGCCCTGTTCTCTCCCCATAGCCCTGTAAACATGCCCTCCCCAAATAATTGTCTAACTTCTCTCTTAACAGTTGTTATTGAATTGACCTCCATCATCCTTTCAGGCAATGCGTTCCAGATGCGAATAATTCAGTGTGTGGAAAACATTTCTCCTCCCCTCTGTTTCTTTTAACTATTAGAACTATTAACAAACACTATTTTAAATCAGTGTCCTTGTGTTACCTTTGCAATCACCAGTCGAAATAGTTTATTCTTGTTCACCTTATCGAATCCCCTGATAATTTAGAAAATGTCTATTAAGTCTCCTCTTAACCTTCTCTTCTCCAAGGAGAATTATCCTAGCTCTCCAGCCTCTCCTGATAACTGAAGTCCCTCATTCCTGGTACCATCCTGGTAAATCTCCTTTGCACCCTCTCCAATGCCTTGACATCCTTCCTAAAGTGTGGTGACCAGAATTGAACACAGTACTCCAGCTGGCACCTAACAAGGTGTGTTATAAAGGATCATCATAACTTCCTGATTCTCCTACAGCATTCTACTTATTTATAAAGCCTAGTTTTCAGCAGGCTTTTTTTTTAACAGTATTAACAACCCCTATTTTAAAAATATATATTTTTAAGCGCTTGAGGGCACTACTCTATGTGAGGGGTACTATATAATGCAATTTGTTGTTGATGTTGTTATTTTCCATATATTTATACATTGTTAGTGTCACCCTTATATGCTTACGTGGGGGAGAGAGATTTGAGTGCAACCAACCCTTAAAGAGTTAGTAACCAATTGGCTCAACAACAAGAAACACAACAACAACAAAATTGCACTTATATAGCGCCTGTCACATCGGGAGGACGTCCCAAAGCACTGAACAGTCTGGTTGGGACCGAGCTGGGGGTGGGGTGGGGGGGGAGGGTCGGGGGAAGGGGAAGGAGTGTGGGAGAGGGGGAAGAGTTAGTGGGGCAGCGGAAGGCGTGGTCAAAGAGGAAGGTCTTGAGACTGGCCTTGAAGGAGGAAAGGGAGGAAGCGAGGGGGAGGGGCTGCGGGATGGAGTTCCACAGTGTGGGAGCAGAGAGGCTGAAAGCCCGGCCACCGATGGTTGGGGGGTTAGGGCGGTGGACACGGAGCAGGCCTGAGTCTGCTGAGCGGAGGGTGTGGGCACAGGCTGGTAGGGAGACAGTAGGTCAGAGAGATAGGCGGAGACAAGGCCGTGAATGGCCTTGAAAGTGAGGACAAGTATCTTGAATTGGATCCTCTGGGTGACGAGGAGCCAGTGGGGACGGGCGAGGGTGGGAGTGATGTGGTCGTGAAGCCTGGTGCGGAAGAGAACACGAGCTGCAGAGTTCTGAATGATCTGCAGCCTGTGAAGGGAGGAGCTGGGGAGGGCGACGAGGAGAGAGTTCCCGTAGTCGAGCCTGGAAGTGATAAAGGCGTGGATGAGAGTTTTGGCGGCATGTGGGGTGAGTGAGTGGCGGAGTCTGGCAACATTAGTCTGGTTCAGAGCAGGAGGTGGATGAAATCCAATGAAAAATGCATCACTCAGGTACAGCTCAGCAATCCTGAAAATTTATCACACACAAGGTTAGCCATGATAGCCACATGCTCTGAAGCATAAATTCAGCTGTGGGAATGCAGCTCCATTCAAGTGAATCGTGTACAGTGTCGTTTCCATAACATGTGCAATAACAGGGTGCAGAAAACAAACCAATTCGTTGCGAAAGATGTGTTTGCATCTCAAAGAAAACGCTGCTTCCATTACCAACATCCAAAAAAGAGGCAGCTGGGGCATCAAATACATTGGCTCCATTTTACTTTTAAAAGCTTGTGAGTTTCTGTTTACCGCTTAACAATATTACCGCATTGTATCATATAACAGCAGAGTACAGTAATTGAATGACATGATTTAATCACATGGGATTGTGAATAGGTGCCAGTATCAAGGGTTTAAGTGTTACTTTCACTGATCATTCCACACAACATTTTCATGTACAATGTCTTATATAGCAGATAAAAGGTGCGACCTTTTAGTGGAATACTTTTTATTGTGGCTGCACTGTACTTTGTGACCCCAATCTGATTGAGGACTTTACTCAGGGTGAATGAAGAAGGAAAAGGAGAGATGCATCTCATACATCACCAATATGACTTAAGTAGGAACCACATTCAAAGCACTTAATGTATTCCTTCTCCTACTTACAAGGGCTGATTGAAGCCAAAATCATTGCTGTTGTTTGTGAAGCATTAAGGTGTTATTAAAATAATTATGAATCATGAACATGTGAAATAGGACAGGCCAAAAACAAATTAAAATTAATATCCTGTTTAAATTGACTTTTAATTGGTTGCATCTAAATTATATATCACTAATTAAAATTCTAATGTTTCAATATCATAATTACAAAACACGGTTGAGCGGACACTGAATGCGCACAGAAGCAGGTGCGGAAAATTCACTTTGATCTGAAGAAAAACAGAATTGGTTCCATTGTGTTTTCAGACCTTTTTGATTAAGAGTATTCCATGTTATAGAGTCGAGATATTCACAATGCAGCCACTGTCTCTAAGAACCCTGCCCTGATGTGCCCAGTGTAACATATCAGAACGTACCCTCAGTTACATTAGGTTACTCTTGAGAAACTGATCATATACACTGCATTTGCTCTGCCTGTCTCTGGGGTTTCATATGATGCTGAATGTGTTTCCAGATTGTAATTAGAATGATCTTCTACAGAGAACAGTCTATGGCCTATCTGTAGCCCTATGCTCATGCTGTATCATTTGAATCTCATCACCGTCTGCACTATACTTTGGAGAGACCTTACAAAACCACCGCATTCTAGCGTGGAGAGTAATTGAAAGTTATGTCAATCTAATACCATGCTTTCACATGCCTCTGTAAATGCTGCTCCATGGAGTGCCACGTGCATTAAACCTCTGGAGGCGACTCCAAACCTCATTTAATACTCTGCTGTGCGAAAGGTTAAATTGTGACAGCAATAAATATGCAGAGACAGCTAACAACTCCTGCTGAATAAATCCAGTGGCATTTATCAATCGAGAGATGAAAAGGATGAAACAGGCGGAAATCTTGTAGCTTAATAAATATGGAGTCCCTTATTTCACCAAAGCTGCGGAATCACTCACTTCATTTGCTTCTATATTGATTTTAAGAAAACATTTTTGTTTTATCTACAGTTCACACGCCTGAGTTCATATTTCATCCTTGAATGTTACGGTTCATAGAATCATAGAATCTTACGGCACAAAGGAGGCCATTCGGCCCATCGAGTCTGTGCCGGCTCTTTAAAAATAGCAATTTAATCCCACTCCCCAGCTCTCTCCCCATAACCTCACAAACCCGTCCTCCCCAAATAAACCTCTACCTCTCTGTTTGTTCTGTAAAACAAAACAACAACAAAATTATATTATGAGAACGCCTTTCACGTTGGGAGGACGTCCCAAGGCACTGACTTAGGGATAACTAACAACAACCACAAAATTACTTTTGTAAAGCACCTTTCAAATTGGGCAGACATTCCAAGGCGCTGGACAGTCAGTGTTTCAGACACGAGCTGTGGTCGGAATAGAGGAGGATGGAGAGAAGGGAGGTGGGGTTGACCGAATGGGACCGCACCAATCTCTCCTCTAGACAGTGAATTCCAAATAATGCTTGCAACACTGCTCACCACTGGCACAGACACACAGACACACAGAACATAGAAACAGGAGTAGGGCGGTTGATCAGTTCCTGAACCCCAATTACCCGCTCTAGCCCCTTATTCTTTAATCCTCTAACCTAAAAAATATCCATCCACCTCTGTCTTGAATATATAAATGTTTCCGGCATCCATAACCTTTTTGGGGATAAGTTAGTGATGAGAACGGGCCAGCCATTCAGTCACCAAATTTCATCCCTCTAATTAGAATTTTTGCAAAACGTTTCAATTTGGTCTTAATTTGAATGTTGGTTTTCCTTAGTTCCTAAAATAATCCAGGCAATAAAGTGATCCTTATTTATTTTTGCCATCGCAGATTGGGATAAAAATACTGCATTTCCCTATCTCTCAACCAAAAAATGTGTTTGCTTAAAAATGCAATAGGACGGAATTAGTTTTCCTAATTTGAAACTCTTTTAGTTACAGCGAACATTAATGAAATGCAGCAGAATTCCCTTGCCTCCCCTCCCTCCCAGCCCCCCACCCACCACCCCACATCCCCCTTTTATGGTTCGCTATTCCAATTCATGTTATCTTCTGATTTGAGAGAACCAGACATTGCAGCCTGCAGACATCATGGAATTTTTAGTCCATCTCCTTAGGTGACCTTTCGGGTGGTGGATTCTGAGTGAACCCTGGAAGCACTTCTCTCCAACCCTGGTTTCCTTCTCATTACAAGCAGACTGCTGATAGGAAACCCTGCCTCTAGAGGAGAGATTGGATGTGAATGTCAATTGCCATACAAATTCAAAGGTGAATTATTGAGCATTGTACACACTGGAACGCAAAGGTTGAGCTCGGTTTTAATTTGAGGCTGGAATCTGCATTGATTAAATGAATGGGCGAGTATTTACTGAGCAAGTGTCTTGAACGAAATGTCACTTTTTCCACTTTTTCGGAATGTCTTTATTGCAGACGAATCAAACAAATGGATAAAAAGAAAACGAGCTGTCACATGCCTTTGAGCTGTAACAGTATAAAATATATAACTCTTCAGTTCATTTTATTAAATGTCTTGTTTCCTTCCTCAGAAATTGATGAGACTGTCTGGCGGAGAACAGTAGGCATTCACTGTGAAATTTATTACAAGATATAGGCCATCATGATAGACAGTGGTTCTATATTGTCATTTTAATAATCAGCTTCAGTATTATTTGTCACACCTATCTAACTTAGCTCGTTCACACAGCACTCCCGGTTCCATTGTTTCTTCTGGATCTCATTTTGCCCCATGAAGGTAGGCAATAAACATCTTAGAAAGAACTGTTTCAAAATAATTCACTTGTATCAGACCATATAAATTACAGTGATATTCACAGACAATTCCACATTATTTATTGAGCCCTGGCAGAATTCTATTTCGGAAGAAAATGAGAATGTAAATGAAATTCACGTGATTTTTTCTCCCCTTTCCAGTGTGTCTGAGATAATGCTGAGTGGTTATGGAGATCCAAATGAAATCATCGCCATTCACATCACCCACTGGGTGTGATGGGTGGCAGCATTTTATTGTCAAACTTTCTTCTGTGCAGCACGGAGAATGTGTAATGTGTTTAATAAAAGCAGCTTTTAAACGCCAACAACAAAGGTACATTTTATAGAGCGCCTTTCACGTCGGGAGGACGTCCCAAAGCACTCATCAGTCAGGGGGTCAAGACCCGAGCAATGGGGAGGGTGTGGAGAGGTAGCGGGGTTGTGATGAGGGAGGGCAGAGGGGTCAGAGAGTGACTGAAGGCATTGTCGAAGAGGAGAGTCTTGAGACTGGTCTTGAAGGAGGCAAAGGAGGGAGCAAGGCAAAGGGATTGCGAGATGGGGGCAGAGTGTCTGAGCCAGTGAGGGAAGGGGTTTGTGCAGGAGACATGGAGCAGGCCGGAGCCTGCTGAACGGAGGGATCAGACAGGTTGCTAGAGCGTCAGCAGGTCAGAGAGGTAGGAGGAGGTAAGGCCATGGAGGGCCTTGAAAGTGAAGACAAGGATCTTGAATTTGAAATAAATTGGAACAGGCCGCCTGTTGCAAAGGTAGGAACCACAACAACAACTTGCACTTATCTCGCACCCTCCATGCAGGATAACATCTCAGAGATGATTGTGAACGACCCCTCCCAGACAGGTATGGGGAAAAAACAACCAGTTGGTAGCATTCTCACCTCTGAGTCAAAAGGTTGTGAACTCAAGATATAAGGGGGTTTAAACTGATATTGTTGAAGCTGACACTCCCAACGCATCTAGGTGTGCGCTGCATTGTTTGAGGTGCTGTCCTTCACATGAGATGTTGAACCAAGTCTGGTTGTCCTGATAGATATTAAAGATCCCATGGCAAAAAGAGAGGAGCTTTTCTGGGTGTACTGGCCAACAATCCCCCAAACAAAGGGGGTTATTCACTTCATGGCTGTTTGAGGGACATTGTCATTGCATTAAAGTATACATACAGTATATGTAAAGGTCTTTGATACTGACATAAAAAATGCCATATCAAATGCAAGTATAATTTTTTTAGTACAGAACCTTGCCTTGAAGAGACAAGAGGCAGGAGGACAGTTTACCTTTAAGAACAACAAACTATTTTATCAACCTACCCCCCCACCTAATCCTCCTTTGTTTTGCAGCTGCTGATAACAATGAATTTTCAACTCAGTGGCATTTACAGTATATTCTATCAAGTGCTTTGAGACATCTCAAAGACACAAAAAGCATTATATCAAATGCAAGGATTATTATTATTACTATTGTTATTTGGGGAATTATTCATCTCATACATGGGATCTGTAAGAAAAAGAAGGGGAAAAAAGTAATTGAAATAATTTCCGTCATGATTTATTCTTGCAGCATATTCATCTCTTCTGGCTTTTACAACCCATAAGATAACTGTCGGAGTGAGCACTGACTCTCTAGTCAATTATGGGGAGCTCTTGCATTTGATATAGCGGCTTATCATGTCTTCGAGACTTCTCAAGGCGTTTCAAAGAATATTCTATAAAGTGGATTGACTATATTTTGTGGGTGAAGCGTGACAGTCAATTGCGCACAACAGTGTTCAACAAACTGTAGTGGATTGAGTGACTGATTTGTTTTGAAATAATTATTACCCCGGAAAAGTGATCCACCAATTGACGAACCACCAGATTTTTATTTTGCTGCTAAGCAAAGAGAGGCGTGTGGAATATGGGAACTTCCCCAACATTTCGCCCTGTCAGGAATCAAACAGTTTTAGGCACAGAACCTCAGGAAGCATATATTGGATCTGGAGGGTGTGCAGCGGAGATTCACTAGAATGGGGAGCGGGCAGGGCAGTGGGATTGAATCGCTCTTTTCAAAGAGCCGGCACAGA
This sequence comes from Hydrolagus colliei, assembly GCA_035084275.1. NCBI lineage: Eukaryota > Metazoa > Chordata > Chondrichthyes > Chimaeriformes > Chimaeridae > Hydrolagus > Hydrolagus colliei. The sequence continues at coordinate 4,239,728 of CM068745.1, read as the reverse complement.
CTAGATGGGCCGAATGGCCTCCTTTTGTGCCGTAAAATTCTATGATTCTATGATTCTATGAATGATACCGGGGCTTAAACAGTTAAATCATGGGGACAGGTTCCATAAGTTGGTCTTTATTTCCTTGAATTTAGAAGGTTGAGAGGTGGTCTAATTGAGGTTTTATTTTAATAATAAAACTAAGGCCTTTTAGGAGTAAAATTAGGAGGCAGCTTTTCACCAAAAGGGTAGTGGAATTCTGGAACTCTCTCCCTCAAAGAGGCTGTAGATGCTGGAGCCATTCACACTTTCAAGAGGAGGAAGGTCGATGGATATTTGTTAGGGAAGACTTTTAAGGGTATGGAGTAAGGTGGTGTAACTGGACTTGAGGTACAGATCAGCAATGGTCTTACAAAATGGTGGAATAGGCTCGAGGGGCTGAATAGCCTACTGTTGTTTCTATGGATTGTTGGCCAGGATGCAGAGAAACATCCTTCTCTTTTTAAACAGTGCCAAGAGATGTTTAACATCCATCTGTACATGCAACTGGGACTTCACTTTAATGTCTCATCCAAAGGGCAACACTTCACAAGTTTAACCTCATCCTGAGTTATCAACCTTCCTCCCCATCCCTAATTGTACAGCTGTACAGAGATCCTTTGAAGAAAGGTGAAGAACAATGACCACCCAATGTTACCCAGCTCCACTTAAACCATTTCAAGGACTTAGACAGTCCACCTGCCTCTTTCTTAGGCAGCATGTGTTGATGGTGCTGGAGGACTGGAGAGGAGAAAGTAAGAAAATAGCATTGGAGTTTAAACATTATATATGTACTGTAACAGGATTTGGGAATAGCCTCTTCCAGTCACAAATTGCCACTCATCTTGTTCTTCAGCAGCTCTGCTCTGATTTATTCTGCTTCCAGTGCAACAGTTCTGGTTCCCGATGGGCGCTGCGAGTTGCAAATGTTGCCTGAGTAATAATTTTAAATGTTTACTTTGTTTGAAGCGCTATTATATTTTATTATTTTTCTCTCAAAGGGTTAATCCTTCAGTCTGACGGTTTGTTAAATGTTATGGCAGCAGCCGCATTCCTTGGCTTGGTAACTATAACAATCTTTTGTTCTGCACATGGTATTGTGACCCTGTGGAGCAGGGCAATACATCCCAGAGACATCGGAAGAAAGGGAGAAGCGAGAGCTTTGAGCTGTCTAGAGCGTTTTTTTAAAAAAATACACAGCCCAAAGGTTTGCCCTTTCTTCTGTTGTTGTGGGTGAGTTGAGACTTGGCTTGTGAATTCGAGCAGCAAAGAAAAGGTCAGAAGAGTAACAATTGACAGCAGCTTCCAGTGATAAAGCTGTGTGCTTGTCTGGAAAACATGTAGGAGTATTTCTCTCTCTCTCTCTCTCTCTCTCCAAAGACAAGCCGTCTCCATAAGCAGAGATGAACTGGTATCTAGAGAAACCATTTGACACTGCACCGAAGAATGTTGGTCCTGGAAAAGTGCTGAAAGCAAAATATAACCTGTGCGAGTTAAGAATCTTACATCACTGTTGAAATATTGGCCACTGAAGAAATCCTTCCAGTGAAGCTGAGCTAATTCCTTACTCATAAACTCAAAGTGGAACATTAATGCTGTGTCTATACTGCTGGGAACAAAGCCTCTTATCGGACCATAAATACACAAAGACCTAAATCAGAGCCCTGTGCATACACAATTTAGTGCATTGACAAACGCAGCAATCATTGTGTTTCAATGTTATTAAAGAAGCAATTGCGGGAACAGCTCTTTAATAACATTTAAAACCAATCCGTTCAAAGTTATTGGGTCTTTCAATTGACCTCCCGGGATCTTTCGACGGACCATGAGAGAGTGACCTCAGTGCAATTTACACCCCCTGCTAATTATATTGCACCTGGAGGAATTGAAGTACCCCTGAAATCAGCTCCTCCAGATGGTATCAGAAGTAGGGCTCCTGTGTGATTTGCACTGGCTCAGCTCCCATTTGTACTGTATTTTTGGTGGCGAATCACTGCCAAATTCACAGTAATTCATTGTGAAATGGCAGTATTAAATGAAGCTCAAACAACAATCTACCCAGGAAATACACAGGGGTAAATTAGAGAAATTTTGCTTGTCTGTTTCTTCTTGATGATCATTGTTCGCCAACTATTTTTGGAAAGTAAACCCATAAGCAATACTTGCACAAAGGTGACCTTTTCCAAATTTTATAACAGCTGATGTTATCACATTCAAATCCGATATGAAATATTGTCTAGTTCCTTTCATTCCCAAAGAATGGAATTTAAATAAACCTATGTCTCCCCCCACCCCCACCCCCTCTCCCGCCTTCCTGAGATTTCTCCACTTTGGGTTCCTCTTATTCATGCTTTGGAAAAATATAAACTCCATCTGGAATATGCCTGAAAGCCAATTCAATAACATCTTTTAGCAACAACAAAATTACATTTCTACAGTGCCTTTCACGTCGGGAGGTCGCCCCAAGGCGCTGAAAGAAGACCAAAGTAGATCATTATTTGGGAAGTTTTCAGGGCTATGGGGAGAGCGCGGGGGAGTGGAATTGATTTGGACAGCTCTTTTGAAAGAGCTGGCACAGACAGGATAGCCTCCTCCTGTGCTTTATAATTCTGTGATTCTATGATATCAGGAAGCCTTTGTTTTCGATACTGGAGACAATGTTTAAGTGCTGTTCGATGGGATACTAACTGTGTTTGGTCTGATTTTAGCTCCACTCAAATGCCAATCTCCATGATCAGGAACAGTATCAGAGAGGAGAAATCCTTGGGCACAATCCTGGGGCCAAAATCAAGTAAGATGGGATAAAGGAATCAGTTAGCATAAATATGGTTTGATGTGACTTGTTGAATTACAGAAGCTAATTGGAACTGTCTTCCTATTCTGATACTTCAATTTTCACCACAAATTGTACATGTTTTCTACAATAATAATCCTTGGATTTGATATATTATTATATCATTGAAACATCTTGAATAGGCTTCACAGGATTTTACTGTAAAGGTACTGCAAACGCAGCAGCCAATTTACACACAGAAATGTCCCACCACTGCCTTGAACAGACAGATGGGATCTCAGTTTAATATATCATCTGAAAGACAATACAACACTCTCTGGCATTGTAATGGAGTGTCAGTCTGGATTGTAAATTCAAAGTCCCAATATGAGGCCTGAACCCACAACCTTAATAAAAAATAATCCTTGTATTTAATATAGCGCCTTATCATGTTGTTGAAATGCCTCAAAGCACTTCACAGGATATATTGGAAAGTGTCTGCGTTTCACTGTGTATTTTGTGGGTGGCTAAAGGTACTGTTGAAGAGGAAGATCTTTAGATGGGACTTGAAGGAGGTAGGAGAAAGGGTAAGGTGGAGGGTGGAATTCTAGTGTGTTGCGGTGGAGGTGATGAATGCCCGACCTCCAATTGTGAAGTGGAAAGATCAGGGGACCCGGAGCAAGATAGTGTCTGACAAGCAGAGGGATGGACAGGCTGAAATAGAGTTAGGAGGTCACAAAGTTAGTGCGGGAGTAAGACCACGGAGGACTTTGAAGATGAGTACGAGGGTTTTGAACTAAATTCTTTGAGGGAGCCAGTGAAGCTGGGCAAGGTTGGGGGTGATCATTATGCGGAGCCTGACGCAGAAGAGGACAAGAGAATCTGCAGCTTGTGGAGGGAGGAGTTGAGAAGACAAGCGAGCAGGCAGTTGGTGTAGACAGGCCAGTTTATGATGAATGCTATTCCAAGTCCAAATATTCTATCTCAGAGGCAAGTGCGTGACCGACTGAGCCAGTGGAGTTTACATGCAGAATGAAAATCTAACATCTTGATGGATGCTCTATTATTATTTTTATCTCATGTAAAAAGTTATGTGCTCACCACTAAATTGGCAATACCTTTTTGTTTTTGCACCACATCCAGCATTCCTTGGCCGATAGACAATCAGAGATCAACAATTCATGTCTCCCCCTATTCACCACACAGAATTAAACAACCCGAAGCAATGCTTGCTCCAATTTTGTTCTCCTTGAGGAGGGACGTGTAGGGCACAGTGTTCATGGCAGGTTATTTCCAGCTTGATTCAGTGCTCATTGCCCAAACAATTAGGTATGAGGTCTGTAAACCAGAAATGTACGGAATCGATCCTGTGTCTCACAACACCATGTTAGTGCTCCAGTGAATTATTATACTGTTACATGTTTATTTTCCTAATTTATTTCCTTGCAATATGATACTTTTTTTTAACAGCTGAAGGGATTAAGGGATATGGGGATAGAGCAGGTAAATGGAATTAGGATAGAAGATCAGCCATGACCTTATTAAACGACAGGGCAGACTCGAGGGGCCGAATGGCCTACTCCAGCTCTGACTTATACTGTTTCTGTTTTAAATCTGTCCGGTAATTGAATGTGATGTATAAACTTAACTCAGCATTCTTGTAGCCAAAGTTATAAAAATATCAAAAACAATAACAAATTGCATTTATTAGAATTAAAATAATTGACAAGACGCAGCTCAACAACAACAACAACTTTGATTTATATAGCGCCCTCCACGCCAGACAGCGTCTCAACCCCACTGGTTTATAAAAGTTTTTCAGCAAAGTAAGAATAATGAAATCTTTGAATCACCTAAATGCAGTAAAATTGTTTGAAGTTATTGAAACTGAGAAGACGCTTTATTTAGTGAAGGAATATGCAAGTGGAGGAGTGGAAGTTTTTGATGACTTGGTTGCTCATGGAAGAATGAAGGAAAAAGAGACCAGAGCTAAATTGTATAGAGATCTTTGGGCCAAAAATCTACTGCTAGATATAACAACAACAGCAACAACTTTGATTTATATAGCACCCTCCACGCCGGACGGCGCCTCAGAGCGCTTCACAATAGCGGATCCCAGGACCGAGCCAGGGGCAGGGGCAGAAAGGTGACCAAAGGCGCAGTTAAAGAGAAAGGTCTGCAGCTGGGACCTGAAACTGGGAAGAGAGGGGGCGAGGTGAAGGGAGTGAGGAAGGGAGTTCCAGAGCCTCGGGGCGTAGTGGCTGAAGGCCCGGCCGCTGAGGGTGGAGCGGAGGATTCGGGGGGACATGGAGGAGGCCAGACCCGATGGAGCGAAGGCAGCGGGCTCTGGTTTGAGGAGAGAGGAGGTCGGAGAAGTAGTGGGGTGCAGAGGAGTGGAGGGATTTGAAAACAAGGATGAGGATCTTGAAATCGATCCTCTCTGAGACAGGGAGCCAGTGAAGTCTGGCAAGGACTGGGGTAATGGGGGAGCGAAGTTTGTTGCGGGTATTATTCATACAGATATGAGTATTAAGATAGCACATTTTGCCTTCAGTGACAAGTTTACAATTGGTAATAAACTTGATACATTTTGTGTGATTCCTCGTTCTGCTGCTCCCAACTTTTCAAAGGCAAGAAATATGATGGTCCAGAAGTTAATGTTTGGAGTTCAGCCGTTATACGTTACATGTTAGTCAGTGGATCAATGTCATTTGCTATGCAAATGTAATTTTGTTATTGTTGATGATCAGAAAATTGAAGGAACTAAGGGAAAGAGTGCACAGAGCAAAATATCAGCTTCCTTTTTATATGTCTGCGGACTGTGAAAACCTCCCCAAAACAATTTTTGGTGCTAAACCCATGCAAGAGAGGCATATCATATAAGAACAAATCATATAAAATCAATGGATTAACGCAGGCCATGATGATGATGAACTTAAACCCTATCTGGAGCCAGACATAGATATTTCAGATCCTAAGAGAATATAAATGATGGATGGAATGGGCTATAACTTGGGAGGAAATACAGGATTCCCGCAAAAAGGAAATACAATGAAATTACAACTTTGAACCCCAGCAGTAATCTTTTCTTAATAATCGTTGCATTTGATATAGCGCTTTTCGCATCTTATCGAAGTCTCAAAGCACTTGAATTGACTGTATATTTGTGGGCGAAACGCAGCAGCCAATTGTGCAAAGCAGTATCCCACAAACAGTCGTGGATTGAAATGACCAATTTCATAATTGTGTTTCATTATTGAGGGATTATTATTATTATTCCTCTTCCTTAGAATGCCAAGCAGTGATCTCAAAAATAACAGTGGAGAATCTTCTTTCTGCCACAAGGTCGAAAGACGCTTATCAGCTTATCAAAAGCAATGCCAATATAGTGATTGGACCTTCCGTTCCACAATGCTGTCCTATCCAAAGAGAAGCCAAGCAAGTACTAAAGATAGTGATCTGAAGTAAGTGGTTCATTCAAGAATGACTGTCACCGCTGGAGCTGGAGGATGAGGAATTTCTCCTTCCAGCCCCATGTTGGCAAATGCTAATAACCTGAACAAAGCATAGATTCCTGACTAGAAAAAGAGCTCTGTTGTACCAAGTAACAATGCAGTGTCTGGAGGAATGACGGGACCAAACGCATATGTCTGTTGTGAAAGAATAGATGCAGATAGGCATTCAGCTTTACAGAATGGAGAGGAGATCAGCACTACTCCAGGTCAGACACCCCTGATCTCTACCCACAGTAGTAATAGTGCCACTACCTCTGGCCATACACGTTTTCCCAGAGGAACTACAAGCTGTAGCACTGTCCATTACAGACAACTCAGGGAATGGCACATTGCTACATATAATAGACTGCATGCATCTCCTAAATTATCTCATGATACCATTTCTTTGTCTCAGACGCAAAGTAGCAGGTCTACAAATCTCTTTAACGTCTGGCGTGGAGGGCACTATATAAATCAAAGTTGTTGTTGTTTAATAAAATGACATAAAAACTCACAAAAAGAAACATGTCTTTCAGGTTTTCCAAAAGGCTATTTTCTTGTCCCAGTTCTGTGCGGGTTCGAGCATTGTTTGCAGTTCTACTGGTAAATTTTGTAAACTACACACAGCATATGCAGCATTATTATTATTAGTTGTAGTATTATTATTATTCTTATTAAATAGCACCTTCCACGCTGGACAATGAGGGATTTGCACCCGAGCATTAAGTCTACAGAGAGTACTGCAGGAATTGTAATGTAAATTAATCGCTTAAAATCTAACATATATAATGAAGATGGATGATCCCAGGCATTAGATCATCATTTTTCTTGGATGGCTGTGTTCAATTTCACATGGTTTCCAATCAATTTACTATAATTTACCAAAAAGGCTGTTTTTCATTTTCAAGAAAAAAACAAATTTAAAATCCGTTCTTACAAAAACAATCAATTCAGAATTTTCCTTAAACTTCCAGCTACTCTGTGTTGTTGCCGGCCAATGCCAATGAGATTGTTTTAAACTGAAGTTTGGGAATATCCTGGACCACTGGGGTAGCGCTGAATATAGAGGTTGTGAAAAAAATCATGATATTCAACGTACACAGATATATTATTATTATTATTATTATAAGCAAGTTGCAAAACACTCCAAGGCATTACCCTGTGTGAACTGTGCTATATCACTGCAAGTTATTCTTGTCGTAAGCAAGGCATGAACAAACAGCCAACTTCCTGTTATCAAGACTTTGCCGCTATTCACTTCCTGCGCATCTGTGTTGCCTTACTTCACTTCCTGCGTACTGCGCAGATGAACTATGTAAATTTCAGCAGCTGAACAAATGGAGGAAAGGATACTATGTAGTATGTTTCTCTTTGTTCTGTAAATTTTCTTTCCCAGCAATGAGATGCACAGGCTACAAAGCCTATAAATGTCTGCGCGTATCATACAATTATAGGACCACCACCACCAACAACAAAATTACATTGATATATTAAGGAGGGGGCAAGGCAGAGGGTCCAGAGACATGGAACAGGCCGAAGCCCGCTCAGCAAAGGGAGTGGATGGGTTGGTACAAGGTCAGGAGGTCGCAGAGGTAGCAAGGCCATGGAGGGTTCTAAAAGTGAGGACCAGGATTGATTCCTCTAAACGATAGGAAGCCAATGGAGTTGGGTGAGGTTGGGGGAGATGAGGTCGCAGAGCTTGTTGTGGGAGAGAACACAGGCTGCAGATTTCTGTATGATATGCAGCCTAGGAAGGGAGGAACTGGCAAGGCCAACAAGCTGGGCATTGGTGCGGTCGAGCCTGGATGTGATGAAGGCATGAATGAGAGTTTCAGCAGCCTGAGGGGTGAGGTATTGGCAGAGTTGGGCAATGTTGTGGAGGTGATGGAAGGCATGGGTCATGGCATGGATGTGAGGGAAGAAAGATAGTTGAGAATCGAACAAGAAACCTAGGTTCCTGACTGGCTTGGTGAGGTGGAGTGTGCAAACGCAGAGGTTGATGCTGCCAGTGCTTGAGGTGCAGAGGCACTGTTGTAAGCCAATCAGGCGTGCCTCGTTCTTGTTGACATTCAATTGTCGAAAGTTAACTCTCATCCAGGACTTGATGCCTGACAGGCAGTCTGTGACAGTGCGGGGGCTGGAGGAGAAGGCATTAGTGGCAACAAAGTGAAGACAGTGGAAGAGGTAGGAGTCAAACCAGGCAAGGGCAGGTCTGTGAAGATTGATCTTAGAGGAGAGGCGGTGTAGGAGGATGGATTGGTCAACAATATTGAAGGCAGCAGAAAGGTCGAGGAGGACAAGGAGGCAGAGAGAGCCCTAATCGCAGATGCTTAAAATGTCATTAAAGCCTTTGATGAGGGCTGTCTTCGTGGTGTGGGCAGCTGGGTTGGACAGTTTCAAACAGGGAATGTTGAGAAAGAAAGGAGCGAACCTGGGACGCAATGGCTATTTCCAGGGCCTTGGAGAGGAATGGGAGGTTGGAGTTGGGTCAGTAACTGGAAAGTAGGGATGGGTCTAGGGCAGTTGGAGAGGAGGGAGTGGGCAAAGGCACAATCATACAGGACGGCTTTGAGACGTGCTCTAAAGGAGGCAAGCGAGTGAGCGAGGCAAAGGGAATATGGGATTGCATTCCAAAGCATGGGGGCAGAGAGGCTGAAGACCCACCCGCAAATGGTCTGCTGAGCGGAGGGTGCGGGAAGGTTAATAAGAGGTGAGCAGGTTTATCTCAAAACTACACTTTGCAACTTTATATCTCTGCCTTTATCCTCTGCTGCCCTGGCAGATCTGAAAGTATTGTTTTGGGTTTCTCTTTTCAGGCCCATTTACAATCTTAAAAATCTGTGTAAGATTCCCTTTTAGAAATCTAATTGCAAGACTGAACACACTCCAGCTCATCTAATCACTGCTCATAGCTCATTCCTCTAAGTGTGTGATCGACCTCCTTGCTCTCCCCTGCATGGCTCATTGGGTCTGGGCAGCTCCCCTCGTGTTGCATTAACCAGAACTGCGTAGAATACGCACAGTGTTGCCTGACCAGAGAAGGGCTATACAGCCTCTCATACAACCTTTGCTGCTTCTTCTTCTGATTCAACAATTTTGCCAATGCCAGAAATGAATAAGAACAGCTCGCGTTTATATGGTACTCTTCCCACAGGCTGGCGTCCCAGAGCCCTGCAAGGGGTTGAGGTCGTCACCAATCAGGCGACGTGGGGAGAGAGAAGTGACCATAGACACAGTTGAACAGTTTGGTCTTAAGGTGAGATTCAAACATAGATAAAGTCAGGGTGAGATAGAGCGATTGAGGTTCCCGAGGTATGTGGCTGAAGGCACTAGAGTACTTGGTTGCAAATGGAATTGCCTTTAATGAAAGTAGGATTTACTTGCAGAGACAAGATGTTTTCTGGGAAGTGATTCTTTATCTTAACTGTTGTATAAACCTATCAGGCACATGAAGCAGGCTCATCCATTCAGTCTTCACTACTTGACCTGGGGATAGAAAGAGATGGAAGACTATGCATGTCATTTCCTTGCTCAATTAAATTTTTCCCTTCTGCTTTTCGAGTCATTTATGTCATTCATTTCTGCATATCCCTCGTGGGCTGCAGATGAGGACTTGGTAACCTATACTGCTCTTCACTTGCTGAGTGAGAGTGTAGCATTATATGATTTCTTCTTATTTAACTTCCTTTTCATTGCCAGAAGACTTGTGATGCATTTTGAATGCAAATCATTTCACCTCAACATCTTCAACTTTAGAAATATCACAATATACTATTGTGTGACTATTTTTAAAATCGTATGTACATTCAGAAAAAATGAGTCAAGGTTTAATTCTAATAATCATTAAGTTTGATATAGCATACTTCACATTCGGAAGATGTTTCAGAGTGCTTCAGGACTTGGTGGAGTACTATAGCTCAGTGGTCAGAGTACACGATTTGCAAGAGAGAGACCTAGATTTGATTCCAGGTTGGGCGAAACCTTGGACAATTTTCCTTACTTGATAGACCTGATAATAATTCCTTATCAGCAACAACAAAATTACATTTGTATAAAAAACAATAATAAATTTGTTATTTCAATCCACGACTGTTTATGGGACACTGCTGTGAGCAATTGGATGCCGTGATTTTCCAACAAATAAAAAACAATGACAACAATAGAATTGTACTTGTATAGTGCCTTTCTTGTCAGGAGATCGTCCCAAGGGGCTGGACAGTCATTGTTTGAGATCTGATCTGGGTTGAGGGACGGGGATGGTGGAGGGAAAGTGGGGGATTTGTGGTGACCGATGAGACTGTCAAAGAGAAGGGAGGTGAACAGGTTGGTAGGGAATTAGGAGGTTGCAGATGTAGGGTGGGGCAAAGCAGTGGGGGGCTTTGAATGTGAGGACCAGGATCTTGAATTGGATCCTCTAGGTGATGGGGAGCCAATGGAGTTGGGCGAGGATAGGGGAGATGGGGTCACGAAGCTTGAAACGGTAGAATTCTGGATTAACTGCAACCTGTGAAGGGAAGAATTGGGAAAGTTGACAAGCAGGGAGTTTGCATAGTTGAGCCAGGATGTGATGTGATGAACGGATGATGAGGGTTTCAGTGGCCTTGGTGGTGAGGGAATGGCGGAGTCAGGCAATTCACTTCATAGTGAAATGCCTCGAGACATCTAGAAGACATGAAAAGTGAGATATCAAATGCAAGAATTATTGTAATTATTTTATAGTGAAATGCATTTTGTCCACAACCAGCTATAAGAGAATGCTGAGGGAATGTTGGCCAGGATGCCAGTGAAAGTCCCTTCCATTTTTGAATAATGCCATGGCATCTTTAATATCCACTTGAACGGGTAGATGGAACCACGATTTAAAGTCTTATCTGAAGGACAGCATCTCCAACAATACAATGTCTTTAGGATTAGGGTGTTAGCCTAGACTGTGAGTTCAAAATCTTGATGTGGGACATGAGCCCTTAACCATCCCACACAGAGGCAACATGGTACCATCTGATAGGCTGACACTTGTATTTGCAGATGTCCCTACACACATCTCACTTAAACTTTCCTAAGTCTTCAGAAATTGAATTAATGGTGCAACATATTTACCAGCAAGCATGGTAGCAAATCCAATCAATAGAGGAACTCACGATTAGTCACAAAGAAGGGTGCAATTGTTGTTTGTCTGTGGGGGACTCTAAACATTACTTACCATGAGGTATAGTTAACAGGTGCATTTTAACTCGGAAATCGACCACGGATTAGGCCAACTGTTGATGCCCATGGAGTGAAGAGCAATGAACTTTAGTACATACTCTGCATTCTCAGCTTGTCTCAAAGTAAATGGCCGAGACACTGGACATTAAAGTAAAGGAATACCGCTACCAATAGATTCCCGTCTAAGATACTAGTCATCCTGACTTGGACATACAACATCTCTCCTTCATCAAGATCAAAATACCGGCGCTCTCTATCAAACACCAGAGTGAGAGAACTGTCAATACTATGTCTCCAGTGATATGAACAGAACGTCCTCTATAACTTTCAAAGGGAAAATAGAGATGGACAATGAATGCTGCGTCACTCATATTCTGAGAAGTGTTGAAGAAAGTGCTTCTGAAGAGATAAGCCGACTTAAAACTTCATATTATACGGCATCCATCCCTTTACACAATGTTGGATCTTTTCCCTGTCCCCAGCGATGGTTCTCAATTGATGCTATTAATCCAGGAAAGAAAAATATTTAGCACTCTGCCAAAATCATATTTGAATATGAGAAACTGGCCAAAGTAGCCTTATAGCCCCGGTTACAATTGTTCCCCTTGAAGGTAAAGAAGTTTAAACGAAATTAACGGGTTGAAGAACCTTCTACAACTTGGCCTTGAGTTCCAGATCTCGGTCTCCACAATGTTTTATCAGAATTATTGTAAGATTTTGGTGGATTTTATTGTTGCATTGTATTGTGGCTGCTTTTAGAGTCAATTCAGCCGCAGCTCTGGATTGTTCTTGTTTGATGAAGGTTTCCAGGGAAAATGTAAGGTTGCTGGCAAGTGGGCAGAAATGTACTTACTGTTTGTTAAGTCAGTAAATTGCCCACTAATCATTCATATTATAACACCTGTGCGCAGAAGTGAAAATGACAAGGCTTCTATCTGTGGCCTCAAATTCATCCATACAATACTGTTCATATCGTTCTGGTTAAAATGAGAATTTCACACAGACAAATGATTGTTTGTTTATAATGCTCATTGAGACATTTATAGAAACAAAACGTGTAACATGCAATTCAGATACAAGATTTAGATGGAAAATATACAGGTGCATATTCAGAGTTGGAAAGAATCAATATACTGTAGATACCTGGCCACAAATTACGATTATATTGTGAATTAATGTGCTCTGTTGTTGAAACATGAAAAATATAGTCAATGTCTCAATATACACATACACCTATCGGTGTGATTCCTTTGACTCTCACAATAATTGGGCACACAATTGTCTATTGTAATGCTGGTTAACGGGAAACCGTTACAGCTATAATAATAATAATAATCCTTGCATTTGATATAGTCCCTTGTCGTGTCTTCGGGACATCTCAAAGCACTTCACAGAATATGCTGTGAAGCGAATTGACTGTGTATTTTGTGGGCAAAATACGGCAGCCAATTGCGCACAGCAGTGCCCCACAAACATTTGGAGATTGAGTGACCAAATTATTTTTAAAATGTTTTATGGATAAGATGGTTGTAGGAAGAATGGAGGCAAGAAGGCATAAGAGAGCAAGAATAGCAACAATAACAAAATTACACTGTGTCTTTCACGGCAGGAGAACAAAGGAGCATAAGAAAGGATGCAATGAGAGAAGCTCATTGAGCCCATGAATCCTGCTCCTTTCACAGAGAGCACGGCACAAGCCCCCTGTTATACACTCAATCCAGCTTCTGGGAATTACATATTTAAGATTCCTATGGTTAACTCAAACCTGCAAATTTTATACACAAATTGTTAACCAAACCTGCAAATTAGACCTCAGTATATTTTGAGAAGTTGTCTCAAAGAGATTTGGCCTATGGGTCTTTTGCTAAAATTATCTGCCATGTTTGCCTAGAAGGTGCACGATCACTACACTTTACACTATATTTTGTGAAGCCTTTTGAAATATCATCACAACCTGACAGGCACTGTATCAAAGTAAGAGTTATTATTACTATTAATAAAATACAAAGGATAAGATAAAACAAACAGAAAAAACATATTGAAGTCCAAGGTTTAATTCCACTAACTCTTAAGAGTTATGTAAAGCTATTTTTAACAGTAAAGCTGTGCATTAAAATACACTGTGGAGGATTCAGGATGCATCTGTGCACTGTCATCAGACCCCATGTTCCCTCGGGCAAGTAGTAAACAGTACAAAGGAATATTGAATCTGATTTAAAATAAGTGCACTCAATAAATCTGCATGTTTCCCAGTGACAGATCAGCACAAAATACCTTGCCTGGCTTCCCCCAAATAAAGTGAGAGCGAAATATTAATTAATTGACAAACAACTGCGGGGCAATGCGGCAGTAATGACAATCAATAGTTCTATATATATGCCATATGAACACATGAAATAGACAATGCCCTTCACAGTGATATTGCTGATTGGAATTATGTAGAGCTGTTTAGTACCTTTTGCTGGATCCTGCCAACTGAATTAGGTTTAACTGACACAAACAAGGCTTGTCATTTAGTAATTGATTTGAAGTAGTCAGTGAGCAGTTATATAAGGGTGTTCAATTGTTTTGCCAGAATGTTGCCAAGAGTTGATAGCTCAAGGGATAAATTATCTCCCATATGACTGGACTTGGGGGTGGGTGAAACCGTAAGCAAGTTTCCTTACCCCATGGGCCTCTGTTTACCTAGCAGTAAGTAGGAATTTGGTTGTTGGTCAATCGGTGGATTGCTTTCCAGGGATGTTGTGTGCAATTGGCTGCCGCATGTTGCCCACAAAATATGCAATCAATTCACTTTATTGTATATTCTATGAAATACTTTGAGACACCTCAACAATGTGGTGAGGTGCTATATATCAAATGCAAGAATTATTAATATTGTATTCCAGGATCTAAGAGTCAACTAATTTATATCAAGTTGATGGTATTTGTTTCTTTATCAAAGGACCTCATTCTGACCAACATATTCCAGTAAACTATTACAACCTATTCGTGGATATTCAAAGTTTTTGTCAAATCATTTCGATAATTCATCATCGTCTTTGCATTCGATGTGGCATTTATCACATTAAGACGTTCCAGAGATTTCTGTAAGTATAGTGACTGTAAGGGAAATTGCAGAACACTAACCCAATGTGAAATTTTTCCTACAAATAGTCAGTCAGTACACCTCATATCAAATACTGTGAGACGTTCTGACGGTATGATAAGGTGCTACATCAAATGAAAGGATTATTTATTATTAATTTTGTCATATGTGCTGTATATGTGATATCAGGAAATAAAGTAATTGAAGGGATTGTGTGATGCAGTGAGTAAGTACTTTGTTCTTTGACCTTTCGATTCAAATTCAGCTCTTAAATTCATGGCATAAAATTCGGTTGTCTGACAGATATTTCAAATGAATTAGGATGGGGTGAACTCAGTTTCTAGTGATCACAGACCACATTTTAAAACTGCCTACAACACAGAGGCAGCATCAATCAAAGCAAAGCCATGTGGAGGGCTGATATTGGAAGTAGAAAAAAATCAATTTAATAATCCTTGCATTTGATATATCATTTGACATATCTCAAAATGCTTCCTGAAGTTTACAATATACATACAATGCCAAAATGCAGGGTAAAATTACAACCACTATCTGGGTAATACTCATTATACAGTAAAACCTAGATCAATTGGTAGCATTGGCATCTCAAAAGATTTTGTTTTCAATTCCCACCCTGTGACTTTGAGCTTACTGTATAGGCTATTGCAAAGTGTGTTGTCAGAGGTGTCATCCTTCAAATGAGATATTAAAAAGGCTTGTTCAGATGACCACTAAAAATCCTGTGTCACTATTCAAAATAATGGCATTTTTCCTTGTGTCCTGGCTAACAATTCCCAATCCAATCATTTACTTTATGGTTGTTTACTTTCGTTTACAACAACAACAACTTGTATTTATATTGTGCCCTCCATGCCGGATGGTGTCTCATTTACTTGATGACTTGCACTGCTGAGTGCAAATTGCCTGCATAATATACAGTCACTACATTGTAAAGTGCTTTGGGACTTCATACAAGTGCCATGTGATCAAGTACAAGGATAATTATTATTATGAACAATTACAGTGAACTATATAAGAATATTATATGAATAGGACATTTAAATAAAGCACATGCTGACTGGTACATTTCTGCATTTGAACCTAGATCTCATATCTGGTTTTCCACATAAAGAGAGAAAAGTACATTTCATCTTTTGATTTCAATTTATTTTCACTTGTGCATGACTCCTCCTTCAGTTCCAAGACTCTCAGACTCCAGCACTATCTCAGGGCCGCGCGCCAGACACTAGTAACTGAGAGGATAATAATATTAACAATGAATTTGTTTGGTATAGAGCTTCTTACATCGGGAGGGCAATCAGTGAAGTGTGGTGATTGTGAATTTTGTAGGCGAACATGGCAACCTATCTTCCAAAACACCAGGAGAAATTCCCTTCATTTTTGGAAATAATGCTATAGGTTATTTTAACATCCACAAGAACTGGCAGTCAGGATTCAGGCTTATCGTGTCGTTTATAAGGGGAGCTAGACTTTAAGTTTCTACTGAGGTGGGGATATCCCTGGAGTTATGGTCTGTTTCAGAAACGGACTGAGTTCATTAAATTCATCAGCTGCACACCCAACACTCAGGAGGAAATGAATAATAGAACAGAATTCATGACTGGATGAATATCGATTTAAAACAAGGCCAATGTAATTTGTCACAATGATACTGAAATGTAGAAACTCTGGGCTAATATTTGAACTGTAGGTAACTGCCTGAGACATGAAATTAGAATCATCCACCTTCCCTGACTAGCGCAATAGTGAGGAATGGCACATTTGTACAATATGTCTGGGAAACAAGATATGTTAATTACAATTTGGGCAGTTCCCATCAACCTTGCCAACTAGACTGTCCTTGGTGGTATGAGATACAGTTGAATTAAATATTTCTGTTTGGTTACATTTGTACATTAATTTACAAATGTAACAAAATAGACATATGTAATTCAACTGTTCTTGCCTCCGCAATAATCGAATCTCTGCCTTTGATTGCTTTCAAAGCGCAAATTCAGGCCTGCAATACCTCACTCAGCTGGGCAACATTGTATGATTGATATTTGGGGGGGGCGACGAAGGGAGAAAATCATTTCACCAACATGTGAAGCCACAGAAATGATAGGGTACAGATTTGCGCCTGAGTTTCCTCTATGGAGGAAATGGTTAGCTTGGATTTCAGCCAGGTTAATGTCACACCAAATGGAAAGGGGAACTCATTGGGTGAATGAGCCTTGGACTGCCCAATACCTTATAGTGACTAACAAAGACTCTTTCCAAGAGGGAAAATAGTGCATGATGTCATATACAAGATGTATGACTTACAACATAGGGGGGAAAGTGATAGAATTAGTGTTACAAAATGGTGGAATATGAATAATAATAATTCAAAGGGGTGGTAGGAAGATATGATCTGCAAATGGAAACTTTTTGTATGTCACTCGTTTAAATTAACAATTCTGTTTATTTTACACATTTATATAACAATGTAATAAAACCAGGGATATTATGACTTCATAGACTCATAGAATCATAGAATCATACGGCACAAAAGGAGGCCATTCGGCCCATCGAGTCTGTGCGGCTCTTTAAAAAGAGCAATTTAATCCCACTCCTCAGCTCTCTCCCCATAACCTCGCAAACCCGTCCTCCCCAAATAAATGTCTACCTCTCTTTTAAAAGTTGTTACTGAATCGGCCTCCACCACCTTTTCAGGCAATGCATTCCAGATTAAAACAACTCGCTGAGTGAAAACATTTCTCCTCACGTCCCCTCCCCTTCTTTTTGAAACTATTTTAAATCTGTGAACCACGAGTCACTGATACACCCACCAATGGAAACAGTTTTTCCCTGTTTACTCTGTTGAATCCCCTCATGATCTTAAAAACCTCTACTAGGTCTCCTCACAACCGTCTCTGTTCCGATGAGAATAAACCTAACCTCTCCAGCCTTTCCTCATAGCTGAAGCTCAGCTATGGAGCTGGAGCTCCTGTGGCTTAGTGGTTAGAGTACTTGTCTTGCAAGCTGTGTTCGAATCCTGGCAGGTCTTGGGCAAGTTTCCTTACTCCACACGCCTAATAATAATCCGTCCAATCCACAATAATAAAATCGGTCATTTTCAATCCACGACTGTTTGTGGGACGCTGTTGTGCGCAATTGGCTGCCGCGATTCGCCCACAAATATACAGTCAATTCACTTTACAGTGTATTCTGTGAAGCGCTTTGGGACATCGATTAGATGTGAAAAGCACTATATCAAATGCAAGGATTATTATTATTATTAAGTCCTTCATTCCTGATACCATCCTAGTAAATCTTTGATTTATTTTACAAAAAAAACAGCTTATTTTCAGTCAGTTGAGTAACTTACATATCTATCACCATGCTCCCAAGTATCCAAACCAGGCAGGGTTCTAGGCATGCCAACTACACATGGAAATCTCTATGTCTGGAATGGAATGCACACTCTCTTCCTGGAGGAACTCATCTTGCTGACACAATTTCAAAGATGATGAGGCACAGATTGGCAAGAGCCGAGGGTTGGGAACCCCACATTGTGCGTTGTGGTACTGCTGGCCATTTCACCAATTAATACTGCACAGCTTGCCATTGAAAATACTTTATGACAAGCTCCTTGCCTGCGTGTCCAGTGAGACAACCAACTCATTAAAGCTTTGTCTTGTAGGGTTAACAGGAGCTGAGTGGAAAAAATGTCTGCCCTCGTGACCGGTCAATTACAAATGCTATTCCTTTTATCTGCATCTGGCAACTTACTGACGTTTGGTCAAACGCCACAATCACTACCAGTGATTTGCTCGAGGGCCATTTTCCAAACCCACCTTAACAGAGCTCTGCATTCTTACTTTAACAGTAGCATATGTGCCATATGTATACACTTAAAAACAAAATACCAACAGCAAGCCATTGCCTCCCTGAACCAGCCAGCTCTGTTGCTAATGCTTTAACTGGCGATCTAAACCTTTCCATATACGATTGAGGAGCAGGAAGAATGTTGATCGTACAGAGACCTGTAGCAGTGTGTGCTGCCAGGAACCTGTATGTGATATACACCTCCACTAAGGCAAATCTGCTGCTATTCTTTTGTAAGACTTGAATGCATGGATAGTACTACACAAATCAAAATAGGGGAGAAATTACATTTGTTATCTTCCAAAAAATTACATTCACATTTATAAGATATTCACACTTTTTCTCTTTCCATTAAAACTTCACTCTTTCGGTTCACATGTTCTGAGCGTCTCAATCTTTCAGGTTTTTAATCAGACATAATTTTTACACTCCATTTGCAACACTTACTCAAAACCTGAAAGTTCGTTTTATCAAGAAATTATTCTTATGACAGCGATTCCCAAACCTTTTGGGCTCAAGGCCTCCCAAGTCAAGTTCGCCTCCAAAATACTCAGACATTACACTTATAGTTAATTTTGTGAATCACTTTCTGACCTTATTCTGACATGAGAGGAGCAATATCGAACACGAGGACTTATAGTTATTAATAGGTTGATTTTCAATAACATGGAAATATTCTGACAGGCACAAAAATGTTAAAAGCATGAGTATTGTTAAATGTATTTAATTTTTGCTTTTGAACATCAGATATTACGTTTCTACAATCGGCAGAAGTTTCCCTTCCCTTCTACTGGAGTCCTGTAGCTCAGTGGTGTGGAGTCCTGTAGCTCAGTGGTTAGAGCACTCGCCTTACAAGCGTGAGACCGACGTTCGTATCCAGGCAGGTCAGGGCCAAACCTTGGGCATGTTTCCTTACTCCACACGCCTAATAATAACCCCTTTCGTCCACAAATATACAGTCAATTAATTTTACAGTACATTCTGTGAAGCGCTTTGAGACATCTAGAAGACGCAGAAAGCGCTACATCATCAAATGCAAGGATCATGATATTATTACTCTTGCAAAACTAGTTTACTGTGCATAAAATGGGTGTGTGGGGTGGGGGGGGCGGTGGGGTTGGTGGTGAGCTGGATGGGGTTGAGCTGAAAGCAGAAGCAAGGAGATAGGTCACATGTATACAGGAGTCTTCTATATAGAGTGTCACAATTTTGATGAGGTGATTTGGGTACATTTTGGATTGTCCATTCACAATGCTTCCTGTGTAGAAAAAGTCAAATATATTCAAATGTTATTTTCACAGCATTATCAATCTGTTCTCAAGCATACTGAAAGCAGAATGCATTTTACCACAACACATGTCACCCTTGTTGTACATGATTCTATTCCAAATCAATATAATCTTTTCTAAAGGAAATGCTGTTGAGAGCATGCATTTGAAAACTATTTGGTGAAAATTGAGTCCAAAAATGCAGAATACATAAGCCAAAATGTGCTGCAAGTTTGAGTATGAGTGTTTGTGATTCAATTTACAAACCTGTGAAAACAAATTACATTATGGAATTCTGGTGATGATTATTTTGCACTTAACATTTTGTTGTCTAAGCTTTTGTAGGTCAGTGGTGGTCAATGAGTCTTGTTTGATTCCGCTTGTGCGGCAAGAGCTCTAACGGACTGAGCTACAGGACTCCACGTGCACAATGTGCCGTACACAGATTGTAACAGATATACGGGTATTCACACACACACACACACATACACACGTACACAGATATGCTGGAATGAAGCGTTTGCTGTGCGGAATCTGAGGGACACGAAGACATTCTGGAGAGGAGCACAGCTTGTCCTTGAGCCGGAGCTTGAGTGACTGGAGGAGAGGAGAGGAGAGCAGAGGAGAAGAGGCTGCGGAGATGTTAAGGTTGAGGAGTGGAGGCTGAATGGACTCTAGGGCAGAAATCAGCAAAGTACGCGCCCTGCCGGGCCTTTTCCGCTGACACTGTGGCTGGATACATTGCGTACGGCTTGTATTCAGGGAGTTTGTACATTGCTCCTATTTGGGTGTCCCCAGCAACCTTCTTTTTATATCCTCCTTTTTATATCCTCCAAATATTGACCCAAATATCCTAACTTTAAATTTGCCCTGTGGTACGTCACTCTTCGCAATGTAGAAGATTTTTTTTAAATCACAGTAATATAGTTGGAAAACAGTGCAATTGATTTTGGATGCTGCCTCATTGCATCTGTCATCCCTCATGCCTTCCAGCATCTTTTGACACATTTGCCAGACTGCTTCCACCATATCCCTTAGCATTCATTCCATTCTCCTCCTGTGGTATCCTGGGTTTGCCTGGATCTGGCAGGCACTTAAAATAGTGGATATGGCTTTTGCTTATTGCAGTCCAACAACAAACAATTACATTTGTAAGGTGCCTTTCATGTCAGGAGGACATCCCAAGGCACTGGACTGGACAATCGGTGTTTTGGACCCGAGCTGGGGGTCGGGATCAGGGTTAGGGGGGTAGGGGAGGGGGTTAGGAGGATGACCGAAGGCACGGTTGAATTGGAGAATCTTGAGACTGGTCTTGAAGGAGGCAAGGGAGGGGGCAAGGCGGAGGGACTTTGTGATGGAGTTCCAGAGGATAATAATAAGAATAATCCTTGCATTTTGATGTAGCGCTTTTCATGTCTCCTAGATGTCTCAAAGAGCTTTACAGAATATATTGTAAAGTGAATTGACTGTATATTTGTGGATGAAATGCGGCAGCCAATTGCGCACAGCAGTGTTCCACAAACAATCGTGGATTGAAATGACCAATTTTTCTTATAGTTTTTTTGACGGATTATTATTAAGCATGTGGAGTAAAGAAACTTGCCCAAGGGTTCACCCTGAACTGCCTCGATTCGAAACACAGGTTACACGTTTGTAAGGTGAGTGCTCTAACCACTGACCTACAGGACTCCACGATGGGGGAATTAGATGGTTCTTGAAGGAGGGGCAAAGCGGAGGGACTGCGGGATGGAATTCCAATCCTGGGGCAGGGAAATCGGGGTGTGGAGCAGTCTGGGGCTCGCTGAGTGGAGGGAGGGGGCAGGTTGGAAGGAGATTGTAGAATTAGGGGGAGCAGCGCTTTGAATGAAAGTACCAGGATTTTAAACTGTATCCTCTGTGTGATGGGAAGCCAGTAAGGTTGAGCAAGAATGGGATTGTGGGGCCTGATGCAGACGAAGTCACAGGCTACAGAGTTCTGAATGATCTGCATCTTATGGAGGGAGGCAATGGGAAGGCTGCCAAGCAGGGAGTTTGCATAATGTTGGTTTGTGAGGGAAAGTTTGCATTTAAAGTTAGGTGTTTAAAATGATAAAGGATTCAATAGGGCAGCTGCACAGAGAAACTCTTTCCTCTAGTGCAGTGCTTCCCAACCTTTTTTTGCTGCAATCCAAATTAGCCTCCAACCAGTCCTCCCACCACTAGGGGGCGACATTGCGACTGATGCAAAGCTCAGCCAAAACATTATCTCCATCTCTTTTTGGACTCAACGCAACTCGTAAGTACGCTCATTCATACAAATTGGTCAGCGGTGTCACCTCAGGCTCTTTTTTTTTAGCATAAAAGAAGCATTTTGGACATTTAAAAAAATTCAGAACAAGGGGTATCATCTTAAAATTGATGGTAGGCCATTTCAGAGTGAAATCAGGAGTCCCACAAATACGTTTGCAGATTGCATTGGTTGTGCAACGCGGTGGGAGTGGCAAGTACGGATGAAGAACACAGATATATGCAAATCTTCAAAAATTTACTCCCGATAAGAATTGCTGTCTCCTAGAAGCTTTGCACCAGTTTGAAACAGTTAGCCTTATTCTTAATGACTTCACCCAGCAGGAAATCAGACTCACTGAGATTCCTTTCTCTTACTATACAGTTAAACCAATATGTTTTGGGATTCTGCTAATATTGCTCCTTAATCATCCTGGGAGAGACATCAGTATCCCGGCATGACTGATCCACTCATGTTCTCTTACCGTCTGGACTCCAGTTCATGCTAACCCCTGGTGACTTGAGAATTTGGCCAATGTGAAGTATCAGGTGCACTAATACATGTTGCCCCAACGCTCTCATTCACTGAGTTCTTATATTGTTTTCTTAAACTCAATTTCTGATACAATATTAAGCAGATGATGGATAGACCATTTTGGCTGCTTAAAAATACAGTTTTTTGAGCACTATGTTAACTATAAAACATGATTTTTCCATCTTTTACAATGAACAACCGCAACTTGCACTTAGTTAGCTCCCTCCATGCAGCATCTCAGAGTGCTGAACAGTGATGGAACTTGACTCCGATCCAGCTGGTGGGGAGGGGGTGATGGCTGTAAACAAGGTCGAAGAGGCAGGTTTTCGGGCAGACCTTGAAAAGGGGGAGGCGGGCAAGGTGGAGGGATCGAGGGAGAGTGATCCAGAGTTTCAGGGCATAGTGGCTAAAAGCTCGACCACCAATGGTGGCGTGGAGGGTGTAGGAGACTGGTACCTGTCAAGTGGAAGTAGCAAGTGGTGAATTGAGGATTGAGTCGGTCGGAGAGGCAGGGAGGCATAGGGGCAGGGAGATGCCAGAGAGTGAAGCGATTTGAACACAAGTGTGAGGATCCTGAAGTCAATCCATTTGGTGATTTGGGATCGACTAGTGGAGCCTGGCCAGAACTGGTGATACGTGGGTATACAGTGTTTGTTCTGGGTGAGTATGCAGATGGCAGAGTTCTGAATGAGCTGGATCTTTTGAATAGTGGAACTATGGAGACTGACAAGGAGTGCATTTCAGTAATCCCAAGTGAGAGGTGATAAACACATGTACAAGGTTTTGGCTGCATTTGGGGTCAGGTGGCGGGCAATATGGCGGAGGTAGAAGAAATCTGAGGGAGAGCCCAGGGAGGTTGAGAAGTTTAGATCCGCAGGAGTGAAGATGTTGACGGGAGCCAAGGAGTATGACTTCCGTCTTGTCCACATTTAGCTGCAGGAATTTTGCACTGATCCAGGCCCTGATGTCTACCAGACAAGTTGATAGACCTGGAATTGCTACCGGATGAGGAAAAGTAGATTTGTGTGACATCCATACATGTGGAAGTGTATCCTGTGTCTGCTCATTATAATAATAGTAATAATAATCCTTGCATTTGATATAGCGCTTTTCACGTCTTCTAGACATCTCAACGCGCTTCACTGAAAAGTTACTGTAAAGTGAACTGACTGTTTGACATCACCCAGAGGGAACATATAGATAAGGAAAAGAAGACAGCCAAGAATGGAGCCCTGGGGTACCCAGTAGGTGACCGGGGTAAGGTTGGGAGGAGAAACCATTTGCTGAGATGAAATGGAAGCATTTGGTTAAGTAGAACTCAAACCAATTGAGTGCGGGTCCCACTGAGGTGGATGAGGGGGGAGAGGCGGTGGAGGTGGATTGCTTTGTCGACTATGTTAAACACGACAGAGAGATCCAGGAGGACGAGAAGCCAGAGGGAGCCCAATTTACAATCCTTGAGAGGATTGTAAATAATTGTAGATCTATGATTCTATGATCTCATCTTTGGGGTTTGCAAATTTGTTTCTACTCCTATATTAGATTTTTCTCCGATCAGCAGAAATATGTAACTTTTTTTGGCAGGTGGTGCTAGGGAGAATCAGCATTGTAATTATTATTTTATTGCTTTTTTACCATCAAGGATAAAAATTCAAATGTACCTCGTACACAGCTGGCGCACATTAAGCATGAAACTTATATTTATGACTCAAGTAATATAGAACTTTGACTTTTTCATTGATGAAGACAATGAGGCAAGATTCTGTTTAACCTTAAGTTCACCCACATTAAAATCAAACACAAAAGAGGGAAAATCTTTTAAGCATTGAGGTAATTCGCTGCCAAAAGCATGCAGTGGTAGTTTGGTAATATATTTTTACTGTACCTATTAATATTACAGTACAATATTCCACTTCCTCTTACAATATCAGAGTCAACACCCAGCCTCAACATGTTCCTCATTCATTATGTGTATGTTCAACTAAATGGTACATTTTATTTTCCAATTTCTATCAAGTTGTGCTCCTCTAATCTCTCATAGGGTGGGATTGCTGCCTGCAAGAATGGTTATCAATTTCTTCATAGCTTGACATAATACTATTCTAGATTCACAGCACCTAATATACTCGTACATTGTTTGTTGGGAAATTACTGATGCACAATAAATCAGTCACTACTGTATCAATTAGAGTAACTATCCTATACATTATGCCTTTGCTTATAAACATTGAATTGTATAATCCCTGTAGTTGGCCATTACTCTGCAGTTGGTTATTTCTATATGTTGAGTTGTACTGTAACTAGATTCATAATTGAATAAAACAAAATGGGTATTTAAATCACCGACATTGCTGATTGAAAATGGTTTAAACACAAATGCTTGCATTAAGGAGATGGATTAGAAATCAGTTTAGTGCAAATTGTTCTGGATTATGAAGGCTCTTAAATAAAACAATGGTTAGTTTTATAAGTCAGTCATCTTGTATATTCCAAATGGATCTCTACCTGCATTACTTATTGTGTAATAGCATAATAAATCAGGCTCTTTTTAAATGTACCTATTGATTTCAGGGAAAAATGAAGTCCCAAATCAGTCTGAGAAAATCCATTACACATTCTTCACATCGCCCCAAAGCAAGAAGAGATTAGGAAGTTTTCACTATTCCAAGTGCTGAATGATTCCATACCATCAATCTTTCCTGTCAGTTACTTGATTAGTTTTTACTTCAAGTGAGATTTCTAAGAGCTCACTGAAAAACAAATGTTCCTGTTCATTTATCTCTGTGCATTTCTGTAATGGAGCTGGATAATCGCCAGTATTTACTTATGCAAATTAAATCTGGTGATATGTTACATGAACGGTAAAGAAAAACTCATATTTTTTGTATTATAATAATAATCCTTGCATTTGACATAGCACCTTATCATGTCTTTGAAATGTCTCAAAGCTTTTCACAGAGTACACTGTAAAGTGTAGTGTGCTTTGTGGGCAAACATTAAAATATTTCTAAACAGCGAAGCCAGATACCATCAACTGTCCTGGTATTCCAGTAGTGTGGTTCATTGGTAATATAACCCGTGATTCAAAGGACCATCCCAGATTTTTGTAAAATAAAGTACCTTACATTAACTTTGGCATTGCCTGAAACTCTGAAGCACTCTCCCCCAATCCTTCTGTCTTGCCCCCTCTCTGCTTTTTGAAATCTCACCTGAAAATCTTTGACCGTGCTTACAGCCCCCACCATTCCCCACACCAACCCTGGCTTGGAGTCAAGCTCAACTACTCTTACCTGCCCTGGTGTGAAGGACACTATATAGGTACAAGATGTTGTGGTTGTTGGGCACCTTTGACATGTACCATTGAATGGCATTTCCAGGGACTCCAGCACTCACTTGCACAGGTGATCACAATCTCAAATGGTCACTAAATCATTAATAGCAATGGCAGTTGTATTAACAAAGATGTTGTGTTGTAAAACATCCAGAAGATGGCTCCTTTTTCTGCACAGAGCTATGAAATGTTGCAATAATGAACAGCCCGAGTAGTCTGACGTAATAAAAGGCAAACCATCCATACAAAAAATCCAAGAACAAAGGACCACAGCTTTAAAAGTCAGTCTAAATTGCAAGAAACACAAACTAAATCCTGCCAGCAACTGGAATGTAATATGCTGACCTGCCAGGACTCCTTCTAATGCAATCTTTATCTGGTAGAATACACAACTGGAACCTCAAGTTCAAATCCTAGTCAACTCTGTGAAGTGCTTTGAGATGTCTTCCCAACATTAAGGTTTTATATGATTGCGAATAGTGTTGTTGTTGTTACGAATAAATATTCACAAATCATTTGAAAATCCCAGTTTATAACGCTTGCATTTTAGACCCCAATAAGATCAAATAATGCCAATAAAATGCTTTGCCCTGAGCATTGGATGTCTTGTGTAAATTTATAAACTATCCATTTACTGAATATCATTGTGATTGCACAACACAGAGGACAACTGTACCAGAAACTATGCCAGGTCACAATACTACCTCACCTCTATGACACATGCTTCCTTATTATAATAATAAGATAATATAATACAAATCTTTACATTTGATATAGTGCTTCTCATGTCTTCTTGATGATTCAAAACTTCACAGTATATACTGTAAAGTGAATTGACTATATAATTGCAAATGACTTCAGAGTTCAGATCCCCCAAATGTCATATTCAAGTTAAGAACATAAGAATTAGGAGCAGGAGTAGGCCATTCGGCCCCTCGAGCCTGCCCCGCCATTTGATAAGATCATGCCTGATCTTCTGACCTAACTCTAATTACCTGCCCTATCCCCATATCCCCTAATCCCTCTACCTTCTAAAAATCTTTTTAAAAATCTATCAGTCTCAGAGTAGAGTACGGTAAGTTGTACAGTATTCTGGTGAGACAGATCTAGAATACTGTGTAGCTTTTCTGATCAACACAAAATAAGTGTACCTAGGTCCTCAAGAAACTGCAGAGAAGAACAAGCCTCGTCCTCACTGTTACAGGAATGAGCTTTGAACAGTAATTACACAAGCAAAGGGTTTACAATCTTGAAAAGGGACATCTCCGAGGAAGCCCAGTAGAAGTGTAATGATTTTAAATGGGATTGTAAAGGTAAACCTGAAAAATACTTTCAGACACACTCTGTTAGTAGAACAAGCGGGAATGGGTTTTGGGTCACATAAGAAATTTCAGGACAGGACACCAGGTGTATTTTTTTAAGAGCCAGACAGGAATGAACAAATGGAATAGTTTGCTGGGAAGGGTGGCTAAATCCAGGGAGCTGAACTCATCTAAGAAATAACTTGATTTGGGATGAGAGGATGACAGAGTGTATTTTAGAAAAAATAGATCAAATGGGCTAAATTGTCTTCTTCAAACCTATCTTGTGATCTTCTTACTAAAATAATAATCCATTGAACGTTTTCTAGGTGTTCAATAGACTCTTGAGAACTCTTAATGGTTCATGGAAAGTGAACCCTGCACATTTATATTGTATGGGTTGACCCACTGGCTCCCAGTCTCTGGAAGGATCTATTTCAAAATACAGTACAGTACTGACTGTCACTTAGAAATCCCTTTAGGCTCTAGCACCTCCTTACTATTGCACACCCACTTAATTCAAGGTAACACAAGCCTGCTCTTGAAATAGATCTGAAATTATGGTGATTGCCCTCCTTGCACAGAATATATTCCACCATATTGCTGAGCAGGTGCCAAGAACTGACCTCAGGAAATCTTCCAATGGCAGAGGTCAGGCTATTGGTTTTGCTCAGACATTTAGCCACACCATATTGTGGCTCTTTGCATCTACAGCTGGTAGTCTGTGTTTGAAATAAATTGAAGGAGCATACTTTTTAAATGATTGCAATTTTGATATATTTATTTGTTATGGCTGATCGCAAATGCAAAATATTTTGCAAATTAAGCTTTAAATTGCAAATACATTACAATTGAGCAGTTGCTGTACAATAAAGCTCATTTACTTCACAGTAACTTTCAGTTCTAATATAAAAAATACGTGAATCCCCGTTTCAGTTTTGAAATCTCCTTTCCATATTCATTCTTTAGAAACATAAATATCAATATGCAATGCCCGATATCGTAAACTGTACTGTTATTGTACCATTCAAACAAAGATATTTATAGTTCTTTGGAACTGCTGCTATTCTCCACTTTTCCCATTTGAATTTGAAAGACTACAAAGCAACACCAACAACATTGTTAACAATGGTGTCCTGCATTCTACATACTAAAGTCAAGTCCCAAGTATTCTTAGGCTTATAATAATAATTCTTGCATATGATACGTATCATCATGTCATTGAAATGTCTCAAAGTGCTTCCCAGGATATACAGGTATTGTAAAGTGGATTGACTGTACTTTGTCAGCAAAGGCAGTAGCCAATGTGTGCACAGCAATGTCCCACAAACAGTCATGGAGTGAGTGAACAATTTTGTTTGGTAATTTTTCATGTTTTGTGGCTTCAATATATTTACTAGATTTGCTTAATTGAGGTCAAAAAAGCAGAGTTTCACAACAGGATTCACTAAATCTAACCCTACAACAGTAACAGGAACCACTAAATGGAACATCATGGCCAACTCAACAACAACAACAACAACTTCAATTTACATTGCGCCCTCCACTCCGGACTCAAAACTCACAAGCACATTGCAGCTTACTTCTCTAGTCTTTTATCTCTTTTATTTTTAATTTTTAGAATAAAGTTTTTATCATCATAACTTTGAACACAAAAATATGTTTTAAAAGGACGCACTGAATGAGAAATGGCCATTCACCATATCAAGTCTACACCTACACGTCATACAATCTCACTTCTCGCGGATTCAACTCATTTATCTCCTGTGGGAAGTTTGGCAAAATATCTCTCAGACTTTCATAACATAAAAGAACAATCTGTTGCATTTATACCGCATCGGTGTGTGTCTCTCTTGTCTTGAAATCCCATTGCCAGGTGGTGTCACTGACAAAATTGTGCCAATCAGCCCCATAATGTGCAGCATAAACCCAGCATAAAATTCAACCACTGTTCAATGAACCATGGGAAGTGAAGCTGTAGGACATTGCATTAAAACTGCTTGTGTTTGAGTCGCGTTGCATTTGAAATATTAACTTCCAGATGGTGTCACTGCCAAAATTTGTCAATTTATCACATAATGCGCAGTATAAACCCAACATAAAATTCAGCTGCTAATGAGGGAGAGAATATGAAAAAAATCAGTCAAATGAACACAACACTAATCCTTGCCTTCAATATGAAAACAAAAGATATTTGTTGAACTTTTAATGAACAGTATTTGTATCTATCCATAATTGAAAGAAGATTGTTATATCTCCACGCACTGTTAACCTAGATATTTTAATGTTTTTGCTAAATGAATGAAACAATTTAAAAAAGGTAAATCGTCAACGAGTAATGAAGTGAGCAAAAGCATATACATTGTTTGTGTGAATGAACGTCTCAAACAAGAAAAAACATATGACCTTATTTTATACTAGCTGTAACCGTTGTAGCTTCGCTTGCAACCAAAGGATCCAATATGGAATGTAGATTGACACACAGACAGACATTTCATCTTTATTTATACTCATCTGGGAGGACTCCTGTGGGAGGACTCATTATGGTTGTGTTATTATTTGTTCCTCAGTTTTATTTATTAATCCTTCTATTTTCTATCTACCATTTTTATTTATCCTTGCAAAATTTGGTTTTTGCTTAGGCATCTTTATAATGATACTGTAAATATAAATGCATAATTTATAATTACTGAGACATCCTCCCACATGAAAGACGCTTTAAAAATTAATTGTTGTTGTTGCCGCAGCTTAGCTGCAGTGCATGCACACATACGTTCACACGTGATCTGTGATGCACGATGTTACAAGGCCACTTTAAACTCGGCAGCCACTAGGTTAAGGGATATGGGGATAAGGCGGGCAGGTGGAGTTAGATTAGAAGATCAGCCATGATTTTATTGAATGGCGGGGCAGGCTCGAGGGGCCGAATGGCCTACTCCTGCTCCTAATTCTTATGTTCCAGGTGTAACTGCAGCAAAAAACACAAAGCTGAAATACATTTTCAGGTGTAACTCATGACTGATAGGAGATACCTGAAAACAATTAAGCCTATGTAGACATTTATTTGGGGAGGACCGGTTTGCGTGGTTATGGGGAGAGAGCTGGGGAGTCGGATTAAATTGCTCTTTTTAAAGACCTGGCACAGACTTGATGGGCCGAATGGCCTCCTTTTGTGCTGTAAGATTCTATGATTCTATGTCATTCCCAGATTGAGAACCTTTCCGAGAAGGTAGAAATGATGTCTCTATGTCAATCGGTTATTGAGATCCTTCTTAAAATGCATTCAGACAAACAGTCTCGATTTATTAGTGCAGATCGATATGCAATTACAATCCTATAATTATTCATTTTGCTTTTATTCTAACATAAAAATGAAAAAGTAGATTTCAATCAATTGAACTCAAAATACTGGGGGAAAAAGTACTGCAGGACTGAATATGAATCTAGAAAGATAGACTGAGTGTTACCCTTGTCCAAGCATTCGTCACATCAAGGCTCGACTATGGAAACTCCCTCCCCATCGGCATTCCTGGTTCTTCTCTTCACAAGCTGCAGATCTTGCAGAACTCTGCAGCTCGTGTCCTCTCGTGCACTAAGCTCTGCGACTACATCACTCCCACTCTTGCCCGGCTCCATTGGCTCCCCATCCCCCAGAGGATCGAATTTAAGATCCTCATCCTCACTTTCAATGCCATTAATGGTTTTGCCCCCTCCTATCTCTCCAACCTGCTGTCCCCCTATGAACCTGCGCACCTCCTGAGAGGGACATCCTCCCAAAGTGAAAGGCGCTCTATAATGTAATTGTAATGTGTTGTTGTTGTAAATATGATTGGTTCAATGTCTTTGTATATCAGTAAAGTTCCAAAATAAATGTGATTCTTTATGCCAAGTCTCACAATAGAGCGAATAAGCTGGATGATTCTAGAACGAGTTCATCTGATGCTCACTGCTCAAAAAGTTTGACTTCATTAAGTATTTTAAAATAATAATAATAATAATAATCCTTGCATTTGATGCAGCGCTTTTCATGTCTTATAGAAATCTCAAAGCACTTCAGAGGGAATTGAACCCAGGTCTCTCGCTTGCAAAGCATGTGCTTTAACCACTGAGCTACAGGACTCCAATAATAATCCTTGTGTTTGATATAGCGCTTTTCACGACTTCTAGACATCTCAAAGCGCTTCACAGGATATACTGTAAAGTGACTGTATATTTGTGAGTGAATTGCAGCAGCCAATTGCAGTGTCCCACAAACAGTCGTGGATTGGCTGACAAAATTATTATTGTTTCTTTTTGAGGGATTATTATTAGGTGTGTGGAGTAAGGAAACTTGCCCAAAGTTTTGCCCTGCCGTGCATCGAACCCAGATCTCTCGCGTGTGAGGCGAGTGCTCTAACCATTGAGCCACAGGATTCCACAATGAAATGTGATTGAAAACATGCATATTCAGAAGAAAATTTTATATTTATTCTCATCACAAAAAGCATCAAGTTGCCCCAGCTCTCAATTCGGGTCATTGTTTAACATCCTATGCAAAATAATCAATATGCATTGAAAGGATAAATTATCTTCACCCATTAAATGCACAGTGAGTCCACTTCACAGTAAATCTTGTGGAGTTCTTTGAGATATCCTCTTGATGTGAAAGGCTCTGTAATAAATACCAGGTTAGGGTCCTGTAGTTCAGTGGTTAGAACATTTGCTCCAAAAGTGAGAGACCTCGGTTCAATTCCAGGCAGGATGAAACCTTAGGAAAATTTCCTTACGCCATATGCCTGATAATAATCCATCAAGAAAAAAAAATTATTTGTCACTTCAATCCATAAGTGTTGGTGGGGTACTGCGCAATTGGCTGCCGCGTTTCACCCACAAATATACAGTCAATTCACTTCACAGTACAGTCTGTGGAGCGCATTGAGATGCCTAGAAGATGTGAAAAGTGCTACATCAAATGCCAAGATTATTATTATTGCAGTATTTATTATTAATAATATCTGAATAAGAAGTCTGATCTGGTTGCAACACACAAATCCATAGAATTCATAGATGATAGAAGGCCAAGCACTTTTAATGGCAGTTAACTAATCCAAGTATCATTACATTTGGCTTTAAATAAAATACATTTTCTGCTTTGCTGAACCGCATATGAGAAACAACATTTATTCTTGCAGTTTCAGTCGCAAGGCTATTATGCAGCAAATAATGTTTGACTTCTTCATTGTTCCATGCCTTCTTTGGAATTTTTTTTAAAAAAATAGCAGTTCTAGTTTCTATTAAGGATGACATAATTAGGTTAGAACTAGTAAGAAAAGTTAAAATCAATTGGAAAACAGCCTAGTTGATTTAAGTTTAAATTTGGGGGATTGGCTGGCATACAGTACATTCCTCCACAGTGTGTATTGTGATCCGCAATACACCTATTGATGGGCCTAGGTAGTGAAGGAAGTAAAAACTGAAGAACACACACTCACTCGAGGACAAATTTATTTTCAATGTACAGTGTACTGAAATTTTATGAAAGATCTACTTTATATTCACTGTAAGTATAGGGAGAAAAAATATAAAGCAATCTCATGTCATCCGTCATTCATTGTGATTATTTATTCAGTTCAGTATATACTGTAATATTTTATCTCATCATTTTGATTGTTAATCTCACCAACACCCGACCCAGATCTTTCCAATCCCTCAACACTCACTGTTTGTGGGCATTGTTGTGCACAATAATTAGCTGTCTTGTCCATCTGTAGTAACTGTCAAATCTGTTAAGAGCTTTGAGACATCTCAATGGCATGATAATGCTTTAAAACAAAATGCACAGATTATTATTTTTTTGCTTCAACACAAAAACCTGCAGTTGTCTTCATAACAGACCCTACCAGAGCCTGGGACTATTTTTTGTGAGTTACACACAATGCAAGTCAAGCCTTAATGGTTTACTGAAAAATAATCCGCAAGCCAAAGCAGGTGCCGAGCTCAAAAGCACAAAGGAGGAAGTGAGGCATGTAAAGACAATTCACTGGGAGCTTGTTTGCCTGTAAGCTTTCAAGCACTTTTATGGATCTTGTTTATACTGCAAGTTCAGTAATTTGTAGTTTGGCATTACGTTGTTTTTTCAACAACCACAAATTCATACAACACCTTCCATGTTGTGAGGACACCCCAAGGCGCTGGGTAATGAAGGATTTGCACCCGAACTGTGGTTAGGATCAGAAAGGCATGGAGCTAAAGGTGGGTGGGGATGGAGGAAGAAAGATGACCCAAGGTACAGTTAAAATGGAAGGTCATGAATCAGGCCTTGAAGGAGACAAGGGAACGGGTGAGGTGGAGTTCCAGAGGGTGCTTTAAAAATAAATTAACAATAGATATTGTTTTATTGTAGACTTAACACTGCAAAGCAGTGCTGGTTTTTTAGAATGTAGTTCTCACCACTAAGTGAAAGAAACAGAGAAAAATGGGAGGTGGAGAGTTCAGACTGCATGACAGATCAGGGAACTTTATCTGTTCCAACAACAACAAAAGGATCGAACAAGACACCTAGTTTCCTGACTGGCCTGGTGAAGTGGAGTGTGCAACCATGGATGTGTGATTCGTTCCAAGAAAAAAACAGCAGCTGTTTTTTGAGCCGATCCTCATAACCACAACCACTCATCCCTGTTATCATTATAGAAAACTTAACTTCAAAACAAAGGCAATAAATGTGAATTATTACATTAGGAAGTGTACAATTTTCTAGAATTCTGAACAATCTTAAATTTTAAGACCAAATCATATTACAGGATGTAACTAAGTGCCTGATGTGAAAGGCGCTATACAAATGTAATCTGCACCTACACTATCCTTCTCAGCAAAATCATTCATCCTCATCATTGCAGAAAGCTCAATAGTTCTGCCTGGCTGCTGAACACCAATCTTTGGTCAACCCTGCAATGTTATAGAGTATCAATACTCTAATCTCAACTTTGTTTTGCTCTAGAAACTGAACCTTGGTTAACATTGAATGGGGTATGATGTTCCTCAGATGAATTAATGTTTATGCTAGTTCACAAGAATACCTAGTTAAACAAAAAGGGGCACTATTCAAATCAAACAAGAAGGGAAAAACACGCCCCGGTACTGCCAGCCATGCTCAACTCTGAGATCTAATTCACTCATCCATGTGCTTGATTCTCCCCTAAAAAATAAAAGGATTTTTAATCAACAAAAAATCAACAGCTTTGTGAACAAAAGACAAGGCAGCTGCTATGTGAAGGCAGAACAGTGGTGGTCATTTGTTCAGCATTCTGAACTTGGCATTGAGTCCACCTTTCATCTAATGAATGGACCCCACTGTGTCACAGAAAGATGTAAAGCTGAGGTAAGTTCTGGTTTCCATAGTTTTATTTCTAAAATGGACTTGACTCTAGATCTTGCCTCACCTTCGTAATGGATTTTTCATGATCACGATTTTTAGTGATCAGGGTAACACAGACACCGTTGACAGCTGGAGATTGGAAGATGCAGGATCCATTATGAATCCCACAGGCAAAGAACCAGTAGATTGTTTGCTGGTGGGAAGCAATCTTCCTTGTTCAAAGCTATCCAATACACATCACACATCTGCTCATGATAGTTGGCAGAATAACGTAGGTTATTTATTAATTGTGTGAGAATTAATCCCTGGTTTGCAATGTTGCTGAAATCTTTCCTTCTGTGAATGAAACCACCTTGTCAGTGACAGTGAAGGCCATCTTGCTGGTAACTATGCTGCTTTAGTCCAAGGCCTAGTTATTTAATATCAATTGTAAATTGAGCCACCCAATGGAAAAACACAGTAACATATACCAATGAATCCCTCTGTAGCAACTGCAAAGTGTCCTTATTCACTGTTATCAATGGGTTGATGGCAACAAACACAGGAAAACCAGAAGAAGCAGATCAATATCTGAACTACTTTTCAGGGATCAAGCGAATTATAAAATTACGAAAGGATGATGTTAAAAGAAGAGATGGATTCAATGTGATAATTCCGTCTAACTGTAGATTAAAATTAACATAGAGTGAAGCGGCAGACAATAGACGGTGCCTCAGTAGAGTACGACAGATTAAAGTGTTCCATAACAAAAACAATATGAAAGATCACTGCAGTTGACATAGTGCTTTATCACATTGTCGAGAGTGCGAGAGCTGTCAAAGAAGAATGTGCAAAGCGAAAATAGTGGCCATGAAAATGTTATTGATTTCTATCGACAGGAAAATGTCCTACTTTTCAATCTCATGAAATGGAGATGGCCACCTTTAGGATGTGATTTCACATCTGAGTCATTTATTTTTTATACCATAAAAAAATCAACCACATGTAAAGCTTGTTAACATGACAGATACCACACAATATAAAAGAAGCCACGTGAAAATAGTTTTTTGTGTTCTACATTTTTTTAAAATCCTTAATTCAATGGCTATTGGACAGCACATAAAAGCACAGTTTTCAAAGCAGATTTATTGCCACTCAGCAGTATGCATTTGTTGCAAAAATCCTAACATAAGGTGTCAAATCTACAATAGCCCAATTATATTTACAATTAAGATCCACCACAGGTGGCAGTGTGAAATTAGAGTAGTATTACAGATTATGATTCTTAATTTGTTAGAATAAAAAAAATGCATTTCTGTAATGCCATATCACATAGAAGTGTTTCAGGTAATTTACTGCTAAGTGTAATGCCTGTATATGTAATCAAATGCTTTTGGTCTTTTACACCAACACAATCCCATACAAAATTAAGAAGTTAGTGACTAATTTTTCTGGAAGACTGTTGGCCACCATCCAAGGAGACTTTTCTTTCAAATTCTATCTTGGGATCTGTAACAAACCACCTGAACAAGCAGACAAGACTTTGGTTTATTAGCTCATCTGAAAAATGGCACCTTCGACAATTCATTGCTCATCCAGTACTGAACTGAACTGTCAAGCTAGACAATGATCTTAAGTCCCATGTTGGCCATGAATCCACATCTTCTGATGCAGAAACAAACGTACTTCCAACTGAACCAAACTGACATAAATGTGGACAATCCAATCAACTGGGCTAAACAATTATCTGTTTCTTTCACTAAGTGAAAGGACCTTGGTTTGACATCCCACCTGTAGGGTGTTGTGCACATATTATTGTGAAAGACAACAATATCATTTTATATGTATAATTTAATTTTCATTTAAATGTAATTTTGTCTGTAATTCAATGTTGCATTGCAGTACATTTATTTGTCTGCAGGTACACATTGACAAATTTGCTAGTCTTAGATTAGCCCTTATTTCACATTAACGTTTTTTTCTCTTTGAGCAAATAAAGTCAAATAATCCTTTATCTTATACAAGTCTAACGCTTGGAGTTGGCACAAGTTCCAAATCCAACAAACATCATAACATGCATAGTCTAGGCTAACACTCCAATGCAATGCTGGGGGTGTATTGCATTGACAGAGGTGTCTTCCTACAGATGGGATGTTAAACTTGAGGTTCTGTCTACATGTTGACATGGACATTGAAGATCCAAAGGTTTCCTCTATTTGTTCAGTTGGACATTGACTTTCATGAGTTCAGTGTCTTGGTCTCAACCACTCTTCCTGGCAGAACAGACTTGAAGGGCTGAATGGCCTACTCCTTCCTGTTCCTATGTTCCAACAACAGTACGTATTAGGGCATTTCTCTTCCCATTATTGGAACGTGGATATTGCAAAATTGTAAGATTGGCTCAGATGAAGAAACCCCTAAGGCCTAACTGATCTCATCCCAACCTAAGTACCCAGCCGACTGCTACTCCATGAAAGCAGCTTTTTAAATGAGTTCAGTGCCTTGGCCTCAACCACTCTTTTTGACGATTTATTCTGGGGATACCCTCTGAGTAAAGAAAATCTTTCTGGTGTCTATCCTAACATTGCCGTTTTCAACTCTAAACTACGTTCTTGTTTTACTATGAATTCTAAATTAATGTTCTGGGTTTATTTACTTTCTCAATTTCATTAAAAATATTATGCAATTCTATGAGAACCCCTGTGAGTCTTTTCTCAAGCCTAAAGAATCCTAGCTTATCTAATTGTTATTCATAGCTAAAGCTTATAAATAAAGGAAAATAGAGACTCAACAAAGCAGAGAGTAATATGTGCCCTCTGTGAAGGGTGGTATATTTATTCACTATTAAAGAATCCCCTCCCCTCTCGGGATTGCATTCTGCAATAAAGAGAAGAATTCAACTGTGGAAGCCAACATTTTAGAATAATTAATGAATTATAAATTGGTAAGGCGAGT
This sequence comes from Hydrolagus colliei, assembly GCA_035084275.1. Lineage (NCBI taxonomy): Eukaryota > Metazoa > Chordata > Chondrichthyes > Chimaeriformes > Chimaeridae > Hydrolagus > Hydrolagus colliei. The sequence continues at coordinate 4,202,292 of CM068745.1, read as the reverse complement.
CCACAATATTCCAGGGCACTGCTGATGACAGTACATCCAGCCTGGCTCATCGACCAGATATGGAAAGGCAGACCAATCACTGGAGCAGGAAATCTTCCCACTTAGCTCCTGTTACAACAAAATACAACAAAATTATATTTAGAGCACGTTCCATGTTGGGAGTATGTCCCAAAGTGCTGCAAGTCAATGGATAAGGTGGTCCTAGCTGGACAAGCATCGGTAAAGCTTGTCAGATAGCAATATCAAAGGCAAGCCATGTGATTTTAGCTGGTTAGACTTCAGCAGTACCCCAAAGCACACTCTGGGGACCCCAACCCTTGGCTGCATGCTTAATACTTAGCTGCTCAAATTTCACCTGATACTTTTTTGGAATCAGGTAAGAAAGATGCATCCATCAAGGGAAAGAATGCACATTCCATCCCGACAATCTGTTTCTGGAATTTCCATGTGTGAATGGGATGCATGAGTTACTGCTGAATTCTAACCATCTTAAACTGCAAAGCTTGCCATTGAAAGCTTTTCCGGTTAGCTTTCTCACTGCTTGTCTATCTAGGTTCACCGTATCTGTTAGGGCTTTGGCTTGCAGGGTAATGGTAGCTGAGTGGGAAGAATGTATGTTCCCAGCGACTGGTCTATCGTTCCAAGTCCTGCTGATGAGCCAGGCTGCCTGGGGTACCTTGGATGCAGACCTGTCTAGCTCAGTATCCAGACTATCAAACCTACCCTACAGGGTTGGCTTGATTCAGACATTGTGTTGCCAAACATGTCACCATAGAGCCAGTTCAGCTCCAAGGAGAACGCACACACCCACCCCAGGCACATAGTCACTAGTTGGTCATTATATATCTGACAAGTACGGGTTTGAGCCCTCACAAGGTGATTAGCAGACTTACACAACTCTCCACAAACTTTCCGGTGGGGAACGCAGCTCAGCATGGAACTATATTCATTCTTTCTGCATTTGGTAGCATTCCACAGAACAGACAAGTCACATTCAGCTGATTAGTGCTTGAAAATCTTCGCAGTTTTTTTTTAATGTTCCCAAATTGCACAATTGAACATCTAAAAATATGACAGGCCAGATATGAAAGTACATCGATCTGCTTCAATAAAATATCAATTACTCAATTACACAACTGACTGTTGAGTCATACAACAGAGTGCTATTACTTCCACAATGTTGTATCTATTTTTATCCTATCCTTCATCTGCCTGTGTACTGCAACGTGACTGAACTTTTATTGGTGAGCTATGAAACACAAAAGCTTCATTCAGTCTCAATTGTTTTGTGGAATTAGGGCACTTGCCTCGCAAGCGAGAAACCTGGGTTTGATTCCTGGCAGTACAAAACCTTGGGCAAGTTTGCTTACTCCGCATGCCTGATAATAATCCGTCAAGAAAAAAAGACAATATCAAATTGGTTGCTTCAATCCACGACTGTTTGTGGGACACTGCTCTGCACAATCCGCTGCCGCACTTTGCCCACAAATAGTACAGTCAATTCACTTTACAGTATACGGCATATGGGATACTAGGCTTTATAAATAGGGGTATAGAATACAAAAGTCAGGAAGTGCTGATTAACCTCTAGAAGACTTTGGTTAGGCCTCAGCTGGAGTACTGTGTACAGTTCTGGTCACCACACTTTAGGAAGGATATTAAGGCATTGGAAAGGGTGCAGAGGAGATTTACTAGGATGGTATCAGGAATGAGGGACTTCAGCTACGAGGAAAGGCTAGATAGGCTAGGCTTATTCAAAGAAGATTGAGTGGAGACCTAATAGAGGTTTATAAAATTATGAGAGGTTTCAACAAGGTGAATAGGGAAAGACTGTTTCCACTGGTGCGCGAATCAGTGACTCGTGGTCACAGATTTAAAATAGTTTCCAAACGAAGCAGAAGGGAGCTGAGAAGAAATGTTTTCACTCAGCGGGTTGTCCAAATCTGGAATGCATTACCTAAAAAGGTGGTGGAGGCAGATTGCATAACAACTTTTAAAAGGGAACAAGATCTTCATTTAGGAAGAGCAGGTCTGTTAGGTTATGGGGAGAGAGCTGGGCAGTGGGATAGAGTTGTTCTGTTCAAAGAGCCGGCACAGACTGGATGGGTCGAATGGCCTCCTTTTATGCTGTATAATTCTATGATTCTATGATAATCTGTGAGGCGCTTTGAAACGTCTAAAAGAAATGAAAAGCGCTTTATTAATTGCAAGGATTATTATTCTTTGATTCTTTGAGTGGCATATTATTGGTTCTCTTTATTTGTACTTCCTCTGAATAAATTTTGCCCCATTGACAGTGACCAGTTCAAACTATAGTGAAGATTGTAGAACATAGTACAGTAGATAAAAAGATAGTTACTGCTGTATCCCTAGCACAAAGGTTAATTCCTGTTTTTACCTGTTTTTTGCCTCTCCAGTATTCTCTGTAGTACTACAACTGAGAGGTGGTCTCTCAGAAGGACAAGTAAATAGTTTCCCAATGCAATCAGTTCATTTGTCTTCTTCTCTGTGGGGCACATGGCTTGCTGGTAAATCTACTCCGCTTTGGCTGTGACAGTGGCTTACGCTGAGAAATCTGCAGCTGCTATTTCAAATAAACAATTTTAGCCCTGGTTTTATTGGCTTACACTCTCTCATCCATATTCACCTCAAATCTAAATTAATTGGCTACTCAACACTTTGCTAGTCGTAGATTAGCTGCCACATTTGCCACATATAACAGCATTCAATTAATTTCTAACTTAGCTTTAAGCACTTTGAGTTGTTTATTTGTGGAGTCCTGTAGCTCAGTGGTTGGAGGACTCAGAGACCTGGGTTTGATTCCCGGCAGGGCGGAACCTTGGGCAAATTTCATTACTCCACACGTCTGATAATAATCCATCAAGAAAAAATAATAAATTGGTCGTTTTCAGTCCATGACTGTTTATGGAAAACTGCTGTGCACCATTGGCTGCCGCGTTTTGCTCACAAATATTAGTCAATTCACTTTACATTATAATCTGTGAAGTGCTTTGAGATGTCTAGAAGGTGTAAAAAGTCCTATATCAAAATGCAGGGATTGGTATTACATGAGAGATATGATATAAATGTGATCTGTTGTTTTCATACTTCCCCGTTGAGAACATAATCCAGTTCAGGAATGTAGTGTTCATTTCTTACTCAAACAAGCTATTCAGTAAGGTCATAACTTCAAAATGATGAGAGTGCCACAAAAACCTGCTTTGACATTGATCTTGTTTAAATCCTTTGAAATACCTGTGTAATAACTTATTATTTTGGTTCATCAAACACATTAGCAGAATCACCACGGAAAAATTAATCTGGCATATTAATATGTATTATGATAACTATATTCATCTTATTTATTCATAGGATGATCTTTAATGCTAATGCACCCCATATGGTCTCTTAAAGTTTCTAAAATAAGAACTATTAATTAATTAATGTATGCTTTACTCTAGTGGATACATCTTTCAACCTACAGCTTCTACTTCATAAATTGGTTAGGTCTTGGTACTGTACTTCCAAAAGGAATATGAACTTTTTAAAGACTAACTACTGTGCATATTGATTATCTTGTGTTTTAAAAGTACTCACTTTCCCATCCTTTTCATAAAACTATTATCACTATTTGATAAGAGAAGTTCCTCCGAGTGTCCTGCCCAATAATCCCCAAAATAAAATTGATCACTCACTCAGAGGAAAATTCAGTGAAGAGCGTTTTGGAAATAACATGAGAAACTTAATAAAATAACTCAGTTTATTTTGAGAATATACAAAGACTTTCTGGTCAAAGTCAGCACTCCATGGCTCTTTGGGGGATAGTAGTTGGTGCAATTGGCCGCCGCATTTCGCCCACAAAATACATAGTCATAAACACTTTACAGTATATCGTGTGAAGCACTTTGAGAAGTCTTGACAATGTGTTTAGGTGCCAAATCAAATGGAAGGATTATTATTATTATTATTTACTGTAATCCAATCTCGCTTTCATTAAAGTAGTTTCATGAATCTGATCTGGAGCTTTATCCCTCCCAAAAGCTTAAATAGACAATTAAAATTATTTTGGGTTTACATGATGTGACCCTAAGTTTAGTTTCTAATTAAAACTTTCAATATTGTATAGCAAGATATGATTGTTTGTATTCAGGAATATAAGAGGTAAGAATAATTTATCTTCATAAAAGGATAATAAAAGTCAAAGGGAAAGGGTGGAGAAATAGGATGAAAATATCTGCCACTATGTAATAAACTGGCAATTTAACTAACTTACCTCCTCCTATGAAAATGAAATGACAATGAAAATTTTGACTAAAGATTTAAATTTTACCAGTTTTAATAAGGTATTGTTTTATATGGTGGAAATCCACAAAGAATGGTAATCGGTTTGCCAGATGCTATCTATATTGAGTAGAGATAAGGCCAGTTCTACAGAGGCAACTTTAGATACAGTACTTAGAAATTGGGGATAATTGCTTGAGCATAACTCCATAGAAACTCCTAAGTCTTATCTGATTTACACAATGAGATATTGTTGAAGCATCGCTAGATATTTGCAAAGCCATTTGGTTTTCTGTCAAATTGTAAAGTGAGCATAATCTTACCAGTGATAACTCAATTGGAATGTATTGCACTTTCATCTGCTGCTAGCAACAATGCAAATTTGTCCACAATTGAAAGCATACCTTATCATTAATTGACATTTCTCCAGTTTCTAGTTTTAGTCTGTGTGTTTAAGAGGTGAATTTTTCTCCATAGGAACACGGTTCAGTTCATTTATAGTAACATCAAGTATAGTAAACCCAAGAGGAAATTCACTCGTAAATATTTCAGCAGTGAAGAGCATTTCAGAAATAACATGAGAAACTTAATTAAATAACTCAGCTTATTTCAAGAATATTTAAAGACTTTCTGGTCAAAGTCAGCACAGCATGTTGATATGCCAACTTATTGTACCTTGGATCAGTGGTTCTTATATCCTAAATGCAAACTTTTGGCTGTAGTTGTGATAGCTCAAATGGACATCAAAGACGTTTTTCCTTTAGTTGCAAATAGAAAATTGATGGTTTAGAAACAGTAGGTCTTTATCAAGTTGTTTCTGTTCATCAGCGAATAAGTAATGACATTTACACAGGCTTTGAAACCAACTTACTCGTCCATGAGGCAGACTTGAAAGTGGCAAAGAAAAATAAACATACAATAAAGAGGCATACATTTACAATATTACAATTAATATTCTATTTCGAGAATACTTTGATGATCCATTCAACTAGGCACACTTGGAATTCTTATAATTGTCTGTAGAACTGCATATCAAATAAATTCTGTGTTGGTTTTCCAAACCTCTAAAGAATCCTTTTTATCAGTTATATTTCAATTATATTTCAAAACTAGTTGGATTAGCAGGCTTTCAACTCAGTACAATGATTTGTACCATGTCATTTTGTACCATGTAATCATGTCTATTTGTGTGGCATGGTGCTATAAAACATAACCTTGATATCTGTCTGTCCTGTTTTTCCAAACTCAGTTTACTTCCACTCTATCCTCCTCCATACACAACTATATGTTTTAGCTGTTGCAATCCTCTGTGCATTGCTTAGGTAGTGTACTATTTGTTTCCTTGAGAGGACTTCCGATCCTGAAGACCAGCATCAAATTAACTCTAAATGTTTTTCAATTCAATTATGTAGCTAAATTCTTAATTCACATAACTAAAGATTGGCAAAAGGGGGTAGTTTACAAGTGGCAGGGAAAATATTATAAAGCCAGAACCTTAACCACTGCACTATAGTTGGCCAGATCATTCAATGAAAATAATGAATTCTTTCATTTTATATTTCTCCATTGGATCTCCTGCCTTAACATGTCATGCTTGATGTTATTCTATGACCTGCCAGTAGGAGGAAAACAACAACACTGCAGTGTGACCCAATCGTATCAATGTGACATCAACTATAAGGGAGATAAAGGTTGACTAAACATTGTGTTGATTCATTTTGGTGATTATTTTCTCCCATTGACAATGGTGAAAAAGGATTTTCTGAGAAATACAACGTTTACCAATTTTTAAAAAAAACAATTGAGCCAAAGAGAAAGATCCACAGATTTATTTCAACCTTCCACTCTCTTCAACCCTGCTTACTCCTCATTGTCAATGTCCAGCTCACAATTTAGCCTTAAAGCAATATGCTACATAAACCCATCTCATGATCTTGTGATAGCTTACCAGGGTGAATATTTGCGATCACAACACAACACTGGCTCATTTAGGAAACAGTTTGATGTTGCAAAGGAAAGATGGTAGGCTTGGTATTGCAAAGTAGAAGGTCAAATGACCATTCCTCTCTTGTGATCTTGAAAATAACCTGCTTTGAAATCTCACAACAGAAATGTGATTTTCAGTACTTTGGCAAGTTTGAGTTCCAAAGGAGCTGATTGCCCTCTAGTTCCCTGCCCAAGAGACCTTTGTTCATGTGTGAGCCTTGACTCGACTATAGGTCAGCCAAACTTGAATGCTCCCTCGCCAGCTGCTGAACACAAGCACAACAGAAGATGCTGTGACCCTGAGTCAGCAAAATGGATGTGAATCAGCAAGATCCTTGTTGGAAAGCTAAATTTCTATCCACGTGATACAATCCTTCCTACAAACACCAATGTCAATGGAATAAACCTAGGCCTCCACATTCTACACAACCTTTACTGCTTTTCTAAAGGTCTCACCTGCAGGATAAAAACCACAACAAAATTACATTTACGTGGTGCCTTTCACATGAGAACGATGTCCCAAAACTATAAATCTTAGAAGGATAAGCAACTCATTTTTTTTAATGAATCCATATAGTTATAATTAAAAACTGCACACTTTGAACAACTACAAATTTGATTTATATAACAACTGATTGCATTTATATAGTGCCTTTCACATCAGGATGATGTATTTATAGCATTCTTTATGCAGAATAGTATCTTCGAGCACTGACTCACCTTCAAATGACTTGGCAGATTGCTGATCCTCCAAGCGCAAACATGTGTAAAATATGTATGCAGAGAATATTGGTTTCCATTCCTACTGTTTTATTAAGAAATGCATTAGTTATTTGGTACATGATTCTATGATTAAAACCTTTTACCCCTTTTACTAAAATGTATTTGCAAGTATCGCAGATTGTAAGACTCTTTAAAAAAAACATTTTGATGCTGTGATGTGAAGTCTGTAGGGTAGATATTCTGCAACGAATGGTCATCTTTATCCAAATCGATCTTGTGAAGATTTATGCCTGTTTTAATTTTATCTTAATATGAACCAATACTATCAGCATTCTCCCAGGGAATCAGGGGTTAAACGTGTAGTCTCAGAAAATGCAGGATCACCTCTTTAGTTCAGGAAGGGGAGGGACCTGTAAACTAAAATCTCTGCTGTAAGTGATTAGATGTTGTTCCATTTTAGTAAATCATTTTTGGTGTCAGCAAGAAAGCTTCATCCTCCCATGTCATCAAAGTCTCAGATGAAGTAAATTAGTTAGGATGTGTGTGAGACTCAAAGTTCAAAGAATAATTGAGTTTAAAATGAACGAATGGAGGAGCAATAGGCAGTTCTACTGCAGTAGGGCTCAGTGAGAAAATGTTGAGGTTTTCAGCTTCCAAGTTAAACTGGAGTGGAAAAAATGGTTGAACTGATTGAAACTGACCAGCCACCACAAACTGGAACTAATGTACCTACTGCTTCAAGAGCTGAGTTCTGAAACAAAAGAACATCAGTGTGTACCAGCAAAGGAGTGTCTGGACAAATTTTCAGAGACTGTAAGGCAGTAGCACCAACCTCCAAATAATCATTGAAATAACAAAATAGCAACAACAAACAACAACAACTTTGATTTATATAGCGCCCTCCACACCGGATGGCGCCTCAGAGCGCTTAACAATAGCAGATCCCGGGACCGAGCCAGGGGCAGGGGCAGAAAGGTGACCAAAGGCGCGGTAGAAGAGAAAGGTCTTCAGCTGGGCCCTGAAGCTGAGAAAAGAGGGGTGAGGCGAAGGGAGTGAGGAAGGGAGTTCCAGAGCCTCGGGGCATAGTGGCTGAAGGCTCAGTAGGCGAGGATGGAGCGGAGGATTTGGGGGGACATGGAGGAGGCCAGACCCAGTGGAGCAAAGGCAACGGGAGCTGATTTGAGGAGAGAGGAGGTCGGAGAGGTAGGAGGGTGCAGAGGAGTGGAGGGATTTGAAAACAAGGGTGAGGATCTTGAAGTCGATCCTCTCTGGGACAGGGAGGCAGTGAAGTCTGGCAAGGACTGGGGTAATGGGGGAGCGAGGTTTGGTGCGCGTGAGAACGCAGGCGGCAGAGTTTTGAATGAGCTGGACTCTGTGGATTGTGGAGGAGTGGAGACCGGCGAGGAGGGCATTGGAATAGTCCAGCCGCGCGGTGACAAAGGCGTGGACCAGGGTTTCATTGGCTTTTGGGGTGAGATATTGGCGGAGTAAGGCGATCCGTCGGAGGTGGAAAAAGCATAGATTTATGCTATAAATCAAGAAATATTCAATGAAAAAACATTTATTTTGTTTCAGCACGGCTGTAAGATTTTGTGGCCCAAAAGCTTGTTTTCACATATCCTGGTGTCCTGTGTTTTTGTAGTAACATCATAGCTTGTTCTGAAATTTAATTTATTGTCAGAAATCAACAAGTATTGTTTTTTTAGCCCGGGAATTTGTTTCTGACAGTAATATTGTATTTCCAACCTCCCAAAGTAACATTGGTGAAATAGGGACACCATTTAGTCAAGCAGCAGACATCTGCTCAAAAAGGAATAATGAGACCCAGTACTATTCCTATTGCATTGGTTAATAAGAGAAGACAGAGCGTCCATATTGTTGGAAAAACATCTGCTTATGTTATCTAGGCAATTTCCGAATAAGAATCAGTAGTGTAAGTGATCCTCAATTACAATGAAAGTATTGTGCAGCAAGTGTAACTGATACAAACTGCACTCATTTTCAATTAATTTAATTATATTACATTTGTATTACAATGCTTTAATAATAATACTACATAATAATCTTTGCATTTGATTTAGCACCTGATCACATCTTCAAGATGTCTCAAAGCGCTTCACAGGATATATTGTAAAGTGAGTTATATGTTCGATTTTCTGTAAACACGGTTCCACAAATATTTTGTGTATTTGAGGTTTTTATTCACAGTTTTTGTTTCTTTATTGGTTAGTGAGCTTAGGCCTGCTTAGCCGAAATTAGACCAAATGTTCCATATATGGAACAAGGGTTGTTTTGATTCACATATGCTCATTCAAAAAGGGGAAAAAAGAAAGTAGTGGAGATTCACACCTCATTCGCGGCACAGCTGGGGAGAAAAATAGAGTCTCACACCTCCTTTGCAAATTATGAAATTCTATGCCTCACTGCTGGTCAGTTTTGATAAAGCCCACTCCTGTACAAAAGCTGTTGCACATGAATTGAATGAACTTCAACAAAGTGTGTTTGTTAGAAATTTGCATATATATAGAATAGGATACGCATTTATTCCTATGACCATGTGGTGCCAGCCTGGCTGAGTTGGTAGAATCCTTACCTCTGTGTCAGGAGGTTGTCAGTTTAAGCGCCACAACAGGAAATTTAAACTAGGCTGACACTCGAATACAGTGCTGGTGTTGTGCTGCATTCTTGTAGGTGCCATCCTTCATCATCATTTGGATCATAATAATAATACAGTAAAAGCCCGTTTATCCGGCACCTGCAGGACCTGGCTAATGCCAGTTAAAGCGCCTGCTGGATATTCGGACAGCCCGCGGGCGAAAACCCACCACAAAAAAATTAAAGTTATTTTAACACACACCGTACACACCAGACTAAGTAATAACAGATAATAACAGAATATTACATTGGTACTTATTGTTAAACCTACTCTCTTGCACTTCTCACCTTTACTGATTGAGGTTTACAGTCCAGCGATTCTTTTTTAAATGGAGGACGCCAAGCGGGTGAAAAAAACGGCAGCGTGATTTTAAAGTCTCGCGACTTTACTAGCGGCAAGTCGATAGCCCTAGGCTCTTACTAGCGACAAACCAAAATACTGCACCTGCGCCACAATGTGGGTTATCGGCTAGCGTTATTGGCTTACCGCTGGTAAGGCTTTAAAGTCATACGCTCTCTGTTTTTTTCACCTGCTTGGCGTGCTCCATTTTAAAAAGAATCGCTGGACTATAAACCTCAACCACAGCATCATGGCTTAAAGTGCAGCATCTACCAGCAAAGGTGAAAAGCGCAAGAGAGTAATTTTAACAATAAGTACCAATACAATATTGTGTTATTATGTTATTATTTATGCATTTACAAATGCTCCACAGCTATTGTTCCGGATAAGTTCCGATTTATCGAATGGGGACTTTTTTGAGGGCATGCCGGTTATACGGAAGTGCCGGTGCATCAAGTCACAGATAAACAGACTTTTATTGTACTTGCATTTGATATAGAGCTTTATCGTTCAGTTCAAGCATCTCAAAGCGCTTCACAGAATATATTGAAAAGTGGTTTGTAAATGCAGCAGCCAATTGGGCACACCATTGTCCCACAAACAGGGATTATTTCCCAGCTAAAAACTAATCGACTAACAACTGGGTTCCTTCTAACTGCTGGGTAAAGAGAAGAGTGCGGAGTGAAAAAACTTGTCAAACGATTTGCCCCATCCAGGAATCGAACCCACATACTCTCACTTACCAGAGGGCTGAGACATAAATCTATGCTATTTTGTTATTTCAATCAACTCCAGGTGAACATTAAAGATCCCATGGCACTTGAAAAGAGAACAGAGTTTCTCCGTTGTCTTGGTTAACAATCCACCAAATAAAATGAATCATTTACTTAATTTCTACATGTGGAGCATTGCTGTGAGGGGCTGCAATGGCAAACACACAGTAAATTCCTGTTAGATTTTTTGAGGCACCTTGACGATGTGATATGGTGCTATATCAAATGCAAGAATTATAATTACGAACAGGAAAAACCATACACCACATAGAACTGTAGAACTTTACTCTTAGAGTATCATTCACCTTGGCCCATTGTGTCTGTGCCTGCTCATTCAAAAGCAATCTTTTCAGTCCCATTTACCTGTCCTTTCCTCGTGCCCCTGTAAATGACTCTTTTTAATGTATTTATCTATATTCCCATTTAAAGGCAAAACCACTCATTTATATTATCATCCTGGTGAACAACAACAACAACTTTGGTTTATGTAGCACCCTCCACGCCGGACGGCATCTCAGAGCGCTTTATACATGAAGAGCGCTATATACTGTACATGCAACTTGTTTTTATGCTTGTTGTCCTCATAGGCATTAGCTTCCAGTATTACTATGAAAATAAACTAATCCTTGCATTTGATATTGCACTTTTCACATCTTATCGACGTCCCAAAGCGCTTCACAGAATATACTGTAAAGTGAATTGACTGTATATATTTGTGGGTGAATCGCGGCAGCCAATTGCGCACAGCAGTGTCCCCCACACACAGTCATGGATTCAAATGACCAATTTTATTATTGTGGTTTTTTTGGACTTACGTGTGGAGTAAGGAAACTTGCCCAAGGTTTGGCCCTGGCCTGCCTGGATTCGAACACAGGTCTCCCCAGCTTGGTCTCCCCAGCTTGTAAGACAAGTGCTCTAACCACTAAGCCACAGGCGCTCCAAACTACATACCCATTGGTAAAATCAGAAGACAAACTCCTTAGCAAGTGTGATTTGTTCAACGGGTTCAGCATTAGATATATATTGAATTATTGTACCTCAAAATTGCAGCAGGAATTATGTAGTACAATGAAATCTAGTGAGGTTTTTTTAAAAAAATTGTAAAAAAAATCATTTAAATAAAAGTCTCGTGAATTTTTAGCATATACAAAGCTACCAATTTTAAAATAATCAAGAATCCACCCATAACTCAGTTTGTTATTTTAAGAATGTACAAGAGTGTAATTAGCAAAGAGAGTGAGAAAGCAGATTTCACTCTGCCACCCAAATTTAACAAATTACAAAGGGTGGGAGAATAGCCAAGTCTTGGGAATCGTTATCAAATTTGTGCTCTTACACTTGTGGAGGAGATAAGCAGATGTCCTATTACTACGGTTCTGTTAACATTTGTGTAATTTTATAATGTGCATTTTTATTAAAGGCACTCTATTGCTCTGAAACAAGGGTAGAAAAGCAACATATTGATAGTGAATAGCTTATTACCCCAAGGAAACTAACAAAGTTAGTCACCAGTCTCAAAGTCTCCAGTAATCGATGGGTTTGCGGGGTTATGGGGTGAGAGACTGGGAGTGCGATTGACTTTGAATAGCTCTGCCGAATGGCCTCCTCTCGTGCTGAAAAATGCTATCATTCTATAATTGATCTCTGCAGGGGCAAATGTGAAGGAAACCTTAAGACATAGATTCATAGATTCATAGAATTTTACGGCACAAAAGGAGGCCATTCGGCCCATCTAGTCTGTGCCGGCTCTTTGAAAAGAGCGATTCAATCCCACTGCCCTGCCCGCTCCCCATAGCCTAATAGACCTGTTCTCCCTAAATAAAGATCTAATTCCCTTTTAAAAGTTGTTATCGAATCAGCCTCCACCACCTTTTCAGGCAATGCATTCCAGATTCGATCAACACGCTGAGTGAAAAAATTTCTCCTCAGCTCCCCTCTACTTCGCCTTGAAACAATTTTAAATCTGTGACCACGAGTCACAGATTCACCCACGAGTGGAAATAGTTTTTCTCTATTTGCCCTGTCGAAACCCCTCATGATCTTATAAACCTCTATTAGGTCGCCCCTCAATCTTCTCTGCTCCAGAGAGAATAACCCTAGCCTATCTAGCCTCTCCTCATAGCTGAAGTCCCTCAATCCTGGCACCATCCTAGTAAATCTTCTTTGTACCCTTTCCAATGTCTTCACATCCTTTCTGTAGTGTGGTGACCAGAATTGAACACAGTATTCCAGCTGAGGCCTCACCAAAGTCTTATAGAGGTTAGTCAGCACTTCCTGACTTTTGTACTCTATACCCCTATTTATAAAGCCTAGTATCCCATATGCCTTCTTAACAGCCTTGTCTACCTGTCCTGCCACCTTCAATGAGTCACTAACACAAATCCCCAGGTCTCTCTGTTCCTTCACACCATTTAAAATTGTACTATCTAGCCTATATTGCCTCCCTTCATTTCTTCTCCCAAAATGCATCACCTCACACTTCTCTGCATTAAACTTCATCTGCCATGTGTCTGCCCACTTTACCAATTTGTCTGTATCCTCTTGCAGATGGCTACTATCCTCCTCACTATTTACTATTCCCCTAACTTAGTGTCATCTGCAAACTTGGAAACTGTACTCCGTACACCCAAGTCCAGATCATTGATGTAGATTACAAACAGCAATGGTCCCAAAACTGATCCCTGTGGCACACCACTGCTCACTTCCCTCCAGTCTGAAAAACAGCCGCTCACTACAACTCTCTGCTTTCTGTCTCGCAGCCAGTTGTGGATCCACGCTGCCACTGTCCCTTTTACGCCATGGGCCTTTAATTTCATAATAAGTCTCTCATGTGGCACTTTGTCAAATGCCTTTTGAAAGTCCATGTAAACTACATCAACTGCGCTACCATTATCTACCCATTCCGTTACCTCATCAAAAAATTCTATCAGATTTGTAAGGCAAGATTTGCCTTTAACATGGTTGGAAATGCCATTATTTTCCCCTTTACTGTGTATGGAAAAGATTCACATCAAAAGTGGTTTCTGTACAATCGATTTGCACAAGAATGTGTCTGACGTTTGATTATTTTGCTGACTTAGTTTCTCCAGCAGCTTGGGACATCCTACTGATGTGAAAGGCACTGTATCAATGTCATTTTGTTGTTGTTATTCTCTCATTCAGGACATCAGAAGAAGCTGCACAATTGGCCTTGAACAATTGCACTCGAAGATTGGGAAATTGGCTAGGATTTTCTAACTACTGTACCATTCTCCCCCACGCCACCCACCTCACCCACTTCACACACCGTGACCCCACACACACCAATACAAGAAAACTGATCACTTACACTTTCAGATCACATGTTAAACATGGACATGTGGAGGAGAGAGGGCCCTATTAGAACCAGGCCACAGCGCAATTCAATGACTTCAGGTGAAAGAAGGGGAGAAAATGACAGGGGAAGAAAGGGAGTGGCATCAGTTTAGGAAAAAGATTATGAGAAAGATTGATGTCAATAGAGATGAGTACCATCAATAATTAAAAATTCCATGGAATAAGATTTCCATTTATGGTTCAACTGTGTTCCTCTAATCTGTGAAGTGGAATTGGCACAAATTGAGTAATGCTAAATTGATACCTTGTCTGTTAGTTTCACTCATTTGGACATTAGGGAGAAATTTCTGCCTCCTTAAAACAGTCACTTTTAAGGTGTTTAACTGAATTAAAACTGGACCAGACTGCATGTTCCTATTTGTGTTAGTGACTCTTTGAAAGAGGCAGGACAGGTAGACAAAGCCGTAAAGAAGCCATATGGGATACTAGGTTTTATAAATAGGGGTATAGAATACAAAAGTCAGGAAGTGCTGATTAACCTCTATAAAACTCTGGTTAGGCCTCAGCTGGAGTACTGTGTACAATTCTGGTCACCACACTATAGAAAGGATGTTAAGGCATTGGAAAGGGTGTAAAGAAGGTTTAGAAAAATGGTACCAGGATTGAGGGACTTCAGTTATGGGGAAAGGCTAGATAGGCTGTGTTTATTCTCTTTGGAACACAGAAGGTTGAGAGGGGACTTAATAGAGGTTTATAAAATCGTGAGGGGTTTCGACAGGGTGAATAAGGAAAAACTGTTTCCATTGGTGGGCAAATCTGTGACTCATGGTCACAGATTTAAAATAGTTTCAAAACAAAGCAATGGGGAGCTGAGGAGAATTTTTTTCACTCTGTGGTTTGCTGGAATCTGGAATGCATTGCCTGAAAAGGTGGTGGAGGCCGATTCAATAACAACTTTTCAAAGAGAATAAGATCTTTTTTGAGGGAGAACAGGTCTGTTAGGTTATGGGGAGAGAGCGGGGCAGTGGGATTGAGTTGCTCTTTTCAAAGAGCCTTCACAGACTAGATGGGCCGAATGGACTCCTTTTGTGCTATAAAATTCTATGATTCTTTGTTTCTATCACCCCGACCCTTGCTCGGCTGTATGGGCTCTCTGTGCCCCAGACAATATAGATCAAAATCCTCATCGTCACCTTCAAAGCCATCCATAGCCTTCCTCCTTCCTACCTCTGTGATTGTATTGACCTGTCCACTCCATCCACTCACCAGCAGGGACTATTCTGTGTCCCACGCCTGGCCTGCCCCACTATTGGTGGTCAAGCCTTTAACCTCTCTGCCCCCACCCTTTGGATCCCCATTCTACAGTCTCTTTGTCTTGCTCACACCCTTGCCTTCTTCAAGTTATGTCTCATGACCATCCTCTTTGACCTCATTTATGGTCACCCTCCTGTCCCTACCTTCCCTCCCTTGACTTCAACTATCTGAATCCCTGACTGTCCAGCTCCTTGGGATGTCTAAGGCCCTTGGACCTCCCAAGCTGGGACATCCTTCAAGGTCCTCCATGGTCTTGCTCCACACAACATTCCTGACCTCATAACCCCACATCAGCCTGTCCACTCCCTCCACTTGGTGGACACCTGCCTACTTTAGGTTCCCTGCACTTCTTGCCCCATCATTGGCAGTCGGGCATTCAGCATCTCTCCCGTCACACTCTGGAACTCTATCCCGCAATCTCTCCACCTCACCCCCCACCCCACCCCCCCACTTGCCTCCTTTAGGTCTTCCCTGAAGACTTTCCCCTTCAACCTTGCCTTTGGCTGCCCTTCCACCCCTACTCACCTTCTGATCCCCAACTCCCACCTTGGGTCCAAGACCCCGAATTGCTCAATGTCCTGGAACTTCTTTCCGATGTGAAGAGTGCTTGTTGTTGGTGTCAACCTCCTGATGCTATCCAAATATAATTTGTTATTGTCGTTGAATTCCAGAGAGAAAACAATGGTACCTATTGCACTCATTTTCTTAGAAGGACTGGAGTTCAAGGAATGAAAGGTAATTTTCCATTTTGTATTGCAAATAAACCTTTACAGTTCTTCTTATGAATTCCTATCCTCTGCAGTGGGAGGCATGCGGGGTCTCCTTGAAGCTGAGTTAGCTCCAAGGAGACATGTTTGGAAATGGAATGTCACAATTGAATCAACCCTCTGAGACAATTCGAATAATCTGCTTCTTTATCCAGGTGGGCTTGCAGTGCCCGCAAGGCATTGTTAGCTCATTGACAACCCTTGGAGGGGCAGAGCTATTACTGGGGCCTTCATTTCTTTCCACCTTGCTGTTATTGGAGTTATTAAGAAGCAGTTATTCCTGACAGCCAAAGCATTAATGGATAGGATAATCCTGAAAGGACAAGTAGTGGGAATGACAATCCACTCAATCCTGTAGGACCCAACACACACTCCCCAACCCTTGTCTCTCGCCAACCTGTACTTAGCATTAGATGAGCAGGTTTTGTTCCTGTGGAGATGGAACGGGCATAACCAGCTAAAAATGATCAAATTTAACAACTTGTATTGAACTTATCAAAGCAGCGAGAAAGGAATTTTGATGATGAATCAAGAAGACAAAGTCCATTGCCAGTTAATCAACAACAATTTGCATTTATATACCACCTTTCCCATGAAAGATTAGGGTTCCAATATCAGACAGCAGTGCTCCCATTCTTGCACTTCAGCATTCTCACTATCTCGTAGAAATTGGAAGTCATGTCAGATCTTTCAATCTGATAACGCCATGTAAAAAATTATGAGAAACTATCTTTCATTGCACCCACAACAAACATGGTGGTGGCAGCAAACAGCTATGGTTGGAGAGGTAAATCTCAGCAACTGGAATTAAATGGATCCATAAAGATCCATTTATTTAGCAAACCTTTGGTGTAAGAGACGAATAAAACCAGCTGACACAAGATGTCTGTTGCATTGAGATGGACAGGTTATTGACATATTTGCTTAAGTGTATGAGAGGTGTAAGCAGCATGACTTCAGTCTTGTCAGACAATAGTGCAGAATCGGCTGTCATGTTTTGCTGACAAAATACAGTCACTTCCCTTTATGCTATAGTCTGTGAATGCTCGATAACATCTCGATAACATGATTAGGTGATTAGGTGTATGAAATGCAAGAATGATTGTAATACAGAAAGAAAAAGAGGGCTTGTCAGATGAACAATTCAGTTATAATTTGGAAACAATGTTTTATTCATTATTTAGTCAGTGACTCATTGCTGTTAGGCTTTATAAAACACTGTTAGGCTAGTCCCTATGTTTCTGGGCGGGTAAACAGAAATATTTCTCATTCCAAGTATAATACATGCAACATTGGATTGTTTTTGTGTTGTAGATAATACTTTGCAAACAAGCCTTGCCTTTCATGAGAGAAGATCCTTTCTTACTTTGAAAAAAAACTTTGAAAAAAACTTGAAGTGAGCTCCCCCCTCCACTCATTAAAGTACATTAATCACTGTATAAACAGGGGACAACAACACATGTCTGTGTGATTACCACATTAACAACTTGCAGATGAAGCTTAGCACAACATTTTATTGCTCCTGTGTTACATACAGAAGTACCATGGGATTCCAGCAGTCCAGTGCTCTCTGCAGTCAACAGGAAACTTTCAGTGCTTCTTGCATTGGAGGAAAAACAGAGACCTTCTCAGTCATCTCCTCTGCTCAGCAAACTCAGGCCTGCGGTGCAAACCCTGCTCCCTGCATGCCATTATCAGCAGCCATACCTTCAGTCACTGCTCCATTAACCTCTGGATTTCTCTAGCTCTACCGCTCGATAATAATAATACTAATAATATTTGGTACAATGCCTTTCATGTCAGGAGAACATCCCAAAGAGCTTCACACGATATACTGTACTGTGAAGTGTATGTAATTGTGGGCAAACATGGCAGTGAATTTGCGCACAGCAATGTCCCACATACTACGATGGATTGAGGGACCAATTGTATCTCGGGGATTATTGGGCAGGACAGTGGGTGAAACTGCCTTCTCTTTTTGAATGGTTCCATGGGATCTTTAATGTCCACTTGAACAGGCAGACAGGATCTCAGTTTATTGTCTCTTCCAAAAGCAGCACCTCCAACAATGAAACTGTCACTGCATCGAAGTGTCATCTTTGACTGTGGATTCAATACAATACAAAATTTAATTTAATTTGTAAAGCGCCTTTCACGTTGGGACAACGTCACAAGGATTTAGATCTGAAGTAGGGAAGTGGGGGGGAGGGGGGGGTGCTGCTTGGATGTAGGGGTAGGAGGGCAAACAGGGTGGGTAAAGGCATGGTTGGAGAGGATCCTGAAATATGCCTTGAAGGAGGCAAGGGAGGAAGAGAGATGAAGTGACTGTGGGATGAAGTTCCAAACTGTGGGAACAGAGCGGCTGAAGGCCTGACTACCAATGGTGAGGCGGGCTGGGCCGGGAATAGGATGTGGAGCAGGCCGGAGCCTGCTGAGCAGAGAGAGCAGATAGGTTGATAAGGGGTTAGTAGGTCACAAAGGTACAAAGCCATGGAAGGCCTTGAAGTTGATGTTGAGGATGTTGACCTCTATTTCTTGAGGGTTGGGGAGTCAGTAGAACCGAGCGAGAGTGGGGGGGTGATGGGGTCACAGAGCCTGGTGTGAGAGAGACATGAGTTGCAGAGCACTGGGTGACCTGCGGCTTGTGGAGGGAAGAATTGGGAAGGCTGGCAAGCAGGAAATTGGCGTAGTCAAGCCTGGATTTCTAGTCCTGATATGGTTCCCCCTCCATGGTGCCCTCCCCTATCTGCCTTTAAATCCTACCTTAAAACACAAGTTTGCCTTATGTTTGTCACTCACCATTCCCCCTTCTCACTGGCTCAGCATCCAAATCCGCTATAGTGAAGGGTTCCACTGTGTTACGCTGTGTAGAAGGTTCATAGCGTAAACTTCTGATAACTCAACCCTGGCTTAACCCGTCACTCCCAATTAAGTCACCAATGCTGTCAACATCCTGGCCCTGTTGAGTTATGTATGAGCACCTATGCCAAACTCACCACTCCTGATAACTCATCACCCGTTCTCTTGGGAGAGACAGATTATCAGGCGTTTTGACCTGTGACCTCTCTCTCTCTTCATTCCCCCCCCCCCCCCCCCCCCGCCCCCCCACCCCCTTCACTGGCAGCACCTCGGGAAATCCTCCCAACCTCGAAAGGTACTTTCTTTTTTTGCAATGCAGTTTCTCCTGCAGTGACAGTCACTACACTTTGCAGCAAACCCCGCGGAGCCCAAACACAAAAGCTTATTGAATCCATTGAACTTCAAATGAAAAACAAACTTTTAAGTTGGTAAGCTCTTTCACAAATAGGGTGGGGGTGGGGAGGGGGGAGGGAGGGAGGAGGGGGAGACTGAATGACCTCCTTCTTGTGCTGTAGGATTGTGTGACTACATTTCCCAGGGTGCTGGGAGGTGAGGGTGGGAATGGGGGGGAGGGAGGGAGGAGATGGGAAAGCTGCGCGGTGGAATTGGGAATGAGCTGGGAGGTGAGGGACAGTGCTGAGCTCAGGGCTGCCAGCAACAACAGCAGCAGCTGAGAGATCAGCCCAGCCCAGAAGCCAAGCCCAGCTCAGCCCAGCCCAGAAGCCAAGCCCAGCTCAGCCCAGCCCAGCAGCCCAGCCCAAGCCCAGCTCAGCCCAGAACTGGTCAGTAACATCTAACTCCCCACAGACACTGGCTATAAACTGATTGAGAGACTGACTGACTGAGACTGACTGTGTGTGTGACTGACTGTGTTGCTTTTGCAAGTGCAGATTTTGAAAGTTAGCTACAAGTTGGAAGCCAAGGCGATGGGATAGTCAGCCCAGACCCGGTGTGGTGTGTGTGAGGTGTGGTGACTGACAAGTGCACTCACAGTGGGCACTGTTAGCAGCTGGAATGTGTTTGCACTCAGGGCCGGGGGGGGGGGATGTTTGCTTTTAACCAGGAATTTCTCTCTCTTTCTCTCTCTCTCTCCCTCTCACACACTCACTCACTCACTCCCAGCCCCAGACAGTCAGTGGTGGTTTAGTTGTAGAGACGGTGATGTGTGAAGGATCTGAAGCAGGTCTGGGGGGAGGCGAGTTGAGGTTCATTCACAGGGATTTCTCTGTGTGTGTGTGTGTGTGTTGATCTATGGGAAACACACCAACTCAACCCATTCCAGTAACGTGAGGCAGTTATACCAGAGGAGTTGTACGCCGCGCTGAGTGACTGAGATTCACTGAGTGAGTGACTGAGATTTAACGCCTTTTGCCCTCCCCACACACACAGCCAATGTCGCTGCTCTCTGCCAATCCTCCCCAACTCATCAAACGTTAACTAATGGCCCTCAAACACTACATTGTGAGGGGGGGAAGAAGAAGCCACAGATTTTTTTTTCTTCTCCTGAAACGACCTGTTTCAAGTTAAGTCTCTTGATCTCTGTTCTGTTCACTTTTGCGTTGGCAACTCAAAGCCTTTTATGGTGGGGAGGGTGTGTATGTGAGTGTTTTTGGCTTCTATCAATTTCCAAGACCAGAGAGAGAGCGAGAGAGAGGAGGGGGAGAGAGAGAGGAGGGGGGAGAGAGAGAGAGAGAGAGGGAGGAGGTTTAACTGAAATGAATTCCTACAGGTCGCAAACCACTTTGTAGTTTTAATGATTTACAACCACCAGGATCAACAAGAAAAAAAGCAGCCAGTTTCTCTTGAGTTTGCGCTTCTGACTGTAAATGATGCCTAATAAGTGGAGCTCCTGTGGCTCAGTGGTTAGAGCACTTGTCTTGCAAGCTGGGGAGACCTGTGTTCGAATCCAGGCAGGTCAGGGCCAAACCTTGGGCAAGTTTCCTTACTCCACACGCCTAATAATAATCCCTCCAAAAAAACACAACAATAAAATTGGTCATTTCAATCCATGACTGTTTGTGGGGACACTGCTGTGCGCAATTGGCTGCCGCGATTCGCCCACAAATATATACAGTCAATTCACTTTACAGTATATTCTGTGAAGCGCTTTGGGACGTCGATAAGATGTGAAAAGCGCTATATCAAATGCAAGGATTGTTATTATTTATAATGTCATGTATCGCAAAGCACCAGCTTCGATTTTTACACTAAATGCTGTATTTTGGGGGGATTTGCATTTTTTATTAAAAAAAAGTCTGGGATTTTCAGCTAATTCCTCATAACTTTCCAAACGAAAAAAATATAAATATATAGAATAGACGTGTTTATTATGGTGGCCAGAGTTTGGGGTAAACTTCCACATCTCTAGATACCCCATTTGGGCGCCAACTGTGTGGATTTTGTTGGTATAAGTTCCTTTTTTGAACTTAAAAAGTAACACTGGTTTGGACACAGGGTCTTAGATGGTTTTATATGCTGTTGGAATAGATCCATTAATGTGTGCTGAGAGCCAGGGCTCCTGATGTGGGTAAATGGTGTGGATTTTCTGAACTCCAAATCGGTCCAGTAAAAAAAATATAAACTACTTCCAGGGATAGGGACCAATACAGAGGTAGCGCAATGTAAACTCTCGATCTGATTTGCTGCCAAATTAAGTCTCCCAGGTCATCAGGCTCCCATGCTGACAAAACTATGCACATGTTCGCACTTGTCAACGAGCCAACTCACACACACACACACATACATACATATACACACACACTGTATACACACTGCGGATGTTCCCAGCTACATTCTAAGTGAATTATTTGCAGGTTCCAATAATGTAGATTTAAATACTGAGTTGGGATTAAAGGCATTTGTGGACTCCATATTCCAGGCTAATGCATGAACTGGTTTTTTTTCAAGGTGAGGGAAGCAGTGAATAGGAATGTACCATTGGAATGTTAACGTGGTGAAATGATGTGCAAATATAATGGAAATATTTAAATTATGTTAATGTATATGGTTAGGTAGGAGTGAAAGCTTCGTCTGGTGTTAGTTTAAAACCATCTGGGAAATAAATTAACTTCAGTTAAATTGGATAATGTCTGGTCTTAAATCTGCTGTGTATTTGCCACTATAAAGTCCCAAACTCTTACGGCAAATCAATCTAGGAATCTGTGACTTGCCTTGATTGTTATCTGGAACTCCCTTCCTCACTCCCTTCACCACACCCTCCTCTCTTCCCAGTTTCAGGTCCCAGCTGAAGACGTTTCTCTTCTACCGCGCCTTTGGTCACCTTTCTCTCCCTGCCCCTGGCTCGCCCCTGGGATCCATTACTGTGAAGCGCTCTGAGACGCCGCCCGGCATGGAGGGCGCTAAATAAATCAAAGTTGTTGTTATCTCAGTCAAAGCCAATTTGGGTAGAATGGATACAAGTCAATCTAAACTGCCACTAGATTTGCTACTCAGAGCTATTGTTCAGTCCTTCACTGCACTTAGAGTAGAAGAGAAAATGTGTCCATAATGGCTATTGTACAGCAAGTGCATGTAAATGTGCAGATTAAAAATTATTGTACTTTTACTGCAATAAACTGCTAAGTAGGAAGAAACCTGGAAACAAGAGAGTGAATGATGTTTTTTTCAGTAAAGGTCTCCAGCTATCTAAATAGGCACAATGGTGGCATTGTGTCCAAATCTTAAAAATGGATTTTAGTACTGGATCTCATCGTGAACTTTAAAAATATAGTTTGTGTATACTGTAAACTGCTCTGTGGTTCATAGCTGATGGGACGTAAATGGTAGGGAATTAAGATGGTGACTGTAAGTACCTACCTGAAGAAGGTGTGGATATGTATCCTTCAAAGGTTTAGAGTACAAGAGTAGGGAAGTCTTGCTGCAACTACATAGGGCCTTGGTGAGACCGCACCTAGAGTATTGTGGGCAGTTTTGGTCTCCTTATTTAAAAAAGGACATACTTGCCTTAGAGGGAGTGCAGCGTAGATTCACTAGATTAGTTCCTGGGATGAGGATAGGAGCTCTTGTGGCTCAGTGGTTAGAGCACTTGTCGTGCAAGCTGGGGAGACCAAGCCGGGGAGACCTGTGTTCGAATCCAGGCAGGTCAGGGCCAAACCTTGGGCAAGTTTCCTTACTCCACACGCCTAATAATAATCCCTCCAAAAAAAACCACAATAATAAAATTGGTCATTTCAATCCACGACTGTGTGTGGGACACTGCTGTGCGCAATTGGCTGCCGCGATTCGCCCACAAATATATACAGTCAATTCACTTTACAGTATATTCTGTGAAGCGCTTTGGGACGTCGATAAGATGTGAAAAGCGCTATATCAAATTGAAGGAATTTTTTTTAGGTTGAATAGACTAGGGCTATATTCTCTAGAGTACAGAAGAATATGGGGAGATCTTATTGAAACACATAAGATTCTTAAAGGGATGTATAAAGTAGACACTGAGGGACTGTTTCCCCTGGTAGGAGAATCTATAACCAGGGGTCATAATCTTAAAATTAAGGGTCATCCTTTTAGAACAGAGTTGAGGAAACATTTCTTCACTCAGAGGGTAGTGAATTTATGGAATTCACTACCCCAGAAGGTTGTAGATGCTCAGTCCTTGAACATTTTCAAGGCTGAGACTGATAGATTTTTTACATATAGAGGGATTAGGGGATATGGGGATAGGGCAGGTAATTAGAGTTAGGTCAGAAGATCAGCCATGATCTTGTTGAGTGGTGGAGGAGGATCGAGGGGCCGAATGGCCTACTCCTGCTCCTAATTCTTATGTTCTTAAAGGTGTATAATTTAAACCATTTCCTTGGAAGGAAATATGCACTAGTTACTGTGTGTAATTTAAGGGGAAAAAGGTCATAAAAATAGGCATTACATTGACACCAGAGATTAAAGATAACATGATATGGGCCTGCTTGCCTTTTATTCACATTGTCTGCAGATGCAGACGTTCTTCAAATAAGAAGTTTCTAAGCAAAGTTTGGGGGAAGAAGTATGACTTGGTCATTTACTTTACAGCTGTTTCTGAGGCAGTAGCTACACTATACCCGTGAAATGGTTTGTGAAACATCCTCCCTACGTGAAAGGCGCCGTATCAAATGCAAGGATTATTATTATTCAGCACATGCACTCAACATCTACTTTAAAAGGATATTGAATTTCACTGAATTGCCGCACAATTGTAAATGTTATGAAGGGGGAGGACAGGTTGCAGGGCTATGGGGAGAGAGTGGGGGAGTGGGATTGATTTGGACAGTTTTTTTCAAAGAGCCAACACAGACACGATGGGTCAAATGGCCAGTTATTGTATTTTGATTCCAAGGGAGATATAATACTATACTTAACAAAAGGTATAGAAACAATGGGGTAAGCCCAAATTGAATAGAGAAAATAAAACCAGGGCAAAAGTTTAAATATACCAAAGCAGCAGGCAAGAAACAATAATGATTGTATTTGATATAGCTCCTTATCACGCTGATGCATCTTAAAGTGCTTGAACTTACTTTCTGTAAAAAAATGAATTTGCAGATGAATGTGGCAATCAATTTGTGTAAAGTGTCTCACAAACAGCCATAAATCAAATAGCCATTTTTTTTTAACTGAGGGATTGTTGTTCAGGAAGAAACTCTTCTCTTTGCCTGTTGAATAGAGCCATAGGATCTATAACACCCACCTGAGTGGGACCTTGCTTTAATGCATCATCGAATGAACAGCATCTCCGACAACAAAGCACTGAAATATCAGTTCAGATCCAGTGTGGGGCTAAAATCCACAACTTTATTATTTACTGGCAAGAGTGTAACAAACAGAGCCAGATTTCACTAATCTTGGTGTTAAAATGGCCGAACACTGCATTGTGGGGTGGCTTTAGCAACAAGTCCTACATTAAAAATATACTTCATACATTTAAACTACTAATTAGGGCACTCGTCAAGAGTAATTGAGCACAGGTTGGGTTTGTTAATTTACTGAATCTCTAGTCTCCAAATTGCACTGCGCAAAACCAGGTTAGGAATTCCCCAAGTATAATGATGTTTCTGTATACTGTACTGTACTTCCCGGTGCTGTTATAGACTGCCATTGTCAAAGATCTAAGTACAGGTTATAATAATAAATAATAATCCTTGCATTTGATACAGTGCTTTTCACATCCTCTAGACATCTCAAAGCACTTCACAGAATAGATTGTAAAGTGAATTGACTTTATATTTGTGGGCAAAACGCTGCAACCAATTGTGCACAGCAGTGTCCTACAAACAGTCGTGGATTAAGTGATCAATTTATATTCTTTTCTTGAGTGTGGAGTAAGGGAACTTGCCCAGGATTTTGCCCTGCCTGGAATCAAACCCAGGTCTCCACTCGTGAAGCAAGTGCTCTAACCACTGAGCTGCAGGTTACACACTTATCTTCTTGCTTGTAGTTTCTTTGTACCATTGAGAGCCCAATGATTGCAATCTTCTGGTTAGAATCAAACTGTCAAGATATTGTATACAGAGTTCTTCTGCGGCTTGACCATGTCAAACTCTGCTGCAGCGAACGTACGAATGGGGATCATCACCCAAACCTCACTTTCCTCTTTCTTATTGTTTACCCAAAACATCTGTTCGCAGGCTACTCCTACTGCTCGCAAACCGATTTGAAGTCCAGAGAAAATAGGAAAAGGGATGATTGGTGTTCTGTGATATTTATAGTGATATCCCGTATTGAAACATTTAAGAGTGTGACAACTTAATACAATACATTTATCTTAAAGGAAGCGTACAACAAATTACAAAAAAAGGAATGGCAAAGGCCATTTTATAAGAATGGTATATTTGAAATTGTCATCGGAAATACTTATTGGCTGGCAAAAAAACACAGCTGGTATTTTTACTGTGGCTGGCGGTGCAGTTCTGATACGTTTGTGGAGCGGAGCGAGAGAGCAGCTGTAGTTACATTGCAGCATTGAATGGAGAAAGCAGAAAGCCGCGCACGCACACTGGAAATCTAGTCGGTTGCTGATGACTTAAGAGCGAACTCGACCAACGGAAATGTTAAGGTGAGCGTCACAGCTTCCGCAAAGTGAAAACAAAGCAGCGACAACAATAACACAATTAAGCTTGTCGAGCGCTTTACATGTGGGGAGGACATCTCAAGGTGTTGGGCAGTCAATGTTTCAGACACTCCTCTTGGAAGTAACCTAAGAGTTTGGAAACTGATCTTTTGGCACCAACGTTGCATCAGTATAAAGAGTGCAGTATCAAAACCACATCAAAGCATGGAACGAGACTTGGTGCCTTAAAACAAAACAAAACAACAACTTCAATTTATATTGCGCCCTCCACGCTGGACGGCGTCTCAGAGCGCTTCACAATAGCGGATCCCGGGACCGAGCCAGGGGCAGGGGCAGAAAGGTGACCAAAGGCGCGGTCGAAGAGAAAGGTCTTCAACTGGGACCTGAAGCTGAGAAGAGAGGGGGCGAGGGCGAAGGGAGTGAGGAAGGGAGTTCCAGAGCCTCGGGGCACAGTGGCTAAAGGCCTGGCCACTGAGGGTGGAGCGGAGGACTCGGGGGACATGCAGGAGGCCAGACCCAGTGGAGCAAAGGCAGCAGGTGCTGGTTTGTGAGGAGAGGAGGTCAGAGAGATAGGGGGGTGCAGAGGAGTGGAGGGATTTGAAAACAAGGGTGAGGATCTTGAAGTCAATCCTCTCTGGGACAGGGAGCCAGTGAAGTCTGGCAAGGACTGGGGTAATGGGGGAGCGAAGGTTAGAGTGGGTGAGTATGCGGGCGGCAGAGTTTTGGATGAGTTGGATTTTGTGGATTGTGGTGGAGGGGAGACCGGCGAGGAGGGCGTTGGAATAGTCCAGCCGAGAGGTGACAAAGGCCTGGACCAGGGTTTCAGTGGCTTTTAAGGTGAGGTATTGCCGGAGACGGGCGATCTGTCGGAGGTGGTAGAAGGCGGTGCTGGTGAGGGACCGGATGTGGGGGAGGAAGGACAGTTGGGGGCCTAGATTGAGCACAGGTTCGGAGAGTTTTAGGGGCCAGGCTGGGAAGGTGGAGGAGGTGAGAGCCGTGCAAATGGAGACGTTGATGAGAGCCAAGGAGTATGGCCGCCGTCTTGTCAACATTCAGCTGCAAGAAGTTTGCGCTCATCCAACCCCTGATGTCTTGACAGACAGAAAACAACGAACGACGCACACTTCACTGTGCATCTTGTGAGAAAGAACTTTGTTCACGCTTTGCCTGACACACTAGAGCCTGGGACAAACTTGTACTGCATTTTGGTACCTGGCACATGTACTAGATTGAGGTTAAAGAGATTAAAATCTATTAGGATCAGGTTTTCATGTCTGAATCCTGCTTTAGAGTGTGATTACAGGAAGGGGCTGAGGAAAGAAAAGCAAATATCTTTACTGTATATTTACTGAGTCTTTCTTATTGGGATTGATCAAAATATTGCGTGTTTAAAATCAAGATAAACTAGTTTGTTTTGCATCATTCTTCAGAATAAACAAGTTTAGGTGAATTTTCTCTTCTGATTGGTCACACTTGTTATTTAGAAATTTCCCGATGTTAATGGCTCTGTGGATAAATGTTAGTTAATACTATTTTGTTACTTGGAACATTGTTTTTATATCTTAAGTACAGTAATATGTTTCTTTCCTAAGTGGCATTTTCTACTGATTATAATTGTTTAACACAACCGAGTGTGACTTCCAAGCTGCGTCAGTGAATAGATTGTAATTTGTTTTCGCAGTAGCTGACAGTATTAAGGGCAATGCAATTGTTCACTTCATCAAAGGGAGTCTGGGTGTTACTCTTTACAGCACTTGTAACAGTGGATAAGAAAATGTAGTACATAAATAATACTGTATAACAATAAAAGAAAAGTTACTGTCAGATAGTTTGATGCAGCAGCCTAAAGGTGGCAGCAATTGTTGATATTCCAAAAGTTAGTAAATGGTGGGAAAATGCAAATAATTATTTGCTAGTCGATAATTATTCCGACTTTCTCTGCGAGAGCTTTAGTATGAAAAATTCCCCGTAGGTCTATGGAAACCTTCGATATATCTTCAATCTGAATATTCATCCATCAACCCCTGATCGCTTACTTCAGTACTATTGTGCAAAATACAGCTTTCAGTAAAAACATCCTGGAGCATTATAGTAGCAGAGTAATTAAATAATGATTTGAATCCAATGACTGCGAGAGTATTCATTATTTTATTAAGAGTGCTGTGAGAGTTTTTTATATCAGCCGGGTGTCTGTTACACGTAGAAACCCATCGCAACAACAACAACAACAACTTCTACAAGTCAATCAGTCCAAACTGGATGTCCACTGTGCAACAGGAGATTTATGTGGTTGAGTGTATTCTGATCACTTTTCATTGATCTTCATTATGAGTGTCTCATTATAAATCCCATTATAAAGACTTAATGAACAAGTGCTCAGTTTAGCAATCAGTTTCTCAGGCCCCCTGTGACGATAATAGGCAAGGTTTCCATTACCAACTTTAGATTAAAGCCTTTAGTTTTCCAAATCCAATATTTTTGTACTTTTATCTTTCCATAAGTAGTCCCCACTCACTCATATAATAATGTACCATGTTCAAGGTTTAAAAAATTCAATGTTCATCTCCAGTGAATGGAAATCTAAATGAGTTGAGGAGTGGGGTAGGAGAAGTTCAGAAATGGTGAGATGCTAGCGTGTGAATGGATTTATAGATACTGTATTATAGAGATTTACAGATACTCTTAATCGTGCGAATAAACTGCTTTAAAACTGTTCTGCTTTAAGCATTTACATTTCAGCACTAAATCGTAATTGTGTCAATGTTTAAGTGTGAAACATCTGAATTGGAGGATTTTTAAAAAAATTGAGGTTTTTTTTTGGCTTGTTGTGTAGTTGCCTGCATTTTGTTATTTGGAGTGAACTTTCGTGAACTTCCCAGTTGGCAATTAGCTAATTTTTGGGGAAAAAAGTGTTAATTGTTTGGTTGATGTTGGTGTGAAGGAGAAAATGTTGGTAATGATTTTGTATATGGGTTCCATGCAGCAGGATATACTGTACTGAGTTGTAGCAGTGCATGAGAATGTGCCAGAGTGAATATTCCTCTAATTTTGCACCAGTGACTCCCTGTATACACTATCCCCATCTCTTTAAAGCAAAGCCCAGATCGATCTAATAATCAGAATTATTAGAAGGCACGATCGAAAAGGAGGGTTTTGAAACCGGCTTTGAAAGAGGCAAGGGAGGAAGCGAGGCGAAGGGACTGTGGGATGGAGTTCCATGTGTGAGGGGCAGAGAGGTTGAAAGCCCGGCCACCAATGGTTGGACGGGAGACATGTCAGTTGCACCCTATCTTGTTGCATTAAGTATTTTGTGTTCTTTCACCTCCATTCTGCAAGCTACTGAAGTTGGGAACCATCTAGGAGAAATTTACTAATTGGAACACATTAAGAATAATGGAAACATGAAAAAGGAAAGTGGGAATGAAAAACCCAAATAGAATCAAATCATTCATGGATAAGGTGTTGACAACAACAGCGCCCCTCACACAGGGAAGCCTCTCAATGCTTGACAGTGGGGAAGGCACAGTCGAATAGGTTTGTACTGCTTGTTTTTATTATTATTAGCTCATTATAAAGAGAAGTACCGGTATAGTAGTTTGTACTGAAAGAGTAGCCACGTGTGAATGGCAGTTTTGCAACAGAATCACAATTCATATTCTCCAGAAAATGTAACAGGTCCGCTTAAATTTTGTTTTTTCCAAAACAGAAACGTTTGTAATATAGATTTAGATTAATTGGAGACCGGTACTCTAATTAGAGAAAGGATCTCCAGGTATTTTGTTAATGGAAGCTTTAGCACAGACATGTATGTATCCATAAATTATTTGGAGTCAATCAGGTGTTCAACCTGACATTTCAGTATCCTGGTAACGTGTGGCAAAAATATCTTTCGTCTCACCTACTCTTCCTGTCACATGATAAATGTCTTTCTGTGAATTGCTGGTACAGAAATAGCTGAAGCATTTACTGATGAAGTATTGTATTTGGACCTGAATAAATGGCAGAACCAGAGATGAATCCACTCTGAATACCGTGGCAACTAGGCTGGATGGTGCTTTGTAGGTTTGGAACTTTGTTTTTAGAACAAGCTCAACTCACTGTTTAAGCTTTGTCTATGAGATACATTGTCCCTACACTTTACAATCAAAACCTGAGACTGGCTCAGATTACGACAGTAATACGGTAGTTGTAGCTCGGAGACATTCCAACAATGTCAGTGTTATATCAAATACAAGGATTATTATTTATTCATTAAGCTTTTTTTAATACAGTACTTGTAAAGCTTTATAAGAAATATTTCTAGAAAGCTTTGTGTAGTGTGTAATAAAGCATTCATCCTTTCTAGAATTATGTTATCATTAAAAAATGCATTTTTTTCCATCAGTTTAACATATAAATTAACTGCACCAAATGTATGTGCAGCTTGAAGGGTTTGATTGTACTGCATGCTCGGCTGTCAACTTATATTGCTTCAGTTCGATTTGGAGATATTGCAATATGGTAATTCTTCAACCATACTTGGGTAATCGTTTGAAAGTGTGCAAAAGACTTCAGGGTGTCCTTAAAGTAGCATTGTTTTTTTTTCTGTAGGACTATATCATGTTCAATTATTCTCACTGGTGAAAGTGGTGAGCCTCTGTCTTAACATGAAATCCCAGAGGGAATATTTTTTTGAACTCGCTCTTCTCTCTCATTCTCTCACTCCCCACCACCATCACAAATCCACCCATAATGCACAACACAGTACTGTAGTTCACATTCCCACACGCCAGCACTGTGGTTGTAATTTGAACCAGTCCAATTTATTTGCCGCTTTTGAACAAGGAAAAATGACATTGCAGTGAATGGTGGTGTTAATTTGGAGTTACTTGCTTCTCGAGTCTTTCTAGCAACTAAGATGGATTGCTTAGTTTCGCTTGTGTTTCACACATGATTGTTCTGTTTTGCACCAATGTATACAACATATCAAGTTGGATAATGAAATTGAGGTGCCATTTTTATTGCTTTGTATTTTTTTACAGAATACCTGAAACTTTTAATAGAACAATAATAATAATAATAATCCTTGCATTTTGTATAGTGTTTTTTCACGTCTTCTAGACATCTCAAAGCGCTTCACAGAGTATACTATATAATTAATTGACTGTATATTTGTGGGCGAAACACAGCAGCCAGTTGCACACAGCAGTCTCCCACAAACATTGAAATGACCAATTTTATTATTGTGGGTTTTTTGGTCGGATTATTATTAGGCGTGTGGAGTAAGGAAACTTGCCCAAGGTTTCGCCCTGACCTGCCTGGAATACCTGTGTTCGAAGGCCCGTAAGACCTTCGAACACAGGTCTTACGCTTGTAAGGCGAGTGCTCTAACCACTGAGCTACAGGACTCCACAAAAATTACACATTTGGTCACACACCACACACTTCCATCAATTCTATTCAGTGCATCTTCTTAAAAAGTACTTTACGATCTTATGTGAAACATGTTATATAAGTGTAAGTAGTAATCAGTACAATGTTTTATTTTTATACCGAAATTTTCTTCCATCAAATCTGAAGGGAATTAGGCCAGTGCTTCCATTGATAAAATCATGTTGTCTTAAAAATAAACTTCGGCAGAATTTTATAGAAATTTCATAATTTCAGTCCGAATTTGGAAAGCAGTTTCTTTCTTATTCTCTTTATTATTCTACCGTTGGTTTGAATTTAATAACCTGGAAATCAAGCTTATATTTATTTAAGTGTGACAAGGCAAAACTTGGGAGATTGCAGGTGTGAATGCTGAAGACATTTTACAGGGGTTTTTTTTGCTTTTATATTTAAATTGCCTATTGATTCACACAATGACTTTGGTACGTACTTTCTGTTGATTGCATTGTTTTCTATTGTTTAAAATCTAATGGTGACAAATTAGGAAGCACATTGACAAGAATGATAGTTAGCATTCAAAGTGATCTAAATCAATGATCTGGTTGGGCTGAGAAAGGGCAAATGGATTTTTAATATGGATTAACTACAAAAATATACATAATGTAATAAGAATCTTGAAATCTGTACACGGTGAAGGGACATTGCTGGGTGAAAGTGAACAGGGATTTTGGTGTGATATTCAACTGTTCACTGGAAGCATTCAGTTTGTGTTGTAAATGTTCTTACTGAGAAGACTCAAAATGAGTTTGCATACAGTTCATAGATGAACTTTATATGGAAAACTGTATATGGAACATTGTATTCCGTGTCCCTTATCTTCAAAATGACATTAGATATGAATCATGTATAGGCGTGGGTAATAACTTATAGTGGGCCCCTTACAGAACTGGACTTTGGTTTCATCGGGGTGGGTGGGGAGAGAGGAAGGGACATTAACCAGTTATTTATGAGACCACAGTGGTTATGATGAAACACCCAAACCAATTTAGTATCACATGGATGTTGCATTGTTACTGGGAATCCTTGTCAAGATGCTGCAGTACTGGGAACTCAGTATTTTTGCCTATTTCAATAGCTTACGTTAATGTAGTTAAAGTTATTGTCCATTTCAATAGCTTACATTTGCGTTGTACTTTTTTTGCGCTACTTTCAGAAAAGACCAAAGGTTGTGTTCTTACGAAGGGGCGTGAACCCGAAATGTTGACTCATTTTCCTTTCTCTATGGATACTGCCTGACCTGCTGAGTGTGCCCAGCAATTTCTGAAATTGTTTTTTTATATGTTTGTGTGATAGTATTGAAAATTAAGCATTGTACTGTAACTGAAGTGACTGTGCCAATGTTCCATAGGGGATCTGAGAATTGGAACATTGAACAGTACTACAAGTACTAGAAAACTGCTTGTTTTTTTTTAAAAACTCCTATATGAAATTATGCTGTCAGCATTTTTAAGACAACTTAGGAATTGCAAATTGTTTCCAGACACATTAATTGGTACATTTCAAAATGCTCCTGTGTCATTCAATTAGCAAACAGTATGAATTGTTTCCCCTACTATATGTGGACAATTGCTCAAACTCTGGAGGTTTAATTTTGCAAACTGGATCATTTTGTTCAATTCTGCTTTTGTCCGAGACTGAAATGTTCATCATTTATCATGATGCTTGACCTCAGAGAAATCTCTATTCTGTTTTAATTAGAATAAGAACACTGAAGTTCACAGGAAAGTCAATTATAGAGTGGCAATTGTACTGTATGTGAAAAGAATTGGATTTTAGAAACCCTCTGGGAAATCTCTGTGAACATTATATAACATACAGATAATTGTGTTCTGTAATAATGTGGCTTGGCTACAAAAAATGACTAATTTATTTTATTATACAATCTGCTGGTTTGTATCATCAAATCCACTTTAATAAAAGAATGTATTAGTGTGGCCTGTACATGCACTTCCAGTAAAACACAGGTTTATTTTTTATCTGAATCACAACTCCTCTGTGAAGTTTATACGGCGAATAGACTTTTGGAAGAGAAAAGGACGTCATAGAAACATCCACTCCGATTCTAAAGATCAAAACACAGTGACTATCTGCTGGAATACAGGGCAACCAGAAGCAGTTGAAAATCTTTTGAATCTTAGCTTCTGAGTAGTATTTATGTCCAGCGAGACACTACCTCGCATGAAGGGGCTATATAAATACACCTTGTTGCAAATAGTAAGGATTGAACAAGAACATATATTAAGACCATCTATTTAACAACTGCTGAGTTAAAAATCCCTCACAAACATCAAATAAACCTGGCCATCCATATAATATCTTGCATTGCAAGATTTCAATGGCAGCAGTAAAGTATGAAAGTAGCCGGATTCAGTGACCTAGTTCAGTGTGAGTTCCAGCACCAAGGCGCAGTATAATCTGCTGAAGTTGATATAGAATCAACGTGTCTTATTAATGTTATCACCTTGGAAGCCGTTCAAAAAACTGTCAAGTCCTCCTCTGTGGGAGGTTTTTATTGCACCACCGAGAAGTCTTCACCAGTCATTTATAATCTTTTCTTTGAGTTCATCAGTAGTCATCTTTTGTTACTGCAATTAATTCCTTGCACTTATAATGCTGCTGTATTTTTACACTGTGATACATGCGCTGCTAAGCCATTGGATCACTTTATTGTTTTCTATTTATAGCTAAACTCTCTTCACCCTTTCACACCCTATTCAAACTTTTTCTCGGTTCTAATTCTCACCAGTTCTGCGCTTCAGATAATCTCTCTCAATCAACTTTTAAATATGGAAAAAGGCAAAAGCAAAATGTTTTGCTTCAGTATCACAAGATAAAAGATTTTAATGCAGGAAATCCAAACCATCAATCATTCTTTTGTCTTGCTAGCTTTGAAATAAATCATTTTTCTTTAACTGATCAAGACCCATCTTTAAGTATTTTTAAATATCCACCGGAAGTGAAAGGCATTATATAAGTATAAATTGCATTACATCATTCAAAACCGTTCCTCTTGTAAAATAAATAATCCTCACAATTGATACGGTGCCTTTGAAAAACAACAACTTGCATTTATATAGCATATTTTGTGCAGTGTAATAATAATAATCCTTGTGTTTGCCCTGAGCAAAAGTGGTATATGACCAAGTTGGAGAGCTAGGGAGATAAAAATAATAATAATACTAATAAGAAGAAGAATAACACTAACAATAATAATAATACAGTAAAAGCCTGTTTATCCGGCACCCGCGGGACCAGGCCAATGCCAGTTAAACGACATGCTAGATGTTCGGTCGGATCCGACGCCAAAAACCCAACACAAAAAATAATTATTTTAACACTTACCATATTAATAATAGACCAAATAATAACATATTAACAGTCCTATGTTATTCACCTAAAAATCGCCTTTGCTGGTGGATGCCTGGTTTGAAGCCATGACGCCGGGGTAGAGGTGTACAGTCTATCGATAACTTCTGCAATGGTGGACGCCACGCGAGGGAACAAAACGGCAGCGCGACTTACCAAGCTGGTAACATTAAGAAGATGACACGTTGATTACATTTGCGCACATCAGTGTCCCACAAACAGTCATGGATTGAGTGACAAAATTAATATTCTTGGAGGGGGAGAGATTATTATTAGGCGTGGTGTTTGAGATGATAGATTGTGAAATGATTTGTTGTTTAGGTTGATGATTTAGAAATCGATTCGGATGGAGATCGAGAGCCAGCAGAGCTTGGCGAGGTTTGTTGGGTGTGGAGTTTGGTATGGGAGCAGATGTGGGCGACAGACTTTTGTATGAGTTGGATCTTCTGCATATTAGTAATAATAATGCTGCTTTCACTTGATAGCCCATATTGGAACTGGGGAGACCACGAGAAGTGTGTTTTAATAATCAAGGCAGGAATTCCATTGTGTGAATTCCTAGCATTTATATTTTGGGTTTAAAAACATACATAATGTAGCTTTGTTTTTTTTTTTAACTCGCAGTATCCAGAATCAGGAATCAAACCTGCAATATTTTCCATAGTTTTGTGCTTTGCAAATGTAGTCATAATCTTTTGGGGCCTACTTGGAGATATTTCTTAAAGATTTCCTAATAGGAAATGAGTAATTTCTCTGACTATTCTGACAAAATGCATTGTCGGAATTGTATAATATCAACTGTTAAATGTGCTAAGGGATATATTCAATAATTCAATATTTTTGAATGTAAGAAATATATTTAAAAAGCTACAAATCAAACCTCATCTTATTTAATTGGCTTTAGTTAGAGTTCTGGCTGACACAGCAAGAGAATCTACTTTAAATGAAGATAAGATTTATTAAGAGTACAGAGCTTTTGTTGTTCCAGATTTTGCACATGCAAGCACACCTTTTATCAGCTTGGCTCAGATCTATCACTTGTGCTTCTGAGTGCTGAATGTTGTGGATTCAAGCCAGTGTTGGGATGTGAGCTCAAATTACAGGCTGGGCATCTCAGGTTTGCAGTACAAAGATTTACAGAGACTTACAAAGAATGTATAACATGGAAATATATCACGAGTCAGCCCAACTAGTCCATGCTGGTGTTTTATATTCCACGCAAGTCTTCACCCATTCCTATCTCCCTCCCATGATTTCTATTCCCCTCTCCTTCCAGTGAGCTTGCTCCTGAATGTAAATATACAGTACTATTTGATTCAACCACTGTTTCAAGTAATTGAATCTCACTATTCTCTGCGCGAAGGAGTTCTCTCCTAAATTCTTTTCGATCCCTTTGACACTCGCTTTTATTTGTGACCCCTGGTTACAGACTTGCCAACCAGCCTTGCAGGCCTATTGATGTTAACCTTCTATCATTTTAAAACGCCTCTATTAGGTCCTCCAAATGTCTCTTCTCTGGCAAGAAGCAGATAAATTATCCATTCTATCTCGAAAGCAGTAACCTGTCAGCCCTGGTATCATCCTCGTAAACCCAGCCTTTCCATCTCTGCTAATTTGCACAGTTGGAGGTGCTGTCTCTTTGGATGAGACTTTAAGTTTGTGATCCCGCCTGCCTGTTAACGCCCCACGAAGAAGAGAGAAGTGTTTCTACCAGTGACCAGCAGTCTTGCAGTTAAATTGCA
The DNA here is from genome assembly GCA_035084275.1 of Hydrolagus colliei. Taxonomy (NCBI): domain Eukaryota; kingdom Metazoa; phylum Chordata; class Chondrichthyes; order Chimaeriformes; family Chimaeridae; genus Hydrolagus; species Hydrolagus colliei. The sequence goes on along the minus strand of CM068745.1, from coordinate 4,165,681 downwards.
CAATTGTGAAACCTTGGTGTGTGCAAGATGGTTACCAAGTTTGCTTAGAAGTACAGGTGTCCTGCCCACAACAACGGTCCCGCCAATCACGAAACTCATGCATCCACGATTTGCTAAATGCGACAACCCTCGCAAACCGTGTTTTGTGTTTTGTGCATCCGCGATTTAAATCCGCGGGTTTAAATTTTCAAGTTTAGCGTATAGCACTGGGACCCAGTTGCTATGTTGCAATCAACCAGCAAGGTGTCACTTCTCTTTTAGGATTAAGGTAAAGCTCCATTGATTTCTCTCTCTCTCTCTGTCCGTGTCTCTCTGTGTCTGCAGATCCTGGCAGCCAATGCTCCCAAACTTACTCCCCCTTTCAGCATGTCACCCACCACACCATCTACTGCACACCCCACCCCCACAACCCTCCGTGTCACCCACCCTCTGTGTCACCCAGCCCCCCCCCCCCCCCACCTCCGTGTCACCCACCCAGCCCCACCCTCTGTGTCACCGCCTCCCCCCCACCCACCCCACCACCCTCCATGTCACTCACCATGATTTCTCTCTCTCTCTGTGTAGACCAATCAGTCAATCAGACAGCCTCACGGCAGATGCGTCCAAACTTACTCCCCGTATCCCCATGTTTCCCATAGGGCCCTGTATTCCAACCACGATTTTACCTACCGCGGAGGTTCAGAGACACGTCTCCCCCGCGGTTGGGAGGGATACCTGTATACCTGTACGGAGCCCCCTGTGGCTCAGTGGTTAGAGCACTTGTCTTGCAAGCTGGGGAGACTTGTGTTCGAATCCAGGCAGGTCAGGGACAAACCTTGGGCAAGTTTCCTTACTCCACACGCCTAATAATAATCTGTCCCCCCTCAAAAAACCACAATAATAAAATTGGTCATTTCAATCCACGACTGTGTGGGGGACACTGCTGTGCGCAATTGGCTGCCGCGATTCGCCCACAAATATATACGGTCAATTCACTTTAGAGTATATTCTGTGAAGCGCTTTGGGACGTCGATAAGATGTGAAAAGCGCTATATCAAATGCAAGGATTATTATTATTATTATACGATCACTGTATTTGACAGCAGTTACTTGTGACGGTCTTTTCTTGTGAGATATTTTGACAGTATATATGTTGTATTGAATGCAAGGATGACCTCATGTGAAAAATCAATGTGAAACAAGGCGATTGTCTGAGGTTTAATTGATGTCAGGATATTCTTACTTTCTGAAGACCAAACTGAATGCTATTGTGCCACACAAATACCCTGGTGATGGTTCTAATCGAAACCATTGCTTTCATTCATTGTTCTTCTGTCCATAAAAATATCGAATCCAGTTTAAGACAAGACAAACGCTTCATAACACGCTTGGCCCGATCCAATGTCTCAAAGGCCAGATTCTAAATGTGGGACTAAAAATGGCGGACACCTGGATCATTCAATGTCACTTCTTGTGATTCTGTGATGTGTTCAGGAAATGCCACGGTTGTTATTCCTTTTCATGTCAGTGGCATTTCTTGAACACTGCAGGCGCACACCACAGGCAGAAAATCGAATTAATTGCGTTCCCTGCACATAGTGCTCGTGGTAATGTTTTTGTCTCTGATTCAGTTCACGTTGGTGGGCTCAAGACTCACACCGGGATTTCTAACTCACGAGGTCTAACCTGATTATTACTGTTATTATGATGATGCACGGGATATAGGAAATGACTTGTAAAAAAAAAAGCACTGGAAGATATTATTTTTTATTTCTTGCATTTGGTATAGCGGTTTTCACATCTTATCGATGTCCCAAAGCGCTTCACAGAATATACTGTAAAGTAAATTGACTGTATATTTGTGGGCGAAACGTGGCAGCCAATTGCGCACAGCAGTGTCTCCCACAAACAGTCATGGATTGAAATGACCAATTTTATTATTGTGGGTTTTTTGGAGGGATTATTATTAGGCGTGTGGAGTAAGGAAACTTGCCCAAGGTTTGGCCCTGACCTGCCTGGATTCCAACACAGGTCTCCCCAGCTTGCAAGACAAGCGCTCTAACCACTGAGCCATAGGAGTTCCACGTATGTATGTCAACAGTACGGTCCGGCGATATATTGAAAAAATCGGAATGCGCGCACACTGAACTACAAGATCCAGAATGCTCATCTGAGACGGGGGGGATGTGATAATATACAGACAGACAGAGATAGATGGGGGGGATGTGAGAGAGACACAGAGACACAGACAGAAAAACACAGAGATGGAGAGAGTGAGTATAAGAGACACACAGAGAGAGAGATATTTACCTCCTGAGGAGATAGGCCTCGAATGCGCTCGCACCTCCGAATGCGCGCACACCTCGCGACGGGCGCGCATGCGCAGTACGAAACTCCCGAAAATATCGATATTTCGGTATATCTCGATATGAGCCCGTCGATATATCTAAATCGGAAAATTTCCACATCGACGGACCCTAGTCAACAGTGAATCAGCAAATACTGTATTAAACTCAAGACGCTGGCTAATTAACCCCGCAAACAGGGCCTACCTCTGTTCCAGTTAGTGAGGCTGACAGAAATGTGTGCTTTCATTGGGGCAACGCTACACAGAAAGTATTGAAGATTGCTTTCGACAGGGTGCCCTATATAAATGAGAGTTATAGGATTCTAGTCCTGACTTCAACATACAGTACTAAGATTTTCTAGTGCCTTCTGCTGTATCAAAAAAAAAGCACACTGTAGTAAAATCTGACAATTTCTTTAATGGATACCTGAAGTTACAACAACCTCTTTACTAACATTGATTTCTGAAGTGAGTGCCTGAAATTTAGTTTGCGCATGTGATAAAGTATCCGAAAGCTCCCTTTGAAGATAAATCTCCTCATTTTTTTAAATTATATGAGTGTAATATGTGATGCAGAGAATATTCTTGCTATTGTTACTTGACTCTTTGATAACATATTGTAACTTGGAATTGTAATCCTTAGAAGGTTATTTGCATGAAGAAAGTGGCATAAAATTAGATTAACTAGGTCACATGAATTTAATATTAATGAATCGCGTCAAATAAGGCAATATAAATCATTTCACACTGCAGATTCATACTGTTTTATGTTTTATTTAGAATGTGGACTATTGATTCTTGGCACAAAAGACATGTCTTGCTGTTGTGCCTTTTCATGCATGTTGTCTTAGTCGCTGGACAAAAAGGCGAAAGGGAACTTGCATTTATGTAGAGTGTTTCACGTAGGTTGACCGTGTGTGTGGTCGAAGAGTTAGGTTTCTTGCAAGATTTAAAGGCAGTTCGGCTTGTGGATTGCCCTGCCAATAATAATAATAATCCTTGCATTTGATATAGTGCTTATTACGTCTTTTAGACATTTCAGAATGCTTCATTGTAAAGTGAATTGACCATATATTTGTGGGCGAAACATGGCACCCAATTGTGCACAGCTGTGTCCCACAAACAGTCGCGGATTAAAATGACCAATTTTTTTTCGAGGGATTATTATTATTAGGCATGTGGAGTAAGGAAACTGGCCCAAGGTTTCGCCCTTTCGGGAATCAAACCCAGGTTTTTCGCTCGCAAGGCGAGTGTTCTAAGCAATGAGCTGCAAGACACCACACAGTAACGTAGTAGAGGAGGGGGCCAATGTAGATTTCAAGAGTGAAGTGGAACATGAAGGATTGAGACTTGAAGGGGTATTGGGATATGGCAGCGCAGTGGAATTGAATGAACACCTGGCTCCTGAAACCGATACAGCCTCGATGGGTCTCCTACCGTGTGATAAACTTCTATGATTCTAAAAGATGGGACAATGGTGAGATGGAGTAGGAGAGTTGTTTGAGCTTGGAGCATAGTTGCAAAGGTGTAGAATTAGACCAGATGATCAAATGACCATAGTTATGGAATTTACACCTTATCTATAGTATTGTGTTGGTGTTGGGCAAACCACAACGAGGAGAACAAGCTAACTTCAGAGAAGTCTTGTGATGACAGTTCACCAGATTGCCTGGGATTATGGGCGAAGCTATGATGGGAGACCAGGTACATTTTGATTATTCCCAGGAGTTGAGGGGGTAAGGAGTGATTTGAATCTTTTGTTCTTTTAAATATGAGTTCTCGTACATTAATCCAGAACAAGCTAACATAAACTTGAAATTAAAGTGGTCTCTTTCGCTGCCAGCTATTATTCTGTCTCTGTTGGCTTTTGGAAATTGAAGTTAGCTATTTGTTGAAATTTGCAACGTGGATAGCCAAACAAGAAATGAAAAAAAAGTCACAATCATTTCTTATCTGTTTAGTTAATATCGCAAAGTAGACTCCAAATAGTAACGCAGAATTATTTTGCTATTCTCAAAACTTCACTCACTCTGTCGATGGTTTCTGTTCCAGTAAATGCAATGTGAGATTCCATCGTCAACTGTGATCCAATTTTTTTTTATTTGGACACGTTGTTTCCTTACTCAATGGCTTTCGGTGTCTGTATTTGATGTAGAGCCAAGCGCTGAATTGTGAGGAATCCTTTACATACTGCGCCAGGAAAAATGTTGGTTAACTTTGTCGCTATTTTGAGTAGCTGCTTACCAAATTTTACAGGAACGTTCAGTTGTGAACTGCAACATTGTGTGCCTTTCATGTGGGAGAACATTTTGAAGCAGTTGTCCCCCTTTTAGAGTTGTAACTGGAGAATGCGTCGCCACCCAGCTCCTTCGCTCAACTGGCCCCTGACTCCTGTTCGTCCCTCGCACCCTACCATTGGCCACCGCGCTTTCAGCCACTACTCCCCCAAATTCTGAAACACTCACTCAATTCCTCCGTCCTTTCCCCTCTCTCCCCCTTTTCAAGTCCTGCCTGAAAACTTTCCTCTTCGACCATTTCCCCTTTGCTCAGCATCCTCCCCGGCTCAGAGTCAGCCTGTGACATTGTTAAGCGCTCTGAGACACTACCCTGTGTGAAGGACGCTATACAAGTACAAGTTGCTAATGCTTTCCAGAGGCTTGCATGATTTGATATTTTTATAAAACATGGCTATTTGTGATCGGTTACTTTTTCCCATTTTTTTGAGACTTACGACAACAACAACAAAATTACATTTGTCGAGCACCTCTCACGTCGGGAGGATGTCCCAAGGCGCTGAACAGTTAGGTCGGGACCCGAGCAGTGGGGGAAGGGTCGGGGTAGGGACAGGGTGAAGGAGAGTAGGAAAGGGGGGAGAGTTAGGAAGGGAGCAGAAGGCACGGTTGAAGAGGAAGGTCTTGAGACCGGCCTTGAAGGAGAAACGGGACGAAGCGAGGCAAAGGGATTGTGGGATGGAGTTCCAGAGTGCGGGGGCAGAAAGGCTGGGGGACGTGGAGCAGGCCAGAGTCCGCTGAGCGGAGAGGACGGGCAGGCTGATAGGGGGATAGCAGGTCGGAGAGATAGGTGGGGTCAAGTGACTTTGCAGCTTATTTGTCAGAAATGTTTGCATTTTACATTGCATTCACTATAGAAATCCATCCAGATTGATAAAGTTACTAGGGATGGAACATCAGAACTGAAAATTTTAGTAGTGTGATGTGAGGATTGCTTTCATTTCCTTCTGTGTGTCTTGCTTGCTTCCTCGTGTATGTATATGTAATATATACATTTGTCTATTTTGAATGTACAATATTACGAGTTTGCATGAGTAGATATAACATCACGTCTAGAAGATGTGAAAAAGTACTATATCAAATGCATGGATTATTATTAACACGTCAACAATTTCATTTCTACAATAAACTTCCTTAGAGTTGCTGTCTGCATTGCCTTGTATGATTGCATTTCTCAACATTTCAGTCCATTCTTCGTTTTTTTTATTTAACAAATTCACAAACTCAGCTGGAGTTTTACTTAAAGGAACAATCTGGAGCTGCCTATTTAACACTATTAATTTAAAGCTCTGAATCTCCATGCATTTCAAATTTATTTTTGCGCAAACAGTAAGGCTGCACATGTAAGCAATGCCGTTGAGATGTACCTACAAATCTGGAATTTACACACGCCCCTCTCCTACAGAAATGGTCCATTTATGAAATCTAATCCAGAGGTGGGTTTACTTGATTCCCGCACAAATTTAACCAGCAGAAATTGGCCTGGTTTACTTTGTGAACTAAAGATTTCAGAGTTGATCAAACCGCTGATTGCCAGTATAAATGGCCTATAATTTAGTAATCTAGTCCTCAGTGAGTTATGGACTTTATTGTGTGGGAGGGTGACGTACTCGTCTTTTTGAATAAATTTTTCTTCACCTCTTTTTAGGCCTTATAATATTGCACGGTACGTCACAACACAGGCATTGGCAGCCACCCTTGTTCCCAGGGTTCTGACAATGTCCTCCTTGAGGCTAATTGCTACAAATCGCGGCTGATGTGGCGCCATTTACATTCACGGTTTGATCTCAAAGCACTTCACAAGATTTACTGTAAAGTGCAATGTAGGCAAATACTTGTGTCTCCTGTTTTGTTTCCCATGAGTGTTACTTTCATTAACCCCAGAGTTTACCTTGTCCAACTTTTTTTGGAAGACATTCTTCGTTTCATGTGGTTCTAACCACCCACATTTAACTACTTAGGTCTCTGCAAAAACAATTATTTTAAACAGTAATAATCCATACATTTGATATAGTGCCATCCATGTGAGTAGGATTTCTCAAAAGTGCTTCACAAGCTATACTTGCAAAGTGTATTGACTGTATTTTGCAGGCAAACACAGCGGACAATTTATGTACAGCAGTGTCCCACAAAAGCTTTGAAGTGAATGATCAATTTTATTTGTGGGATTATTGACTAGGATGTCAGGAGAAACTCCCTTCTGCTTTGAATAGTGCCTTGGGGTCAGGCAAATGGGACCTTCTTGGTTTAATGTTTCATCTGAAGGACAGCAAACCTCCAACACTCAATCGCAGTGTCAGCCTCGATTGTGAGTTCAAAGTCCTGGTGTCGGGCTTGACCCACAACTACTGACTCACAACTAATGACAGCATTTGGAAAGACAAGTGACTTTCTCCAAGTGCCTTGGGCAGTAATGCCCCCAAGTTGGTTATTCATTATCTCTGTTTGTAGGTTGTTGTTGGATGTAAATTAACTGCCTACAAATACACTCAGCAAAAAGGAAAAGTGTTTTGATACATCCTCTTAACATGATAAGCTGCTATATCAAATCCAAGCATGATTAATACTGTACTTGAGAGAAATTCTAGATGCAGAATATGGCAAATTGTTCAATTGAGTCTTAACTTAAGAATGTCAGAAAAATGAATTGAAAATACTTAAGGAAACTGGCTTCAAAATCACGGCTTTATTTAAGGACTTGCCAATTTCTGGACTCTCCAAAATGCTACACAATTAGAGTAAATCAGGATACAGGTGGAGCTTCTCCCTGTGTATGTGTTGAATGATGAAAAGCAAATGTCTTGTTTCCTCCTTGGTAAGAAAGCCTCTAATAAGTTATTTAATATCCTTACCTCCGCCCTATGTCCTTATTTTCAACTTCCTTTGGGTTTTAGCTTCCTCTCCTTTGACTATGCATTACAGTGTGGGAAGAAATTGTTGCCATTCTGTTTTGCATTTGCTGCTTGGCGACTTTCAATTTCTGTTTTTCCTAATTGCTTCTGCTTCTATATAGTCTTGTGCTTAGCCTATCATTATCCTCAACGTTCTTCCTTTGTAAATCTATCCCTTTTCTTATTCTCTCCCTTTTAATTTTCCTTTTGAATCATTGTGAAGTATTTTTGTTTGATTTGCCTATGCTGCATTTGGGTTACTTGTTCTGCATGCTGTGTACATAGTAGCTTAGTGGTTAGAGCGCGAACCTTACAAACGAGAGCCCTGGGGTTTGATTCCAGGCAGTGAGGAAACTTTGGGCAAATTTCCTTACAGCATACACCTGATAATAATCCCTAAAAAAAGGTCACTTCGACCCATGACTGTTTGTGGGACAATGCCATATGCAGTGGCTGATGCATTTTGCCCTTTACAGTATATTCTGTGAAGCGCTTTGAGACATCTCGATGACGTGAAAAGCGCTATATCAAGATGCAAGGATTATTATTTTGAAGGATGTCCATTTACTTTAGATAGGTTTATCCTGGAGCAGTACCAACCTCTGCCCCCCCCCCCCCCCTCCCACCGGTCAGTTCCCACAACTCATGGCACAACCGACATTACAAGCTGTAAATTGCAGGCGTGGACTTGAATTATGCAATTATTGGCCCAGTTTTGTGAGGGCAATAGTGAACTATGCCATTGGAGGAGATTGAGCTGGTCTAGGCCATGGAATGTTGGAATTCAGACCTCTGTAGCAGACTGGCTCCCAAACTAGTTGGGTCTACGGTATCCCAGGACACAGCTGATGATAGATCAACCAGCCTGGTGTGGAGAAACTTGCCAGACAGTGCTTTCAATGGCAAGCTATGTGATTTTATCTGGTTACACTTCAGCAGTAGCTTAATGTTCACTCTGGGGGTCTCCAGGCCATGGCTCTTGCCAACCAGTGCCTAAAACTCTCTGATATTAAGTCAGCAGAGTGCTCCGCAAGAGAAAATGTAAATTTGATTTCACGGACAAGAGTTTCCATGTGTAGGTGACATGCATTCTCCATCTGGTGTGGATAGTCTCAACCATGTTGCTGTGTTTTCGCATATGTTAAACAACTTGACTGATCAAACAAAAATGCCATTGCATTGCCATGCCCATTCGTAGAGCGATGTAAGCTTCTTGTTTGATCACCTCCAAGTTTTAAAGTCTTGTCAAATTTAAACTAAAAATGAAAGCCTACTCGTGACTCAGGAGGGTGCTTTCCTGTTAAACTATCCATTTTGTCCCAATTACTGCAATCTTTTAAAAAAAATTGGTTTCACCTTAACGTGTTAAAGAAAATTGCAATATGATCTACATTTTTGATGCTGTTCAGTGAGCTGTGATACATCCACAGAACAGTCCTGTGTTTTGTGTAGTCATTTGGGTTGAATATCTGAGGGCCCCATTATAAATGAAGGAACAAAAAGTGGCTGATTTCCAGGCTGTCAGGTCAATGTTTGGATTACTTCCTGCTCGCTTGCCCAGGTGAACTTCCATTTCTTCCTGAGCAGGAAGTGATGACAGTGGCGACCTCACTCCTTGGAAAATATCCAATTATTCAATTTATTATTGGAGGAAACTGACTTTTCAGTGCCCGAAGCTGGATGTTTTGTGCTTACAGTTAATGATAGAAGCAAATTCATGCTGAAATGGGAGGGACACGAGATTTTAATGGACTTGGCTTGTGTTTTACAGTTTTGAAGTAGAAATGCACTTCACGCTTTGTCTAGTTGTATTTAATTTACAGTAACAGTTGTTGATGGCTCACCTGTCAAAATGTGTTTGAAACATTCACACCAAATCCATAAGCAAGTTGTCGTGATAAGCCTGGTCCGGATGGGATGCACCCTAGGTTACTAAGGGAGGCACGGGAGCAAATAGCAGGGACTCTGGCCACGATCTTTCAATCTTCCTTGGACACAGGGGTCGTGCCAGAGGACTGGAGGATAGCTAATGTTACTCCCTTGTATAAAAAGGGGCAGAAGGACAAGCCTGGTAACTACAGACCAGTCAGTCTAACGTCGGTAGTGGGCAAACTTCTAGAGTCCATAATCAGGGACAAGGTAGATCTTCACTTAGAAAGATATAGGCTAATAAAGGACAGTCAACATGGATTTGTTAAAGGCAAATCTTGCCTTACAAATCTGATAGAATTTTTTGATGAGGTAACGGAATGGGTGGATAATGGTAGCGCAGTTGATGTAGTTTACATGGACTTTCAAAAGGCGTTTGACAAAGTGCCACATGAGAGACTTATTATGAAATTAAAGGCCCATGGCGTAAAAGGGACAGTGGCAGCGTGGATCCACAACTGGCTGCGAGACAGAAAGCAGAGAGTTGTAGTGAGCGGCTGTTTTTCAGATTGGAGGGAAGTGAGCAGTGGTGTGCCACAGGGATCAGTTTTGGGACCATTGCTGTTTGTAATCTACATCAATGATCTGGACTTGGGTGTACGGAGTACAGTTTCCAAGTTTGCAGATGACACTAAGTTAGGGAGAATAGTAAATAGTGAGGAGGATAGTAGCCATCTGCAAGAGGATATAGACAAATTGTTAAAGTGGGCAGACACATGGCAGATGAAGTTTAATGCAGAGAAGTGTGAGGTGATGCATTTTGGGAGAAGAAATGAAGGGAGGCAATATAGGCTAGATAGTACAATTTTAAATGGTGTGAAGGAACAGAGAGACCTGGGGATTTGTGTTAGTGACTCGTTGAAGGTGGCAGGACAGGCTGTTAAGAAGGCATATGGGATACTAGGCTTTATAAATAGGGGTATAGAGTACAAAAGTCAGGAAGTGCTGACTAACCTCTATAAGACTTTGGTGAGGCCTCAGCTGGAATACTGTGTTCAATTCTGGTCACCACACTACAGAAAGGATGTGAAGACATTGGAAAGGGTACAAAGAAGATTTACTAGGATGGTGCCAGGATTGAGGGACTTCAGCTATGAGGAGAGGCTAGATAGGCTAGGGTTATTCTCTCTGGAGCAGAGAAGATTGAGGGGAGACCTAATAGAGGTTTATAAGATCATGAGGGGTTTCGACAGGGCAAATAGAGAAAAACTATTTCCACTCGTGGGTGAATCTGTGACTCGTGGTCACAGATTTAAAATAGTTTCAAGGCGAAGTAGATGGGATCTGAGGAGAAATTTTTTCACTCAGCGAGTTGATCGAATCTGGAATGCATTGCCTGAAAAGGTGGTGGAGGCTGATTCGATAACAACTTTTAAAAGGGAATTAGATCTTTATTTAGGGAGAACGGGTCTATTAGGCTATGGGGAGCGGGCAGGGCAGTGGGATTGAATCGCTCTTTTCAAAGAGCCGGCACAGACTAGATGGGCCGAATGGCCTCCTTTTGTGCCGTAAAATTCTATGAATCTATGAATCTATGAAGCTAATCTATGATAGGGCTGGGAGAGAGAGAGCGAGAGAGAGAGCTACACCCTGTTCATAATGTTGTCTGCTCTCAATACCTTTGTTTTTCTACGAAAATCTATTTGGAATGATGGAGGAGCTTTGCGTCATTTTCATTCTGACAATCATTCACTCAGGCCCAGACTGATGATGTGTTTCAATGTGTTTCACCAAGAGTGCCTCTTTAAAGGTTGGTGAGGTGGAAGGAAAATAAACATTTTCAGCTGGCATTCAGTGGTAATGTTCAACACCGCTAATTAATCATGTATGGGGCTCAGGCTTGTGCTGCCAGAAATGTGCGCTTTATGCATTACCGACTTAACCCTATTTTATAATTGTAGCGGGTGAAGAGTTAGTTCCCACTGGAATATTTCTGTTTCTTTTCCCTTCTCTAGTATTAGCTGCCAGTAAGGAACTGTATCATTAGTAATTATTATTATGATTATTTCTGTAATTTTCTTAACCACGCATGTTTAATTCTAAAGAAAATGCAGTTCTGAGATTTTTGGATATGTCCAATAACAGGTAGTCCTCACTTCTTCTGACATTAGTCTTTGGTTTCTGGGTGCCTGGTAATAATCCTTCCAAGAAAAAGAACAATAATAAATCAGTCGCTTCAATCCATGACTGTTTGTGGCACATAGCTGTGCGCAATTGACAGCCCCATTTTGCCCACGGATATAAAGTCAGTTTACTTTATGATATATTCTGTAAAGCTCTTTGAGATGTCTAGAAGACGTGAAAAGTGCTATTTTAAATGTAAGGATTATATTGATTACATGCGGAACCCCCCTACCCCACAACCCCCCAGTGTATGTGCAGGTTTGCAAAACCAAATGTTTGTGGATCCTAATTATGTGGGTTGGCATTAATAATGGAGTTTTCCCAGCTAAAATCGTTTAGTTTGCTATTGAGAGCAATTTGTTCCTGCAGTTTTCCACTGGAACAACAGTATAAACTACGAGTGAATCCTGAAATGGGGTTTCAGAACAATAGCCTTGCTCAGAGGTGAGGCTGCCACCATCAAGTAAGCCATGCTGACAACTGAGCATAAGAACTGTAGCAGGAAATCTTATTAATGAGGATTAATTAAGTGCCTATGGGTGAAGGAAACATCATATGACTAGATTCTAGCACCATATTGTATAGTGTTAAAAGAAGATTGCAGTGAGCGTTTCTGGTTTAACCAGCAATTGAAGGATGCTGAACAAAGGAAAATACCACAGAGTTATACTACCAATACGGTAGTATTTACACCACAAGCTAAGCAATTCTTGTTAGTTAATTGTTAGAATAATAATTTTATTATAAGCAAAGGTTTCCCCCTTTGCTTTGTAAATAGACAAGCGCACATTCATTGCATTTGAAACGTTCGCTCGGTTACTGACCTCCAACTCTTGAATAGGATTTTTTTATTCTATTTTTTTGTCGTTGTTATCTCATCTTTCACTTTGCAAGGCTTTGAAATGTTACGCAACATGTTTCGCAGAACCAAAGTGTTTTTTTTACACATTGGTGTTGTGAATAGTACACAGCAAAGTGCAATTTTTATCCTCCCTCCTCTCCCCCCGCCCTCAGGAAATGAAAGCTCTTACCATTTTTGGATTTATTTATTCAGTTGCTTGATAGGGCTGTTTGAAAATGATCCACCATTTCTTTTAAATTGCAGTTAATGATTGACCATTGGTGCTCAACTCAACCTATGGGTATTTCTTTCCCCTTCGGGCTACACAAGAGTTGTCCATTCTGTTCAGCATTGCTTTTTGAGCTACATCTGGATTTACATTGCATTTAACTAACATGAGATGAACCGTGAGGGAATATGATTTCATTGATGCCTTTTTAAAAAAAAATAGTGATCCAGATTAATTCCAGTCTTTGAGATTTACGTGATGGATTATATTGACAGAAGGCTGCTAGCCAAAGGCTAATTCTTCACAAAGCAATGCGACTAGCATAAACTTCCAATTTATATTTGATGTGCTCCCTGGCTGATTTATAGATGAATTTCTGTTAGGTTTGGGGGTATTTATTCTGGTGTTAAATTAAAGTAAAGTTCCATGTTTTCCTCCCTCCCACTCACAAGATTTAAGATTCAAGTTTACATATGTATGCAATTGGCTTGATATCGTTTTATGCATTAAATATTAAAGGATAAGATACCAAGTGCTGATATTCAAGCAATGTTTCTGGCTAATTGCATGTAAGAACTAACTAAAATTTCTTATGTTGAGAAAGTGAAAAAGGCTATGACAAAAGGCCACAGACATAGAATTGATTGGGGTGTTTTAAAAGGGAGATTGAATAGATAAATGGGAAATAATGATATTGAGGGATATACAGAAGAATGGAAAATAGGAAAATGGAATTAAAAGATCTAGCATGATCTAATTATAATGCCAGGAAAGATTCAATAGGGAGAATAGTCTAATCCAGTTCCCTTATATTTATAAATGCAAATCTATTTTGTTATCTTATTAAATCTAGAATATTTAAATATTTTTCACATTCTGCACATTCAGAAATGTTTTGTGAAGTTATAGCAACCAATGTTTAGGTGGCCAAACCTCCTGCCAATATATGACAGAGGGGATCTTGATTAATAAATCTCTCGCTGGCAGTATTCAGAACTACAATGATTATAAAATATTAACATTGCTGGCATATTACTAATAGAGGCTTAGCTACACCGCTGGTAGAACGTGGTCTGGAATAGCTTTTAAAATAATGCTGCAACCTTCCCCAAGTTCGCAATTAGCTCACCAAGCCGATTCTCTGAGGATAAGACTCGTTTGAAAATCCAATTTGCATAATAGTATTAAAGCTGTCTTCCAATTCTAATCTCAGCTCTGCTTCTTATTTCCACCAGGAAGGGATTCCAAGCCACCCATTGGCAATTTGGTGTAAAGCACCTGCAAGAGTGATAACCCAAAAATGCTGTTTCACCTGTAAAATGATCATAATAATAATAGTCCTTGCATTTGCCACATTGTCGTTCACATTGGGATGACACCTCGAAGAGCTTCAAAGGATTTACTGTAAAGTGTAGTACAGTACTAACTGTCTTTTGTAGGAGAATAAGGCAACCAATTTTTATGCAGCAATGCCCCACAAACAGCTTTGAGGTAAATCGAGGCAACTTTATCAAGGAGATTGTTTGCCAGGACACTGGGAGAAATAGTGCCATGGGATGTTTAACATCTACCTGATCAAGCGCAGTTTGATTCAAAGGCATCACTTCTGACAATGTAGCAAATCCCAGCACAGCTAAGGCACTGAGTACAAAGTCTGATGCGGGAACTAATTCACAACCTTCTGACTGAGAGGCAAGAATGCTACCAACTGAGCCAGGCTGACATTTGTCTGCGTAAATTCTGTTTTGTGTGTAAGTGCCTTACTTGTAATAAATTCAGAAAATTGGATGGAAATCACATAACGCACCCAAATAAAAATGTGAAGGCATCTTATTAAATATCAACTTCTCTAGACATTACAATTTCAAGATTATGTTGGAAAGTGCAAGACCATCGGAGACAATTATAGTTAATTTAGCTGATCTCTCCTCATTTCAGAAGCTCCAATCCCTTTTGCCATCATAAAAAGATCTAATTGACTTTCCAAGCTGTCTCTGCCTTCATATTCTCCAGATGAACTTCATTTTATGCATTAGCTGTAAACTTCTGTCAGAAACTGCAAAATATGGTGAAACCGAAAGGTTTTATTTCCCTGTGTTTGAGTCTGTAAAACAGAGTTCGACGATTATGTACTGAAAATATTGATTGCAGTATCTTAAACAATGATTACGTAGATGATAATTGTTTGTTATTATGTTGACATTATTGAACAGAGCGTGGATCATTGCACTAACATCAAGCCCCAGTTGAAAGTACTGTACAGTGTTATTTTCCTGTATTGTTCCTTAGATGAATACTTGCTTTACTTACAAAATTTCACAGATCATTAGCTTTCGGTAAACTGATTATGAGCTGGTCACTTCAGACAACAAATAGAGGAATATACAGCTCAGTTGTGTTGTGAGCAAATCCTGTTGCTAACACATTAAATGGAACACATTTCATTACAAATTCCTTTCAAGTGACTAATACTGGGCGTTTTAAAAAAAACTAATATCCTTCCATATGTTTTCAAGTGGCTGTAAATTTAGATTACATGGCGCTTGCATAGGAAGGTATGCTGGTATATTGTTGACATTTGATTCATAGAGGGAATCAAATTTTGGTGTTGTTTGTGCCACCGTAATTTTAAAAATCCATGGTAAATAATTTTGAGGTTGTTGGGAGTCATTCAGCTGAATCTAGCTTGTCAGAAATCCAGATTCCAGCTGGAGGGTCTAAACCCTTTGCTGTATGTGTACTGATTATTCGTTGTCCATAGCCTGCAATTTCAAATATTGTAACATTCTCAGATCTGCATTTATTGATTGCAAGTAAGGAACGAGACTAAATTGCCTATTTTGTTCCATTCTTATTGATTGGTAGAATTAAAGTAAAAGCTGCTTGCATTGCCTTCAGACTAAAGTATAGATGGGTCCAAGAAGAGGTTGGAGTGTGTGTAACTGCTGCACAGCTGGCATTACAAAAGTTGATTCTTTGTACCTGGAGGGGAAGAGTTGTGGAATTGAATAATTATTATAATAATCCTTGCATTTGGTATAGCACCGTTCACGTCGGATCAACGTCTCAAAATGCTTCACAGGATTTTACTGTGAAGTGGAGTGACTGTGTATTTGTGGATGAAAGTGGCAGCCAATTTGCACACACAAAAAAATGCCCAACAAAGATCCATGAAGTGAACCACCATTATGTTTGTATGTGAGAGTTTGTTGGCCAGGATACCGGGAGAAACTCCCTCCTCTTTTCGAATACTGTTGTCTTATTGAATCTTTAACATCCACCTGAAGAGACAGATGGGACCTTGATTTAACATCTATAATAATAATAATAATACTTACATTTGAAATAGCGCTTTTCACATCTTATTGATGTCTCAAAGCGCTTCACAGATTATACTGTAAAGTGAATTGACTGTATATTTGTGGGCGAAACGTGGCAGCCAATTGCGCACAGCGGCGTCCCACAAACAGTCGTGGATTGAACTTGGATTAATCTCATCTGAGGATGCCACCTCTGACAATGCAACAATGTGTTGCAGTATCAGCTCAGATCATATGAGTCCAAATCTCACTTGGGTCTTGAATCCACAATCTTTTGATGCAGAGACGAGAGAGGCAAGACACTGAGCTAGGCTGATACATGCTTGGTTTCCGTGCTTGCCTGAGAAGTGGAGCGTTAACTGAATTATGCAGAAAGAGGTGTGATAAATTGTGGCCTCAGTGGGTGAATAGATTGTTTTTAATTATTCAATCAGCCCGTTTCAATCAGTTGTTTTACAGGTTGAGAGATATAGTTTGTGATGCCAGGTTGGGCGAATTTGGTTTGACTATGTTTAGAATATGGTTTTAGAGTCCTTTCTCTCCAGTGACTGTTAGGATTATGAACTGATATAAACATGAGGAGTGGACAGCTCTGTGGCTCAGTTTGTAGAGAATTAGAGATGATCTTATAGAAACCTTAAGTTTCTTAAGGGGCTTGACAGAGTAGACAGTGTGAGACTGTTTCCCCGGTAAATCTAAAAGTAGGGGTCATCGTCACAGGATTAAGGGTCAGCCTTTTTGAACAGAGTTGAGGAAACATTTCGTCACTCAGAGGGTAGTGAATTTATGGAATTCTCTACCCCAGCAGGCTGTGGATGCTCGTGTTCAAGACTGAGATTGATAGATTTCTAAAGCATAGAGGGATTAAGGGATATGGGGATAGGGCGGGTAAATGGAATTAGGTTAGAAGATCAGCCATGATCTTATTAAATGACAGGGCAGGCTTGAGGGGCCGAATGGCTGACTCCTGCTCCTATTTCTTATGCTCTTATGTTAAAGTCACAATAGTGCAGCAAGGTTCCAGTATATATTAGAGATTGGCTGATCCATGAAGAATTGTAAAATGAACAGAGGCTTCTGCACAGAGAAGGTGGTTACATCGGAGGGTCTGTGACTGGGCTGTTTTTGTGTAGCTTCTGCCGTTTCCACATGAAGGGAAAAGAAAACTGATTAAATATTTGAGGAAATTAGACTTGGAGACAACAGCATGAAATGGTGCTCCAATCCAGCACTGGTAGAATTGACAGTAACATTTCTCCTGAGAAGGTCGTAAGAATAGAGTATGGAAATGGCACACTAGTTTTTGAGAGGGTTATCCATATTCTCAGCTTGAGGTACTCTGAGTTGTCAAGGGTAACATTAAGGAGTTCCGGTTCACATTTGTCCTTTCTTGAACTTGGGAGTTGTGTGCTGTTGTCACTTTTGGGCATTGAATGAAAAATTATTTGTTCCCCATTGCTCTCATCCATCTCTCAGTAAAGACATGTACAAGAAAATTTCAACTATAAAAATATATTTCAGTGCTGGGGGGGATGGGGGAGATGACAGCCTCTTCCGTTGGTTTCTACACTGTATTTTCTTCAGCATTCTTATAGGGAATCTTAGTGCATGTCCTAACGTTGCAGTTCAATACTTTGCATTTTATTCAAATGAATTTATATTTTTAACAGTTTTAGTTACTATTTTTCAACTTGGATGTTACATTGTTTCATACATGTAAAATGGTACTAGAATGTTACAGAGCAATGGTGGTTTGTGTTTGATTGGAATTAATAGTCGTTTGTCGCATTATATTGCGGAGATGTATTTCGCTGCCGTGTTGAAACCTAGACAAAGCAGCAAGTCTTCAGGAGGGATTTAAAGATAAAGAGAGAACAAGGCAGGGGGAGAGCGGTTTGGGACATAGTGACTGAAGGCACAGGCATCATTGGTTGTCCAAAGGTTTCGGGAATCATAATAGGCCTGTGTCCATTGTACAAATATAATAATTATATAATAATAATCCTTGCATTTGATATAGCGCTTTTTCACATCTTATCGATGCCTCAAAGCGCTTCACAGAATATACTCTAAAGTGAATTGACCGTATATATTTGTGGGCGAATCGCGGCAGCCAATTGCGCACAGCAGTGTCCCACACACAGTCGTGGATTGAAATGGGAATCAAACAACAATAATAAACAACAAAATCAACAACAATAAACAACAAACACAATAATATTAACAACAAAAACTCTTGTAAAGCGAGTGCTCTAACCACTGAGCTACTGGTTTGTGTTGGAGCAGTTCCCATGCTAATGGTGCTGGATTGCATGTCTGGTCTATAAATTTCTGAATTGCATTTCACTCTTTAGTAGCAAAAATGATAGTATTAGTTATTTGCTGATACTTGGGCATGGCTCCTGTTGAAATGGACCTCCACAGTAATAATATAATAGTAATCCTTGCATTTGATATAGAGCCTTTTCTTGCCATCAAGACGTCTCAAAGCGCTTCACGGAAAATATTGTGAAGTAAATTGATTGTATATTTGTGGGAGAAACAAAGCAGCCAATTGCGCACACAATCATAATCAGAGCCTCCCACATTTCATGAAGGATTTCAGAGAATAAGCCTTATGTTTGCACATGGCCCATAGCCATCAATTTTTCATCACAGTTCTGCACTGACTAATGGGCAGATGCTGTAAAGTCCCAGGTTGAACGTACGAGAAATCCCTGTACAAAATATTCGAAGAATTAGTTTGTTATACTGTTTACATTGATGGCATAACAGTGTACAGCTGGAAATTACCATAATGCAGACAGAGGTCTCACAAAATAAACTATTGTGCACTCTGTCCTGACAAATGTTATTTGAATTCCAAAGGGAACTTCTCACATTTATGTTGTAGCAAATCTTCCATAAGTGATGATTGAAGTAATTTACATTTCTGCCATTAAGATCCCTTGCTCTGATATACAAGATAAGCTTAATTTGCATTTGTTGGGCTATCTGCGTTGCCTGATGAATGGTCAAACCTTGTCTTTGTACTTGTTCACTTTTCACTAAATGCACATGCAGGGAATGTCACCCACAATAGTACTGTACTACACATGCTACTTCAAGGTTGGTAAGTACAGTACAGTATACATGTGGGGACAGGCCCAGTTTGGAATTGAGGGAGTACAGTACTTCGCTGGAGAAAATGTTTGCTTTTGTAACATATCCTGTTTACCTAATCTTAAAATGTTATATACAGGTTAGTAACCATGGCTTGAGTAACTCAAGAGCACACATTGCTACAACAACAATAACTAATTGCACTCGCAAAGCGCCTTTCACATTGGGCGGATGTCCCAAGGTGCTATTGTCAGGGGGCAATACGCACAGACACACTAATTTATCTTATATCCTGTGAAGTGCTTTGAGATATCTGAACGGTGTGATAAGGGAACGTATCAAATTCAAGGTTTGTTGTTGACAACAGAATTCTACGTCCCCACTTTAAAACATTTAGAACTAACCTGAAAGATAGCATTTCTTGTAATACTGTAAATGGTCATTTGGAACTTTTTCTGTGTTTTATCATGTGAATAAACCCATATCATGTATGATTAAGGACTATTAACAATACTCAAAATAAAAACCCAGGTATGCTGTAGGTATATGCCTTGGGACGTCCTCCTGACGTGAAAAGCACTAAACAAGTGCAATTTTGTTGTTGTTATCAGATTGGAGGGATGTCTCAAAGCGCTTCATAGGATTTATTGTAAAATGAAGTGACTGTGTATTTTGTAGGCAAACTGTGCATTTGCACTGTAAACTGGAGAGAACAAACCAGATACAGTACTACAGTTGCTTTATTGATGAATACAATTATTGACCCTAAGGCTGTAAGGTTAAAGTTGATCTTGGAGGCTCAGTTGTAGGATGAGAGAGTAGAGGAAAGTGACAAAAGAAAAGCGTTGATTACTACTATTCTCTGATCACTATTTTCTCTGATTTTCAGATATTGAAATCAGATACTTTTCACATGCAAGTCGATGTCTGATTTTAATTCCTGGCAAACAACTTGATACTTTCTGAATGAATAAAACCACAGTCTGTCAGTACTAGCAGCCGCATTGGATTACCGTTGCTGTAATTTCAATGACATTTTCCCACAATTAAACTGCCAGTTTATATTCTACCATGAGATAGTTTTGTACTGTTCACTTGAGTTTAGATTTCTAAAACCAGTTCCAAATTAAATGCTTATTGCTGGCTCAGTGTGACTAATCATAAATATTGCAGATGCTGCAAATTCAAGTAATTACCTGGGATTTATCCATAATTATTTTAGGGAAAGATTTGGATCGGTTGAGAAGTTATATCACAAACTCATTAGCCTGTTCAAGTGGACATTCCAGTTTGTGGACACAGAATTCCAGATTCTGTGGCACCATTCAAAAAGAGAAGAGAAGAGCGTTTCTCCTGATTTCCTGGCCAACTATCCCCCAAATAAAATTGGTCATAAATTGGTCTACGCGATACTGCTATGTGCAAATTCACTGTCCTGTTCACCTTCAAATACACAGTCACTAAATTCATCATAAAATTCTGTGACGTGCTTCGAGACATCTTGATGACATGATAAAGTGTTATATCAAATGCAAGAATTATTATTTTCAAAATACCTTGATGGCTGCTGTCTGATCTAACTTTAATTCCATTGGTCATGGGAGTCAAAATAGCGTCGAAAAAGTGCCACCGTCATAGCATCTTCACTGCATAGTTGTTGGTAGGAGTGTCTGACAGAACCGTGTTGAAAGAGATGTCGGGTGAGGATTGGAGCAGGTTTGGCCATTTAGCTGATTGAAGACTGAAAGTGTGAGAATGCAATGAGAATTAAAAAAAATCTTAAGATGATTTACAACCCATCAAACTGTATCCCTCTGAAAGCTACTGGAGTGCAAGAGGGCAAGCAAACATCCTCTTGCCCTGTGTGTTTATTGACATCCCACAGTCTCGTATGGTTTACAGAGAAAGAAGAGTTGGCAAAATCCCCGTATAACTAACACTTGAAAAAACACCTGCAGCTTTTTCTGACCCCAGTTGGATTTACGCTAATGAGGTGTGTTTTGAAAACTATAAAAATTAAGTTGGGTTACATGCAAACAGTTTTTTAAAGAAGTGTATTGATGTGATTTCTGGAATGGGAGGAGGTTGGCTGATCGACAGGGCACATATGCTCTAACTATTAAATGTCTGTGTATCCAGCGAGGCTCGATTTTCATAGATGTAGGTACTTTGGACAGTTTGAAGACCAATCCATAGTGTGCTTTGAAGAAAAATCACTGACAGATTGTGTGCTGCATCAGGCTGATCTAGATCGCTGACTCTCATTAAAACCAATAGACCCATTCAAGATAAGCGCAGGTTAAAATGCCAAGTCTTCAGGAGACCAATATCAAAGCGTTAATTGAGTGTGGATGTTAAGAGGCAGACGCCACAACTATTGTCCTTTCCTGTTCTCAGTGCCCATCATCCTGAAGCTGAAATCACACAATCATTTTCCGACTGATAGATCACGGTTTTCAGCTGTAAGCTTATGGGATAATGGCTTTTTTCAGTAGTTTGGTGAAGCTGCCAATCCACAAGCCAGCATTCGAAAGTTGCGATCTTAAAAATAAATGCACATCTGGCTGTAGGACATCCATATTGGCGACACTGCAAGACGGCCCATGACATTTAAGTGACTTGTTTCACGATCCAAATGCTTAGACATTAAGTGACTTTGGATCAGGCTTGGGGAGAGGTCTTGTGAGCCAATACCAGTGGAGCTGGCCTGCACAACTGCTCAACCTGTAACTAGTTCACTGCCCAGTTGGCTGAGAACAATGAGGATGATCTCCAACATTAGAAAAAAGCTCTAATCACAACAAAGCTATAATAGTAATAATCCTTGCATTTGATAAAGCGCCTTATCACGTCTTTAGATGTCTCAAAGCGCTTCACAGAATATACTGTAAAGTGAATTGACTGTATATTTGTGCGCAAAATGCAGCAGCACAAGCAGTCCCACAAACAATTGTGGATTGAAACGACCAGTTTATTGCCATTTGTTTTTTAGGGATTATTATCAGGTGTGTGGAGTAAGGAAATTTACCCAAGGTTTCGCCCTGCCTGGAATTGAACCCAGGTCCCTCGCTTGCAAGGCAAGTGCTCAAACTACTGAGCTGGAAGACTCAACAGATTGGAGCTATGGCTCTTCATTCTAAAGAGCAGATATTTCAGAGCTTTATCAATCAATCAAAACTTACATTTATAGAGCGCCTTTCATGTCGAGAGGACATCCCAAGGTGCTGTGCAGTCAGGTAGGGATAAGAGCGGGTGGGGGAGGCGCAGGATGAAGGAGAGTAGGAAAATTTGTGGGTGAAATTTTTTTAATGGTGTGTAAAATTTTAAATGAGATTGCAAAAATGAAAACGTGAATACTTTGAATAATACTTAACAATAATAGGATGTACTAAGTCAGTAGAATAAGATCACATAAGGATAAAGTTGCAAAAGCCAATTTCAGGATAGATAATGGGAAGTTTTTCTTTCATTAACAGCTGGAACATATTACTGGTGAGGGTAGTTGAGGGCAGGAAACCAGACTCAATTAAAATTTTAAAAATAGTCTGATGTTGTGATGGTATGCTGGTGGAGTGGATATTCTAAAAGTATGAGATCATATGGTATGAAGGACCCTTTTCATCCAGACTGTGATAGCAATGTCTGAGGTGGAAGAAATCAGATGGGAAAAGAGCAGAAAAAGGTGATTAGAATAGACTTGCTTCAGTGAGTATTATTGGATGAATAAAATAATTCATTCTATTGGTTTGTCCACAATAAAACACACAGTCACTCCATTTTATGGTCTCCTGATTATTATACTGTATTTAGAAAACTGACTTCAGATTTTTCAACCTGAACTGCATCTTTCAACAAATTTGAAGCAGCATTCGAAAGCACTGAAGTTAGAATTGTTTAATTAAGCAGTGAAGTGTCAGCTCCTCTCTGTGTTTTTTTTTGCCCCTTCATATTTCAACGCTCACCACATACTGAGAAATTGACGTTCTTCAAACACTATGGTCCTGAATCCAATTAAAGGGCCCATAGTTGGGAGGATTTTTGACTCTTCCATGTGACACCATACCTCACTTTATCGTTGGATTATATATTTATAAATGTTGTTTTTGCATGTTTCGAGGGACACTAACAGAGGCATTGTTAGCTGAAACATTGTTAGCTGTTATCTCCCAGAAAATCGATCTTATATAATGGTGAACAAACTTGAATACCTGTTTATTGTTTTGTGACAGCAGTTAAATAAAAAAAAACTTTGTAAACATTGGCGCTGAGTGCAGCATAGTCTCATCCATCAGTACTGAGTATGTTTGAAATAATTGAGCTGGCAGCTCTCTGGCCTGGTAGTCAGTAATAGCGATTCAAGCTAGAGTTGTGTTTCACACCTGCTTCTTACTTCATTAGATATTGATCCCTTCTCAGGTACAAACTGACTGTTGAGCTGATGGAGAATTCTCCCGGCGGGTGCGTTCAGTAAACACTATTTTTCAAGAGAGTTAGCAGATCAATTTTGGTCTGAACGTTCTTCGCAATGCTATTTTTGTTATAAATGCTACTAGGGTTGCCTCACAGGGCGAGGGGGGAGGGGAAGTTTCCATAATCCATCCGGTAGCTTTTGAAGAGAGTGGGGCATCTGTGAGACTGAAACATTCTTTGTGCTCAAAAGATCGGGCTTTCCGTTGATGAAATGTAGAATGAAGAGTGGATGGATGGCATTGTTGCCCATATTCTGTCGACTAAACGTAGAAGAGGCATTCAGTAATTAGACCAGCTTGCAGCCAGCAACGCATGCAGGCTGTCTTTAAGCCTGTAAATGAGTAGGCAGGAGCTCCCAGCAGTCGACATTGTTTCCACCGTTTCTTGTGTATATTATCATTAGAAAGCTAAGACAAAGGAAGAAATTGTCATTATGCTAAAATAAATTTGGCCAGATAAAAAGCATACGTGCTAACTGAAATCTTTCGATGTTCAGCCAAAAGGTTTCACTCGATTTTTATTGACTCTTCCCTCTCCTCCTTCATATCAACATTTACAGATGCACAAGAGAGATAGTGTGTTAAGAACATAGGAGCAGAAGGAGGCTATTCACTCTGTTGAACCTGTTCTGACAGTTGATTAGGTTATGCCAGATTGATCAATCCAGTTTTGCAGTCTTCTCTATATCGCTTACTTCCCATTTATCTCCCCATCTTCCATTTAAACAGCTCAATTGATTCTACATCTGTGGTGTGTTGGGGGCAGTGCATTCCGTGTTTACGCAATCCTCAGAACAAATAAATATTTTCTTAATCTCACATCTCAGATATTTGCTGATTTGACTTTGCTATCAGTCCATTTTCAAATCCCACTTGAAGACCTTCTTTTCTCATCGTGCCTACAGTCAGCTCCTCGCTCCCTCTTACTATGGCTCGGGTTAGACCCCTCTACTGTCAAGCGCTCCTGGATGCTACCTAGCTTGTTCGGTGCTATATAAATGCAAGTTGTTGTGTGTGCAAGAGCAGCTCAAAATGCCCACTTCTCCAATTATACTTTCCTTGCAGAGAAACATCTTGTCTCAGTTCAGTTTTCAACTCCACGGTAAGACGTTGGAGAAAACCAAGTGTTAAACCTATGTAATTACATATGGAATCACTGTACCCACTGTACAATGTGTCCTTTGGTACCAAACAAAGATATTACAGCTGAGCCTGACCTCTCTTTATGTGGTTGGTTCCCCCCTAATAATGTACCAAAAAGCTTATAAATGTTGATTGATTTTGTATTGTTGTGGTGGACTTTTTGATATACCTTCTTCCTCTTTTGCAGGCCACACATCACCTGGCATCCTATTTTTAATCTTTGAGGGTAGGAAGCCTGCATCCTGGATGTATTCACATTTGTCATCAAAAAATAGTCTCCGTGGTTAGGAGTTGTAATTAAATAAGGTAAGATACATTGAGGTCTGCCATGTGCCCCCTCTTTTTCACTCCCACCCCTTCAGTATGTGTGTGTCATATAATTGCCATTCAATAGCCTACGTGTGAATGTAACATTTATCTGAGTGAGATTTGCAATAACTACAGTAAAAGCCCATTTATCCGGCATCCTCGGGACCTGGCCAATGCTGGTTAAAGCACGTGCCGGATATTCGGCCGAAAACACACAAAAAAAACCCCGAAAATACTGTACATTGTGCCGGATAAATTCCGGTTAATCGAATGCGGACTTTTTTTTAGGTGCCGGTTTTACGGAAGTTATGGTTGATCGGGTCACGGATAAACGGGCTTTTAATGTAATAACTGTCAAGTTAAACCAGTATCTTTATGATGAGCAGATAGATACAGAACTGACCACCAGTGCAGTGACCAGTTCTGTATGGCATAAAGCTGTTCACAACTAGTTGTCAGCATTTGTTGGGAAAATGTTCACTTTGGGCACCTAAAATATGCCATTTGTAATTGGATTTTTCCAATAACCTAATAATGCATTACACCGTTCTGCGGTCAATTCCTAGATGCATCGGGAGTCAAACTACTGCGCATCACTGGGCTGCGCAAACCACTATTTGTGACTTTTTTGTTATGGTTTCATTTATGCTGTGAGAAGAAATTTCTCTGCACTGTTGAAACTCTCCACGTGTCACTTGATCAGGAATACGGCTGATCCTGCACACAAAGCAGTTCCTTGGCACCAACAAGTGTGATCTGAAGAGATTAAAATTAAATGTTTACAGCTGTGGTATTTGTGGTTAGAGCTGAAGCTGTGTGGCAGCCGAGTATTTCAGGGGATCAAGGGATAAAAAAAAAACTTCGAGGGATCAAGCTTTGGTCTCTAGTTGATAGTCACAGAGAAAGCAAGTGGGACCTGTTGCTCCTCCAATGCGATTGATATTTGTCCTCTGCGATAAAGATCCCCAAACCATACAGATATTAAGTGTCCTGTAACGTTAATATCACAGTCATAGATGAGATAGGTTCCAGTACTTGCACGAAAGTGTTGTGTAAAATTGCATGTTCTCCATAATCCTAACGTATGGATTTAAAAAAAATAAAGGCTGCTCTTAGATGATTGATAGGAAAAGTGAACTCTTAGTACAGGTGTAACATTTTTCAGTGAAGTACTGTAATTTGGCTGTCAGCAGTACAATGCCATGTAGCAAATTCAGTTTTGTGATTGTCAAGAGGAATGTAGATACAGGGGACATTTTGGATGGTAATTTCTTGACTCGGGAACATTTGCATAGTGTTATAATAATAATACTTCTCGCATTTGATATAGTCACGTCTTCTAGACGTCTCAAAGCGCTTCACAGCATATACTGTAAAGTAAACTGACTGTATATATGTGGGCAAAATGCAGCAGCCAATTGCGCACAGCAGTGTCCCACAAACAGTCGTGGATTGAAATGACCAAATTATTAATGTTTTTTTTGAGGGATTATTATAAGGCGTGTGGAGTAAGGAAACTTATCCAGGGTTTCGCCCTGCCTAGAATTGAATCCAGGTCTCTCGCTTGTAAGACAAGTCCTCTAACCACTGAGCTGTAGGACTCCGCCAATCAAATGGGTGAAATTAAATGCAACAAAAGTCCTTCTTTGTCTGAATAAATCTTGTGATCTTTGCCGTAATTGTTTAAGATGTAATTGTTTAAGATGTTATTTGAAGTCCTCGGTGTTTAACTGCCTTCTAATACACCACAGCCTATTTTATATGTAGTATGTTGCAGCGGAGACTGAATCGATGGCATTAAATGTAATTGTACTATCACAGCCTAATAGAGGTTTTGCTATTGAAGGCTCCTTAACTGAGCCTTTCAGAAGGACACTTAATACTAAATTGTTTTCTTAATCCACGTCTGCCTCATTATTTTCTACTTATGCCTTTTCTGGCTTTCGTTACAATGAAGTGGAAACAGCTTCAAATCATTACCAAAGCTAAATATAAAAAAACTGAAAATAACTTGCGACTGGAATGACTGGTGTTCCTTTAGAATTCTGTGAAGTTAAATGGTCCTGGAAATTACACATGTATATCAACGTGGGTTTGGTTGGCTATTTATGGACCTTGTAACAACAAATTTAGCCATAGTTAGTAACCAAGCCAAGCCTCACCTATCCCCTCCTCCGACTCCAACAGAAGCTGGACTTCCTCGAATCCAAAATCGATGGGATCCATTTGGCAATGTCTGCCCTATCAACCGTTACATCCTCATCACCTCCCGCTCATGACCCACCTCCCATCCATCCTCCTATTACATTTTTGACCCTATCTCTTCGCCCTCCCTCACCTCCAACATCTCTAAAATGAAGCCCTCTACCTGCTCTTCTCACCTCCCAGCTCCACCTCCTGGCTCCTCTCCTAACTGATATCATAAACTTCTCCTTAAACACTGAAAACATTTCCTGGAGCCATTCCTACTCTCCAGCTACTGCCCATCTCCAATCTCCCGTTCCGCTCCAAGGCCATGCAACGAGTCGTCGCACAGAAACATCCCTGGTCAAAGTCTTTAATGACATTCTAAACATCTGCAACCAGGGCTCTCTCTGCCTCCTTGCCCCACTTCGAACTCTTCACTGACTTTGTCACTGTCGACCACTCCATCCTGCTACACCGCCTGTCCTCTCAGCTCAATCTTTGCAGACCTGCCCTTGCCTGGTTCGAATCTTACCTCTCCCACCTTCTCCACTTTGGTACTACTAACGCTTTTCCTCAAGCCCCCGCCCCCACCCCCCTACTGTCAAGTGTGGCATCCTCCAGAGCTCTGTTCTTGTTCCTCTCCTTTTCAACATCTATATTATCCCCGTAGTGACATCATCCGCAGACATGGGGTGAACTTCCATATGTATGCGGATGACACCCATCTGTATCTTCCTGCCTCCACCCTCGATTCCAGGACCTGCTGTCCTGACAGACTGCCTATTGGACATCATGTCCTGCATGAGAGCCACCTTTCCAAGATGAATGTCAACAAGATCAAGGCCCTCCCGATTGGCTCACCCCAATTCCTCCGTACCTCAGGCATTGGCAGAATCAACTTCCAAAGATGTACACTCCACCTCACCAAGCCAGTCACAAACCTGGGTGTCTTGTTCTTTGCTCAAATGTCTTTTCTCCCCCACATCCATACCATGACCTTCCCTCACTTACACAACATTGCGTGACTGTGTCACTACCACACCCCTTAGGCCATTGAAACTCTCATTCATAGCTTTGTTACATCCAGGCTCGATTATGCCAACTATCCAGGCTCAACTATGCTTGTTGGACTCACCAATTCCCCCCTCTACAGTCTGCAGGCCATCCAGAACTCTGCAGCCCTTGTCCTCTCCCGTACCAGGCTCTGCAAAACCATCACACCCATCCTCACCCGACTCCACTGGCATCCCAACACACAGAGGATACAATTCAAGATCCTGATCTTCACCTTCAAAGCCTCCATGGCCTTTCCCCCTCCCCAACCACCTCTGCTACCTCTTCAATTCCTACCACCCGTCCGTTCCCTCTGCTCAGCGGGCTCTGGATGGCTCCGACACACCCACTCCACCATCGGTGGGCAAGCCTTCAGCCATTCTGCCCCCAACCTTTAGAATTTCATCCTACAATCTCTTTGCCTCCCTAGCCTCCTTCAAGTCCCGCTGCAAGACCCTCCTATTTGACTGTGCCATCGGTTACGACCCTTCCCTCTACCCTCTCTGATCCCCATTCCATCTTGTGTCCGAAACATTGACCACCTAGCACCTTGGTTTGTCCTCCCAATGTGAAAGGCCCTATAAAAATGTAATTTTGTTGTTGTTGTAACTTGGCATGCTGCCAATTCTCGCATATTTAACACCAGGCATAATTGAAACTCCACACATGTTTTAATACACAGTGTTTCAAAATCTCTTAAAGGATACAAATGTGTAGAGTTTAAAGAACAATTTGTATGCTAGTGGTTCACAAGTGAGAGGACGAAGGTTCGATTCTTCTCACTTGTAAGTGGGAAGCAGGTTTGTCGATTGGTAGATCACTTGCCCTTAAAAACCTCACCCCACCCTACTTCCGTAACCTTCTAACCCCTCACCATCCTGCCTGCCCTCCGCTCAGTAGGCTCTGGCCTGCTCCATATTCCCAGACCCATCCGCCCCACCATTGGAGAGTTTAGCCACTCTGCCCCCAACCTCTGGAATTCTCCTGCCCACCGCCCCCCGCCCCCCCCACCATCCCGTCCCCAGCTCGGGTATGACACAGTGACTATACAGCACCTTGGGACGTCCTGACGTGAAAGGCGCTATAGAAGTGTAATTTTGTTGTTGTTGTTGTTGCTGCCATGTTCAGGCCACAAAATACATAGTCAATATGTACAATATAATCTTTACAATATATTCTGTGAAGTGTTTTGAGACGTATCAAGGGCATGATACGACGCGATTATCAATTGCAAGGAAATTAATATTAGTACAAGTATTTTTATAAATACACAGAGCACTATTTGAACGCTGCTCACTACTCCCTCCTGCCAATAACATTAGATTAACATCTATTTCCTACTTTTAATTTACAACCTCCATGATCAAAACATATGCCTCAAGGTTTAAATTTGCTGAATGTGGAGGTGCCGCATAACTATATGGATCATAACTATACCTTTTACAAAAAACCTGATTTTTATTTAATAGGTTGATGGGTGTTTATTACCTGGAAATGATCAAAGTGAGCAACCTGATTTTCTACTACTTAATTCACTCTTTTATAATGTTATTCCCTCTGTTCTTCAAAGAAGAAGGAGGGGAATGCCAAAGAACACCCTGAGGAATTTTTGGTCAAGTGAAGTATGTGGGGAGCTGATTCCTAAAGCCCCTCTTAGAAGCCACTGAAGGCAGATGAAAGTAACTGGGATGGCTTTGCTTCTAATATTTCTATCTTCCCAATTAGGAAGCGACCTGGTTTCACTTTGCATCTCTTCTAAATTGTGCTACTAAAAACAAGCTTTACATAAGTAGACCTATATCTGCATTTTACCTCACTGTACTGCAAACTCTTGGGACAAGATTTCTAAACTCTTTTGAGCTTTTATACTATAACATACAGTACTCTCTGCCTGGCTCAGATAGAAGCACTCTAACTTTCAGTCTTAATGTCCCTCAAGAGAAAGCCACGATAATAAATTGGTCACTTAAATTCATGACTGTTTGTGGGACACTGCTGTGCACAATTGGCTGCTGCGTTTCACCCACAAATATACAGTCAATTCACTTTATATTATATTCTGTGAAGCGCTTTGATACATCTAGAAGATATGAAAAGAGCTAGATCGAACACAAGGATTATTATTTTTATTATAAAACATTCCACACTTCAGAAATCTTCACAAATCTCCTGGAATTTTTTGAGGAAGTAAATTAAAATAACATCATTTACTTGCATGCTTTAAAAGCATTTGATGATGAAAGCTTTGGTAGTGAGGCTTTCTAATAATAATAGTAATAATAATTCTAGTAAACCTTGCATTAGATATAGCGCTTTTCACATCTTATCGACATCTATTATAAATGAATACCAAGTGAGACTTAAGCTTGGATCTTATTCAGAAATCAAGGGGAAACGTAGCTATAATAGGGTATTTTAAGAAGGAGATATTGTAGCAAAAGGAATGCAGAATGTACACATTGCGCAAAGAAGAAGGGGTCATATTGCAGAGTTACAGATGCCAAGCTTTTGAAAAAACCTGAAGTATTACCAGAAGAAATCCACAAGTATTGCAACCCATATACAGGTATATCTTTTAAAGTCAAAGCAGAACTGGATTCCTGTGGGGTTCTGTTAAGTACAGAGACTGTGACTCAAAATAAGTTAACTGAAGACAATCTAAGCTGAAGACAAACTGGTTGTCTAACTAACTAGACAGACCATTATTGTAGTGCATTCATTCCGGAATGAATTGTGTGGATGAAAATTAGCAAAATGAAGACATTGAGGAAACCGATACCTTAAGCAAGTTAAGAGAGACAACTGAGGAGTTATGATCAGAGACTAAATGCAACCAGATATAAACCATTTGTAACAGGAGACACCGAGTAAGATAATGTATGTGAACAAGATTTTATAGCAGTGACATTAACGATACCGTATAATGATTTCTGTGTCAAAGGTAAGGGCCATGGAACCAAGGATTGATGAACTTTGATTTAGGGGCACGGAAAGAAAGATGAAGACAATTGATTTCCTCTTCGATCGTGCCTTTTGTTCCACCCCGAACTCTTTTACCTCCCCTTCGTGTTTCACCCCTTCCCAAACACTCCCCTCCCAGCTCGGGTCACACGCCTCCTGTTCAGCGCCTTGGGACGTCCTCCCGACGTGAAAGGCGCTCTATAAATGTAAATTGTTGTTGTTGTTGTTGTTAGGTAAATAGTATACCCAGGAGCAAATTGAATTTGTAAACAAACAAGGAAAATTTTCACACAGGAATTTTCCTATTATTTGTGCTTCTCATTTAAAAAATGTCGATTATTTCCTTCCTCGACAATCTTTATCATTATTTTGAGATCTGACTTCAATTTGAGTGTTTGTTGACCACTGTTTGTAGAAGTTTCGAGACAAATCCACCCACCAATTACAGGTAATCCACTTTTCAGCGGGAATGGAATATTCAATGGAAACTAGTGGCATTAATTGAATTCTGGAAGAACTAACAATTATTCTGTCCACATTCCATCAATCAATATTTGCCTCAAATCCCCATGAATCTCAATTATTCACAGAACACTGTAGTTTGCCCATTTAAATTCCTAATTTGAGAGTATTTATTTGTTTTTCTCTGAAAGGTTGATGATTTTTATTATTTGTCTAAGGCTGTATACTCCATGTTGTTTTGTAAAGGGGGGTCTAAATTAGAAATTCTAAGCCTCCATTTGGGTACTCTACCTTCACTTTGTATTTGATTTATTTTCATCTACAAGTCTTTTTTTTTCCCCCTAATGTGAAGTTGTTTGATAATTCGGACTGTTTAACATATTGTGCGTCTGTCTAACATCTGTTGGATATGAATGTGGTTGCTTTGTCAAAAATAAATAACTTTTTTTTGTAACTCAATACTGTACAATGAATTATCAATCGAATTAAAACACACCTTACTTCTTTATTGACACTCAATTATATTAACATATAAACTTACAGTTGAGCAGAACCATTTGTGTGTTTGACAGAGAAAGCTACTCTGTTTTTCTCTACGATTCCCTGGTGGAAGCTACTATGCAGCAGCCTTCTCCATAACTTCCCATATTCTTTGTCGCTGTCACTCCTTAATCGCAACAACAGAGGTATAATAATCCTTATAATATAATCCTTACATTTATATAGCGCTTTCCACGTCTTATCGACGTCTCAAATAGGTACTACCTGTACTATTCACGGAGAGTCATACTGATTTTTCTCGATATTTTTTCTCTTTTGTGACAAATCCCTAATGCGTGCACCACATTACAATCGCTGGCCTTGCCAATAAAATAGCTAAACTCTCCCCAGTGGGTTCCGAATGCGGAGTAGCCTAGAGGCTTGAGCAAGTGACCCAACGGAGAGTAAATTACTCTCCGCCTGAAACATCTGTGAATCTGAAGCACTTATGCTCTATTACATGGCAATCCAAAAATATTCCC
Organism: Hydrolagus colliei; assembly: GCA_035084275.1. NCBI lineage: Eukaryota > Metazoa > Chordata > Chondrichthyes > Chimaeriformes > Chimaeridae > Hydrolagus > Hydrolagus colliei. The sequence continues at coordinate 4,133,022 of CM068745.1, read as the reverse complement.
ACAGTATTTTGATTAATGTATAATATAAAATTAGGAAGATATTATTCAGCAACATTCAGTGCACAGAGATCTCTTGACAACATGATAAGTAAAGGTTTCATTCAGTCTAGGAGTAGGCTACAAAGAACACAAGGTTGCAGGTTTAAGTCACAGCCATTGCTGAAGAATCTGATCTTATCCAAAGCAGGGAATGTGGCATTACAGTTGATCTCAGTGCGTTTTAGACACAGAGAGAAAAATCAGGCAGGGTTCTTTCTCCTGATCACTGTTAAGTTTATCCATGCTAGAGGATGCAGATGTGGATGAAAGGTAAGACAGGAACAATCTTGGTGCTGGTCAAATACCCTGTGAACACTGTGATTCCTGTAGCTCAGTGGTTAGAGCACTCACCTTACAAGCGTGAGACCTGTATTTTGAATCCAGGCAGGACAGGGCGAAACCTTGAACAAGTTTCCTTACTCCACACACACGCCTAATAATAATCCCTCCCCCAAAAAAACATAAATAAAATTGGTCATTTCAATCCACGATTGTTTGTGGGACACAGCTGTGCGCAGTTGGCTGCCGCGTTTCGCCCACAAAATACACAGTCAATTCACTTAAGTATATATTCTGTGAAACACTTTGAGACGTCTAGAAGATGTGAAAAGCTCTATATCAAATGCAAGGATTATTTTAGTTAACACTCATTGCCATGGCTCACTGAGCCACAGCAGCCACAAGAATAAATTTGTATAGCAAGGTATTAGAAGGCAAACCATGCCTCCACAGAAAGGAAAGAGAGTTAATTGTCTTAGGACAAGGAGGCAAAGAAAAATGACTTTTTTAAACTAGCTTTGGAAAACCTCAGAGACTCATTCGCAGCACCTAAAGAAAGGAATTGATGCACAGTTTGAAGGTTTGATGCATAGTAATAGGACTTTGCTTTCTTAGTGCAAAGTCCCCCTTTGGAGATATTTACTTTATTGCCACTGCTTAGTCTTTTACCATTAATTTTCTTCTGATCACGGAGCTCTTGAGCTCAGTGGTCAGAGTATTCACCTCACAAGTGAGAGACCTGGGTTCTATTCCTGGCAAGGCAAAATGTTTGGCAAGTTTTCTTATTCTACGTACCTGTTTACCTAGCGGTAAGTAGGAACTCGGTTGATTGGTGGTTCACTTTCCAGGGATAATACTCCCTAAAAAAAAATACTTTGGTCGTCATTCAATCCACGACTGTTTATGAGACACTTCTGTGTGCAATTGACTACCACGTTGCATCCACAGATAGATAGCATATTTTGTGAAATGCTTTGTGATGTCTAGAAGTTGTGAAAAGCACGATATCAAATTGCAAGGATTATTATTATTACTGATGTAAGGGCTTGGCATCAACAGCCGTTTGTCGTATTCTAACAACGCTTTAAGTTAAAGAATGCCTTTTTTTTAATTAAAAAAAGGTCCTAAAAGATTAGCCAAATGCTTGATGGTTCTGATGAAGGGTCCTGGACCCGAAACGTCGACTCACTTTCCTTTCTCCATGGATGCTGCCTGACCTGCTGAGTTTTCCTAGCAGCTTCTGTGTTTGTTTGTGCTTGATGGTGATTGGTAATAATAATGACCACGCTTTTGCTGGTTGCCTGTCATTTTAGACCTTAAAATACAATTTACATTTATATAGTGGGAAGACGTCTAAAAGCGCCTGACAATTCTGGTTGGGCAATGGAAATGAGGGTGATAGCTGAGGGGAGTGAAGAAAAAAAGATGAACTAAAAGCAGTCTTTAGAGGTACATTTTGAGATGTATCTTTACAATGCGATGGCTCAAAGCAGAACGTAGAACCCTGTAATGGATTTTGTGCATTCCCTAACCTGTGCTTCTATGGTCACCTTCCCCTGGCTCGGCCCCGGGCTCCGCTATTGTGAAGCGCTCTGAGATGCTGTCTGGCGTGGAGGGCGCTATATAAATGCAAGTTGTTGTTGCTGTGGTGGGAACTCTGCTCTTGTGCAATCTCCAGGTACATTGGAGCAGATTTCCCAAAGGTCGGCGTAACACACATCAGGTTAGATTTCACACCACATCCAACAACAACAACAACAACAACAACAAATGATCCACCCAACAACGCAACACTGCTTTAGAGTGTAAGTAGACTATGTGATTTCTCAGTCTTAACCTGGGTCTTGAATCCACAATCTGATTCAGATTTTAGCATGCTGCCAACTGAGTCATGCTGACACCCAGAATTGGAGATATTTGGGAACCTTTTTAATATGCAGGCACAGCATGACCACTTTGAAGCTTTTAAATGCATTCGTTCTTGGTGTTGGATTCTCACTGAGAAACAATGAGTCCTTACTCTGACACTGAAGGTGAATCTTAATGGCAAGTCCCAAAGCTTCTAAATTTGAACCATTCAAGGCTTCAACAACAAATTGCACAATCAATCCACTTTACAGTGTATCAAGTAAAACACATTGAAAAACTTTGATGATGTGATAAAGTGCTATAGCAAGCACAAGGATTATTAATATTATTACAATGGTGCCAGGCTGTGTTACTTTAATTCATTAAAGAATCCAGAATTAAGAAATCTCCTTTAGTTCTAATTTGGTTTATCTTTAGAAATGGACAGAGATGATAGGACTAAAAACAACCTGATGAGAATCTGTATTGCAGCATTGAAGCAATCCTCATGCCATTTATAAAGATGAAATAAACTCCCGTGGTGAAGTCATTCCTTTCATTACATTACTCAAGCTGCTTTCTGCTTAATTACAGTGAACGTTTCTTGGCTGTTAGTTTTGCTTTATATACCAGGATACTTAGCGCTCAGTGATTCATGCTGTTTTTTTCATTCAGTAATTCTGAGTAAGTTAGATCATTGCCGAATAGCGTTGCCAACTCTGGTTGGACTTATTCTGGAGACTTCATTAGATGACATGATATATTGGATCACATGGCAGTTTGAGATGTAGTTTGAGGCTATTGGAAAAGAGACAGAGTGGAAGGTAAACTGTAGTTTGTACTTTGTGAGCAATAGTAAATCGGTCATTTCAATCCACGACTGTTTGTGGGTCACTGCTGTGCACAATTGGCTGCCGAGATTCGCCCACATATACACAGTCAATTCGCTTTACAGTACAGTACGTGAGACGTCTAGAAGATGTGAAAAGCGCTATAACAAATGCAAGCATTATAATTATTATTATTATGAAGGTGCCAAACATGAACCTAAAGGCTACTTGTCTCCGCCACTGCCTTTTGAGTGACTATCTTTGAAGAATTCCCATCCTTTTTTGATTTTTATCTCCCAGGTCAGTCGCGGCAGTGTCCAGAAGATTCATATTTAATTCCTGAAGGCTCCAGGACAATCCAGGAGGGTTGGAAAGCCTAATTGCAGAATCACATTTTTTTCTGAAAGCATTATCAATGACTCTGATGTTGAAACAAACTTGATGGACCTCCAGTGAGGCAAGCCAAACATCCCCTCATCTGTGCTGCAGTGTGAGTTGCTGAGTAGAAGCCTCGTGCTTCCTGCAAGGTGTGTATGTCTAGCGGGAGATGGGGGAAAGAATTTCCCATTGCATTATTCAAGAATGATAGTGATGGAAGGAAGGAGCTTCTCTCCACTGCAGTTTGAGGGTACGTGAAAGAGTCCAGAAAACACAAGTTTTCGCATCCTCAAAAACACTGTAACTGGAGTTCTGTAGCTCAGTGATTCGAGCACTCGCCTAACAAGCGAAATACCTGGATTCGATTCCGAGCAGGGCAAAACCTTTGGCAAGTTTTCTAACTCCACATGCCTCATAACAATCCCTCCAAACAATATATTGCTCATTTCAATCCACAATAGTGCTCAATTGGCTGCTGAATTTCGCACACATATACAGTCAATTCACTTTACAGTATATTCTGTGAAGTGCTTTGAGACGTCTAGAAGATATGAAAAGTGCTTTATCAAGTGCATGGATTGTTATTGTTAACACAAAGGAAGAACTAAACCATTTGCCTACGGATACACAGACACAACATTTTATATCTTTTGAAGTGCTTTCACACATGAAAAATGCTATATCAAATGTAGTTATGGTTATGAGGGAAACTATATAGACATTGAGTTCCTTGTTACATTTTTAGGCATGGGCTTGGCAGGAGCATTTCCCAGTGGAACTTGGATGTGCATTGAATCTCTAGCTTGATGAACGCAATTTTTTTTTTAAAGCGCATTATGGAAAATTCTAGGTCTGGAGTCAAACAACATACAGTAGAAAGTGAGATAAAGAAAAAAACGTAGTGTTTCATAGATGTTCAACTTTGGTTTTCAAAGCCTCTAGAGCGTAAGAAGCAAAACCTGAGGAAATTAAGGGGCTCAAATAGTTTTGAGGTCCTGGAAAAGAATGAGTTACAAGTAAGAGATTAAGCAATAAATCTTGATTTCAAGCAAGTGAGGATACAGGGAAGAGAGACATTGATATAAAGAGGATCAAAGTTGGAACCCTGAAAGGAGTGATAATGATAATTATATCAATAAAACAGAAAAAGGCAGGGAAAGGTGACCAAGAGAATGACTAAAAATGAGAAAAAGAATGAAAATAATTGGAAGTGAAAGGAAATGAAATCGCACTCCTTAACATCTAGATTTCCTTTTCCCTGTTGGTGCAATAACAGTTCCTGGAATTGGAATACAAATGATGGCATGTCAGAAATCTAATATGGCCAGGTATTTGGGGCGCTGAAAGCTGGCAGCTCTAATGGTAAGCATCCAGCATAATCACTCGCTCTGTTACACAATCTCAATCTGATGGATTGTGAGTCGTTTAGGTTTTCTTTTTAAATTCAAAATTCCTAAATGAATATTTCCCTTTGAAGATCGACCTTCAAAAAAAATCAAGAAACGTTACAATGGCACAAACAGCACATTACAGCACAATCGCAGCTGCTGTGCTTGTAGATTTTTTTAAGTTTAAAGTGTCTGGGTCAGTAGTTATATTTTACAGCACTTTGATGGAGTAGCATATGTTAATTTCAGTCATAGTTTCAGGGTGTAAGATTAACACTGACACATTAGACAAACTCCAGTAGATTGAGTAGAAGGAGTTTCAGGGCAATGATGAACTCGTGAATGCACTCCACTACCACTCTATCCTTGCAAAACTGTTCCTCGCAATATAGCTCCCGCAGGAAGAAACATTGCATTTTTTTTAATGAGCAACCTTCATGTTTTGCCTGCAAAGCGATTATCACAGTACTGGTGTCTATTATATTAGGAAAGCTTTACCTTACTGGTTTTGCTTTCCCCTCTTCCCCTGTGACTTGATTTGTTGACCACAAAGCCTTGTAGTTATTGGTACTCTCAGAATAATGGAGGGACACATTATTTATCCAATTCTGAATCATCACATTGTTATTGAAGACTTGTTATTGAAGACAATTCTTTGATATATTGAAGATTGTGCATAATGAATTGGGATTTCACCACTTTAGACCATGGTAAGAATGAAAATCCTTTTGTCCTACAATACGTAAATACATTTGTATAGTGCCTTTCATGTTGGCAGGACATCCCAAAGTGCTGAACAGTCAGATATACACAGTCATGCTATAATCATAATACAGGTATAATAATAATCCTTGCATTTAATATGATGCTTTACATGCCTTCTGGGTGTCTCAAAGTGCTTCACAGAATATACTTTAAAGTGAATTGATTGTAAATTTGTGGACAAAACATGGCAGCCAATTACAATCATAGCTTTACACGGCACAGAAGGAGGCCATTTGTCCTATCGTTTTTGTGCCGGCTCTTTGAAAAGAGTTGTCCAAATCAGCCCCGCTCTCTGCCTATAGCCCTGCAAACCTGTCGTCCCTAAATAACTATCTATTCTCTTAATAGTTGTTATCAAGTTGAGTTCCAGCACCCTTTCAGGCAATGCATTCCAGATCCGAACATCTTGCTGCGTGAAAAAAATTCTCCTCGCCTTTCCTCTGTTTCTTTTAAAAACTGTTTTAAATTGGTGCCCTCGGGTATACCACTTGCCAGTGGAAATAGATTTCTTGTTTACCTTATTGAATCCGCTGATAAATTCTCCTCTCAACCTTCTCTGCTACAAGGGGAATAATCCTAGCTTCTCAAGCCTCTCCTGATAACCGAAGTCCCTCATTCCTGTTACCATCGTGGAGCCCTGTAGCACAATGGTTAGAGTATTTGCCTTACAAGTGTGAGACCCGTGTTTAAATGCAAGCAGGTCAGCACGAAACGTTGGGCAACTTTCCATTCTCCTTTTTCTCAAAAAATCTCGCAATAATAAAACTGGTCATTTCAGTCCACGACTGTGTGTGGGACACTGCTGTGTGCAACTGGCTGCCACATTTCACCCACAAATATGCAGTCAATTCACTTTACAGTATATTCTGTGAAGCGTTTTGAGACGTCTAGAAGATGTGAAAAATGCTATATCAAATTCAAGGATTATTGGTAATATAGTATTACTGAATTATTAAAGGTTTTGTCCAGGAAACTCAAGTCAGATATTTTCTATTGCTTTCTGCTCCAGATTTATATATTATAAATCTCCATCGCACCTTCTCCAATGCCTTGACATCCTTCCTAATTTGCTGTGTCTAGAACTGAACACATTACTCCAGCTGAAGCTTAACCAGTGTTTTATAAAGGTTCATCTTAACTTCCTGACTTTTGTATTCTATGCCCCTATTTATAAAGCCTAATATCCCATATGCTTTTTTCAACGGCTTTATCTACCTGTCGTGCCACCGTCAAATATTTATTTATACGAACTCCCAAGTCTCACTGTTCCTTCACCCCCTTTAAGATTCTACCATCTAGCTCATATTGCCTCTTCTCATTCTCCCTTCCGCACAGCAGTATCCCCCAAACAGTTGTGGATTGACAGTCCCACAAATGCTGTGTGTATTGTGAATAGGTGTATATGATAAAGAGAAGGTAGGCAGAAACACATGTGCAACAATGTGACTCAGTTGGTAGTAAATCCCGTTATGTCAAAAGGTTGATTCCGGTACTTTGAGGTTGGAATCTAGGCTAACATTTTAATGCATTGATGGCAGTGTGACATTAAATCAAGATTCCGTCTGCCTATCCAGGTAGACGTTAAATATCTGTTGGCATAACTGGAAAAAGTCATTTCTCCCCCAGATTAAAAAAAAGATCATTCGTTTCATGGCTGTCTGTGGGATATTGCTGTGCTTAAATTAGCTACCGGGTTTGCTTACAAACTCAGTCACTTACAATTACAGAAAACTCTATAAACCATTTGAGACGACGTGAATTTTGCAATATCAAACACAAGAACTATTGCGTAATAAAATTAAATGGACTGCCGATTGACTCAATGTTTATTTTTCCACATGGACAATTTCTCATGGATGGCCCACATTAAGAGAGATGAAAATGGGGCAATACAAAGCAGGCACAACCATTTAAAAAAAACATAAACTCCTTAACTGTGAGTGTGGTAAGCGGCTGGGCCCAGTGTGCACACGCACAAGTCTTGCGAGAACAATTCAGACCGTTGTCTCGAGACTGCTACATGTCCAGCCCCTTTCTCACGCTCACAGATAAGCTTTTTTTTGCTTTATTTATAAATTTATAAACCAGCTGATTTATTTTTACATACGTTGCAGTGGACCCACTACTTGAGCAGCAATTACTCCATGCAGAAATATTCCTGTATACATTTTATATTAAGATTATTTTTCTAAATCCTTTTAATCCCTGTAATTTTACCAAGGTAATTCACCTGCATTTGTAAGAAGATGCCTGACATTTTAAATGGTTTTATACTAGCTATAGTGCCTATAATTCAAGGAACATTCAAGTTCAATTTTTACCTAACTGCTTTGTAGTGGAGCCAACAGTAAGCATTTAATAAAGCTGCCTGTAAGTGCAGTTAATGCTTCCTAACTCTTAAGTCATCTTAGTCCAAAGTCATGTTAAATAAAATAATCAGACTTTGAACTCACGTAGTCTGGCTGACACTTCATTGTAATGCTCGGGCTGCACTATATTGTTGAGGTGCTTTTCTTCTTTCCGTGAGATGTTAGACTGAGGTCCTATTTGCCTGTTCCAGTCGACATAATTAAAAGACACTATTACAAGTACCATTCAAAAAGAGAAGAGATTAAATATGTCCTTGCCAACAATCCACAAAATAAAAATGTTGCATATTTTTATAGGTAAATGTGACGTACGGCATGAGTTCGGCCATATCCCGCAAACAGGTATGAAGTGAGTATCCAATTTCACCCAACATGAGGTTTGAACCTGCAACCTTCTGAGAAGGCAAGAGGCAAAAATGGTAACTGAGCTAGGCTGACACAATGCAGGATTATTCGTATTCAGGAAAGCATGTCAAATTAAAGCCGCACTTTATCTTTGTAATATTTGTTAAGTATCTGAAACAAAGCCATCAAGAATTGGTAGAGCAGTGTAAGGAGCGCTGTTTGACAAGTGGGTAATAAATTAACACTGTGTACTTGCAGGAAGCATTTGAGAATAAAAGATCTGCTCTTAAGTATTCTTGATATTTTTGAGATTGTTCCACCCATGAACAGTTTGAAGTGTTGCCTTGATTGTTCTTTTTCTATCCTTGTCAAATCAAAGAAGCAGCCATTTCACAGTTGCTATATTCTTTATGGTAATCAGGGGCTAAGATTATACAACAGTATAACCTGTCGTCCATTGGATTGGACCTCTGATTTTAACAACCCACTTTCCAATATTCTTTAAGAATGAAGTAAGATGTCATATTTGCTCTGATCAGCACACTGATCATTTGTTTCTCAAAAGAAAAGGGACAAACCTATACATGCAATTCTGTCCATTTTGTGTCAAATATGAAATAATGTGACCATACCTTTTCATGCTTATGGAGAGTTAGAAATAAATATTATTGTATATAAAGCATCCGCATCCAAAGTAAACTAGATAATGACTGAAGGCATAGAGAAATTCCAATTGAAGTATGGGAAATGAGTACTCTGCATTGATTTGAGTTGGATAAAATTATACGTTCATGCTCTAGTGATCAGCAGACATTCTATCTGATATATGGCCTATATCAGAGAGCCAAAAATAGGGGGCACGGATAGTTGAGTGAAGGCCTAGGAAGAGAACATAAACAGTTACTGTAGTGATTGAGTTAATCAGAGCATCTGCATCAGTTAATCAGTCAATCAATAATTCCATTTAATATAGCGCCTTTCACGTCGGGAGGACGTCCCAAGGCGCTGAACAGTCGGGTAGAGATCAGAGCGGGGGGGAGGGGTCGGGGGAAGGAGAGTAGGAAAATTGATCATATATTTGTGAGCGAAATTAAATGAAACACTGATAAGTTTGAGGATTTCAGAGCTTGAGAATTGAGATGGACATTGTTACAATTACAAAATGCAAAATACTGCAGATAATAATAATCCTTGCATTTGACATAACACTTTCCACGTCTTCTAGACGTCTCAAAGCGCTTCACAAATATATTGTAAAGTGAATTGATTTGTGGGCAAAACACGGCAGCCAGTTGCGCACAGCAGTGTCGCCACAAACAGTTTCCCACAAAATATACAGTCAATTCACTTTACAGTTATTCTGTGAAACACTTTCATACGTGTAGAAGACGTGGAAAGCGCTGTATCAAATGCAAGGATTATTATTATTATGAAGCACGCATGCACTGTGTGTAAAAATGGAAGGACTGCTGACAGAAAATCACTACACATTGAAGGATATCCTGTAAAGTGCTTTGAAACATCCTCCCAAATGTAAAATGTGTACAGTACATGTATTATTATTGAGTTTAGAGATGAATAACAACAAATTTATGTATGCAAAGGAGTGAAAAATCCTGAAGTTTCTTCAACTGAGAGATTAAAATAGATCCACAGAAGAAGCAGGCATATATATGGTCAATTACAAATACAAAATGGAAAACAGGACCAGTACAGGAATTATGAGTTAGTGGGACATAAATATGACAATGTACTACAGTTTGTGATTTAGGAATGAAGTATTGTAAAATCCTATTTTTAGACTGAGTAGTGGTTTGCAGAGTATTGTACATTCTTTATCGTAGAAGGCACACACACTTTGCTCTGTATCCCACACCACTCCCTCCCTCTCCCTGTTCAATGTTCGACTCAAGGTATTACCTCTGTCAGTCATATTTTGTCTCCCCATCCGCTTTGGTTCCCACCTCGGTTGCCCAGTCGGCAGAGTCGAGTGCTTTTGGATCTCACTCCAACATTAAAGATGTTAAATTAATTCAACATTTGTATGATAATTTGTATTGTATTGCACAATCCGTAAAGGTACTTTAGAGATGATGCTCACTATTCATCTTGGTTCTGTGCTTCATAGTGATTATTCACAGTGGAGACCTGTAGCTCAGATGTTGAAACATTCACTTTACAAGCGAGAGACCTGGGTTTGATTCCCAGCAGTGTGAAACCTTGGGCAAGTTTCCTTACTCCACACGGCTGATGATAATATAATCCTTGCATTTGATATTGCGCTTTTCATATATTATCGACGTCTCAAAGCGCTTCACAGAATACACTGTAAAGTGAATTGACTGTATATATGTGGGCGAAACACGGCAGCCAATTGCGCACAGCAGCGTCCCACAAACAGTTGTGGGTTGAAATGACCAATTTTGGAAGGATTATTATTAGGCGTGTGGAGTAAGGAAACTTGCCCAAGGTTTTGTCCTGATCTACCTGCATTCGAAACACAGGTCTCATGCTTGTAAGGCGAGTGCTCTAACCATTGAACTACAGGAGCTCCTACTTTCATTCAGATGGATAATCCCTCAAAAAAAAATTGGTCATTTCAATCCACAACTGTTTGTGGGACACCGCTGTGCGCAATTGGCTGCCGAGTTTCGCTCACAAATATACGGTCAATTCACTTCACGGTATATTCTGTGAGCCCTTTGAAACGTCTAGAAGATGTGAAAAGCTCTATATCACATGCAAGGATTATTACTACAGTATTATGACAATGTGTCCAGCACTGTGAAGTGAATTGACTGTATATTTGTGAGTGAAACTCGGCTGTCAATTGCGCACAGCAGTGTCCCACAAACAGTTGTGGATTGAAATTAACCAAATTTTTGTGAGGGATTATCCGTCTGAATGAAAGCAGTTTGGACCACCCTTCCCGTAAGGGCTTTGTCTTGCAGGGTTAACAGAGCTGAGTGGGAAGCGTTGCTGCCCTCCGGACACTGGTCTGCCCTTTCAATTCCTGCCGATGAACTTGGCTGTCATCAGCAGTGCCTCGTGGCTTAGCAACTCAACTACTGAGACTGCCACAGACGGCTGGCTCGATTGTGACATTCTGTTGCCAAACATGTCACCTTGTAGTCAGTTCAGCTCCGAGGAGATCCTGCTTACCTCTCTGCCAAGGAGGATAGTCACTAGTTGGTTATTTGACATCCGACAATTGCAGGTTTGAGTTATCACTGACAATTGTTAAAATGGTGAAAGAGAACGTCTCCCTAACAAACCAACATTTTGTCCGTCCTTCCTTCCATTTCACTGGACCTGGGATTACATTGGCAATCCGTCTGAATGAAAGATGGGTGTCCTTCCTCCTTCCTTTGTCTCATGCCACTCTATTCTCTGTGTTGACTGCACCCTTACGTCACGTGGATGCTCTTTGTAGCATGAAAACTACGAGAGAGAAAAATAACGTTCTGGTCTATTTTAAACTTTCAAATTTGGAATGGAGTTACACAGTTTGTCTCAGAAATAACCTGTGTCCTGCAGTTTGAGAATGACAATGGAACCGGGGGGCTTTGCACTGTGGCAATGTACCAGTGTAACTTCTCATCCCTCCAGCTGTGGGATTCGTAGTGTTCTAACTCAAATGTCACCGGGGTGTAAATGCTTGACGAGCAGCAGCTCCATGTCTCACGTCTCCAAGCAGAGCAAGATGCTTTTGTTAAAAACAAACTCCCACACAATTGGACTCTACAGGTCTGAAGTCTGCTGTACTATATACACAGTGTATTTTGGATATCGTTTTAGAAATAGTAGGGGTTGCAATGACTAATAAAACTCTTCTGATTCACACTATTTTTGAATAATAATTCTTGTATTTGATATGGCGGCTTAGCATGTCTTTGAGACGTCAAGGACAACTGACAAAGTATATTTTGTGAGTAAAATGCGTAGCCAATTGCGCACTGCAGTGTCCCACAAACAGTTATGGATTGAGTTATGGAAATTATTATTATTATTTTTTGATGGGATTATTTCACCCGGAAAAGCGATCCGCCAATTGATTGACAATCGAGTTACTGCTTACTGCTAGGTAAACAGAAGTGTGTGGAGTAAGCAATTCGCCCTGCCCGGGAATCGAACCCAGGTACTCTCCCTTGCAAGGCGAGTGCTCGAACCACTGAGCTGCAGGCTGCCATTTTAGTTTTGTCTAAGAAATATCAGGAGGGAGCTAAATTGATGTCACTCAACTATTGGGCATGAATAAATGTGTCCAAGAGTATGGTGGATTTCTGATGGAAATTTAGGGACAATAATCCTGCATTTGATGGAGCGCGTTATAACTTCAAAACATTGCAAAATACTTCAAGCTTTTCTGGAAAGTGTAGTGAGTCTGTATTTGTAGGTTAACACTGCAGCCAATTTACACACAAAATGTCTCAACAACAACAATTATACAATGTAAAATACAAAGTTACATTTGTACAGGACCTTTCACGTTAGGAAGACATCCCAAGGTACCAGGAATTTGGACTTGAGCAGGGGAGGGGTTTAGGGTAAGGGAGGAGGGAGGGCAAGGAGAATAGGAGGATGGCTGAAGCTACAGTCAAAGAGGAAGGTCTTGAGACGTGCCTTGAAAACGGCAAGGGAGTGTTGGGTGTAATTCCAAAGGGTGAGGATGGAGAGGTTGATGGTGGGGTGGGCCAGACGGGGAATGTGGAGCAGACTTCTGAATGGAGAGCGCACACAGGTTGATAAAGGGTTAGCAGGTCACAGGTAGGAAAGGGCCAGGCAGTGGATTTGTGAATAACTTTTTTTGTTTATCTTCCATATTATACTGTGTATAAAAGCTGAAGAGAAAACTTTTTATTCAACCTTTGGGTCACAAGAAATATTTTTCTGCATCATTACAACATATTGACATTATGTTTGCTTATTCAACCATCTTAAGTGCCAATTTTTGAGGTCCTTGTTCATTTGAGATAGTCAATGTAAAAGAATAATCATGCGATGCCATTAAATATTCTTGAACTGTACACCCAATCGAGAATGACAAAGATCTAAGGCAATCATTAAACAAGTCGGTAATTAAAGACGAGTAAGTCTTTTAATAAAGGCTATGTGGAGTGTAGAGGTGAAATGGGCATGATGAACTAAATGACCACATTGTGTGCGGAAAATATCTGTGTTTCTAAAAAGAAACGCGCTGGCTTTCTACATTTACTGCAAGTAATTTTGACGATTGAGTGGTTTCTGAAAACTGATTGGGCTGTGTCAAAGTTTTTCCAGTGGATTGATGCATACATATTTATTATTCACAATAATAATAATCCTTGCATTTGATATCGTGCTTATCGATATCCCAAAGCGGTTCACAGAATATACTGTGAAGTGAATTAACAGTATATTTGTGGGCGGTGAATCGTGGCAGCCAATTGCGCACTGCAGTGTCCCACACACAGTCGTGGATTGAAGTGACCAATTTTATTATTATTGGAGGGATTATTATTAGGCGTGTGGAGTAAGGAAACTTGCCCAAGGTTTGGCCTTGACCTGCCTGGATTCGAACATAGGTCTCCCCAGCTTGGTCTCCCCAGCTTGCAAGACAAGTGCTGTAACCACTAAGCCACAGGAGCTATTATCGTTCATAATCGATCAACGACTGTTTGTGGGATATTGCACAATATATTATTCATAATCAGTGTTGCTCACAGTGTCGTTTACTAAGAAATTATGCATGATTTAAAGCACCTATGTGATTCTGTGCATGTGATATAATGATACTTAAATTTGTTACATCGCCTTTCATATTCAGTTAGATGTCCCAAAGTGCTTCACAAGATATAGTGTTAACTTTGAAGTGGCTGTGTGTTTTTGTGGGTGAAAGCGGCTGCCGATTTTCATACAGCAGTTTCTCACAAACCCATTTAATAAATAATAATGATAAATAATCCTTGCATAGACACAGTGTCGAGATTTTGCAAAGTGCTTCATAGTGTTTTGGTATGGTGTGTAATGACTGTGTGTTTGTAGGCAAACATAACAGACAATTTGCACACAGCTGTGTCCCATAAGCAGCCATGAAGCTAGTGACCAATTTTATTTAGGGGATTGTTGGCCAGGCTACCAGGAGAAACTTACTTCTGCATTGGATAGTGCCGTGGGATCTTAACATCCACCCGAACAGGCAGACAGGACCTCAGTTTAACAGAGGACACACCTTCGACAATTCAGCCCAATCCCAGCACTGCATTGGAGTGTCATCTAGGACAATTCAAGTTCCACGTCTCGTGTTGTGTCTCGATTCCACAACCTTCTGACTCAGAGACGAGAGTGCTACCGAACGAGCCCAAATATATTGATGATGTATTGTGAAATGGTCCCTCCCCACCCCCCCTTCCCCTCTATAGTCAGATAGCTCTCTGTCTGTTTCACATATGATCAATGGTTGCTTGGAAGAAGTATTGGAATAGGGGAAGGAAAAAAAAATCTCCTTTGTCCACACCATATACAGTACTGTACTTTGCTCTAACATGGCTATTTGGCAACACTCATTTTTTGAAGTATCTATTCAGAAAAACTATCCAGAACACAGTGAGAACGCTTTGTGCCCTGGCAAGTTGCTCGAGTTGAACTACGTTTGCTTTCCACAGAATGTAAGTGAATATGTTTGGCAAGTTATAATCTGTTCAGTTTAATGTAACAGAGGTTTATGGAAAAGTAGAGTTACTTGTGTTTGAGCCTGTCCACACACATCCATAGGAACCCTTCTTTGATTGAATAAACATGTCTGAAACAATATATATTCAATCAAAGAAGGGTTCCCAAGTCCATGTCTTCACCAAAAGCATGACTTGCTCTCTATAATCTGCAGAATGTTACAGTGAAGGATGGATAAGAGTTGTTTCTCATAGACCAGGTTTAAATTAATTAAATCAAATACAGTAAAATTCACATAAGTTGTATTAGTCAGAACCATAACATAGCACTGTATGAGTTCCCGCAAAGTTGGAGTAGCAAACAAACTATGTGAATTGCCTCAAATCCAATGTAATCAACAATCTATGTGTTGATGTGCAATTCAGTGCAGCCAATATGTATGCGTGCGGTAATCTGTCACTTCAGCCAGTAAGTGAGCATGTGGTAACAGGTCAAGGTGATATTTCCGGTGATTCAGTGCTTCCTCATCTGTTGGCGAGTGTGCAATTACTGGGATGTTAACCGGAAATTAAAGTTCTTCTGCACACGCATCCATGGATCACGACTATGTTTCCTGGAATTCATTGCAGTTGGCTGGTAGGTACGTATATGGCGATGGATCAAGACGTACTTTCCCGAGATTCAGTGCAGTCAGTAAGTGCAGGAGAAATGGAGGGTAGGGGAGAACAGATTTACAGCGCCTTGGGACAGAAAAATATAGGCTGATAAAGCACAGCCAGCATGGATTTGTTAAAGGCAAATCTTGCCTTACAAATCTGATTTTTCATGATGTAACAGAATGGGTGGACGAGGGCAGTGCAGTTGATATAGTTTACATGGACTTTCAAAAGGCAATTGACAAAGTGCCGCATGAGAGGCTTATTAGGAAAGTAAAGGCCCACGGCGTTAAAGGGAAGTGGTAGCGTGGACCCACAACTGGCTGCGAGACAGAAAGTAGAGAGTTGTGGTGAGTGGCTGTTTTTCAGACTGGAGGGAAGTGTGCAGTGACGTCCCCCAGGGATCAGTTTTGGGACCACTGCTCTTTTTAATATATACATTAATGAGTTGGATTTAGGGAGTATGGTTTCCAAATTTACAGATGATATTAAGTAAATAGTGAGGAGGATATTAGCCATCTGCAAGAGGATATAGATAAAATGGTAAAGTGGGCAAACACATGGCAGATGAAGTTTAATACAGAGAAGTGTGAGGTGATACACTTTGAAGAAATGAGCGGAGGCAATATAGGCTAGATAGTACAATTTTAAAGGATGTGAAGGAACAGAGAGACCTGGGAATTTGTGCTGGTGACTCTTTGAAAGTGGCAGGACAGGTAGACAAGGCTGTTAAGAAGGCATATGGGATACTAGGCTTTATAAATAGGGGTATAGAATACAAAAGTCAGGAAGTGCTGATTAACCTCTACAAGACTTTGGTTAGGCCTCAGCTGGAGTACTGTGTACAATTCTGGTCACCACACTTTAGGAAGGATATTAAGGTATTGGAAAGGGTGCAGAGGAGATTTACTAGGATGGTACCAGGATTGAGGGACTTCAGTTATGAGGAAAGGCTAGATAGGCTAGGGTTATTCTCTCTAGAACAAAGAAGATTGAGAGGAGCCCTGATAGAGGTTTATAAGATTATGAGAGGTTTCGACAAGGTGAATAGGGAAAGGCTGTTTCCACTGTTGGGGGAATCAGTGACTCGTGGTCACAGATTTAAAATAGTTTCCAAACGAAGCAGAGGGGAGCTGAGGAGAAATGTTTTTCACTCAGCGGGTTGTTGGAATCTGGAATGCATTGCCTGAAAAGGTGGTGGAGGCAGATTGCATAACAACTTTTAAAAGGGAACTAGATCTTTATTTCGGAAGAGCAGGTCTGTTAGGTTATGGGGAGAGAGCTGGGCAGTGGGATTGAGTTGCTCTGTTCAAAGAGCCGGCACAGACTAGATGGGCCGAATGGCCTCCTTTTGTGCCGTAAAATTCCATGATTCTATAATCCTCCTGACGTAAAATGTAATTTTGTTGTTGTTTGGGTTGGGAGATGATTAACATGAGTAGTATTAAAGAAATCTAAAAGTGATTTTGATAGGAAACTGAATGGGACTCGGGTGAATGATTTATTTGGAATACTCTTGTCAGTTGGCAGTTTTGACATTTATGTGGTACATGATATGATCTAACTTGTGGTGTTTCCCTAATGAGATTCCTTAAGAAAGCAAGACCGCGTTCTCGAAATTGAGAGAATGTCACATCGGCACTCGGGATCTGTGATCGACTTCCACAGCGCAAACCCTGTGGGTTAGCGGGAATTCTTGCAGCATCTCAAGGCGTTCCAATTGTACAACGACAGCAACAACACAATTATATTGATAGAGCGCCTTTCACGTCGGGGGGACGTCACAAGGCAGGGGTGATAACCAAATGGGGTGTCATCCTGCATTGCGATTTTTAACAATATTTGAGAGCTCATTAAAGACACAGTACTTTGGTCCCAACATTTTGTTGTAAAGAAATGCAACTTCGAATATATAACTGCAATGGTGTTTGCAGTCATTGAAGAGGAATGTGGGCAAACGCGCAGGATATCTGTCTCTTATCTGAAATACGCTGTCTTGCCCTCAGCATTGCTGTAATGAATGACTGCACTGGATCAAATGGGTTACGCAATTTTGTTTGCCTAGAAGTGCAAATATGATGTGGCTTATTGTGTGGTTTGTGGGGGGGAGGAGGGGAGGGGGCTCTGTTTGGAAGCGTTAAATTACAATATCACCATGACAATTGGGAGCTCCTGTTTGCCTTTCCTACCAAGTCCCAGATGAGTCCACTGTTTCCAGGTGGACACCCTCCGCACAGCAGCAGTGCCTTTCCTCTCAACTATTAATCAAAACCCAGTCTCGCCCGATGACTGCGGAGAGCTGTTCACAAGAATCCACTTGGGAGATGTTTTCAAAAGCAATCTGTAGGAGATGGAGGGGACAAATGCTGTGCGCGGCAACTGCTTTCCTTTGCACTGAAGATCCCTGTTAATTAGGGAACACAAGTGATTATATGGCTTTCACAAAAGATTGTGGCTGGTGGGTAAGGGAATGAATCTACCAGCTTTATGGGAATAGGAAGCTCGGGCTGGTTTTGCTGAGTTGTCCCTTTAGCTAAAGGGTATTATATTTATAGTGGAGCATTTCACTTTTCTTTTAAAACTTTCATTGTAATCTGACAATCCCATCTTTCGCTTGATCAATGGTGATTGTATGATTTGAGTTGGTGGGTGTGGGGGGAGGGAGGGGAGGGAAGATGGGATGGGCGGTGCTAGCCTAGCCTGTGGGCGACTTCACTGAGTCCCCACTGTTTCTTGGCCATCCACCAGGAGGTGCTCTTGAGCAATGTACTAGGAGTCCATCTCCCTAAGGCAAAGGGAGTCTGAGCTTCAAGTTTAATATTGGTGTTCCCTAAGTATCTAACGAGTAGCTGTCATTTGCTAAGAAGCGTGAAGTACATCACTGTGTGCCTGTGTTGTAGATCCTCCTCAGCCCAACAGCTGCAACTACAGCATTGACGCAAATAATTGTGGCAAAATACAAAATCGTTAACCATTTGCCTTCTTTGTTAACTTGAAAATGTATGTCACTTTATAAAAACATGAGCATTTGGTAGAAAAAATTATGCTTCAGAATACTGACCAGTCTCTAACAATTTTCTAGTGCATTTCTCTACACTACTAACTCGCCGGTGATAGTATGGCAGAACTGCGGTGTACTATTTAATGTGAGTATGTTGTTGAATATTATGAAACCTTTCCAAAAAAAAGTGACTTGAAAATCTTGACACAAAAGATGATCCGCACGCTGTTAGCATTCATCTGTGTTGTCGTTCATCATCTCTGAACATTGTATACGGACAAAAAATTTGTTCTGGTTGGGTGGTTGTTGGCAATGATTTACACATTGGAAACTGTTGATGTAGGTAATTAATGGGATGCTCTTCAGTCATGGTACTGTGTACAGGAAGAAGGAACCAGGTGAAGGCACACTATCTAGTTTGTTGTATGTTGATTGGCAAGCCAGCTGGCATGTAATTCAAAATTCATTGCACATAAATCTTCCAGTAGTTATTACAAGGAACATTCTTCAGCGGAGAGTGGATTAACTCCCTGAGAGCTGATCTTTTTTGCAGCTTTTAAAATGCTGCCTGCAGATTTTCAATGACAGCTGTAAGAAAATCAAACTCCAGAAATGGTTAACATACACAGCCAAAACACAGGCTGTGTTTCTGCTCCATGGTTCTGCTCTGTGCATAACCAAGGCCATATCTACTATTTTTAAAAAAAAATGCCATTTCTAAAAGTGCTAATTTAATTAAGATGCAACTCAACTCTTTGATATCTCAGTTATTTTTCAGCCCATTAAATATGGTCCCAAACCTTCCAAGTTTCAGCACACTCCAGGCCCCTCCAGGTCTTTTTTCCTCATTTAGTTTTACAGTTGGTGGATTTTTTGTTTTCTTAGCTGTTTCAATGTGAGACCTGTCTTCTTGTGTGTGCAAGCTCTGGGCTCAAATGTTAAGAGTTGAGGGATAGGGGCATCCTTGATGGTGTAGCAGATAGAGCTGCACCAGGAATTTGCTGACCTCAGCAGTGGTTATATGGGAGGCTAAATTACCCTGCTTTACCAGCATTAAGGGGAGATAAAAACAACCAGGTTTCTTTATCCTAATTGTGTCTGTCTGTGTGTGTGTGTGTATGTGGTAGCCGGATGGGGAGAAGTCAGGCTAAGCTGTGTAGCTCTCTACAGTCCGTCGAAAGTCTTTGCTGAGCTTCACACGTGAAGAATGGACACTTATAATAATAATAATAAAAAAAACAATCCTTGCATTTGATACAGCGCTTTCCACATCTTGTCAATGTCCCAAAGCGTTTCACAGAATACACCGTAAAGTGAATTGACTGTATATATTTGTGGGCGAATCGCGGCAGCCAATTGCGCACAGCACTGTCCCCCACACAGTCGTGGATTGAAATGACCAATTTTATTATTGTGGTTTTTTTGGAGGGATTATTATTAGGCGTGTGGAGTAAGGAAACTTGCCCAAGGTTTGGCCCTGACCTGCCTGGATTCGAACACAGGTCTCCCCAGCTTGCAAGACAAGCGCTCCAACCACTGAGCCAGCTTCACTTGGGAGGTGGGATGGAAGGGCAGACCAGACCAGGAACAGAGGGGGGAGATCATCAAAAATTAATAATAATTGATATAAAACTAAGAGTTGGTGTATCAGAAAATCTGGGCATTTCAAAAGCACCATTTTAATGCCAAAATTGAACGTGTGTATGTGTGTGAACTATTCTAATTCATAGTAGTAACAAGAGGGGCTAAACTGTTACTGTAGGGATCAAAGTCAGAGTGAATGAATCCAGAATGGCAGAGGTATTGTAAGTCGCTATTACTCTCCATGAAATAAGAGGACATAATCTCACACACAAAAAAAATTCTCCCAGAACGTTAACATTGATAAAAAAAATCCTCTGTCTCCATCTATTGATCCACCCCCCCCCCCAAATATCTTGGTTGCAAATGAATTGCTAATGCTACTGAACTTCAGCAGAAAGAATGAAATTCCTTTGCACATTGCAACGAAAATCAATGGAGAATAAACAATGGAATGAATACCAGTGGGAAACTTACATCTCTCTCTCTCTCTCCTTTCTCTGTACATTTACATACACAAACACACAAAAAAACCACTAGTAAACCTCGTATCTTAAATCTGTTCATGATTTACGCAGGTTTTATGTGTAAACAGGGTTAACGATTGTTGAATTGTGTTTTACTTTAATTAAAAATCTCTCTCCCAACCCCAAAGAGAAACGTGTATGTCACTGCAAAAAATCATCCTTATTATAAATTCTGTGCCACGGTTTCTTTAATGTTCCCTCTGCCGGATGTCTGTAGTAGTAAATAACAAATACCGACTTTATAATATATATATATATTGTGTTTTTTTATATTTATATTTTTATATATATTTTTTTAACTTCACACAGACATGAGGCAGAACTTCAAGGCTACACACACATACATACATAACGCCTGATAAATTGAGAGTGATAACGTCCACGTTTCCCAGTGTTTAAATCAAAGCTACGCCTTGGAGGGGCTTTGCTGGGGTCTCTCTCTCTCTCTCTCTCTCCCTCTCTCTCTCTGTCCTGTCGCATTGACATGTTGAGTGTCTCTAGTCATCAGCTCCCAGCTTAACACACACACACAAAAAGCCGGCTGGGTGCTCATTATTGGGTTTGAGGGAACAGTTAAAGCTGCTAGTGAATGAGTGAGTGAGAGAGAGGGAGGGAGGGAGGGGAGATGACTGTGTTGGAGAGGGGAGGAGGATTTTATTCGTGCATTGCCCCCGAGCCACACTGGGCTGTTAATAAGTCTTGTTAATTTAACCCTTTGGGTTTGGGATTGATGCCCAGTTGAGGGTCATTAAACAACAAAAGGCTCTGTCTTGACAGCCCCCACTCACCCACCCCCCCCTTCATTTCTTTTTCTCTTCGGTGAGAATATAAAATGTGTGTGTGTGTGTGTGGGGGGGGGGGTCGCCCAGGAGCTTCAGAGAAGTTGAAGGTATGTTGAGGGTTTTTTCCCCCCCCCACACATCTGCTTTGGAAAGGTTTCACACACAGAGACAGACACACAGAGACAGACACACACACAGAGACAGACACACACACAGAGACAGACACACACACAGAGACAGACACACACACAGAGACAGACACACACACACAGAGACAGACACACAGACAGAGACACACAGAGACAGACACACAGACAGAGACATAGACAGACACACACACACACACAGAGACAGACACACAGACAGAGACACACAGAGACAGACACACAGACAGAGACACACACAGACACACAGACAGAGACATAGACAGACAGACACACAGACACACAGAGACATAGACAGACACACACACACACAGAGACATAGACAGACACACACACACACAGACAGAGACACAGACACACACACACAGAGAGACATAGACAGACACACACACAGAGAGACAGACAGACACACACACAGAGAGACACAGACAGACACACACACAGAGACACAGACAGACACACACACAGAGAGACACACACACACACAGAGACACAGACACACACACACACAGACAGACACACACAGAGACATAGACAGACACACACACAGAGAGACACACACACACACACAGAGAGACATAGACCGATAGACACACAGAGACATAGACACACACACACACAAACACACACACAGAGAGACATACACAGAGACACAGACACACACACAGAGACACACATAGACAGACACACACACACAGACAGACACAGAGAGAGAGAGAGAGACACAGACAGATACACAGACACACACACACACAGAGACATAACCAGCTCACTTTTGTTCAGTGCAACTGTTCGCTTTAGTTCTCAGGTCAACGCGAGAGAGAGAAAACACACAGACACACACGAGTCGAGTGAGTGGTCCTGATTGTGGATCAGATACCAGGCGGCAGTGAGAGAGAGAGAGAGAGTGTACTGTAGTTGTGTGTGTGTGTGTGTGTGTCACTGCGGCAGGCAAGGCAGATCAAGTGTATTGCACGAAGAAGAAGGAGAAGAAGAAGGGTAGATAGATAGATAGCTAGCTAGCCAGGAGGGGGTGGCGAGGCATGGTGTTAATTGGGTCCAACTGGAATTGGTAAACTCATGGGACTTGCTGTTCAGCTGTGTGTGTGTGTGTAGTTTTTTTTTACCCTTAAAGCTCAACCCATGTGTCCTTTAGCTCTGGTGAGTTTTACTGGGAAACGTGGAGAGGGAGAGACACAATCCTTTTGTCTATGGTGGGGGGGTGTATTTTGACCTTGGTAACTTTCTCTCTCTCTCTGTCTCTCTCTCTCTGTCTCTGTCTCCATCCCCCTCCCCATCCCTGTTGGTTGGTGTTGAGAGGCTCAGGTTATGAATGTAGCTAACCCTGGGCTGGTTGAGGGTATTGTACTAATGCTCATTCCATATGTATGTCACATCACAGTACTCATTTTTTTCACCTCCCTCCCCTCCCCTCCCTCATTCCCATTACCACCACCACTTCTCACACACTCTCTCACTCACTCATTCACTCACCCCCCCCCCCCTCTCTCTCTCTGTCTGTCTCTGTCTGTCTCTCTCTCTCTGTCTCTCTCATGGTTTCCTATCTGGGAGGAATTGATTTCTTTCCAATGTTGAGCTGTGATTTTCAAACTTGAGAAGCTTTGGGTTTGGGCTGGATCCTCTTGTGTAATCCCAGGTGGTATCTCTCCCCCCCCCCCCACCCCACCCATCTCTCTCTCTCTCTCCTCCCCTTTCCCTCCCTCCCCTGCCTCCCCTCCCTCCCTCAATTGGACTTCTCTTTCCTCTTGAAGTCTAAAGAACTAATGTGGACAGCTGCCTGGCTCTCTCTGTTACCCTGGTAGCGTCTAGTAATGCTTTACAATGGAGCAGGGAAGCCAAGGCTAGAAGGTCTGTGACTTGTACTTTTCGAACTGTCAATGGTACTTTAGGAAAAGCTTTCAACAGATATGAATGCTTTGTGGTTATGCTTCTTTTCTGTTGCAATCTTCTTGCTCAGGTAGGATTTCTACATACTTTTTTTTAAAGAGAATTTTATTGTCGATTTGTTCCTGCTACTCTTCACTAGAGTTTGGTGGGTGTGGGGGTTGGGGGTTGGGGTTGGGGGGGTGGGGGGGGGGGCATGGGGTTTGGTGAAAGGAGGACAAGGGATATTTGGGAACTGAATCATTCATTTTTTGGCTTCCAGTTCCAGTTCAATAAATCTTATTGAAGCTGTGGCATTTGCTCAAGGGGGAAAAGGACTCAACTTTTGCTTACGAAACGAACTGAATGAAATGAGTGCTTGTTGATGCCAATCTGCTATGTTTTTGACTCATATTTGCAGTTGTGTGTGTGTATTCCTAATCCTATCACACCACACTAGGTGCAAAATCATCCGAATTTAACTTGATCCAGAAAACATGACATTGGCAAATTATTTCTCCTGTTAATGGTAGTTGTAAAAACAACCCAAAGCAGGCTGGCTTGTGATATGACTGATCCTCTTTGGTTTTGTCATTTTTAGGTTTAATTGCCGTTAGAAAAACAGTGCAGAGAGGTCCAAGCATAATGCCAATCAATGACTTTTTTCTCCTCTCTTGTTTTCTATTGTTGTGCACCCTACTTAGTAGGTTTAACACTTTTGGTTTCAGTTCAACAACCGAGGACACTGCACTGGTATTTAAAACCCTGTAAAGAGCTTTGAGACATTTTAATGATGTGATTAATATTCTGTATCAAATGCGTGGATTGTTATTTTAAATCATTGCTTTAACGGTTGGAGCAGAAATCAGTGACAGTCAGCATTACAGTCAGAGAGACTCCAGCCCTGTCGTGGTAGCATTGGAAGTATTAGTCTGGCATTCAAACACTCCTTTGAAACACAAAGGTGGGAAACAAAACGAAATTCGCAATTGTCTATATGTGATCGTGGTTCATACCAGTGCAGAAACACAACCCAGGCGTGAAATTGCTAAATGAATCAATACAATGGCGTTTCAATGGAAAAAAAATCTTAACCTAAAAGTCCACTGTAAAGGAAACCTTCTTAGAAGAATGAATTTGATCCGCTCCTTGAAGTGGTCATTTTTTTTGGGTTGTAAAAAATAAGTTTCCAACACGTCTGTTTTGAAATGTACATTTCTTGCTGAGCTGCACTCTAATCTCAGTAGCCAAAAATACCACCTTTGCTTCTGTGAAATCAGGCCCTATTTATAGCATTTTGGAGGCTGAACCCACTATTTTAAGACTCCAGAAGCCCGCACCACACAAGTTTGTGGGAGACCTTAGTCTTCGTAATGGAAGTGCGTAACTTCCTAAAGGTGCCATTTTAAAAATGAATTGTTGGTTGGTAAACACATCAAGTAACTTTCCAGTACAAATCCGAGTCATGACAATAGCTGGTTTGGAGGGGTGGGATGAGTGGAATAGGAGTCTGTTTTCGGACATGTTGCTTAAGGCTGGTGAAGAATATGTGACAACTGGCAGGTGTGTGTTGTTGAGCATGGCACATACCTGTTTGTTTGCATTTGCAAATGTGATCTACGCTTGAATGAATTTTGAGTGTTGAATGTGCAAGGGATTGTGAATGGATACATTGTTCAGGGAATAACTCTGATGGCTCTGACGTGTTAGCACTGGAAACTGCTGTTTATATCAATTCTACTATTACAAATAATGCCTTGTGTGAAGCTTTGATTTTACAATTTATAATTGTATCATTTTTACCAAAGTACCCGGGTATGCTCAAACAAGAACAAATTACATTTGCGCAGCGCCCTTCACGACGGAAAGATGCCCCAAACCTTACCCTAACATTGTTAACATTGTCAACATCCATGGAGCTACAAACTTACATATCATAGAATCGTAGAATTTTACGGCAGAAAAGGAGGCCATTCGGCCCATCTAGTCCGTGCCGGCTCTTTGAACAGAGCAACTCAATCCCGCTGCCCAGCTCTCTCCCCATAACCTAACAGACCTGTTCTCCCTAAATAAAGATCCAATTCTCTTTTAATGTCTTACCTTTATAAGTTGTACAGTCAACCAAATCCCAATCAATTCCCAACCAAAAACAGTGAGATTTCTTTTCACAAGCCATATTAATCACCTCCTAACTCGTAACAACTCCCCTGTTCACCATTACTCGTGACTTAGCAATTACATTGAATTGCAGGAAATTACATCCTGACCTGCCATCACACGGGCAATTACTGGCCGGCTGCATTGGATTGCAAGAAACAAAGTCTTGATCAGTCAAATCGGCAGAGAAGTACTTCGTTTTCTGCAATTCAATACAATTTCAATGCTTGCCTAATAAGTGCCCAATAAGCAGCAAATGGTCAAAATGCATTGAATCGTGGGAAACGTTCCCTTGATCCATTCCTACATGCACATTTACAAGCTACAGTAAAAGCCCGTTTATCCGGCACCCTTGGGACCTGGCCAATGCCAGTTAAAGCGCCGAAAACGCAAGAAAAAAAGTTTTTTTTCCAATGCATTTTTCCAGATAAATTCTGGTTAATCGAATACGGACCTTTTTTTGCGATGCCGGTTATACAGAATTTACAGTTGATCGGGTGCCGGATAAACTGGCTTTTACTGTACATTAGTGTCTGGTGATCTATATTGATATATCGGTTATATCGATATAATTTTTCATATCGATATGCAGATATTGGAAATTCAAATTATTGATATATAGAAACATTCGGTGTAAAAAAAGGTATATCGCAAATATCGGTTTATCGTGTCCGGCGATATATCGATATACGGATTATATCGGTATAATGCAAACTTTTTCAACGTACCTTGTCGCCGGCATTGTAAACCTCCTGGGCCTAGAGCACAGAATGCGCGCGTACACCGGAATGCGCTCGTACATCTGAATGCGTGCGCTCACCGGAAAGCTCGCGCACCTCCGAATGCACGAGCATACACATGATAAAGAAACCCGCCGATATTGGTATATCGATATGAGCCCACCGATATATCGATATTGGAAAATTCCCATATCAACAGACCCTACTGTACATTGAATTACGCATGTCCAGTGTAGATTATTGATTCAAATGGATCATCTATGGTTTATACAATTTGCCTGCAAATTAAACTTCGACTGATACAACTTAAGTGAGTTTTACGGTTTTTAACTTTCTGTCTACGGCACATGACACTTGACTGGTAAGGGAGATGGTGGCTTTTTATTAACCAGTACAATCAGTGGAAAGCTGCTATCTTGCCAATTAATCGGTGAGATATTGGTTTAACGTGGAAAATAAATTAGCCTATGGGCAAAGTAGAGCAATGGGAGAAGATTGTTGGTGTCCGTGGTGGATGAGAAATATTTAAAAAAAAATAGAATACAGTTGTTCCCTGTGTTTTTGGTTTAAGCAAATTCTGGTAATTGTTGTCTCTTTTACACAGATTAGTGTGGTTGACATCATTTTGGTATTGGGACTGGCTAGCAATGAATTAGAATTTACAAAATGCTGCACAGTCTGGTGAGAGTTGAGTATGTCAGCTTCGTTCAGTTGGTAGCACTCTCGTCTTTGAGTCAGAAGGGCAGAATCCCCACATTGGAATTTTGAATCCGTATAGTTTTAAGATGATGCTCTAATGTAGTGCTGGGATACAGTCCCGCCCTTTCCCTCCACCCACCCTGTCCCTGACCCCAGCTCGGATCTGAAACAATGGCTGTCTAGCACCTTGGGATGTCCTCCTGACATGAAAGGTCCTATGTAAGTGTACGTTTGTTGTTGTTGTGGGATGTGGGGCATCCCTGGAAGTGCTGTCCTTTAGATGAGATGTTAAACCAAGGCCCTGCCTGCCTGAAACAACAACAACAACAACTAAATTACATTTATAAAGCGCCTTTCACGTTGGGAGGACGTCCCAAGGTGCTGGACTTTAAAGATCCCATGGCACTATTCAAAAAGAGAAGTAGTTTTCTCTCATTGGCCTGGTGAGCAGTCCCCAAATAAAATTGGTGTTTCACTTGGTGGCTGCTAATACAATAATAATAATAATAATAATCCTTGTATTTGGTATAGCGCCTTACCACATTGTCAATATATCTCAAAACATATCACAGGGTATATTGCAAAGTGGTTTGACTGTAGAAATAGACCAAATAGAATTTGTCATTCATTCACAATGTCCCACAAATAGCCATTGTGCAAACTGGCTGCTGCATTCACATCCCCAAAAGTACAGTCACTCCACTTTACAATATTTCCTGTGTAGCTTTTCGGGGCATCCTCCTGATGTGAAAACTGCTATACCAATTACAAGGATTGTTGTTGTGATTTTTAGTTTTAAAAAAACTGTCATTGGGCTAATTCGCTATCGAATACCGTGGTCCAGAGGTTGAAAGCATAATGTGCCCTCATTGAGATCAGCAATGAGCACTATGTACTGTAATAGGTTAGTGGGGATTGTACTATGCCACAGTGCAACACCTCCTAACCAATTTACAGGTTTTTTCCAAATTTTTTCCATTACAAACTTCTGCTGTTGGAGCCTACGGGGCCAAAAGCACCAACTCCAAAAAGCTTTTTTAAAAAATATATATTTATTTTGAATGATATTTATGAAATGAATCCAAAACCAAATACAAGAACAAAACTACGTACACAGTTGGTGCACCCATTTTTCGGGGACGCTCGCTCCCTTTAAACAGTTGGGAGTCGCCCCTGTGTGCACCACAACTATGAGCGCGCCCCCGTGCACACACTGAGAAGTTCTTTGGTTACATGTCGAGCATCCTTCTGTACTTTTAGGCTTTCACTAAAAAGAAAACACCATCTTGTGGCCACTCGTGGGCTACTCTGTGGGTGCGCCCCGAGCAGTTTGCGCATGATCGTCTCCGAGCCACGCCGAGGCCCCATCTGGCCTTTGCCGCGGCTGATCCGAATTTCAGCTTGTCCCTCAAAACGTACTCCCTGATCCTAGCGTGCGCGGGGCTGAGACAGGCTCTCACCGTCCCATGTTTCTGCCAGAAAATCATCTGGTTTTTGATATGCTAAAGGGCTTCCTGTACTGAGTTTATGACCCTCCAGGCACATCGATGTAGGTTTTGCGGGAAGTACAGCCACACATACGGCACTGAGTGCCGTGATAGCAGGTCCCCAGAGACAAACTGTGAGAGTATCCATAAAAGCATCTTTCTCCAAACTGCGTTTGCAAAACTGCACTCCAGGAAGAGCTGGTCCACGGTCTCCTCCCACTCTGCAATCTGCCTGAGGGCAACGAGCCCACTGGCCCAGACATCAATTGTACATGTAAACTCTGAGGTGGGGGGGGAGGGCCCTTTAATTGCCATCCTGATGTTTGATGGTCAGGACTGGTGATGAGGTGCTTTGCCTACACCACCTCCAAAAGCAATGTAATTGCTTGCTGGGTGAGGGTCCCATGTGTTGGACATGCTTTAAAGTCCAATCAAAGCAGTTTTATTCCTCATTACCTACATGGTGCCTTCCTCAGCAGAATGGTACGCCCAGAAATATTTCATACTGTTGCCTGAAATGTTCACATGGATCTAATGTGGATCAGAGGTTTGAAATTTCTCAAGGTACTTGCCTCCAGTCCATTGTCTTAAATTGTACGGTTGTGCAGAATTTTGAAAGCTCTTGCATTCAGCCCTAATTTGCAATCCAGTTTTAAAAAAATTGCAGGAGGCAAGACATTTCAGGCTGCAAAAATGTCTCCACATGTCTCCAAATGAGTTTTCTGCAACATCAGGGCCCAGTAAATCATGCCTATCTATGCGGGCACAGATCTTGTAGTTGGTTCTGGAGAGCAGATTCGCTAAAACAGTTCAGCTTTATTAATGCAAGTTCAGATTTGCACCATTTCAGAAATTCGGTAACAGTAAATTGCAGCCAGAAACTAACTTATTTTTTGGCAAGGCATGGTCAGTTACCATTTTGTTTTGATCAGCTGAGTATCTGACACATGTTGAAACCTATCACCGATGCTTAAGAGTATCCAACCCAAACTTCCACGCATTCTACCTCCACTCTCACCATTGAGCCTTCACTTCGGGTAACACAGCTCAGCGTAAAATGCACAGGGGCGCTGCTCGCCATCTCCGGAGTGCGAAGCTCCTGTGGCTCAGTGGTAAGAGCACTTGCCTTACAAGCACAAGACCTGTGTTCGAATCCAGGCAGATCAGGTCAGGGCAAAACCTTGGGCAACTTTCCTTACTCCACACACACTCCAAATAATAACCCGTCCAAAAAAAACCAACAATAAATATTGGCCATTTCAATCCACGACTGTTTTGTGGGGACACTGCTGTGCACGATTGGCTGCTGCATTTCGCCCACAAATGCTAAGTGATCCAGCATGGCTGCGGTGTGTTTCAGACAGAGTTTATTGGATATGTAAATATTGCTGACAACGTGTGTAGGGTTAGGACAGTGATTGCAAAAGGATCCTAATGGGAATGAGGGGGAAAGAGATAAACGTGTAAGCTTCAAGCAAAAATTCAAGTGTCGTGGGACGAGGAACCTGGAATCCTAGATTAGAGAATAGAAAATATGCACACATGGTGTCACATCTATCTTTTAAATGACCTTTATCAGCTGCAATAAGTGATTCCAGCCTTCAGGTACAATTAGTAGCCTTGTAGTCTACAAAGTCCCTGAAGGGAGGTGGAACTTCAAACTGCATTCAGGATCTGATGAAAATATTCTTATTATCATAATGATATGTCATTCTCTGTTGTAATTAAGCTACCGAACGGCGCCAAAATACAAATACAATAATGTTGAACATGCAAATATTTAGTGGCATGAATGATTAATATTTTATTGGATCTGATCTTTCTCTGCACTGCCAGCACCCAAAGTTGCCTTAAACGTACAGATATGAAGCCATTGGTAGTTGAAAGAGATTTTCTGGGTTAATATAATCATCCAATCCTTGGAGCAGTTGAGCTAATATATGATTCAATGGAGATTATGAAGCTAATTTAAAATTATCGTGGTTAATTCTGCTTTATTGAAAAAAACTCATTAGCAGAAACCCAAATCATGTATGAAATCAATAAAAATGTTCTTACTGCCATTGTCTCAAGAACTCTGTACGGTTTGCTGCAATGCATATGCTTTTATAAAACAAAAAACCCAGAAACTTGAGGGGTATGGCTTAACAGTCAGAACATCTGTGCTAGATCATTATATTTGCTGTTTCTTTTGGCGTATATGTGATCCCATCAAGGCTAATGATGACTTTAAAGAAATTAAATTTCCTCTCCATTTCGTGACACAACCTCAATTAAGACATATTTCAAGGCATGTCTCCAAATGTACCCTTGTAAGAAGATCAATTTCCACATCTCTTTGATGCACACCTATTCACATTATCATTATCCCAGACTTGATTTCCCCAATGCCCTCGTTGCTTCCTCCCTAGTTCTACTGTCCAGAAACTCAGCTCACCCAAATTTGGCCGATCTTTATTCTTAGTCAACTTTAAATGCCCATCAGCACCATCCTCGCCAAGCAATCCCGGCTTCCTGTCTCCTGACTTCAAAATAATCACTCTGTCCTATAAGCGTTTGCCTCTACATACCAATGTGACCTTCCCCAGCTTCACTCTTCAGCTTCTCTCATTTTCCCATTGGAAAATCCATCCCCAAATCATCCATTTCCTGAGCATAAGTTGTCTGAAAGTTTATCTGATTAAGATGTACTGCAAAATAAACATGAAATTTGTCTTGGTGATCTACATTAGGACTGATTGATGCATACCTCAAGAACACATTTACGGTATTGATGCGCATCGACCAAGAATGGGTTGGAGATTTAACTTTAAGTAATTTTGGACTGCGGCACCAGTAGGACAAACCTGAAAAGGACGAAGCTGAAAATGTGGCCTGAGGCTGCTTTGTGCAATCTTGTTTGTAAATGTGTTTCAATTTCTTGTCAACAGATTAAGTTTATCTGTTTGGGGAGAATTGGAACTTGATTACTTGAGCAATGTCTGCCATGCTGCCACCTGAGTCCTTAATGCAGAATTTTCTGAATTATGCATTCCATATTCTGTCCTTTCTAAGTCCTCCTTCGACTTGGTAGATGAATGTATATATTTGTTTGGTGTGGGATTGAATCCCACAGCTGAGGGATATCCAAGGTTTGATCCCTTGTCAATGCAGTTTGCTGGTGATTTTGTTTGTGTGCTTGAACCCTAACTTTCCAAAGGCTGGAAAGAGGAAGCAATTTTGATCACATTATTGCTTCCAGTCGTGGAGTTCGTTGTACACACAACTGTGCAGTATTATGTTGGCTCCCTAGTAGGGTCCGGCGATACATCGATATATCGCTAAAACCCGATATAATTTTCATATCGATACACCGATATATACATTTCAAAATTTTCGATATATCGGAAAATCGATATATCGAGCTAAAAAATCGGGATGCGAGCACACTGAACTACAAGACCCAGAATTCTCATCTCTATACACAATACACAGACCGAGGTGCAAAGCCGCCATATTGTATTCATAGTCCTCGAATACAATATACAGGTATGCAAGGGGTGGGGGGGGGGGGGGGGGGAGGAGAGTTGGCTGGGGGGGGGGGGGGGAGGAGAGTTGGCTGGGGGGGGGGGGGGGTGAGGGGGAAAGAGACGGCTGGGGGTGGAGGGGGAGAGAGACGGCTGGGGGGAGGGGGAGAGAGACGGCTGGGGGGGGGGGAGAGTAGGAGAGAGACGCCTGGGGGGGAGGGGGAGAGTGACGGCTGGGGGGCGTGGGGAGAGAGACGGCTGGGGGGAGGGGGAGAGGGACGGCTGAGGGAGGCGGAGAGGGGGAGAGAGACGGCTGGGGGGAGGGGGAGAGAGACGGCTGAGGGAGGCGGAGAGGGGGAGAGAGACGGCTGGGGGGAGGGGGAGAGAGATGGCTGGAGGGAGGGGGAGAGAGACAGCTGGAAGGAGGGGGAGAGAGACGGCTGTGGGGGGGGGAGAGAGACGGCTGGGGGGGGAAGGGAGAGAGAGACGGCGGGGGGGATGGGGAAAGAGACGGCTGGGGTGGGGGTGGGGGAGAGAGACGACGGGTTGGGGGGTGCGAGAGAGGGATGGCGGAGGGGGGGGGGGGGGGAGAGACGGGGTGGATGTGATAATATACAGATAGATAGAGATGGGGGGGATGTGAGAGAGGGAGAGAGACACAGAGACACACAGACAGAAAAACACAGAGATGGAGAGAGTGAGAGACACAGAGAGAGAAAGATATTTACCTCCTGAGGAGATAGGCCCCGAATGCGTGCGCACCCAGATTGCGTGCGCACACGGAACGCGCGCGCACTCTGAACGCGCGCGCATGCGCAGTACGAAAACCCCCAAAATATCGATATTTTGGTATATCTCGATATGAGCCCATCGATATATCTAAATCGGAAAATTTTCATATCGACGGACCCTACTCCCTAGTTGTAGCCGCATGTTCTTTTGAATATTTCCAGGACCATTCACTTGCCACTGTCAAGCATTCTGGGACACTCCTTAGGATGAGGGGCGCTATATAAATACAAGTTGTTCTTGATGTTCCAGTGAATCTCTTTGAGACTTGCGCTGCAGAGAGCATGAAGGAAATTTTCCAAACCTAGAACTCATTATACAGGTCAGAGCTTGAGACAAGCTCTTGGTTTAAACTGACAATCTTGGGCAACACTGCAGTGCAGTACTCAAACAGAGCTGCTTTGTCAGAAGTGTTGTTGTTTTATAACGTGACTCTAAGCCAAGGACCCTAACCCTGCCTGTTTAAGTGATATAAAGATACTATAAACTTTATTTATGAAGGGAATGAAGCCCTCATCCAATTTTAGAGCCAAGAATCTGCCAGACTAATTGATTATTCACCTTGTGGTTGTTTTTGGGACCTTGCAAGAGTAAATGACTCACATTTACCCCCAAATAATCACTATATTATACAAGTTATAGGTGTACTCATTGAAGCTTTTTGATATAATGTGCTATTTCTTTCTAGTGTCTCCTTTCAAAAGACTGGTAGAACCAACATTCAATGGGTATGGATGTGTGTTTGGGCTTTAAGTGCTCTGGGACGCTACACTGCGTGAGAGGCGCTATATACAGTAAAAGCCTGTTTATCCAGCATCCTCGGGACCTGGCCAATGCCGGTTAAAGCATGTGCTGGATATTTGGCTGAAAACCCAACACATTTTTTTAAATGTTTTTTTAAAAAACATACCATATTAATAATAGACTAAATAATAACAGAATATTGTATGGATACTTATCAATAAAGCAATAAATATCGATTGCACCCTATAAACACAGCACACAATCAAAGCTTTTTTTCTTTCTCTCCCTCCTTCCCTCTCTCTTTCACACACACACACTGTGTGTGGCATCTCAATGGCTTCAAACCCACCCCTTCTCCACTCCTCATTTTCCATCTAAATTAATCAACTCCTCCACCTCTCTCTCTCCCTCCCACTCCTCTCTCTTTCTCCCCCCCCCCCCCCCCCCCCCCTCGTTCCCTCTCTTTCTCCCACCCTACCGCAGCATTCAAAAGTAATCGTACTGTACTCGTTGTGAGGGAAAAAAACGGCAGCACCACCTTCAGGCACTAGTAGCAGCATACCAAAATACTGATACAAGAAACAAATGTCGGACAAGACCCAATTAATCAAATGGGGACCTTTTTTTTGAGGTGCCGGTTATACGGAAGTTACAGTTGATCAGATCACAGATAAACAGACTTTTACTCTAAATACAAGTTGTCGCTGTAGTGAGGAGAATAATACTAATCCTTTCACACATTTTTGCTGACTTGGACGTAGAGCTTGTAAGGAGTTTCTGGTACATAATATCCAACTAGTGAGGTCTCAAACCTGTGCTTTTCAGATGTCTCATTACCAACTACAATAAAAATCTGATAACTCATCCCGGGATAACTTGCCAACCCTACATAACTAGTTACTCACTCAATATCTTGGCTATTTCACATAAGAAATGTTAATTATGATCCTCTGATCTCCAATCGGCCTGAATTTTTCGCAATGAGTCCATTTTTCACACTTAATACAGTGTTTCCATGTTACATACCTCTGAAAAATTATCATTTTGTTCAGCCTTCAATTCGCGAAGTGATCCGGGAATTGAAAAAAAAGTACAAAAGGCATTTGTCTCGGGCTCATTGTGTACTGTACTTCCCCACCTTCCTCCTTCTGCTAGCTTCATCCATGCACATTGTGTGATGCACAGATAAGATTCCTTATCCTATTACCCAGTTGCATTATGCTTGAGATTTCTGATCAGTGATAGAACCGATGGTCAGCCCATGGCATAACTGCCATGAAGTGGCAATAGTCCAGATAGATCTTCACTTAGAAATATATTGGCTAATAAAGGACAGCCAGCATGGATTTGGTAAAGGCAAATCTAATCTGACAAATCTGATTGACTTTTTTGATGAGGTCACGGAAAGTGTGGATGAGGGTAGTGCGGTTGATGTAGTTTATATGGACTTTCAAAAGACATTTGACAAAGTGCCACATAAAAGGCTTATAAGGAAAATAGAAGCCCACGGCGTTAAAGGGACAGTGGCAACATGGATTCAGAACTGGCTGGGAGACAGAAAGCAGATAGTTGTGGTGAACGGCTGTTTTTCTGACTGTAGGAAGTGTACAGTGTCGTCCCCAGGGACCACTGCTCTCTTTAATTTATATTAATGATCTGGACTTGGGCACAGGTAGTACCATTTCCAAGTTTGCAGATGACACAAAGTTAGGAAAAATAGTAAATAGTGAGGAGGATAGTAGTCATCTGCAAGAAGATATAGACAGAATGGTAAAATGGGCAGACACATGGCAGATGAAGTTTAATGTGGAGAAATGTGAGGTGATGCATTTTGGGAGGAGGAATGAGGAGAGGCAATATATGCTAGATTGTACAATTTTAAGGGGTGTGAAAGAACAGAGAGACTAAGGGGTTAGTGTAAGCAAATTTTTGAAGGTGGCAGGACAGGTAGAATAAGGCTATTAAAAAGAGTACAAAAGTCAGGAAGTTCTGACAAACCTCTATAAAACTTTGGTTAGGCTTCAGCTGGAGTACTGTGTTCAATTCTGGTCAGCACACTTTAGGAAAGATGTTAAGGCATTGGAAAGGGTGCAGAGGAGATTTACCAGGATGGTATCAGGAATGAGGGACTTCAGTTATGAGGAAAAGCTAGCGAGGCTAGGTTTATTCTCATCGGAGGAGAGAGGGTTACGAGGAGACTTAATAGAGGTTTTTGAAATCATGAGGGGATTCGATAGGGTAAATAGGGAAAAACTATATCCACTGGTGGGTGTGTCAGTGATCTGAGGTCACAGATTTAAAATAGTTTCTAAAAGAACCA
The DNA here is from genome assembly GCA_035084275.1 of Hydrolagus colliei. Classification (NCBI taxonomy): domain Eukaryota; kingdom Metazoa; phylum Chordata; class Chondrichthyes; order Chimaeriformes; family Chimaeridae; genus Hydrolagus; species Hydrolagus colliei. The sequence continues at coordinate 4,097,093 of CM068745.1, read as the reverse complement.
GAGGGGTGGTGAGGAGAAATGTTTTCATTCAGCAAATTCTTTGAATTTGGAATGCATTGCCTGAAATGGTGGTGGAGGCCGATTCGATAACAACTTTTAAAAGAGAGGTAGAGATTTATTTGGGGAGGATGGGTTTGCGCGGTTATGGGGAGACAGCTGGGGAATGGGTTTGAGTTGCTCTTTTGAAAGAGCCGGCAGTGACTCGATGGGCCGAATGGCCTCCTTTTGTGCCTTAAGATTCTATGATTCTTTGATAGGTGGGTCTGTTTTAAATCAATGTTTTGTTTATAGATTTTTCTTAATTGAATATTTCTTGATTCATGGCATAAATCAAGAAATATTCAATCAATAAAATTTATTTTAAAGGGTCAACCAAAACGGTCGGCTGCCACTGAGTTACAGTGTTGTGATCAGCTAGCAATGTTGTGCCTGTATTTATTTTTGCTATGTGTTGTGTTATCAGATTGCTTGTAGTTTCCTTATCCATGCAGGTTTATAAACCATTCCGTTTTTGTGTTTGAGCCACTGTAATTTCCCACAAATTACAGTCACTTTACAGTACATCTGTTGAAGCTCTTTCAGACGTATTGTCGATTTTATAAGGTGCTATACCAAATGCAAACCTTATTGTGTGAGCATTTTGAATTAAAAAAACAAAGAAATATCAAAATGTCTTTGCTTTGCTACGCAAGTGCCTTGTACTTTTGAGATAAGTCGAGTTTTGTGGAGTCCTGTAGACTTGGGCAAGTTTCCTTACTCCACATGTCTAATAATAATCACCTCCCCCCCCAAAAAAAAAATTTGATCATCCAATTCACGACTATTTGTGGGACACTGCTATATGCAAATAGCTGCTGCGTTTCTCCCACAATATGCATTTAAATGACTTTTCAGTTTATTCTGTGAAGCGTTTTGAGATGTCTAGAAGATGTGAAAAGTGCTATATCAAATGCAAGGATTATTATTAGATCCGGTACTTTGGATAACTAGTCAACTATGATACGTAATCATTTCAGTTATTTCCTTGTGATGATGAATTACATTGACTATATATCATTATATTGAGTATCCTCCTGGGAAATTCATCTTTTTGGGGCTCAGTTGGCTTCATGTTGACATGCCTGGTAAAGCTTAGAATTAAATCTGCAGTCTAGTACCTGAACCAGGCAGGTCTGAGTACACTAGGCCACTGTTGATAATGGACTAACCAGACTGGCTCATTGACAGTGCTTGCAAGAGCAACCCAGTCACCGATAACTGAGGTTTTTCCACATGGATCCTGATAACACTGCAAGACAGAGCCATAAGGGATAATATGGTTTTAACTGGACAAGCAACGGAAACTTACCAGTGGTTTGCATGAGTTTAACTGGTTGCACTCTAGCAGAAATCCAGTCCAATACAAATTTACACTACACACTACCAAATGACTGGGGTCCTCAAGGCTTGCCTCTGACCTACTAATGCCTAAAATTGTAGGTTTAGATGTGTAGGGTACCCCCTTGGGATGTGTGTGCACTCTATACCATACAAATGGAAATCACACATACAGTATGTGGAACCAAAGTAGTTTGGTTTGACAGTCTTACGCATGTCTCTTAATAATTTCTGCACCTGTTGGGATTGTGGAGAGAATCAGTGGGATGATTTTACACTGTTCCCCGTGGATTGCAGTTCCATAGAATCTCCTATTAAATCTTTGCAATAGAATGCCAGCTGAGATGCCATGACTATCAATATTAGAGCCAAATGAAGCAGCGGGGGGAAACAAAAGATTATTTCAACTGTATTCACGAAAATAAAACACCCGACTCTCAATAGGTTATTGATGGAATGTAGCAGGCTTGGTATTGCTTGGCATATAAACTCCCACCCACAAAAAAACGCAATCGTTGTGGTCAGGTTAATCTGAAATCTGTGCTTCAAATATCCTCTCACCCCTGCTGTTGATAAAGAGTGACTCAGGTCCCTGGCCAGCAGAGTTAAGTGGTTTGAGGCATCTGCCTGCTGTGAAAGGCCATGTGAAAGCATAAATGTGGAATTCTATAAGAGCATCTTTCGTCAGCATGCTATGTTTAATACCTCTAAGCATACTTTGTCTTGCTTGGAATATTGACAGGTGTATATACAATACTCCTTTAGCTTATAGAATTGTATTAGAATTTGGATTTATATAGTGCAGTTCATGTTGAGAGGAAGTTTCAAAGCGCTTCACACTGCTGAGTAGCAGCTGCAACTGGTGTGGGGAGAGAAAGGTGACTGAAAGTGCCATTAATGGGATAGGTAAAGGTTGGGAGACTTGGGGAAAGATGAAGGGACTCTGAGAATGGATTTCCAGGGAGGGAGCGGGGCCAGAAACACTGAATGTATGGATGGGGACATGAAACAGATTGGTGCTTGCTGAGGAAAATTGGAGAAAATCTTCTGTCAGCTCAATCTTCGCGGACCTTCCCTTGCCTGATTCAACTCCTTTCTCACTGTCTCCACTTTGTCGCCACTAACGATTTCTCCTCCAGCCACCACACTGTCGCATATAGCATCCTGCAGGGCTCTGTCCTTGGCTCTCACCTTTTCATTAGCTATATGCTTCCACATCATCCACAGACATGGGGTCAACTTCCATATGTATGCGGATGACTCAATCTTTCTGCCTCAATCTTTCTGCCACCACCCTTGATTCCAGGACCACTACCGTCATGACAGACTGCCTGTCGGACATCAAGTCCTGGATGCAGCTAACTTTCTACAGTTGGATGTCAAGAAGACTGATGCTCCCCTGATTGGCTCCCACCTGATTGGCTCCCATTGGCCTTAGGTACTGGCAGCATCAACCTCCATGGTTGCATACTCCACCTCACCAAGCCAGTCAGGAACCTAGGTGTCTTGTTCGATCCTTAACTGCCCTTTCTCTCCTACATCCATGCCATGACATGTTCTGCCTTCCCTCACCTCCGCAACATTGCCCGACTCCGCCACTACCTCACCTCTCAGGCAATTTAAACTCTCATTCATGCCTTCATCACATCCAGGCTCGTCCTTGCCAATACCCTGCTTGTCGGCCTTCCCATCTCCTCCCTCCATAGGCTGCAGTTCATCCAGAGCTCTGCAGCCCATGTCCTCTCCTGTGACTCCCATTCTCGCACGATTCCATTGGCTTGGCATCACTCAGAGGACTCAATTGAAGATCCTGGTCCTCATCTATAAAGCCCTCTATGGCTTGGCCCCATCCCACCTCTGCGATTTGCTAACCCCCTACAAACCTGTTCGGTCCGTCCACTCAGCTGGCTTCAGGGGCTCCATGTCCCCCTGACTCACCTGCCGTACTATCGGTGGACGAGCCTTCAGCCACTCTTCCCCCGGCCTTTGGAATTCCATCCCGCAATCCCTCCACCTCATCCCCTCCATAGCCTCCTTGAGAATTCCTGTCTCAAGACCCTGCTTTTCGACCGTGCCATCGATCATCCCCTTCCCCCCACCATCTCTGATCCCAACCACAGATCGGGTCTGAAATACTGACTGTTCAGAACCTTGGGACATCCTCACGACGTGAAAGGCACTATAGAAATGTAATTTTGTTGTTGTTGTTGAAAATGCGATAGAAGTGACTGAAACATATTACTTTTGTCCAGACAGTCCTGACATTGTGCACAATTTTACAACAAAACTCTAGGAAATTACAGGCAAAGTAAATTATAATACCTGTACAGTATTTGTATTATATTAGATGATACTTTCTTACAATGCCTTAACATGCTATTGTCTGACATATGAAATTCAATGGCTCAAACAGCAAACTGCGTGTGTGTGTGCGTGTGTGAAAACATCTATGGTAAGTGCATAGCTATTGAAACCATTGCCACTGGTTTGACAACGGTTTTAACATTTTTCATTCTAGGTTCTGTCTGACTGAACCTAATCCAATACACTGTAAAACTGATTGACGGTAACTGTTCCACTGTGACTCTTATCGATAGTCTCTGTTGTAATGGAACTCAACCATTCAGGTTGTCTTAATAGCTAAGTTTCATACTTTGCAAATATTAGCCCTAGCTTGTTCCTCAAGCTAACCTCTGCTTTGACACACACACAATCCTGGTGCAATCTGCTTTCTGCACCAGGATAAATCTGTTTTGACATATGAGTGTCTTTCTTTAATTTTAGTCAACTTTCCTTGTGTGTTCATTGGCTCTGATATGGGGCTGAAACAGATATAAGAGATTAAACTAAGTGCTTAAAATTGAAATGAGTTTTCTGCAAACTCCAGATAAAAGGGGCTTTACTGTGCAAACCATTCAGACTTTGAGTTGAGACCAAGCTCACTGGTTTCTACACGGTTGATCATCACATCAGTTCCAGTATTTGCCAAGCTCTACTGTCTCCCAATCACCGAACGGGTCAATTACAAGCTTCTCACACTCGTTTTCAAATTCCTTCATGCCCTGGCACCTCTCTACATCTTCGATCACGTGTCCCCCGTGCCCCCTGTTCCACAATTAGTGACCACGTTTTCAGCCACTATGCCCCCGTAGCTCTGGAACACTCTTACTCTATCTTTCCTTCCCTTGCCCCTTCCTTCCCTGTTTTCAGGTTGTGCTTGAGGCCCTTGCTACCTCTCCCGGCTTGGAGTCATGCTCGCCACGGTCAAGCTCTCTGGGACGCTATCCTACGTTAGGGGCGCTATATAAATGCAAGTTGTTGTTCACCTTTTGAAGAATGTAGCGATTTTGCTATTTAGTGGTTTTGCTTATGCAGTACACTGATGACCCAATAAATAATATGCTTGTTTTATTTCTTTCTCTTTTCATCTTGCCAAGTTTAGCTCAGTTTCTAAGTGAACATGCACATCATCAAACTGATTCCTTATCGATACTAATTGGGTAATTGTTTCAAAAGTTATCTCTAATGCGAAAATTATTCTGTATTCACTGGATATTTTCATTTGTTGCCATGCAGCTCTGACAAACATTTTTGCTGCCCACCCTGTAGCCCAGTTAAAGGGAGGGGTAAATATTTCTTCCCAAATGTTTAAGGTTTTTTCATTAAAAAAAAAGTTTTAAAAGTATTTCCACTTATAATCCTTCATGTGAAGCTCCGTGTATCTTGCCTGCATTTTATTATTTCCAAGTTATATGACAGACATGCAAGGTTTACATCAGCCAAGAAGATTCCTGTAGTGCATCTCATTTCCTGCCATTGGTGTCAGTGTAATCAGCCTATTTTAGACCAATTGCAAGATATCTTTTTTTCTTCCACGATTCTGTATCCACTAATATTTTTGCTGAAATATATCTAGACACAGGCTGTTGTTTTCCTTTATTAGTGTGTGTTTACCAGACTTTTAGCACCATCATTTGAAAATTAATAATAGAGTAACATTTGCATTACCAGATTGATGTCGCTATTTCTGCGACGCTTAATATAGCGGATTATGAATTGATGATGGTTGCTCAGAAGAAAGATGAATACATTATCGCACGCTGTGAGGCTCCATAACAATTGAGACTGATCTTTTTTTGAAGGAATCATTTTCTACATCCTTCTAAGGAGGAGTACTCTAGTTGCATTAGCCTTTCTGGCTGTTTGTGAGTTCTTGCTGTGTGCAAAATGTGTTTGCCTACCAAACAAATGTCATTACAGTTGGCAATGATAGTAAAGTACTTTTGGGCATTTTAATGTAGAATCTGCTAGACAAATGCTTGATTTTTTTTGCTAGTCTTTTGAGTTTTGATTCCTCAGTTCTCTGTGGCAGAGTGGCTGCATTAAAACTAACCCTAGAATTAAAATTTAGCAAGGTTGGACACTTTTATAAGCTCTTATGGGCTAAAAACTGGAGCAGTTCATTGCACACTACAGTCTGTAACCTTGAAAATATACCTCCCACAGTGTTCTTCATTTTCCCCCCTCTGAAAATATTTACTATTTTATTTTGTTTCTCAAGGCATTTGGTTTAACAGACATCAGGTGCGTTCCAATAACTTACTAAGGATCTGAGAATCGATCTCAGGGCTGAGACCCCTGACTGATTCCCGGATGGAGAGGAAGGAGGGTCTTGAGTCGGGCCTTGCAGGAGGCAAGGCGAAGGGTCTGTGGGATAGAGTTCCAAAGGGTGTGGGCAGAGAGGCTGTAGGACTGGGGTGGTGGGGTGGGTTGGATGTGGGACAGGGAGCAGGCCGGAGCCTGCTGATCGGAAGGACTGGACACATTGGTAAGGCAGGTCATAAAGGTAGTTTGGAGCAAGGCTGAGGAAAGCTTTGAAATTGAAGACAACCACTGCTGCATAGACTCGGAATCAGTTCACAAAACATCAACTAACATTCAGCGCTGCTCAGTGATGTCTTTACCAACTAATATTATTTTGAAATCTGTGGAAGGAGGTTGACTGTCTTGTTAAAAACTATCTGACTTTAGCGTTTTGTAATATAAATCCCGGAAAACCTACTTAAGTTTGAAGTGGTGGCTTTAGATGTCTTGCCTGCAGGGAACTGGAGTTATTCTGAACTGTCAGCTCAGAGATGCTCACAACCTAAGCTTGGATGTAAGGAAAAGCTTGCAGGTGCAGAGCTCCTCTAAACTAATGCCCAAATAAGTTATTAATGTTGACAAAGGCAGCAGGTCAGTGGATTGCCCAAGAACTTTTCAGTCTTGAAATATATCTTTGAAAAAGTTAGCTTCAAGCTCCCCTATTAGGTCAGTTCTTAAAGAGTCTCTCAAAGGGGAAAACTAAGCCGACATAAAATGTGAATGTTCTGGCTTTCATCCCTGCACCGTGCTGAGTTAGCTGATCTCAGCGGGGGCAGTACTTCTCTTGACAGTAATTACCTGTGAAGCACTTTGAGACATTTCAATGTGATAAGGCGCTATAAAAATACAACCTCTTTCTTTAATGGCACATTTAAAAGCTTCAAATACTGATCACACAATGAGCTACGTATGAAATGTTGTGACACATTTTATGGAGGCAAAGCAACAAAGCATCTGGAAAGCATAGTTTTTTTTGTTCATTGCTAAATCCAAATGGAACTTAACAGGGGCAGTTTGAATCAAAGCTCTGAATTTAGCACAATTCAGATCTAGGCGCGGCATACAGATTTGTCTTTGTGTCCCAGGGATCTATAGCAATGTGACACTGGAGTTTAATTTTCATTCAAACAGGAACTCTGTTTAATGTATCACGCAAAAGATTGCACCTCCATAAGTACAGCGCATTGGGATGTCCTCCTGACGTGAAAGGCGCCGGACAAGTGTAATTTTGTTGTTGTTGTTGTTGCAGTACATACGGTACTATTGTTGCGCTGGAGTGTTAGCCCAGCCTCTGAGCTCGAGACCCAAAGTGCGGACTGAGCCACAGCCGATTAGAGAGAATGTCAATTGACCCATACTGACACTGATTATGCGTTTACTAACCCCTTATGTGTTATTGACAATTAACTGCTCTTTAGAACACTGTTGGGAAGCGAGCAAAGGGATTGAATAATTAATAATTCTTCATAGAAAGTATCTTTTTATTTTTTGGCTCGTGATTTCTTCCTCATGGGCACCACCTTGAACTGAAAGGTCAGCCAGGGCTGTGATCGGAGGCTCCATTGGTACCATTTGGCTGATACAGGATGTACATCAGGGACTGTCTCTTGAGAATGTTCCTCCTTTCGTATCTTCAGCCAGAAAACCTGATTCAAACTCTTTGAAGCGCAGTGTGAACCAAAAAGGTACTGCTGAGTCCTTCCCCAGGTGGTAAATTGAAACAATCCTGGGGGAAAAGCAGAGGAAAAGGATTGAGATGAACCCATTACATAACTGACAGAATCAAGCAGCTGTTCAAGGTACCTTGCTATGGATGAGTTTACTACAACAACAACAAAATTACATTTATACAGCATGTTTCATGTCGGGAGGACATCCCAAGGAGCTGAATGGTCAGGTCGGGACCCAAGCAAGCGGAAGGGCAGGGTAGGAGGGAGGGGAGGGAGAGAGTTGGGAGGGGGCAGAAGGCACGATTGATTCAGAAGGTCTTGAGTCCAGCCTGAAAGGAGGCAAGGGAGGAAGTGAGGTGAGAGGACTTTGGGATGCAGTTGCAGAGCGTGGGGGCAAAGAGGCTGAAAGCCTGTCGACCGATGGAAGAGCAGGTTGGGTAGGGCACATGGAGCAGACTGGAGCCCGCTGAACGGAGGGGCGGGTAGGTTCACAACGTGTCAGCAGGTTAGAGATAGGAGAGAACAAGCCCATGAATGGCCTTGAAAGTGAGGATGAGGATCTTGAATTTGATCCACTGGGGATGGGGATCCAATGATGCCGGGCGAGGGTGGGAATGATGTGGATCTTGGAGCTCGGTGCGGAAGAGGACACAAGCAGGTAGTCCTGGAGTTGAGGATGGAAGCAGAGAGGTAGAGTTGGGTGTCATCCGTATACATATGGAAATTTACCTCATGTCTGCGGATGAGCATAGATTCATAGATTCATAGAATTTTACGGCACAAAAGGAGGCCATTCGGCCCATCTAGTCTGTGCCGGCTCTTTGAAAAGAGCGATTCAATCCCACTGCCCTGCCCGCTCCCCATAGCCTAATAGACCTGTTCTCCCTAAATAAAGATCTAATTCCCTTTTAAAAGTTGTTATCGAATCAGCCTCCACCACCTTTTCAGGCAATGCATTCCAGATTCGAACAACTCGCTGAGTGAAAAAAAAGTCTCCTCCGCTCCCCTCTACTTCGCCTTGAAACTATTTTAAATCTGTGACCACGAGTCACAGATTCGCCCACGAGTGGAAATAGTTTTTCTCTATTTGCCCTGTCGAAACCCCTCATGATCTTATAAACCTCTATTAGGTCTCCCCTCAATCTTCTCTGCTCCAGAGAGAATAACCCTAGCTTATCTAGCCTCTCCTCATAGCTGAAGTCCCTCAATCCTGGCACCATCCTAGTAAATCTTCTTTGTACCCTTTCCAATGTCTTCACATCCTTTCTGTAGTGTGGTGACCAGAATTGAACACAGTATTCCAGCTGAGGCCTCACCAAAGTCTTATAGAGGTTAGTCAGCACTTCCTGACTTTTGTATTCTTTACCCCTATTTATAAAGCCTAGTATCCCATATGCCTTCTTAACAGCCTTGTCTACCTGTCCTGCCACCTTCAACGAGTCACTAACACAAATCCCCAGGTCTCTCTGTTCCTTCACACCATTTAAAATTGTACTATCTAGCCTATATTGCCTCCCTTCATTTCTTCTCCCAAAATGCATCACCTCACACTTCTCTGCATTAAACTTCATCTGCCATGTGTCTGCCCACTTTACCAATTTGTCTATATCCTCTTGCAGATGGCTACTATCCTCCTCACTATTTACTATTCTCCCTAACTTAGTGTCATCTGCAAACTTGGAAACTGTACTCCGTACACCCAAGTCCAGATCATTGATGTAGATTACAAACAGCAATGGTCCCAAAACTGATCCCTGTGGCACACCACTGCTCACTTCCCTCCAGTCTGAAAAACAGCCGCTCACTACAACTCTCTGCTTTCTGTCTCGCAGCCAGTTGTGGATCCACGCTGGCACTGTCCCTTTTACGCCATGGGCCTTTAACTTCCTAATAAGTCTCTCATGTGGCACTTTGTCAAATGCCTTTTGAAAGTCCATGTAAACTACATCAACTGCGCTACCATTATCCACCCATTCCGTTACCTCATCAAAAAATTCTATCAGATTTGTAAGGCAAGATTTGCCTTTAACAAATCCATGTTGACTGTCCTTTATTAGCCTATATCTTTCTAAGTGAAGATCTACCTTGTCCCTGATTATGGACTCTAGAAGTTTGCCCACTACCGACGTTAGACTGACTGGTCTGTAGTTACCAGGCTTGTCCTTCTGCCCCTTTTTATACAAGGGAGTAACATTAGCTATCCTCCAGTCCTCTGGCACGACCCCTGTGTCCATGGAAGATTGAAAGATCATGGCCAGAGTCCCTGCTATTTGCTCCCGTGCCTCACTTAGTAACCTAGGGTGCATCCCATCCGGACCAGGTGACTTAACCTCCTTGAGCGACGTCAACCTTTTTAGAACTTCCTCTCTGGTTATAATTATTCTATCCATTTCTCCTACCCTCTCCTCTAATACCATGGCATTGGCTGTATCCTTTTCTTTTGTGAAGACAGAGGCGAAGTACTCATTCAGTACATCAGCCATGCCCTCTGCCTCCACAATGAGATTTCCTCCTAGGTCCCTAATTGGCCCCACCCTATCCTTGACCAACCTTTTACTCTTAATATGTTGTTAAAAAACCTTAGGGTTCCCCTTAATCTTACTCGCAAATTGTTTTTCATGCAGTCTCTTTGCCCCTCTAACTTCCTTTTTTAGTTCTATCCTACACTTCCTATATTCTGCTTGGTTCCCTTCTGAATTTTGAGCCTGACACTTATCATAAGCCTCTTTTTTTTGGTTTATTTTGGCCCCGATTTCCTTAGTCATCCAGGGAGGTTTGGATGCCTTACATTTCACCTTTGTGGGGATGCTTTTGACCTGTGCCTGAACTATCTCCTCTTTGAACACTGCCCACTGCTCGTTAGTTGTCTTACCTGCCAATTTTTCTTTCCAATCCACCTTGGCTAGGTCCCACCTCAACTCATTGAAATTAGCCCTTTTCCAGTTGAGTGTCCTCACCTGTGATCGTTCCTTATCCCTTTCCATAATTATTCTGAATCTAATGATATTGTGGTCACTATTCCCTCGATGCTCACCTACAGAAACCTGTTGAACTTGCCCTACCTCATTTCCCAAAACTAGATCCAGCAATGCTTCTTTCCTCGTTGGACTGGAAACATACTGATCAAGAAAGTTGTCCTGCACACACTTCAGGAATTCTTCTCCCTCCTTGCCCTTTACCCTACTATTCTGCCAGTCTATGTTGGGATAGTTGAAGTCACCCATTATCACTACTCTATTAGCTCTGCATTTCTCCGTGATACTCTTGCAGATCTGCTTGTCTATCTCCTCCCCACTATTTGGTGGTCTATAGTATACCCCTAACAGTGTAACTGCACCTTTTTTATTCCTCATTTCTAACCAGATAGATTCGGTTTTTAGTCCTTCTTCCACCTCGTTCCTTTCTAAGGCAGTCACTGAGTTCTTAACTAAAATTGCCACCCCGCCCCCTTTTCTCCCTTCTCTATCCCTCCTGAATACATTATAACCAGGAATGTTCAACTCCCATTCCTGCCCATGCTGGAGCCAAGTCTCTGTTACCGCTATAACATCATATCGCCTCTTAGCTTCCTGAGCCTGCAGCTCACCAATTTTGTTTCTCAAACTTTGTGCATTTACATCCATGCACTCTAAGGCACAAAGCATGTGGAGGATGAAGATGAGGGGACAAAAACCGGAGGAACGCTGCATGAGAGGGTGCGGGGGCTGGAGCAAAAGCCATTGGCAGACACAAAGAGACTGTGTGCAAGATAGGACCGGAACCAGTCAAGGACAGAACCTTGAAAGTTGAGGTGGATTGAGTTTAAACTGGGACCAAAGCTGTTTTTTGAGCTAAAGAATGTTGGTTATTAATTATAAGCAAATATCTTGTGTGTCCAGCAGTTAAAGGTCATGGAGGTTACTGGCTCAGCAGCACTGTAACTAATCAGAGAGGCAGAACCTTGGGTGACAGTGTCGTGTGTTGCATACAGTTTGTGCCTGTGAGATATTGATCTCGCATAGACAAATTAAACCATTGATCCAACCCGGAGAAATGGAAAATCGTAACGTTGAGTGTTGTTGTTTAGTTCCAAGTCAGTGTGGATGCTTTCTCACTCTGCTTTTTGCAAACCACAAATAATTGTACATCCAATCCTCATCCATGCTTTATTAGGGTTGGCTGTTCTACTCCTGATGTTGAGATTTTAGCCACTTAGTCCAAAGGGAAGCACATTCCCAAAAAAGGACAACTTTTGTGATTCATTTTGATTGTAAAAATTTCTTAAGGAACATTGAACCCTATAAGAATGTAAGAAACTTTGGGTATTTTAACACAGAGCCATTAGTCTATGACTCATTGCTTTTCAATCTTTTAATATTTTTAAAGAAATTACTTGCTGACCATTTTCTCAGTCAAGTGCCTATTATTAATTAGAACACAAAATACTACAGATGCTGGGAATCTGAAATAAAAACAAAAGTTGCTGGGGAAACTCAGCAGGTCAAACAGCACCCATGGAGAAAGGAAAGTGAGTCAACGTCCTGACGAAGGGTTGTAGACCAGAAACGTTGACTCCTTTTCCTTTCTCCGTGGATGCTGTTTGACCTGCTGAGTTTCCCCAGCAACTTTTGTTTTTGTTGCCTATTATTAATTTGTGTGTTGTTTGGGTGAGCGGCAGTGGGTGTTGACTGTAGGGTTGGTGTGAGGACATATGGAGATGAAAGTTTCATTCTTGTCCTACATCAAATCTGCGCATCTCTAGCAGAGATTGGTGTTGTAGTTTGGGAGTACTGGTTGATGCCAATTGCAGGGTATTTAATGCAGTATCACACCAGGTGAAATAAGCTCATAACTCAAACAAAGTGCCTTGCCCATTCGGGTGAGTTGTACACAGCTATAAATGTAGCTTTGCTGTTGTTTGTGCAGCGATTGAATACGCTACCCCCCCCTCACTCCCCTCTCGGGTCCCGACCAGACTGTTCAGCGCTTTGGGACGTCCTCCCGATGTGAAAGGTGCGATTTTGTTGTTGTTGTTCCTGAATTCTCATAGTTGTGACTCTTGGCAATTTGAGTTATGAATTTTAAGGTTCAATGAATTTAGAAGCTGCTATGGCTTTAAATCCCTGGTTAGAATAATTCTGTGAGGGTGACGGGTAGTGATCTTATAAATGTACATGAATAGATGTGCTGCTGGTATTCTGATGTGTTAGTTGGGGTCTAATATTCAAGGTACTTGTAGGATCAGCTGTGAGTAAAGCCTTCAGAAGTATATTTCTATTTCCTTCCAATTGTGGAAGAGTGTATTTTTGGTAGATAAATAGTGTATTCTCTTAAAGGTGAGGACATTTCTGCTGATGGTGAGGTGTAGAAATACACCTTAGCAAAAGCATGTTATTTGACAGCAGTAAGTCATATCTGATAGTAAATCAAATGTCCTTCTGAGATTTATAAAATGTGCCCAAAGTTATATTCTTGATGTTATTTCTGATGTGAATGAGTAACTCTCGATACTAAAATGTCTTCTATTATAAATCAGTTATTGTTCTCTGACTTCCACTTGCCTGGTATTACCACAGTAAAATTGATAACATATGCGTTGTGTTTGGCAATAAAAACTAACCTTGCACTGTAGGAACTTACATTATCACGTGCAGACATCTGGCTACAGTTTATCTTTAAACCTCTTGTAGTCGCTTTCAAGTGCAGCTGAAAAATACGTCAAGCCTACATTGCGCATTAAATTAAGACTTTGGGCATTTCTTTCTATTTGTTCTGCCAGTACAAAGCCCCATTTATGTGCCATTTACAGGCTTGAAGGTGATTTTGCATCAAGTATCAAAGGAACTATCCTAAATTATTATTTTTTTGTCAGTGCCTCGCCCCGCTACAACACTTTTGAAGCTGATTGCCAGCAGTATATTGCCAAGAACACAATTAAAAAGTGTTTGGACCTGCTAGTAAATGACTCTTAGGCTAACTTTTGTTTTAGACTTCACCACTGTCAAAGTGATCCTAGACGCTACCATGTGTGAAGGGTGATGTATAAATTCAAGTTGTTGTTACATTTGTATTTGATATGCTGTGTTCTTGGTGGCATAGCTACTACAGTAAGCAAGAGTCCAAAACTAAGATTACAGTAAAATCTGGATAATCCAGCATGGTTTGGCCCACATATCTCTCGGATTAGGGAGTTTGCCAGTATTTAGAACCTACCTAGAAACGGCTGGGGAAGCGCTACCACAGACAGCACTGAAACACAGCACTGAAGCAAAAGAAAATGCCCGAGCTCCAACCCCAGAACTGGATGTCAGAGCAACCACGTCAGGAACTACAAGCAGCTGTTCCAAACTATGGGAGATTTGCCAACATCGGGGAAAAAGTCTTAATACTGAAATTTTGCTGGTTTTAAGGGAGTTGCCGGCATGTCGGATTATCAAGGTTTTACTGTAGAATTTTTTTCTATTTAAAGCTGTAGGATTGAAGGAATTCACTGACTTTTATGCTTTCACCTGTGTAATAGTAGACTGGCTTCTAAAACAATTTACGTCAATTCCAACTTTGGGACTTTGAACTCAGTCTAGGCTGACACTCTGATCCGAGTGCAGCGATGGTGGGAGCCTTGCATTGTTGGAGGCGCCTTCCTTAGGATGAGTTGTTAAACTAAGGCCTCGTCTGTCTGTTCGGGATGATATTAATGATTCTGTGGCACTACTTTTACTTGGAAAAGAGAAGGGTGTTTTTCCAGGTGTCCTGGCGGGCAATTCTCCAAATAAAACGCAAACAAACTGGTCACTTACATCATCGCTGTTTGTGGGACATTGCTGCATGCAGACTGAGCACCATGTTTGCCTATGAAATATACAGTCACTACACTTTACAGTAAATGCTGTAAAACACACTTGATGTCTCAACGACACAAGGGACTGTGTCAAATGCAAAGATTATATGTTATTCATTCCATTAAATATGCTTCTGGCTCTCGGTATTGAATACAAGGAAATCTAAAAGCAATTGGGAGCATTTTAGCAGTAATAGCTGCATTTGGCTGATACATACATATCTCATGATATACAGGTACCCCGCCCCAACCGCGGTTTTTTCTACCGCTAATTTCACGTATCCACAGTTGGCTCACTGCGACAGCCCTCGCTAACCACGGCAATGGGTTTTGCTTATTAACACTAGCGTCTGGCGCTAGTACCCAGTTGCGATGTCGCAATCAACCAGCCACGATGTCGCTTCTCTCTTAGGATTAAGGTAAATCACATGAATTTATTGTCGCTTCTTCATGTCCACCCCCCTCGGTGTCACCCACCCACCACCTTCTACAAACCCACCCCCTCGGTGTCACCCACCACATCACCTTCTCCATATCCCATACCCCCTCCATGTCACCCATCACACCAACTTATCCTTATTCCCTCTCCCCTCCATGTCACCCATCACACTACCTTCTCCGTTGATTTCTCTCTCTCTCTGTCTGTGTGTAGATCAGTCAGTCAGACAGCCTCATAGATTGCTGCAGATCCTGGCAGCCAATGCGCCCAAATGTATTCTCCCTATCCCCATGTTTCCCATAGGGCCCTGTATTTTCCATCCGTGGTTTTACTAACCGCGGAGGTTTTCAGGAACGTATCCCCCATGGTTGAGGAGGGGTATCAACCATGGGGGATACGTTCCTGAAAATGCCCCACCTCTGTGACCTGCTGACCACTCTCTGCTCAGCAGGCTCTGGCCTCCTCCTGTCTCCCGTCAAAACCCACCTCATCTCACTATCGGCAGCCTAGCCTTCAGCATCCTACCCTCTTTGAAGGCACATCTCAAAACCCTCCTTCAACCAAGCGTTCAGCCACTCTCCCTACCCTCCCTGATCCTGACCCATAGCTTTGGTCCAATTTCCTGACTGTCTGGCTGCTTGTAATGTCCTCTCAATGTGAAAGGTGTAATGGTATTGTACGTATTTGTGTGTGTTTTGAATTTGCAAATTGACTGGTACCACATTACCATATTTTTATTAGGAGTTTTATTTGCTGGACTGTTGAGGTATTCTTGTTGTCGTCTAATGCTACAATATAAGAAATGCTTATTGCTTTCGATACAACATCTGTGGTACTGTGTTGGAAATCATAAATTAATTCCACAACCAACTAAGGAGATGGAGTTCTTCCCCTTTGACCACAGGAATCTTCATTTGTGTATTTCACGCAGAGCCTTGATAGCGCTTGAAGGTGGAAAAGCAGACTGATCTTGAAAGGGAAATATTAAGATATTAATGAAAGACATGGGGATAGGGAGATGAGTACAGGACCAGCGGGACAAAAAACATTAGCTATTATTGACTGATCAAAGAAAAGGAAAATGTGTATTTTTATATATTTTAAAAAAAGGACATTTGAAGGGTCTGTCCAAGCAGAGAAAAGGATAGAGACAAAAAAGACAGAAAACTGTGATGCAAAGCTTCAGACAAGGAATAAAGAAAGTTAAAGGTAATGGTCAGGACTCAGTTTATGGGAAAATAAATCACCTGCTGGGTATGTTACCAAGTGCAACCTAAATGTGGGAGTACTTCAGGGAGTACTGATCATAGATAAATCACTGATTCTTCCCGTGCTTGATATTGTTTCCTGTTCAGTTACTGTGAGAGATGCTTGGACAGATTTAGGCAAGTACATCAATCCGACAGTGTTTATTGGTCTCAAAGCAGGTTGAGTACACAGAAGCACTTTTGGGAGGAAATGTTTGAACCTTATCCCTCTTATCATGTCGGCAAGTTTCCAGTTAAAGGAAGCAGGGGAGACCCGAGTGCCACGCAAACTGTGGAAAGAATTATGGCAAATAAGACAGAGGATGTGACGTGATGCGAAAGAGAGTAGGGAGCAGAGAAAAATGGAAGCCTCCTGAAAGAATAACACAAACAGATATATTCTACTAGGATTGGGATGCATTTTGTCATTTAACGCTGCAGTACAGGAAATGTTGTGAGTTCCCTGTTTATTCTGCCCTTCCCCTCCCTGGTATGAGTTGTGAGAATCCAAAGACTGAGGACTTGACCTTTCCACCTGGTCCTCCCCGAACCGTGGAGCATGCTCTCGGCAAAATAATTCTCAATTCCAGTGCTTAAAATTCAATTGTATTCAAACACCGTGTATTCATGAAGTCCTGGGAGACGGGTGAAGAGAGGAGGATTGATTGCAACCGAACTTGAGAGAACATTTATTTAATATTCCTCTTTCTCCAACAAAGAACTTAAAAGGGATTTTAAAAGGCTTTGCTTCCACTTGTGTGTGTGTGTGTGTGTGTGTGTGTACCACTTGGGAGTACATAGGTGTAGAATAGCGGGAGTTAATCAGTCACATTGTACAACAGCATGTGCAACCTTGCTGATTCCTTCAACTTCAATGCCCACCACTTTTGTGAATTATATTTGCATTAAAATGCAAGGGTTATCATAATATTATCGTTCTTATTTCCCTACTGTATTGCCATTATTATTCAAGGTCGGCGCCTATCTCAAAGACACAAATCCAGTGTTTAGTTGCATGGCCATAATCATTTCCAATAGAACATTGGCTCCACTGTGTTGCAGTCTCACAGGATTCAATGGACCCTGCTCCCAACAACAGTAACAAAGATTAGTTTACATTGTTTCTCCTGTCACTCCGTTGCTGTAATTATTTATTTTTGAACATCGCAATTCTCTTGAGAGAACCAGAATTGTGTGCGTCAACCTGTTTCAGTTGGCATTGCTCTCGCCTCTGAACTCACATCATTTAGACTATTATTTCAGTGGACTTTTGGTGGTGGTGGGAGGGGGGGGTGTTACATTATTAAAATTGCTGCTTTTTATACAAGAGGTTAAAGATCCCATGGTACTATACCAAAATAGAAGGGGGTTTATACAGATGTTTTGGCTAATTATCCAGCAAAATAAAATTGTTCATTCACTTTATGGCTGTTGGTGGAACATTGGTGTGTGCATTTTGATTGCTGCATTTTCCTATAAAATATATAACCAATACTGTTTCTCGTAACTACTGTAAAGGGCTTTGAGAAGTCTTCTTGATTAAAAACAAAGGCGCTATATCAAATGCTGGAGCATTATCATCTTGGGTTTGTGGTAAAGTATAAATTTCTAAACACTTCCCCACCCCAAGATTTTTCAATATTATTGTTCAGTAGTGAAAAAGGCAGTAAACAACTCCTATGGTGATTAAATACAGAGACTACGGTTTGAACTATTTAATGAAATTGCAGGAGCTATTTATTGCCAAAGGTCCTCTTGACAAGAAACAAAGTTTATCACTATTGAATTCCTGAAATATTACTTCATAAAGTTTGAAATACAGTAGACATTTAATTTGAAAAGTCTGTTGGCAGTGATTTTAGTGCCACAATGCTCCAAGACATATGAACACAATTTCTGCGATGCAATGGGATAATGTTCAACTGCCTTGAATATTCCATTGGTCATTTCCTTCATGGCAGTTCATGAGACCTTGCTGTGTGCTTAGTACCATCATTATGCTTTACAATACGAGTTGTCGAGTGCTTTAAGATATCCTTCCAACATGAACGGTGCTGTCCCGAAAGCGAGGATTGTTATCATTGGTCAGACAAATGCCACAAAAATAAGAGCGTAAGAACATAACAATTAGGAGCCAGGAGTAGGCCATTCAGCCACTCGAGCCTGCCTTGCCATTTGATAAGATCATGGCTGATCTTCTGACCTAACTCTACTTACCTGCTCTAATGAAAATGCAAGTGAACTGTAAAACCTACAATAAACAATTTAGGAGTCCTCTGTGGCTCGGTGGTTAGAGCACTCACTTTGCAAGCAAGAGGCCTGGGTTTGATTCTCGCCAGGATACAAGAACATAAGAACATAACAAAATCGTGCACAACTTTTCTTATTCCACACACCTAATAATAAACACTTAAGAAAAAATAGAATAAAATTGGTCATTTCAATCCATGACTGTTTGTGGGACACTGCTGTGCGCAATTGGCTGCCACGCTTTGCCCACAAATATACAGTTAATTCACCTTACAGTATATTCTGTGAAGTGCTTTCAGATGTCTCAAAGATGTGAAAAGTGCTCATCAAATGCGAGGATTATTATTATATGTATAGAGTGCCTTTCGTATCGAGAGGACATTCCAGGGTGCTGGACTGAGATTTAAATTTAACAGCCACAGTTTATCCTCTGATTCAAAACATTGTACAGTAGTATGTTGGTTTACACTACAATGAAATTTCAGTAGTATTTCAACATGTGCTTAAATTGGCTGGTACACATCTCTCATTGATTCTAGAATACAGTATGTCTGTAAAGAGGTTTATGTATTATCTGTGTATATATACTGTACATATGTGTGTGTGTGTGTGTGTATATATATATATATACATGGATCGTTAGTAGACTTGGGACATTACAGTGCTCGTTCTGGAAACTCCTGAAAATTGGCTGGACCTATCTTCAAATATGTGGGGGAATGGAACTCTTTTGTCTGTTTCAATTATTCACTTGTCAGTATTGATTCTGTTTGTTGCAAGCACACATCAGTGAGATTGTGTTTGTCTTCAGCAGGATTTGAAAAAGCAAAGTTCAGACATTCATGAAATGGTTACTGGGAAAGATGAATACATTAGTGCCGTAGCATAGGTTAGTTGTATACCACACACGGCAGGCAGTCTTTGTAAATTGATTTAAATCATCATTCTTAACTTCGGAATCCCTTTCCAAGATCTACAGATAATGGGCTCCGCAGCATGTGCTAGTAATCAGTCAATTTTCTATGAAGCTCATTTGGTCATTTTTTTTCAAATGATAAAAGTTCCTGGTTACTGGGTCTCGGGCGCCAAAGCAGGAAGTGGTGACGTAATAAGCCGGCCAGCGTTAATACAAACAGCTTGCTGGTCAATGCACAGTAAGTGAGTGACCTGGCTGTGCACACGCTTAATGAATTACATCCACAATGCAACAATGTCAGAAGCAAATTTGAGTTATAGTGAAGTGTGTTATACAGGTATCCCTTCCCAACCGCAGGGGATACGTTCCTGCGAACCTCCACGGTTGGTAAAATCGCGGTTGGAAAATACAGGGCACTATGGGAAACATGGGGATAGGGGGAGTAAGTTCGCGTTTCGTAGAACTAAACACAAAACAAACGCATTCAGCTATAACATACATGGGGATAGGGGGAGTAAGTTTGGGCGCACCTGCAGCAATCCGCGAGGCTGTCTGACTGACTGACTGACTGACTGATCTACACAGAGAGAGAGAAAGAGAGAGAGAGAGAGAGAAACACGGAGGGTGGGGGACGAGGCTGACTGATTGACTGACTGATCTATGCACACACAGACAGAGAAGAGAGGGAAGGTGAGAGAGAGAAAAGGGGGGTGGGGGGAAGACAAGGTGGAATAGAGAGAAGGTGAGAGAGAGACCTCTCAAAAGCCCAAGATGCACTCACAGAGAGAGAGAGATAGAGAGATCCCTCTTCAGCCTGAGATACAGAGAGAGAGACTTCTATAGCCTATGATACACTTACAGAGAGAGGGAGAGATCTACAGAACCTGGCAGCCAATGCTTCCAAACTTACTAGCTAGGCTGCGGAGAAGCGACACTAAATTCATGTTACTGTATTTGCCTTAATCCTAAGAGTGAGGATCTTGAAGTCAATCCAAAACTCCGCCGCCCACATACTCACCCGCTCCAAGCTTCGCTCCCCCATTACCCCAGTCCTTGCCAGACTTCACTGGCTCCCTGTCCCTGAGAGGATTGACTTCAAGATCCTCACCCTTGTTTTCAAAAATCCCTCCACTCCTCTGCACCCCCCTGTCAAAGTTGTTGTTGTAACAAGTTTTGCTTTCATAACAGTCTGAAGGATGTATATCTTCATGTTGAAGTAGGCAAGAGATTGTAGGTTTCTCACTGGCACATGTTACCTGTATTAACCATGCCTCTGTGGGACGATGGTAAATAACTTAGTCTGGTGTGTGAAGGGGAAGGTAGTCGAAGACTTTGGGGAGAATCTTGCATTGTAAGGACCAGCTCTCAGGACAGCTTACACCAGCAGAGGTCTGGGAACCAGTTGACATTGTTGGTGCCTGTTGATGCGTGGTCAAGTGACAAATTAACTCGAAAGTAAAAGAGCTTTTCTATAGCCTGTGATTGTCTACACACTGAAGGACTGGTCACAGAAGCCCTCTCCACAGGAGGGAGCATTGCTCTTGGGTGATGGGAGCCGAGAGGGGGAAGGGGCCGGGATGCCACAGAAAGAACAAATCTTGTGAAGAAAGCAAATGGGAGATTATGAAACTAATTGAGTCGAATGTGATTTAAATTTTGTCTTCTATACTAATATAAATTAGATTTAGAAACTGTCCGAAATGCTTCCTTTGTCTTGTACTCAGTGTAGTTTTATGGTTTGATTTTGATCAAAGGGACGCGATAAGATTGCCTCAGATGTATCCTGAAATTGCAGTAATTTTTCACCCTATCTGTACAAGTCAGATGTAAAATTGGACTCCCAGGTCACCGATGGAGTTGCCACTAGAGCAGCAACCTAGTCTGTCAAGCTCCTTACACATAAATCAATTCCAAATTATTTAAAAGAGGGGTTGCAAATTTAAACAAGGACTGCAAAGGTTTGATCTTTGACTGGGTACTTATGCTATCTACTAATATTGTTTGGATGTGGATAATCAATCTTAATAGGAAAATCAATATGTGCTCTGCCTTCTGATGTGACTGTGTTGCAAATGTGTTAAACTCTTTGTAGCTCCAAATGTTGTAGATACACTACAAGTCCATTAGCTTCTGATAGAGGAGGATTGTGTTTCGGGTTTGTGTTTCAGGTACCTGTTTCAAGTGTAACACTTCATCAGTTTTCCGTCGGAGCTGGCTTTCTTCTTCATCTCTGCAGCAAAGACTTTTTCCTCCACTCAGCCAAAATGAAATTGAATAAGCTGGGATGCTGCAAGAAATAAATTACCATTTATAATTTTATTTTGCTGAATGCACAGGCTTATATATTTTCCTCATTTTATAAGTGTAGGACGATTTGAGATTATCTTTCATCCTATATGTACGAGGATATTTAATTCTCCTTCACGATGAACTCTGATGTCACTTCTTGCACATTGTATGCACCACCCACCCTCACCCAGTTCCATTGGCTCCCCATCCTTCGATGGTCCCATCAGCAACTCCTAACCCCCCCCACCCCACCTTCCCTCCCCTACCCGCCCCCCCACCAGCTCGGATCTGACACAGTGACTGTCCAGAGCCTTGGGACGTCCTCCTCACGTGAAAGGCGCTATACAAGTGTAATTTTGTTGTTGTTGTTGTTCAGACGATTCAGCTCAAAATCCTCTTCCTTACCTTCAAGACTCTCCAAGGTATTACCCCTACCTACTTCTCTAAACTGCTAAACCCTTATCAACCTTTCTGCTCCCTCTGCTCAGCAGACGGCTCACCCCACTATCGGCTGTCGGTCTTTCAGCTTCTCTGCCCCCACCCTCTGGAATTTCATCCCACATTCCCTTCGCTTCACTCCCTCCTTTGCCTCCTTCAAGGCACAACTCAAGACCCACCTCTTCAATCCTCCCCGATCCCAACATTCCCCCGCCACCCTCGCTCAGGTACCAATAATAATCCTTGCAAAATCCCTGATCCCGGACTGTTCAGTGCCTTGTGGGCTCACACTGACATGAAAGGCGCTTTACAAATGTAATATTGTAATGTATGTACAGGAAGTCTGGCAGACAGCAGCAAAACTTTACCACCTGGTACCACCATTGTTTAAACAGATCTGTGCTGTACTAAGTATATCACATCATAATGTATTGACTTGTAATAATAGTCTTTAATAATAATCCTTGTATTTGAAATGTTGCCTATAATATGTGTCTTATAGCTCTTCATAGATACTTGCTGTCATGTGTAGTGGCTGTATTTGTAGAACTGCCGTAAACATTAATTTTGTGCACAGCAGGTTTCATGAACAGCCATGAAGCGAATGATCAATTTATCTGGAGGAATCTTGGTGATAATGTGTGGCTTTGAGTAGTCCAATGGGTAAGTTGGTGTGGGGAAAGCGAAGACAAAGAATTTCTAACATCAGTTTGGGTTGTTTGGATGAAGAGACTTGACTTAAATCTTCTGTACAATTCCTCTGTTTTTTTTATTCCCACATGAATCTCATGCCAGCAAATTGCTTGGTGGAGTTGGCCTGCCTGTGTTTTCGGGAGTGTAGATCTTTAATGCTTGAGTGGAACAGTGTCTGCTTCCCTTTGACGGATTGAATTGTGCATACATGTTTCTTGCAGTTGAATTGGTACTTGACATTACTGGTGTTGTATGGAAACATCAGCATCTTAACAACATTAAAAGGAAATATTGATGTCAGTCTGTAAGGTGGTTTAAATGCGTTGCCTCTGGGCTACATTGAATTATACTTGCCTCATACTACCCTATGTAGACATTTCTTGGCAGATTGGTCATAAGAATAATCTTTGCATTTCATATGGTGCCTTATCACGTAATTGAGATATCTCAAAGTGCTTTACAAGATTTTACTATGTAATGTATTAAAAAAGTGTATTTGAGGGCAAAACCAGCAATCAATTTACATCCAGCAATTTTTCAGACAATGAAATGAATGAGCAATTTTATCTGGGTAATTGTTGGCCAGGACATGGGGAAAATCTCCCTTCTATTTTCAAGTTGTGTTACGAGATCTTTAATATCCACTTGAACTGGCAGATAAAACTTCCGTTGTAATATCTCATCCAAACGGTGGCCTCTGTCAAGGCGATACCCCCAAGCATAGACTGGGAGGTCAAAGTACCGATATGGGGCTTGAACTCACAATCTTCTGATTAAAGGCAAGAGTGACACTGACTAAACTAAGCAGACAAGTATGTTTCCATTCACAACTTATAACACAAACTCAGTACGCCATGAATGTTGTTCAAACAAATCCTATTTTGATTGATTTTCTTGAACAAAATAGGTCACCAAAATATGTAACTTTGAAAAGTTAGCAGGTCAGATTTGAATATGTTTCAAGACCAAGGTAGCAATAGTATCAAAGGCCCAAATTTATTCAGGCATGAACATTGCAAAATAATTTACATGAGCTGGTCAAATAGGTATGTTTTGAGACAGCCTTGAATAGGTGGAGGGAAAGAGCAACGACAACAATAACAAAATTATACTTGTATAGCGCCTTTCATGTCAGGAGGACGTCCCAAGGCACTGGACAGTTAGTGTTTCAGATCCAAGCTGGAGTCAGGAGCAAGTCCCTCAGGCCAGAAGAACAAAGAGGCAACGACAAAGTGTGTGTAATCCATCTCAGCAGAACAGCACTGTAATAATGTACTTTTGCCCTTATTTGATGGTATGCTTTCAGGAGTTTATGAGTTGGAGTTGACATAGGGAAGATGATACGTTCTACTGTTCGCACAGTTTTGCAAAAAGAGGAGCATGACCCCATGTAAGGTGGAACGGTCATAAGAGAGTGATGAGACCTCATGATCCAGCTGCTGTTTACAGAAGCCTCGTAACACCTTGCTTTGTTAACTCATTCCCTCAGAGCCTGTTGTTGGGTTGGCACTTGCAATAACTAACTATAACACCACATCAACTCCACACAGCTGCAATAATGACCTTGTATGGCACTCTCCCAGCACCAAAATCTGCAATGGGAAAGATGCCAAGTTAGTGATTTTAGCAGGGAAACAAGTGAATGAATTAAGTGTGTGGCAGCAGGGGAGGTAGTGGACTTTTCCGGCTCTAGACAACGCGATCAGTTTGTGAAATGAGCTGAGAATTCTCCAAATGATGAAGAAAATGTTTCTTTTTAAAAAAAATAAAGGTAGATTTTCTTTTGATGGATGATTGAGTAATGATATATTAAAACACAATGGAGGTCAAACTCTTGTACTTGAAACAGTGAACTGTTGTTTATTTTAGCAAAATATCATCCACTATACGTTTCCTGTATATTGTTCTGCAAGTGGATGTAGGAGAAGATAATTTAGATTAAGATCCAATCTGCATTATTTTCAAACTTTGGTGTAAATTTGGTCACTGAGCTAAAAATGCATCCATTTTTTAAAAAGATATTGCTGAGTGCAAATTGGTTCAACCGCTCGCCTATAAAATACACAGTCATTGTGCTTCACAGTAAAAACCTGAGACGTCTCGGCAATTTAATAAGGTGCCAAGTCAAATACATGGGTTCTGGTTAATAGCTAATTTTCAATGCTGGGCTAACATTTTCACTTCTCATTGTTTTCTCAACACTCTTGCTTAAATCTCATTTGGGGCTTTCTGTTATGTGATGATTAATAACTTGTAAAATCACAAAACTCATTTAAATCAATTGCACGAAGATACACAAATTCAGTTCAGTAAAAGGAACCTTAAAGAGATGCAGAACAATAGGGTACTTTCCAATTCCTAACCTTTCTGCAGACAGTATTTTTAATTTTTGCTTGTACATTAGTGTGGCAACCTGGCTAATTTGGTAGCACTCAATCCCTGAGTCAAAAGGTCATAGCACATTTGGGATATTGAGCTGGTAGTCTCAGTTGACATTCTCATGCAGTCCTGGGGGAGTGCTGCATTGTCAGAGGTACCATCCATCAGGTGAGCTGTTGAACCAAGGCCCCCTTGATTGCTCAGATGTACATTAAAGATTCCAGTCTAATTTACGTTAAAGAATATTGTACTATCGTATCAAATCAGATTGAAAAGCAATTTAACCAAAAACCTTGATTGCTTAATTTACAAGATGATTATTTTTTTCTCTCCAAGAAGGCAGCTTTTCTCAAAACAAAAGCCCTGTGATTTTCTGCAGGCTTCCGACAGTGGTGAGGTTAAGCCGTTATCTGTATAGTATAATAAGGCCCTTGCATTTCATACAATATTTGATGCAGTACCTGTAGTGTTGAAACATTTCAATGCAATTCACAGATAATTTGTGTTGAATGTATTGACTGCGATTGTAGGCAGAGGTGATTAGAACTCCTTTCATACTGCTCTCTCTCCTGTAATAAAATTATTTCTAACTCGTCTTTCCTCTCTTTGATGACTATGCCAACATTGAAAATTGCTGTTTGAATGCTAATCTTTGCCATGTCTCTCCATGATATAACATGTTGGACCACTGTACCTTACTTAACCATAACAGCTATTTGAAGACAAGTGAGTTTTCCGCATGATCACCAGATTTATGAATGATATTGTGACATGGTCAGCTTGATGTCAATGCATTTTACATGGTTCTTTGAAACTCAAAGGGAGTATCTTTTTTCAGATTGGAGGGAAGTGAGCAGTGGTGTGCCACAGGGATCAGTTTTGGGACCATTGCTGTTTGTAATCTACATCAATGATCTGGACTTGGGTGTACGGAGTACAGTTTCCAAGTTTGCAGATGACACTAAGTTAGGGAGAATAGTAAACAGTGAGGAGGATAGTAGCCATCTGCAAGAGGATATAGACAAATTGGTAAAGTGGGCAGACACATGGCAGATGAAGTTTAATGCAGAGAAGTGTGAGGTGATGCATTTTGGGAGAAGAAATGAAGGGAGGCAATATAGGCTAGATAGTACAATTTTAAATGGTGTAAAGGAACAGAGAGACCTGGGGATTTGTGTTAGTGACTCGTTGAAGGTGGCAGGACAGGTAGACAAGGCTGTTAAGAAGGCATATGGGATACTAGGCTTTATAAATAGGGGTATAGAGTACAAAAGTCAGGAAGTGCTGACTAACCTCTATAGGACTTTGGTGAGGCCTCAGCTGGAATACTGTGTTCAATTCTGGTCACCACACTACAGAAAGGATGTGAAGGCATTGGAAAGGGTACAACGAAGATTTACTAGGATGGTGCCAGGATTGAGGGACTTCAGCTATGAGGAGAGGCTAGATAGGCTAGGGTTATTCTTTCTGGAGCAGAGAAGATTGAGGGGAGACCTAATAGAGGTTTATAAGATCATGAGGGGTTTCGACAGGGCAAATAGAGAAAAACTATTTCCACTCGTGGGTGAATCTGTGACTCGTGGTCACAGATTTAAAATAGTTTCAAGGCGAAGTAGAGGGGAGCTGAGGAGAAATTATTTCACTCAGCGAGTTGTTCGAATCTGGAATGCATTGCCTGAAAAGGTGGTGGAGGCTGATTCGATAACAACTTTTAAAAGGGAATTAGATCTTTATTTAGGGAGAACAGGTCTATTAGGCTATGGGGAGCGGGCAGGGCAGTGGGATTGAATCGCTCTTTTCAAAGAGCCGGCACAGACTAGATGGGCCGAATGGCCTCCTTTTGTGCCGTAAAATTCTATGAATCTATGATTCTATCTGATGTCAGGAAAGAGATTGTCTTTTCTAGGCAGTTTTGTTATGGACTTCCCTATTCACCATTCTCAGTGAAACCTGTATTCTTAAAGCTAAAGTCACTTACACTAGCAGTAAAAGTTGAGATTTTATGCAATGGGCATCAATAATTTTTTAAGTCGTTCTTTTTCTTAATGGCTTTGGAGGGACCAATTCAAAATCAGACTTATTTTAATGGTAGTTTTTAATCTTCAACATACAAATCTTTGGGATCAGCTAAGAAAATTCAACACCTGTCCAGAGGAAAACCGTTTCACAATCACAGTAGGGAACGGCGATATGGGATTTTTCCGGATATGGATATATCGGTTTGCTCATACCTGCTTAAACCGATCTATCGAGTTTTTATACTGCGCATGCGCGTGCATTCAAAGTGCGCGTCCATTGATGGTGCGCGCGCATTTATGCTGCGCGCTCAGTCGCGGTGCGCGCGCATTGACGGAGCACGCACATTTCGAAATGCGTGCTCTAGGTCCAGAAAGTTTGTAATGTTGGTGTCAAGGTCTGTTGAATTATACGATGTTGTTTGCTCCCTACCCCCCCCTCTCCTTCTCTCCCTCCTCTCCTCTCTCCTTCTCTCCCTCCTTTCCCCCTCTCCTTCTCTCCCTCCCTCCCTCCCCCCCTCTCCTTCTCTCCCACCCCCTCCACTCTCCCTCTCTCGTCTCCCTCCTCCCTGTCTCCTCTCCCTCCTTTCCCCCTCTCCTTCTCTCCCTCCCTCATTTCCCCCTCTCCTTCTCTCCCTCCCTCCCTCCCCTCTCTCCTTCCCTCCCTCCCTCCCTCCCTCCCTCCCTCCCTCCCTCCCTCCCTCCCTCCCTCCCTCCCTCCCTCCCTCCCTCCCTCCCTCCCTCCCTCCCTCCCTCCCTCCCTCCCTCCCTCCCTCCCTCCCTCCCTCCCCTCCTTCTCTCCCTCCCTCCCTCCCTCCCTCCCTCCCTCCCCTCTCTCCTTCTCTCCCTCCTTTCCCCTCGCTCCTTCTCTCCCTCCTTTCCCCCTCTCCTTCTCTCCCTCCCTCCCTCCCCTCTCTCCTTCTCTCCCTCCTTTCCCCCTCTCCTTCTCTCCCTCCCTCCCCTCTCTCCTTCTCTCCCTCCTTTCCCCCTCTCCTTCTCTCCCTCCCTCCCTCCCTCCCTCCCCTCTCTCCTTCTCTCCCTCCTTTCCCCCTCTCCTTCTCTCCCTCCCTCCCTCCCCTCGCTCCTTCTCTCCCTCCTTTCACCCTCTCCTTCTCTCCCTCCCTCTCCTCTCTTCCTCTCTCCTTCTCTCCCAACTTTCCCCCTCTCCTTCTCTCCCTCCATCTCTAAACACAAAATAGAACACACACACACCAAAAACAAAATCTAGAGATTTATTCTCCTCCATTTCTTGCTTGAAAGTAGCATGTAATGTCTACGTGTAAATGAGATCTATTACAATAGAAAAGAGAGAGACAGACAGTCTGACTGTTAGAGTTAGAAGCCAGATTATCACTGCTGTGTGTGTCTGACTAGACACACACATAGAAGCAGTGATAATCTGGCTTCTAACTCTCTCACACACAAAAATAACACTTACAGCCACAAAATGCCACTTATTTTTATGTAGTCTGAAGTCTGAATTAATGTCCTTCGCCATTGGCAAGCTCTCCTTTGCTATGCAAAAAGTGACAGCGTTCGTGATACTTTGCCACTTTTTGTCCCCTCTCTGGTACAATGTTCTCCTCTTAAATAAAGCAGGAATTGTTTGAGCTGCACTGGCCCCACTACCTGTCGCTTTCTCCGAAGCGCTGGTTCGACTTCCTGCTGTTGTCGACAATGATTTCGCTCTGAGGGCAGCGTGCTGGGCGGGGTGGTGCTGCTTAATGTGTTGTCGCAGGTTGCTCGTGCTCGAATCAGATGTCTTAACCAAGACCTTGCAAACTGTACATCTATACACACCATTACTGACTGCATTGTTTTCAAAGTCCCATACGGGGCTTCTTTTCCCCATGATGAGAAAGGTAAATTTTCAAACTACAATTTTCAGCGATGCGGCTTTGTTAAGGTGCCACGACTCACGTCGAGTATACACAGTAAAGTGTGCGCGCGCATCGGATGTGCGCGCCCGTTAATTGTGCGCGCGCACCGAATGTACGCGCATTCCATGCTCTAGATCTAGGAGGTTGCAATGCCGGCGACAAGGTAAGCTGGAAAAGATCGCATTACACTGATAATACCAACAGTATTGATATATTGCCAGGAACGATATTAAAAATATATCGATGTATATTTTTAAAATCGAATCTCCCGATATAACAGTTTTTTTAGAATCACCATATCGGCATACCGATCTGAAAATCATATCGGGTTTAATCGAAAAACCGATTAATCGCCGTTCCCTAAATCACAGTAAATCTTTTACTTTGCAGGAAGGTTTAATTAAAGGGTGAAAGTGTTGTCGACTAGCTGTAATACCTTACACAAAAAGGAAAAAAATAAGTGAAGCACACGTACTATCTACTTTCTCAACACCTGATAATAGTTAAACAGAAAAAACAGTAACTTGCTCCTAATTACAGGAACAGCAATGGGTCAGCTATTGTAACACTCTGTCTTAAAATGGAAATTAAGACAAATTGCATGAACACTGTTAGTCAATAATCAACAAAGAAATGAAATTTGTGTCAGCGTTGTCTTCAAACATCCTTCAAATGTTTCTGAAATAATCGTATTTTACAACAATGACAATTTAGGGAATTGGATATTTTTCTTAGTTAAAAGAACATTGGAGCTTTTTTACAATAGTTACTACGCTTTACAGCATAGTGTATATGTTTAAAAATCCTTCATATTACCTATTCAAACGTGCAAATTGGCTACCAAATTCACCTATACATTATTCAATCACGACACTATACAGTAAGTCTTGTGAAGCTCTTTTGAGGTTACCTTGTGGCATGAAAGACATTCTATCAGATGTAATGATTATTATTATTGGTAGGATGCAGATGGCAAATGAAATGCCCTAAGGTTTGCAGTGTTCAGTGTTTGCATAAATGTGCATCTCCTGAAAGAACATTTGAGAGCACTCATCCGCCTTTTTCATCAAATGTTTAATTAACAGACTATCATTCTTCTTGGTCAGAAGGTCAAAAGTCTAAACGAAGATTTGGTGCCAGACAAAGAATGGCCATTGTATGAATTACCCTCGTGATAACCTTTATTTTTCTTCCCTTCAATACTAGGATGGAAGAATGATGGGATGGATCTAAATATGGGCTGCAGGGCAGGCCAACAGTGTTCCCTCCGCTGTTTTGCCCTACTGCTCTTTGAGCTCCTTGCCAGAAGTTGCCAGGGTCACCAACCTGAAGATCCAGCATTGACACCGACCTTCCAGTTTTCACATTCCCTGTACAATGCCACTATTTACGAGAACTCTGCTGCAAGGACCTACGCCAACAGTAAAGTTAAAATGGGAATAAGCGTGGCTGATCCTTCGTGGGATGTTAAATACAGGATTATTTCTGGAGATGAAGACAGCTTCTTTAAAGCAGAGGAGGTTTTACTTGGGGACTTCTGTTTCCTCAGGATAAGAACTAAAGGTGGAAATTCTGCTATATTAAATAGAGAAGTTCAAAACCACTATATGCTTACTGTGAAAGGAACAATTCGAGGGGAGGCTTTGGAGGCATGGACAAAAGTGAATGTTCAAGTCTTGGATATGAATGACTTGCGGCCTTTGTTTTCTCCAACAACATACTCTGTAACAATCCCTGAGAACACCCCACTAAGGACTAGTATTGCGCAAGTGACAGCAACTGATGCAGATATTGGATCGAATGGGGAGTTTTATTATTACTTTAAGGACAAAGTGGACCTCTTTGCTGTCCACCCAACTAGTGGAGTGGTTTCACTGAGTGGCCGATTGAATTATGGTGAAAGAAGTCGCTACGACTTGGAAGTTTTAGCAGTGGACCGTGGAATGAAACTCTACGGGAACAACGGGGTAAGCAGTACAGCAAAGCTAGTCATTCATATTGAGCTCATGAATGAATATGCCCCAACTGTAAATGTGGTAATACACATTCCCTCCTTGCTGGACGGTGATCCCACCTACGCCATTGTGACTGTAGATGACATGGATGAAGGCATTAATGGAGAAATTGATTCGGTGTCCATTGTGGCAGGAGATCCATTAGAACAGTTTCACCTCATTAAAACCGGGTTAGCGAAGGATGAATATTGGATAAAAGCAGGGAATTCAGTAGACTGGGAACATTTTCCTTATGGCTATAATCTAACCCTGCAGGCAATAGATAAAGGATCGCCTCAGAAATTCTCTGCAGTGAAACTTGTACACATTGGGAATTATCAGAAAAACCTGAACGTAGTGACTTTTGAAGAGGATGTATATGAAGTGGAGCTGAATGAGTTTTCCCCCCCTGGATTAACAGTGATTGTTGTTAAACTGAAGCCTGAGCCGCCAAATGTGGAATATAAACTCAGTGAAACTGATGGTGTGGCTTATTTCCACATCAATCCCAAGACCGGTCTGATCACCACAACGCAACATGTAAACCTCCTGACGAAAGAGCGTTTTGTGTTGGATGTTATGAACAGTGCCAATGAAATAAAAGCCCAAGTCGTCATCAAGATAGAAGACGCGAACGATCACACCCCGGAATTCCACCACGGTTCATATGAGATATTTATCAATGAGAGTTTGCCCATTGGGAGCAGAGTTTTAACTGTTTCTGCAACTGATAACGATCAGGGCGAAAATGGTTACGTAACATATAGCATCGCCAGCCTGAATCCACTGCCATTTACAATCAACCAGTTTACTGGCGACATTAGTACAAACAAGCCACTTGATTATGAGTCTTCATCTCAGAGTTACATGTTTTTTGTTCGGGCTTCAGACTGGGGCTCGCCTTACCGACGTGAGAGTGAGGTAAACGTGACCATCTACGTGGAAAATGTGAACGACAATACTCCCCTGTTTGAGAAAGTGGCCTGTCGGGGAGTCATTTCGCACGAGTTTCCTGTCGGTGGACAAATAACGGCAGTTTCGGCCATTGATATTGATGAATTGGAGCTGGTGAAATACAGAATCATTTCCGGGAACGAACTGGAATTCTTTGAACTGAATTCCAACTCTGGGGTACTTCTGCTCAAGAAAGCCTTCAGCAGTGCAACTCCGAAGGACGGACGCTTTGCGCTTCAAATAACGGCTACCGATGGAGAGAACTTTGCAGATCCTATGTTTGTCAATATTTCTTTGGTGCATGGAAAAGTGCCGTTAAAGAACTTTGCATGCAGAGAGACAGGAGCTGCTCATAACCTGACCGAGAAACTGCTCAAAAGGGCCAAAGTGAATAGCAAATCAAAGATGGAGGAGTTATTTCTGGATCTCTATTCTATCAATCGACAAGCTCCACAGTTTGATAAATCTTTTCCTTCTGAAATATCAGTTAAGGAGGATCTTCCAGTTGGTTCCAGTATACTTCAGATCGGTGCTTTTGATGCAGACAGCAGCTTTAATGGCAAGGTTGTCTTCGCTATCTCCGAAGGCAATACAGATAGTTGTTTTAACCTTGAAATGGAAACTGGATGGATGACAATTCTGATGCCAATGGATCGTGAATCGACTGATGAATATGTGCTTAATATCACCATTTATGACTTGGGGTCTCCTCCAAAATCTGCTTGGAGGTTGGTGACTATCCATATCCTGGATGCTAATGACAACAAGCCCCAGTTTTTGCGGGAGACCTACTTTGTTGTGATTCCTGAAGACACCGAGATTGGTACAGAGGTAGTTCAGGTAGAGGCCACAGATAATGATTTGGGCTGCAATAGTGAAATAATGTACACAATATTAACTGACGCACAACTGTTCGCCATCAACACGACGACTGGGGTTGTGTTTGTGACTGGGTTGCTTGATAGGGAATTAGTCACAAACTACACTTTAAAAATAGAAGCCCGAGACAAAGCAGAAAATGACCCTCAGTTGTACTCCGTGGTGAGTTTGAAGATAGTCCTGGAAGATATTAATGACAATCCTCCCCTTTTTATTCCATCACACTATGTTGTCAAAGTACTTGAAGACCTGCCAATGGGTACTGTGATTACATGGATTGAGTCACACGATCCGGATCGTGGCTTGGGTGGCCAGGTTCGTTATTCTTTGGGAAACGATTATAACGGGAAGTTTGAAATAGACAAGATCAGTGGAGCCGTGCGTTTGTCAAAGGAGCTCGACTTTGAGAAACAGCAGTTCTACAACATGACAATTCGAGCTAAAGACAAAGGGCGTCCAGTGTCGTTGTCTTCGGTGTCCTTTATAGAGGTTGAGGTGGTCGATGTCAATGAAAATCTTTACACACCAGAGTTTTCACGTTTTGCAATGATGGCATCAGTGAAAGAGAATTCACCAATTGGAACAAGTATTCTGCAGCTCACAGCGTACGATGATGATAGTGGAAGGGATGGTGTCATTCAATATTCCATCCGGGACGGCAGTGGTCTAGGACGATTCACTGTAGAAGAGGACACGGGTAGGTCTGCTCTCAAAACTTGATATTTATAATCATTTTAATATGGTGCATTCCCCATGCAATATTTTTCTTTTTGATAATAATTCAGATTTGGTTGAATTGTTAACGGCAGTATATTTTTAATACCGAAGAGGAATTATGTAATACAGGTTTTTTTTTTTAAAGTGTTTTAAAGTTTTTTTTAATTCTTGGATGTTATCCAAATAAGTGCCCACCTTGGGATGTCCACCCGACTTGAAAGACGCTTTACAAATGTAATTTTGTTGTTGTGTATCAGAAGACAGAACTGCAAAACATAATATGAGTACATTGGGAGCTAAGGTAGGTTAAAACATATGTGTTCTGTTTAGGAAGACACACCAAACATTACAGTTTTACACCTGTCTTTGCAGTTTGCTTATACTGTACATCATTCACTCTTAGTTTCCAAAGGATTTGGCCTTTCCTGATCTGTTATGATGGTAGAGCAAAAGCATTGACCTTTTGTGTCACGCAGTGTGTTGTGTAGACATTGTGTTACTCCCAGCACAGATAATTGTAATATGTATGGTGGAATCTGTATAACCACATATGTACTGTTGAGCTTGTATTTTGCTTTCATATTGACAGAAAAGGTAGAATGAGACCCATTACTGATGTCACCAAAATTCATCCGGATTGGTGATTTGTCTCTATTTTCCTACAGTATTTTAAAATACATACATTCACTCAGCAATTACCATACCACTATACCATAAGATCGGAGCCAACAGTGCTTTTGTGTTTTTTATTTTCTGGAGTCCGATTTACATTTTTCATAAGAGTGTGCCGTGCTTCATTTTTTCTTGGTAAACGATGTTGGCTGTGCACACGCAATAAATCTTATTGAACTACAGCTATAACACCCCGTAGCAAGAGAGTAGCCTTCGATGGAAAGCAGGAGGTTTGAACACCCCCAAGCAAAAGGTTTGTGCTTAGAATTATATATTTCGTGGAATATGTGCACTCCACTGGTAGAATTGATAGCGTTGGTACAATTTTGTTAAATGTTGCCCTGGAACAGAGTCTTCAACAAAGTCAGTTCAAATTCATATGCAAATACAATATTTAAATGCTGAACGATGAATAGCGGGAATGTGGCATTCTGTGCTATATGGCAAACGTGATGGTTGATAGCATTTGGCACTGTTTGTGCGGTTGTTTTTTCGGTGTATTTCATTGATGGTTTATAGAAGGCAATCCTGGGTGCGTACAAAAACTCATTTTGTAATTTTAAAGGAATGATTTTGGCATTCTATTCTTCCCTCTCTGTGAATAATGTAAAATAAATTTGGCAGAGATCCCAATTGGAGTCAATGGTAGAGGCAGGCATGTTTTATTTCTTCAATTTATGCAGCCATTTGTGGAGCAATTAAAAACTGCAACACAACATTAATTCAAATTAAAAGCAAGCATTTGGCAAGTCTAATTTATTTGCCACTTTTAGAGTTTGCAGAGATGTATAAGTGCTAACCATGTGCTGGGGGTGAGAGAAACCACTGGGTGGAAGACACTCATATGATTATGGCTTTTCATTTCATTATGAATTAAATAATTCGGATCCCTGAACCCTGACTCTTCCGAACCTTGGAACGTCCTCCCGACGTGAAAGGCGTTCTATAAATGTAATTGTTATTGGTAGTGTTATTGGTAGAAAATCATATAATCACCGTTGGAGGAAATTGAAGAGACTTTTTAATAATAGCAATAATCCTTGCATTTGATATAGCACTTTCCAAGTCTTCTAGATGTCTCAAAGTGTTTCTTAGAGTATGCTGTAAAGTGAATTGATTGTATATTTGTGGGTTAAACACAGCAGCCAATTGCACACAGCGGTGTCACACAAACAGTCATAGATTGAAATGACTAATTTATTTTGAGGGATTATTATCAGATGTGTGGAGTAAGGAAACTTGCCCAAGGTTTTGCCCTGACCTAGAATTGAACCCAGGTCTCCCGCTTGGGAGGCGAGTTCTCTAACCACTGAGCTATGGGACTCCATGAAAGAAACTAGCTGGAAACAATAAATGGGTCAGGCAGCATCCATAGAGAGAGGAAAGGGAGCCAACATTTCAGGTCGATGACTAGAGGTTGCTGGGATCACTCAGCAGGTCAGGCAGCATCCATGGAGAGAAAGGGCCTTACATTCAAATCCTTTCTCTAAATAGGATTTTTATTCCTCAGTGGATAAAATACGCACATTTTAGGTACAGTATTTCCATTAGTGTTTGAGCATTGAAAGAGTTAACTTGGTTTTCCTATTCATTTATCTTTTGAAGTCCTATATATTCATGATCGGTAGCTTAATGAGGACTTTTCCATTGTTTGAGATTTTACTTGTTATTCAAAAGCCTAGTTTTTTGCTTTAGTCACCAAGGTGTCAGCTCTCTCACCTCTTGAGTCAGCAAGCTGTGAGGTGCAGTGCTGAGAGTCTGTGCTGCAACTTTGAAGCTATTATCTTTCGGATAAGAAATTAAATTAAATTTCTGATGGAACTTAAAGATCCCATGGCAGTATTTGAAAAGAGAAAGGAGTTTCTCCCATTGCACTGGGCAGCAATCCCCCAAATAAAATCGGTCATTCTCTTTTATAGACTGTTTGTCTATGCGCAAATAGGCTGTGCACAAATAGGCTGCTGCATATAAATCCAGTCACTACAGTAAAAGTGTTTTGAGATGCCTCAATGACATGATAGGACGCTGTATTCAATGCAAACATTATTATTATAAATTCAACTCCGGTAAGTGAATGAAAAAGCATCACTGTTTTACCTGGTCTATTGTTAACTTGCTTCCAGCCTCTATGTATTTTGTTATCATCACCTTATGACTTTATAGGCGATAAAATCGATTGCCACTTCTTTTGGAGTGTCACAAGATAATTTAGTAGATAATCCACAGATATAACACTATGACAAGCTTCCAGTTCCGAAACGTCAAAGAGATTCCATCGTTCTTTTCCCGCAATCCATTTTTGTAATTATTTTCATGGATTGCATTTCAATTAGTAACCAGATTGATGGCATCAATGCTTATGTACGCAACCAGCATTTTCACACACGCTGAGGCCATTTAAAGTGCAGCTGCCTTAATATTGATTTTAATTAAAGAAAATACGTTGAGTAATTGGGTAGGGATGGATCATTGGTTACAGTGAACTGAAAATGTTCTCCCTATTTTTAATCTATCGCCCGACTTTTGGGAAAATATGTTATTTCAATGCAGATTTGGTTTCAGAATTCTTTTTTATCCCCTTTTTATTTTCCTTTGATTTGTTTATCTCCACATTATTATTGTGTCATCAATTATACTGTATTAGCATTATGTGTAACCAATAACTTGGCTATTGCCAGCTTTCATTAATGTAAGATTGGAGGTCGATTAACTTCTGTGATGGCAGGAGCTGCATACGAGATAGAATTGCATTATGGCATGGAAACAAACCATTCAGCCCAACCAGTCTATGCTGTTGTTTATACTCAACATGAACCTCTACCCTTCCAGAACTTCTCTTCCATACCCCCCCCATTCACTAGACTCTCAAGTATGCATTACAATGCATATACACCAGCAACAAATTATATTTGTGTGGCGACTTTCACATCGGGAGGATGAACAAAGGAGCTGGATGGTCAGGAATTTGGACCCGAGCATAGGGTTGGGATCACAGGGCACGGTGGGCAAGTAGGGATAGGAGGGCAACTGAAGACACGGTTGAAGAGGAGAGTCTTGAGAAGTGCCTTTAAGGAGGCATTGGAGAAAGTGACGCGAAAGGACTGTTGGATGAAGTTTCAGAGTGTGGGGGGCAGAGATGCTGAAAGCCCATTGATGGTGGAGTGGCCAGGCGGGGGACATGGAGCAGGCCAGAACATGCTAAGTGGAAGGAACGGACAAGTTAATATGGAGTTATCAGGTCACAAAGGTAGAAAGGAGCAAGGTCATGTAGGGCTTTGAAGACTAGGATGAAGATTTTAAGCCAGTAGAGCTGTACTAGGGTGGGGGTGATTGATTCATGGAGTCTGATGCGAGAGAGGGCATGAGCTGCAGAATTCTGGATAATACGCAGCTTGTGGAGGGAAGAGTTAGTAAGGCTGTTGGTAGAAAACATATCTTAAATGTTGACTGCTTCTTAATATAATGCAGTTGATATTATGTCCCTTCTTCAACACACTAAAAACTAATGATGTAGTTCTATTGGCACTGACTTCTGTCCTGTACCTTGGCCAAGTGGCTTTTCTTCATTAAGTGACACTGGGATATGGGTATCAACATGTTGTTCAACCGTGTGGTGATTACTTTAATTATTGTGAAGTAGCGATGTCCTATTGTAACTGCATTGGTTGATTTATTCAACAACAAATTCCTGTATAGTTTGTCAATGTAGAAAATAACATACATGTGTCTGTGAACTGTATTTAAGGCCTTTAAGGGGCAGATTGCCCAGTCTGTCAGTCAATTATCCTTTCCCTATTATACTACACACACACATAAGTTGCTATTCAATGTTAACTCAGGATAGTTTGAAGGAAATATACATAGGGTCATTGGTGCAGCTCTTCTGGAAACAACATTGCTGTCAACTCAGGTTAATATACAGTGTGAAGTGAGGCTTGACAGTTTGTTCAGTTAAACATGAATTCTTTGCCAATTTGAATGCAATATTGCTGACAGACATCATCAAATTTTGAATAGCAAACTCAGAAAATCCTCATGAAGGTAGCTTTTGCTTAAAGACTTTTAGAAATCACTCATTGACGAAGATCCTCATTAAGTAATCTCATGGACCGTCTTTTGAGTTTAGGGCACAGTGGTGTTGGTATTTTGAGCGAGTGGATTGGTGTAAGAGAGCTAATGGCTCAAGGTGTTGATTTTTTTTGTCTGAATGTAAAAATCGTGAAATTGTATAGGTTTTTGCCAGTTTCCCATAAGACAACATAGACACAATCCATTAGTGGCAAATATTAGTTGTATAATCACTCGAGTCCTTGCTGTTAACATTTGGTGTATGTTGAGAAAATCAGGACTTTGACCTTCTACCAGAGATCCTAAATGGAAGTAAAACAAAAATACACACATATAGTAATAGTAAATCTACAGCGTAGATAAACGTCAACATTAATATTGCTTTTTAGTGCGGAAAATATAATTGCGGTGTGGACAGCAGTGATTTTGTGAAAAATAACTAAATTGGCAAAGCGTTACTGCAGAGGAATGTTTCAGATCAGAAACGACTGTCGCAATCCATCTGGCTCAAAGGTTTTATAAACAACAAATTAATCTGACTTTCATGTCTCTCATACCTCTTTAATTGAATTCTTCACCAAATAGTTATCCCATTCCCTATTGAATTATTAATAGTCTGTCTCTGGTAATCCTTTCCACATATTCATTAGCCTGTGTGTAAAATAGTTGAACTAACTATTCAAATCTTAAACAGTGATTTGCCCACAAAACAATCACTCCACTTTATAGTATATCCTGTGAAGTGCTTTAATATGTCCTCCTCACATGAAAGGCACTGTATCAAATGTAAGGATTATTATTCTAATTATTATTTTTATGAAAGTTATTATTCGTTGTTTTACAAATGCAGTGACTTTATGCAAAGAAAGTGGTACCATTAGTTTGAATTACCTCCATAGCGCTAATTAAGAGTACAACATTCCCAGCCAGAACCTGGATCCCATGCCTGAACATCAAAGTCGTTACTGACTAAACATGTTTCAATAAGAATAATCACAAAGAAAAATATTGTTCCATATTTTGCTTCAGCTGTTTTTCATTTTAAGAACGATGCCTGGGTTCAATTTCACAGCTCGCATCTTAGCAAATTTCTGGCACTTAATGTCTTGCCACATTTTGTTAGAATACTTCCAGTATTCTGTCAGGCATCATTGTCTGTTTGAATAAGTATTTAATTAATTTTTAAAAATATTTTAAAAGCTTGTACGTTTTTGAAAGAATTTATAATGGAGCGGCCCCAGGGGAGACAATATAAGAGCTCCTGTTGAGTTGAATACAGACGGTCTGAGCATACATTAAAGAGCGTGCATTGCAATTGGCTGATTTAGGGTGTTTGTTTTTATTTTGACAACATATTGAGATTTTATTGGGATTATTTTGTTCAGTCTACTGATATCAGCAGGTTAGGGCTGTGGGAGTGATCGAGACTCACACCTGTTGTGTTCATCCCCTCTCTGCTCATTGTAAAAATCAACATTTGGAGGCAACAGGTACAAGATTGTAATTCTGCCAATTTCAATTTCCTTCTCCAGTACTAGATCAGCAAATCCCCTGAGATTTTTATTCATCCAATCTAGATTCCAACCTGGATTCTAAGAGTTTAAAAATGCCATATTCAAGTAGCCAGTGCTCAATGCTAATGCATTATGCTACCCAATTCCAATTACCAATGGTTTCAAATGTAACATTAGAAGTAGGAGCAGGAGTAGGCCATTTTGCCCCTTGAGCCTTCCCCTTCATTTAATAAGATTATGGCTGATCTTCTATCCTAATTGTGCCCTATCCCCATATGCCTTAATCCCTTTAGCTTTTTTTAAAAAAAATCTTATCAATCTCAAACTTAGCAAAGGTTGGCAGAATTCAAAAATGAATGTTTGTACACTGACACAGTGAAAACTGACCTTATTACAGTGGAGTCTCCACCTTAGTTACAAGCATTTGGGGAGTTATTGAACCCTTAACATGTTTCCCATTTAATTGATAGTATTCACATTTTACGTTTTTACTCAGTGCGTTGTTGCTTTGAATGTCAATAAGTTTAGTGATTAGTTGTGCAGTCAGAATGGAACACAGTAGCTATCCTTGTCAAGCAATGCCAAACCTCCCAAATTGCAGGTAATCATCTGCAATATGTAGCCTTTAAAGCAGATGAAGTGTTTCTAGACCTGAGCAATGCGAACAGTACATAGCAGCAGCAAACCTCAATGTATTGGTGCTGCACAGTAATTAATTCTGAATTTATATTTTACAGTAAATACATTTTTATATGAATGCTCAAACTATTTTTTACCTATCTTGGGGGATATTCAGTGCTTTTGAATAGCGTTGAAATTGATACAATTTTTTTTAATTGTGCAATTTATCTGGAGAGAAGCAAGTTTGCATTGGTGTAAAGGGGTTGAAAGTTTATAAGTGCACCCTATGAATGAGTTAGATATATACTGATGACCTTGACAATGGAATTGCCTGTCTTATTTAGATTTCTGAGCATTGACCACAACTGTATGTTTTATGGCTGAATTGAAGGTTCGTACTACCTTCAATTGCATGAACCATGAATCTCTTTTTAATCGTAAGAAACCCATGCGTCTCAAGCCTGATTATATATCTTAAAAAATGATTTGGTCACTCAAATCATGTTTGTTGGAACTGTTATGCGCATTATGGCTACATAGTTCGCCCACAGAATACAGTCAATTCATTTTACAGTATTCATAGCAGCAGCAAACGTCAATGTACCGGTGCTGCACAGTAATGATTTCTGAATTAAGATTTTACAGTAATTATGTACTGTAAATATGACTATTTTGTGGACAAAATATACAGCCATAATGCGCATAGATAGCAGTGTCAAACATACAGTTGTGTATTGAGTGAACAAATCATTTTTTAAAAATCATGTTTGCCATGTAGATAACTTCTACTTTTTTAAAAAACCACAGGTGCCAGGTCAGTTATCTGCTGCGCTAATTGAGACTTTGATTACAGTATATTCTGTGAAGCACTTGGAGATGTCTCAATGACATGATAAGACACTATATCAAAGGGAAAGATTATTATCAGTGTCTTGGGACGTCCTGCCGACGTGAAAGGTGCTCTAGAGATGTAATTTTGTTGTTGTTGTTGTATTATTTTTATTATATGATTGACCAGTCTTAGAGAATTGGAATGCAAATCTAATATATTTGGAAATCAATTATTAGTCATTTGATCATCCCCTTTATGAACAGACTGTTCAGCGCTTTAGGACGTCCTCCCGACGTGAAAGACGCAATATAAGTGCAATTTTGTTGTTGTTGTTATTTGCGTTTTGCCGAACTGGTTTTAATTTGAGCACCTTTCCCCAAATTGTTCAGTCTCATTACTAAAGGGATGTGCACTCGGAGGCTGGCTTTCTTTCCTAACTTCATCTCCTTGCAGAGGGCAAGTGGGAAAGAGAACTAGGAAACACTACGTCACTATGGCTCATTGAGATTAGGTGGCTGTAAATTACAGGTGTAAAAACCAGAGTGCAAATTCATAATACCTGACCCGAACAAGGCGTCAGTAATTGTTCTGTCAGTAGAAAATGTCTCTGTTGAGCTCGAAGTAGACATTGCGGTTTTAACTTCCAGTTGTTGTATTAATTATGGGCTATCTCTTTCCATTAGTGGAGTCCAACGAGAGTATTGGTTGGAGCATTAACCTCAAAGGTCAGAGGTTCAATTCCTGGGCAGCGCATCATTCTGTATGTCCCTACTCCACACACCCTTGTTTACCCAGCAGTAAGTAAAAACCTGGTTGTTAGTTGATTGGTGAATCACTTTCTGGGGATAAAAAAAATAATAATTTGGTCACTCCACCCATGCCTGTTTGTGGAACACTGCTGTGCACAATTGGCTGCTAACTACATCTTGCCCTCAAAATAAACAGTCATTTCACTTTGAGACATCTCAACAACATGAAAGCAACAACAAAAAATTACATTTGTAGAGCAACTTTCAATCGGGAGGATATCTCAAGGCATTAAAGGCACTATATCAAATGAAAGGAGTAGGGTCCTGGAGCCTTTCACAGAGATGGAGTCTGATCCAGAGCCAGTGGGAGAGGGAGCGTGACCAAAAAGGATCAGCCAGTAGTGAAGAGTTGAGTCGGGGAGCAAAGGAGAGCAGATCTGACTCGTAAAATGGGAGTGGTTTGAGATAGTAAGTGCAGCAGAAGCTGGCAAAGACCTCCAGAGACCTTTGAATAAAAATCATGGAATTCATGATTCCCATCGTTCCTTGACTATGGCACAGCCTTAGATAATAATCCTTGCATTTGATATCGCACCTTAATCTATCATACTATCTCAAAGCATTTCACAGTACAGTATTTTGCTGTAAAGTGCAGTGGCTGCGTATTTGTCGGTGAATATTGTTGTAAACTGATTGGTTAAGAAAACCACTCACTCTACGAATGCTCCCATGAAGATCATACGCCAAACAGAGTGGCATCCTGGTTAAAAAGTAGGCTGTATTCTTTTCACCCTCATTTCCAGGCTGGTGTACAGCAGCACTTTAGAGTTATGAGGGTGAGACAAGTGTTGTTTCTTTGACCACCAATGAGCTGATTGCCGTTACATCAACCTGCAGCCAGTAACATTGTCATGCCGTGATTAAATACCACAACTACGTCTGTGCGTCTGGCTGACACCAGAAAGCAGGGTTTCTCAAACACTTTAGATGTCCTAAAGTATTTTCATCATTCTTTTTCTCTGCTTTCAAGTGTGATAGGTATTGAAAGGTCAGCAACCTGTCCAATGTGGCTGATGTGTTGGCTGATCTACTTTACTAAATTCTCTGGCTTGAACGGTGGTTTCCAGAAATGACCTTCTTGCATCTAAGGTTTGAAGTCTGTCAAAGATTTGACAGAGAGTTCACTGGATTAGAGCCAAGATCCTTTGTTTTCATGGGATGAGTTCTCATCTTTGTCTAAGTCAGCATCTCTCTTCTCTTCTGACATAATTGAAGGGTCTTGTACTATAGCTATATTTGAGGAAGTATCTATGGATATGGAAGAATGATTTTTGAATCAATTGACATGGGACTATCTGTGAATAAAAATAATGTAATAACTTCCATT
This sequence comes from Hydrolagus colliei, assembly GCA_035084275.1. Classification (NCBI taxonomy): domain Eukaryota; kingdom Metazoa; phylum Chordata; class Chondrichthyes; order Chimaeriformes; family Chimaeridae; genus Hydrolagus; species Hydrolagus colliei. Next base: position 4,053,652 of record CM068745.1, on the reverse strand, counting down.
TCAATAACTTTCCAGCAGACAGAAAGCCAATAATAAGCAAAAGGCACAAAGTAAATAAATTAAATTTTACATCAAAATTTTATTCAGGATTTATTGACAAGCATTTTCCATAAATTCGGAGAATTGTTATGATTAGTATATTTTTGAATATGAATACATTAAAATAAAACGTGCTGGAATTGTAAGTATGACATTACATGTTATATCTAGAGATGTATAATTATGTAAAAATAACAGTCTTTGCATTTGATACAGAGCCTTCTCACATTGGAATGACATCTCACTGCTTCACAGGATTTACTGTGACGTTGAGTAACTGTATTTGTAGACTATCCAGAAGATGTGAAAAACGCTATATCAAATGCAAGGATGATTATTATTACAGGCACTGTAATTGCTTGAATCCCGTGAGTAGAGGAGAGCTAATAAGTTTGATATTTTAATGTGGTTAAAATAATATCTAAGGGAAGTTACAATAAGAGGGATTTTTACTTTTAAAAAATAACTAGTTTTTCATTAGGTTTTATTAACTGTGTGCTTGATTAGGGTTTCAATGTTGGTAGGGAGGGGGGGATAGGAAACGGGATGAAAGAAATGGCAGATTGGTAGGATTGAAGGAGGTTGCCGAGGTAGGGTACAGTGAGACCATTGAGGGATTTCAAGGTGAGGATGAGGATTTTGAACTCGATCTACTAGAAATTGGGAGGAAATCAAAGAGATCCTATGTTTGGTGTAGTGGACCAATCCAGTCTTTGGTATAGTGCAGCAATCCAACATGTTTGGTTCATTTTTTACATTTAAACGTAAGATACTTTACAGAATTAAATAGCCTCAATATCACTGGTACATATTTTGACCTTTTAAAGTTAACAACAACAACCACTTGCATTTATATAGCATCTTCCACTCAGGCAGTGACTTGGAGAGCTCAACAGTGACAGAGCCTGAAGCTAAGCCAGGGGAAATGGGGAGGTTGGAGATGACCAGTCAAAGAGGAAGGTATTCAGTCGTGATCCAAATGAGGGGATATGGCGGAGGGTTTGAGGGAGAGAACTCCAAAGCTTTGGGATGTAGTGGCTGAAACTGCGTCTGCAGATGGTGGAGCAGGGAACACGAGCATAATGGTAGAGCCAGCCGATTGGAGGCAATGGGTAGTGGAGTGGGCGCAAACCAGTTCGGAAAGATAATGAGCTGCAGGGCTTGAAGGGATTTGTAGATGAGTGTGAGGATCTTGAAATCGATCCATTCTATGACAGGGAGTCAGTGGAGCCTGACGGGGACTGGTGTGAACAGGATATGGAGTTTAGTAAGGTGACTATATGGGTGGCGCAGTTTTGATTCTGTTTTAGTTTGTGGATAGTGTTATTGTGGGGATCAGCAAGGAGGGCATTGGAATAGTCAAGGCAGGAGGTGATAAAGGAATAGACAAGGGTTTTGGCTCCGCTGAGTATGGTTCGGAGACCGATGAGGTGACGGAGGTCAGATGAGTTGCACCGTATGATGTTACATAACATGTCACATGTGTTGGAATGCACAGCTCAAATCTAAAATGATGAGTTACGCATGAAAGTAAAAATTATCCTTTCAGTTTTGTGGTACAATCTTTACCTTGAAAGATTGTATACGTTTCAGCTTGTTGATATTCTCCTCTTATTTTCCAGCCTTTGTTTTGTCGTAATTATTTTGTATGCTGTGACCCAAGGTGTGTCTCCTTTTAAAAAATATTCTTTCTGAGACAGTTTTTGGATGTCCTGTCAATTTTGCACCAATTTGCTGCAATTTTGTTGTTAAAAAATCATTGCGATTTGACTCTTAATTTCAGTATTTACAGTACTGTTTTCTCTACATCTACAATCAGAAACTTTATGTAGTATTAACTTTTATTGAGCTTCCTTTCCTTTTCCATTCTTTGTCTCATACACTTCCTGAAACAACCAGTGATTCTATCGGAGTTTTCCAGTATTTATTCGAAGTATCCATTCCTCAAATGTAAACCTTGAACGCAATTCAACTTTGGGGAATGGGAAGGTCAGTTAGGGCATTGCAGCAAAGCCCAATTGTGCACACATGAGCATTTTTAACCAAGGTTCACTGTAATCAATCAGTAGAAGGATCCCTGGCTGATTTTATTTCCTCTTGCTATTGTAGCCCAAGGACACTGAAGCCAATTATAGTGCCCAGATCATGGAACAGGGATCTAACCAAGGAAATAAATTGGTAAAGCATTTGGCCATAGTACCACAATATGTCGTTTCCCCCCCACCCCCCACCTCCCATCTGGAAAATGAGTAGCAAAAAGTCCTAAATTCCTCATGGTACAGTATATTGCTTAGCTCATACTCAGCTTTTAGATCATTATCTTAAAATGTAATAGTTGCTGATTTTGGGAAAAAAATACCAACTGCCAAAACAGGCCCCTAATTACAACCAAAATTCTGCACACTTAAATGTCAAGTTCATGGTCTGAAAGTTAAGGCTTAGGATTTAGACCTTTGAGATGCCTGAATGGTGCTGTAGAACTGCAAATTGTTGTTGTAACACACAATATTATCTGGATGTTCAGTCTCCGTTCATTGAAGGCATTCTGGTGAATCTTTGAGTAAGTTCTCTGAATGCATTACGTTTTTCACCAACAAAAATATATATGTATAGTTTTCTCAGTGTCTTGAGGCTGATCGGGAAACAATTAGATTTTTTTTGCATTATATATGTTTTATTTATTTCCCCTGCTGGTGTTAAAATGCCTTCATTCCACAACAATACTTCCACCTATTGAATTAATATTGATCCTTCTACATTTAAACAGGTAGCTTCGTGACGTATCATTTGTCAGACTCCATCACATGGATTTACTTTAGTTGCGGTTGTTTCTGCATATGCTATTGGTTTCTGGTGAATAAATTCTTATAACAAACGCACTGTTTTCAAACATTTTTAAACATCTCTTTCTTGTCAGCTGCATAAAGAGGCTATTTTGGAGCAGTTTTGCTGCGTCCTTGATTGGTTTTGTTTGTTTTTATGCTTGTGATTGTTGTTTTTAACAGTTTTATGCACATATAATGTAGAAAACAGTCTTAGTCGCGGTTGTTCTTTAAATATAATTGAATTAATTAGATAACATGGAAGGCTTATATAGGTGAACCTCGATTTACGAAAGGGTTGCGTTCCTGCAAACCGTTATGTAAATCAAAATTACGTAAATCAGGATGGGTTTTCCCATATGGTCCCATTATATAATCCGAGATGCGTTCTTTTGACAAAATGTTCAGACCCCAAACCCACTAAAATAACACACATAGGAGTACTAGGGGTCCTTGTACTTTAATACTGGCAGCATGAGGGATGGGAAATAGCAGCCTTCATCAATGATCTATTGTATCCCCTGTAGACATTGTTATGTATGTTACTAAATTGAATGGCAATGATGCTTAAATATAAATTCAGTTGAGGTAAATTGGACACATTATTATTATAATAATTAGCCTTTCAATAACCTTATTTCCTCCCACTCCGTTATGAAAGAAGGCTGTTTGCAGGAATGACCTTTGTGATCAAACACATCATATATGTATTGGATTCTTTATGGGATCTGAACAAGTCAAAAATGTCCAACAGACTGAAATAAAAAAGAGGATATTAATAATAATAATAATCTTTGCATTTGTTTTTCGTGATTTTCACATCTTCTAGATGTCTCAAAGCACTTCACAGAGTACACTGTAAAGTGAATTGACTATATATTTGTGGGCGAAATGCGGCAGCCAATTCCGCACAAACAGTCATGGATTGAAATGACCAATTTATTATTGGGTTTTTTCTCGAGGGATTATTATTAGGCGTGTGTGTGAAGAAAGGAACCTTGCCCGAGGTTCTGTCCTGCATGGATTTGAACCCAGGTCTCACTTGCAAGGCAAGTACAACAAAATAGAGACTGTTATCAATCCACTTTTTTTTGATGCACAGAGTATGGGGATGGAAGGAAATCAAAGAATCCCTTTATGCTGGCTCCCAAACCATTCCTGAATTGCTTGCTCCTAAAGGTATTGATAATGGGGACATTTACCATGCATGCCATTCGTCCCATTTTGTCGATACTAGCTCTTTTAAAGAACAATCCATTCCACGTATCTGTCCTTTTACCCATACTTAAGCAAATGATTCTGGTGTTGATGTCAATCTAGTTCAATCTTGAATGCTCATATAGATTGTGCCTCGACTAACTCGTGGCACCCACAGAATATTCCTTATCTTGGGTAAAATAATTTCCTCTGAACCTGAATATCTCAAAACCTTTTAAAAATGCTGGATGGGCACCTGAGCTGGGGATGGGCACGGAAGGTATAGGTGACCAAAATTGCAGTCAAAGAAATACATTTTGAGGATACATGTAAATCCTCAATCCTCAAATCATCTGGTCACCACACTACAGAAAGGATGTGAAGGCATTGGAAAGGGTACAACGAAGATTTACCAGGATGGTGCCAGGATTGAGGGACTTCAGCTATGAGGAGAGGCTAGATAGGCTAGGGTTATTCTCTCTGGAGCAGAGAAGATTGAGGGGAGACCTAATAGAGGTTTATAAGATCATGAGGGGTTTCGACAGGGCAAATAGAGAAAAACGATTTCCACTCGTGGGTGAATCTGTGACTCGTGGTCACAGATTTAAAATAGTTTCAAGGCGAAGTAGAGGGGAGCTGAGGAGAAATTTTTTCACTCAGCGAGTTGTTCGAATCTGGAATGCATTGCCTGAAAAGGTGGTGGAGGCTGATTCGATAACAACTTTTAAAAGGGAATTAGATCTTTATTTAGGGAGAACGGGTCTATTAGGCTATGGGGAGCGGGCAGGGCAGTGGGATTGAATCGCTCTTTTCAAAGAGCCGGCACAGACTAGATGGGCCGAATGGCCTCCTTTTGTGCCGTAAAATTCTATGATTCTATGATTCTATGCTCCTTATATGAATGGAGGGAGGCATAGAGCTGGAGGGACTCTGGCAATTTTAAATAGCACTCAACGACAGCAAAATTTGCATTGATATAGCATGCTTCACATAGGATAGTGTTCTATTGAGATGCATGGCCACTGGACGAAGCACTGTTCCAGAGAAAGTGCATTTTACATCCTTACCACATTTTCTGGCAGTCACACAAGTTGTATGACTGAGTTATATGCCTATATACAGTTAGCTTTTAATGTATTTGTAAAATATTTCAAAAGTACGAACTTGTAAAACTAGGCTCCCAAGCATGAAACACCCTATGAACTTTATGAATGAGTAACGTTTTAATCAAATCTGTGCATGTTGTGCTGTAAATAATTTATCTGAAAAGAACAATTTCTCTCCATTATTATCACAACTTCTCCTTCGCTGTCCCTCGACAGCCATATTCCACAAACAGTCAAGAAATGAATGACAATTTTATCTGGGGGATTGTTGGCCAGGACGCAGGAGAAACTCCCTTTTCCTTTTGACTCGTGGTGTGATGTATTTACTGTCCATCTGATCAGACAGGTGGCAGCTTGATTCAGTCTTATCCGAAGGGCAACATGTCCAATTATATAGTGCTTCCCCCAGCACCGTATCAGCTTAGACTGTGAGTTTCAAAGTCCTGATGTGGGGCTTGAATGCACAACCTTCTGCCTCGGAGGTGAGGTTAAGAGGGACTCTACCCCGAGTTGGAGATATAAATCCAAGTTGTTGTTTTTCTGAGAGTTCCAACCAACTGAGTCAGGTTGATGTATTCCATCACTATCAGCCCCATCTTAAAGAAACCTTCCCTTGATGTGTCACAGCTCTCAAGCTTCCGGCCCATCTCTAACCTCCCTTTCCTGTCCAAGGTCCTCGAAAGAGTGTTTGCCTCCCAGCTCTGCTCTTTCTTCTCAACCCACTCACTGTTTGAACCCCTGCAATCAGGTTTCGTGCTGCTCACACTTATCCACTCACTCATCTAGGCTTGAATACAGGAACTCCCTTCTCGTCGGCTTTCCAAGCTCCACCCTTCACAAGCTGCAAATTATTCAGAACTCTGCAGCTCGTGTCCTCTCCCGCACTAGGCTCAGCGACCACATCACTCCTCACACCTTCGCCCGTCTGCATTGGCTCCCCATCCCCCAGGGGATCGAATTCAAGATCCTCATCCTCACTTTCAAGGCCATTCATGGCCTTGCCTCCTCCTATCTCTCTGACCTGCTGTCTCCCTATCAGCCGCCCGCACCCTCCGCTCAGCAGACTCGGGCCTGCTTCATGTCCCCCGCCCGAACCTCCCTACCATCGGTGGCCGGGCTTTCAGCCTCTCTGCCTCCACACTCTGGAACTCCATCCCGCAATCTCTTCGCCTCGCTTCCTCCCTTTCCTCCTTCAAGACCTTCCTCTTCGACTATGCCTTCTGCTCCCCTCCTAACTCTCCCCACTCTCCTACTCTCCTTCCCCCTTGCTCAGGTCTTGACCTAACTGTTCAGCGCTTTGGGACATCCTCCCGATGTGAAAAGTGCTCTATAAATGTAATTTTGTTGTAGTTCTTTGAACAGAGCGAGGCATGAATGCCTGAGTGATGCCACAATTTTTCCTGTTGAGTGCTTGTTTGCTTTCTCGGTTGGAGTTGCCTCCGTAAGCCATTTCCCTGATTAGTCAGATTTGAAATTCCAAATAGTAGGCTAAACAAACAAGTACATTTTTAAATTATGAGATGATTGTGTTAAACAGTACAGTAATAATTATCCTTGCATTTGATATAGCGCTTTTTGCTTTTTCTAGACATTAAGATATTAAAAATGATATCTTAGCTATTCTGGAAGATAAGTCCATCACAAAGATGAGTTTACTGTACGCTTTAAAAAGACTATTGTAACTGATATGACTGATTTTTACTTTTATTGATGGCAGCACTGCCTTCTTAAATAATACCTTTTTTGGGGTATACTTTCTCTTGCATTCTATCTTGATCCTACAAAACTTTATGCTTCCAAAGCTAGACATATTGTGTTTGAAAAATGGTGTTGGCATGGACTGTACTTGTTTCACATGCCTGAATGTAGCAAATCTCTGCACTGAAAGTGAATTCACCGAAAAAGTAATTTTGAATCTTTGGCATTAAGCCAGTTATTGAAAGGCAACATACAAATGTAGAATAAAAGTAATTTGTATGCTTGAGATTTCAGCTCTGGATATTGTGCTTCATTTCCATATGAACCTTATGCATTATTTAACCAGAAAATGTGAATTTTCAAGTCATTTATATAACGATTTTATTGAAATCTAACCACTCTAGGGAAAGTCCTTACGTCTAAAGGTATTGAATAATCTACATTTATCTTTGCAAAAGAGCCAGTGTTTGACCTCAGTCCTTGGAGGAAATGTTGAATTTACACTGGAGCATTTGCAAAGTGAAGCCCTGTGTCGCTCTGTGGTGTCAACACTCACAAGAGACTGTGGACACCGTGTTAGAGCATTAGGAAACGTTGCCTCATACTTCAGTAGGGTGCACAGAAAGCACTAAGTCTTAACATTTTTTGAGCTAAACCTTGAGTTTGTATTCTGCTCACATTGCTCAGCATTGTGGAATGTCTTCTGCTATGCATTCTCGTGACAGTGTTAAGCAAGCCAATTGACAGAAGGTCCAACAGACTATCTCAGAGCATTCACTTACCACTCTCTAAATGTGCAGCTGCTGCATTTTTAAAGTCGTCTTCCACTGAGACCAAAACTCTGGAGTGAATTCAATAAATTCGCAACTGTGGAGCTAACCATTCTTCACCATACTTTGTGTCCGCCTTATACATAAATCATCTATTTGACCTCAAGCATCATTTTACCACAACACCAGTATAAGTATATAGGAAAACAATTTCTGTCCCAGTGTTGTGTCCTATAGAAATAGGTCAGTGGGATTCAAAGAACAGCTTGTTCTGAGAGCCGGGGCAGACTTGATTAGCCGGATGGCCTTCTCTTGCTTTTGAAAATCCTATTTCCCAGACAAGAACAATTGAACGTGACACCAGTATCTATAAATGCATCTTTCCTTGAACTATAATTTTCCAAGGTGTATTGTGTCTCCTTTGATTAATTGAACAATCTGTTAATGGCCACGATCATTTTTATTTGATTTTTCCATATAAATAAAAAATCCCTACACCAGTAACATTCTCCCACCCGACCTGCCTTACCGTGTGTCGCCAGATTTTTAGCCTCTCTGCCCCCACACTCTGGAACTCTATCCTACAGTCCCTTTGCCTTGCTTCCTCCTTCAAGGCTGGTCTCAAGACCCTCCTTTTTCACCGTGTTTTCTGCCGCCCTCCTACCTCGCTCCTTCCCCTCTACCCTACCCTGTCCCTCCCCCATGCTTGGGACCCGACACCTGACTGTTCAGCGCCTTAGGACGTCCTCCCGACGTGAAAGGAGCTCTATAAGTGTAAGTTTGTTGCTGTTCTTCTGTCTCTTTCCTTGTTTGAAGACCAGTTTTGCCTCAACTATTGCATTCAGCAGAGGCTTTCCACATCCAAACTACCACGTCATCCAAAGCCAGAAATTGGAATTGAAAGGATTAGTAGAGGTACAGATCAGCCATGATCTAATTAAATGGCGAAACAGGTTCAAAGGGCTGAATGGCCTACCGCTGTTCCTATGTACACCCATCCCGTCTCCTGTGACTTGAAGTTCTGAGAGACGGTGTTTACTTTCCTGGTTTCTATTCTGTAAATCTGAGGCAGCATTGGTTAGATTGAGCTCATTGTGTTGTGTCGCAGGTACAAATCATGCCCTAGCAATCTGTGGTTGATCTCTTTTTTAAATAACTTCTTGGTTTGCTTGTTTTTCCCATCTTGGCAAGCATCATTCTGTAGCTATGTTTACTTCATGTTAAATGCTGTTTGTAATGATCTATATAAAGGTGCAGAAAGGGAGTGTTCCTATATCAAAACCAATGTGTCCTCCGATAGATAACAATGTTGACTTTCTTTGCCTTTTAATTCCACAAGATCTTTATTATGGTGCCTTTTGGTGATTGAAAGCTCATTTGAAAGCTAAAATGTGCGAAATGGTCAACATTGAGCATGGTATATTAGGGTCCGGCAATATATCGATATATTGGTTATATCGATTGAATTTCATATCGATATGCCAATATCGGAATTTAAAATATATCGATATATCGAAAAATTCAATATGAAAAAATATATCGGTATATTGTAAATATCGGTATGTCGTTTCCGGCAATATATCGGTATTATCGGTATAATGCGATCTTTTCCAGCTAATCTTGTCGCCGGCATTGAAACCTCCTGGGCCTAGAGCATGGAATGCGCGCGCACCCCTGAATGCGCGCACACCTCTGAATGCACACACGCCCCCGAAAGAGTGAGGATCTTGAAATCAATCAACTCCGAGACAGAGAATCAGTGAAGTGTAGAAAGGACTGGGGTAATCGGGGAGCGAGGTTTGGTTTGGGTGAGAATGTGGGCGGCGGAATTTTGGATAACCTGGATTTTGTGAATGATGGTGGAGGGGAAACTGGTGAGGAGGGCGTTGGAAAAGTCTAGCCGAGAGGTCACAAAGACATGGAGCAGCATTTCGGCAGCTTTTGGGGCGAGATATTGGTGGAGATGGGCAATGCTGCGGTGCTGGTGAGGGACCGAATGTTGGGGAGGAAGAATAATTGGGAGTCGAACCTGATGCCTAAGTTGTGTACGGAATTGGAAAGTTTAACGGTCAGGTAGATGGAGGAAGTGAGAGCCATGGGATTGAAGACGCTGAGGACAGCCAAAGAGTATGGCTTGTGCCTTGTCAACATTGAGCTGAAGGAAATTCACACTCATCCAGCTCTTGATGTCTGAAAGACTGGCTGACAGAACATCACGGGACTGGAAGTCGCAAATTGAGGTGGAAAAGTAGAGTTGAAGTGCACCCCATGTCTGCAGATGACATCAGCAAGAGGGAGCTTGTAGATAAGGAAGAGGAGGGGACCAAAGATGGATCCTTGTGGTACCCCACAGGTAACTGGGCAAAAGCAAGAGAAAAAGCCATTAGTAGATATGTACTGCTGGCGGTTTGTGAAATAGGACTCGAACCAGGCGAGTGCGGTCCCACTGAGATGGATGACGGAGGACAGGCGGTGGAGGATGATGGCATGATCGTCTGCGTCGAAGGCAGCGGAGAGGTCCAGGAAGAAAAGCAGCAAAAGGAGCTCTGGTCACAGATAGAGAGGATATCATTTGCGATTTTCACAAGCACAGTTCTCTGTACTGTGGGCAGGGCGTAAACCGGACTGGAGTGGTTCAAAAAGGGAGTGGGAGGAGAGGTGTGCGCGGAGTTGGTTGTTCTAATACTTTAGCAATGAAGTTTGAGATAGGGTGATGGTGGCTAGGGTTTGAGGGATCCAGGGTACATTTTCAAGTCTGAAGCAGCTTTTCACTTAATAATAATCATCTTTATGTTTATACAACATTTTTCATGCCAGATGAATGTCTCAAATTGCTTCACATGGTCTTCTGTAAAGTGGAATGACTGCATGCTTTGTGAGCGTATAAATATGCTGAATGCTGCGATTGCTCTGAAAGTTACAAATGGTTTGCCCGGTGCCGTGCTAGAGGGTGATATCTTTGTGCTGCTGTGGTGAAAATGACAATGTCAAGGAACTGTTGAAAGGCTTCTTGCCAAAGGCCGTTCATTTGCGTTCACTGTCCTTGTGAGCGTTTCCACATATACAAGACTTGGAATGCACATCTCAAAGTGGGTCATGAACCTGGGAAATATTTGTGGGAACCCAGAAGAACTCAGCTTGTGCTATAATTGACCCACATTTTGGTCCCTCTCTCCATCCTTGCTTCAGATGTCAGCACATTGCTTCCAGTGACTCGCTTGTTCTTGTTCCTACCAATCTCCCCATGTCTCTGAATGTAAGCTGCATCGTTTTTCTCTCTCTCTCTCTTTCTCTCTTCCTGCCTTTTTTCCACGATCTTATGTTCTGCAGGAGTGAAATTGCATCTTGCTCAAACTAAGAAATGCTATTTATTTTCACTATTTTTATTCAAAGGCATGCATTTAATTAATACATCTGAGACCATATTATAGCATTGAAGCCTTGCTAAAATCATTTTTATCAGTGACTATCATCCCGGGAAAGTGGAGAGGGCGATAAGCAGAGTATCTGGGATTCAGTTGGCTTCAAGGTATAATATAATATACAACCTGGCAATATAATACACAAATCAAGTCGGTGGTCTCAGAAGTGTGATACCTGAACCAAGCGGGTCCACAGTACCCCAGGGCTTTGTAATGATGGATCACCTAGCCTAGCTCATTAGCAGGACAAGAAGGAGCAAACCAATCACTTAAGGCATTGATTCTTCTCACTCAGCTCTTGGGTAAGCAGTGAAAGGCTTGCTATGGCAAGCTGTACAATTTTTAACGGGTTAAATTCCATCAGGCCTAAATGTATACTCTGAGGTTCCAAGCCTTATATCTTGCCAACCTGTGCCTAAACTCTTGCGATTACATAAAAAGGAGAGAGTACAAATTCCCTAGCAGATAAAGGCTTGCTTATCATCAAACATCTCTGCTCAGAAAATGTAGATCTGATGAACACTCTTACATTTTAAGCCAATTGCCTCGAGGCATGTAGTTAATGTTTCATTTGCGATGCATCACTGCCACGTTCCATCAGCTCTGTGATGTACGGCACTCTTGCGTTAGTGGTGCCTCACATCCCTCTCCACCTGATAGGTAAAACTAGCAGATATAGAGGGTTAGCTGAACGCACACCCATCATTAAGGATGCATTAGTTATTTTCTGAAAAATAAGCTGATTCCATTTGGACCTTGATCAACTCACCTTGGGAGCTTTGTACTATATTGGTATTTTTGAAATGCTCTGTTTCCCAGATTTTTTTAATTTTAAGTCAAGAAAATCCTGCTACCAGGGAGCCCTAAGCTGATTAAACTAGTGATTGAATGAAACTTGCCCCTTTAGTTGTTGGTAGTACATAGATCAGCATTTTGAATCAAAGGTCCACCAAGGGTTTGTTCAGTTTCAAGTGAAATATTTACTCATTGGGGAACAATCCTGAATTGTGGCTCCAGATCAAAATGATTGACGCTAATAACTGTGGTGGTGATGAAAGCATGTCGGAATTTTTACTCAGCGCTGTGCGAAGGTACCTGTGTTCACTGTAAACAAAGGTGTAAGAACAGAAGCTAAAAACCAATGATTTGGCTGCTGTTGACAATCGGTTCTGCTGCTCACCTGTGTTTTCTTATCTTAAGTGCTGAGTGCTAAAATAAATGAACGACTTTAAATTGTTGTTGGAAAACAGTAAAGCAGTGATGGTGCAGAGTTAATTATTGAAGTTTTTTTTTACAGGTTGACACTAGTGATCCAGACAACTACAACACTCTTAGAGTTACAAATTCTTATTAGAAATTGTGTTCTAGGAATTGTCGTGGAGTCACAATTTATACAGGATGCTCGAGGTAATACTGTACCAGTTTTTGATGTTCTTGAATGGCTTTAACCATGCAGTCTCCTTAACAAATCACAAGATGCATCTGGGCGAGGCAAATAGATCTTTTCCAATAAGGCTGTTCTCATACTTGGAACATGGAAGTTTCTGTCAGGGAGTCAACTGTTCAATTGTCGGCATCATACAACACACTTGTTGAGCTCTCTGAGATACTACTCAATGTGAAGGACTCTATATAAATGCAAGATGTTGTTGTCTTCAGTTTTGAAAGAGTGTACAGCTCGGAATTGGGACACTAGGCCTAGCAAATCTGTGCTGCTAATTACATTGCTAATTACATTTTAAGGACTAGTCAGATCATGATATGCATTATGCATTGCTCATAGCAGCATATTTGGAATGGCACTCATTTAACTGGACTACAGTTTTGTTGGTTAAGAAAATAATATATAGCAATCATTACATTTGGCATACAAGCCTTTCAGTTGTCTCAAAACACTTCACATGATATTTGTACTGTGAAATTGTGTGACTGTGTTTGTGGGCGATTTGTTAGCTTAGAAGCAATTTTGCACACAGCTATTTCCCACAAACAACCATTATGTAAAAGACCAAATTAATTTGGGGAATAGTTGGCAAGGACATCGGGAGAAACTCCCTTATCCTCTTGATTAGTGCTGTGACATCTTTATTGCCCAGCTAAACAGACAGACAAGACCTCAGTTTAACATCTCACTTAAAGATGATACCTACAACAATGCAGCAACAATTTGAACCCTCAACTTCCTGACTCAGAAGTGAGAGCGTTTCTGACTGAGCAAGACTGATACACTTAACTATTCCATTTAATTTCTTAATATCTCCCATTGCTGCTGATTTCTCATTGGGTATCTCACCTTCTCTTTCAACCATTGATATGTGTGAATGGCTTTACAACATGACGGCCGTGAAGCTCATAGGAAAAGGTATTGGCATGAACTAAGTAGTGCTGGTGTTCCAGTGTTGTGAATAGCTCAGGAATATGGTGTGGAGAGATCTGAACAATGCTGATTTCGATGTTGGACTGCCACACCCAAGGATTTGGCTCGATTCCCTTTAGGAGATTAAGGGTGATTTCATTTTTTTCCTTCTTGGAAACTCAGTCTGTGAAACTCATCCTTTTATTAGTGAAAGAGAGCCCCCGACAGTGTAAATTAGCGACAAACTGAAATATATTAACCTTCCTTGTTTCATCTATTGCACCCATATATTTTCCACACAGATGGGCAAAAAAAAACTGGGCCATTATTCTGGCCGTGGAATTGACACCTAACATTTTAGATTCTTCAAGTGCTGTTAATTAGGGATGGTCAGGTGAGTGCTAAATAGAATCTGTTGCGTAGAACGGTGAAGCAATGGATTTTTCTGAATAAGAACAAAGATATATACCCTAAACGGTGATTAAAAACTGATCACTACATGGCTATCTGTGGGACATTGTTGTGTGCAAACTGCATGATAAGGTGTTCTACCAATTATTATTTAATAATAAATAATTTGAATTGAGTGGAAGAGTGGAAAGGCTTGAAAGTGCAAATATATAGGTCCATAATGTTTGTGGTGAATAGCAAGCAACAACACCAAAATTACAGCGACTTTCACATAGGGAGGACCTCCTGAGGCGCTGAACAATCAGGGGTGAGGATGGGGGAGAGGCAGGGTAGGGTGGATGGGAGGGAGAAAGGTGGGAGGGCAGAAGGAAGCATGATCGAAAAAGAGGGTCTTGAGAACAGCCTTGAAGGAGTCGAGGGAGGAAGTAAGGTGAAGGGACTGTGCGATGGAATTCCAGAGTGTGGGGTTACAGCAGCTGAAAGCCTTGCCACCGATGGTAGAGCGGGTTGGGTGGGAGACATGGAGCAGACCGGAGCCCGCTGAACGGCGGGGGTGCGCAGGTTGATAGGGAGTCAGTAAGTCGGTGAAGTAGAAAGAGGCAAGGCCATGGATCGCCTTGAAAGTGAGGACGAGGATTTTGAATTTGATCCTCGGGGGAATGGGTTGCCAATGGAGCTGGGCGAGGGTGGGAGTGATGGGGTCACAGAGCCTTGTGCCTGAGAGGACATGAGCTGCAAAATGCTGGATTCAGGTGGGAGTTTCCGTAGTCCACGCTTGATGTAATGAATGCATGCTTGAGGGTTTTGGCAGCCTGGGGGATGAGGCAGTGGCGGAGTCTGGCAATGTTACGGAGGTGGTGGAAGGTCATGGCACGGGTGTGGGGGAGAAAGGACAGTTCAGGTTCCTGACTGGTAATAGCGGTTTCATATTTAAAAAAAACATATTTGAGACATATTCATGGTTGTACCAATTTTTTTTACCAGCTGGATTTCTATGTAGCACAAAGGTCTCTTACTATAACATAGCATTTGAAAACGAGCTGAATTATTTAAGGGAGGCCATCTTTGGGAATCTGGGGAAATACCTTGTCAGTACTTAATGAAGCTGTGAGCCAGAGTTTAAATAGCTCAGGAGCCTAAGTGTGGAGATTTTGATATTTTCAACAACAACAACTTCGATTTATATAGCGCCTTCCACACCGAACGGCGTCTCAGAGCGCTTCACAACAGCAGATCCCGGAACCGAGCCAGGGGCAGTGGCAGGAAGGTGACCAAAAGCACGGTCGAAGACAAAGGTCTTCAGCTGAGACCTGAAACTGGGAAGAGAGGGGGCGAGGCAAAGGGAGTGAGGAAGGGAATTCCAGAACCTCGGGGCATAGTGGCTGAAGGCCCAGCCGCCGAGGGTGGAGCGGAGGATTTGGGGGGACATGGAGGAGGCCAGACCCAGAGGAGCGAAGGCAACGGGTGCTGGTTTGTGGAGAGAGGAGATCAGAGAGATAGGGGGGTGCAGAGGAGTGGAGGGATTTGAAAACAAGGGTGAGGATCTTGAAGTAGATCCTTTCTGGGATAGTGAGCCAGTGAAGTCTGGCAAGGACTGGGGTAATGGGGGAGCGAAGCTTGGAGCGGGTGAGTATGCGGGCGGCGGAGTTTTAGATTAGCTGGAGTTTTTGGATTGTGGTGGAGGGGAGACCGGCGAGGAGGGCGTGAATGGAGACATTGACGAGAGCCAAGGAGTATGGCCTCCGTCTTGTCGACATTCACCTGCAAGAAATTTGCACTCATCCAGCCGCTGATGTCTGAAATGCTGACAGAACATCGGGGGACTGGGGGTCGCAAAGTGAAATGGAGAAAGAGAGTTGGGTGTCATCCGCGTACATGTGGAAGTGTGCCCCACGTCTGTGGATGACATCCCCAAGAGGGAGCGTATAGATGACTGCTAAATTATGCTAATGGGTCAAATATGTACAATACCAGTTAAATTTGGAGAACTTAGGGCTTTAGAAGAATGATTCTTAAATATGCAAAATATCTTGTAAACTTGGAAAAATTAAATTTTCTTTGATTTCTTTCAATTTAAGAAAGAAACACTCCCGGGC
The DNA here is from genome assembly GCA_035084275.1 of Hydrolagus colliei. Lineage (NCBI taxonomy): Eukaryota > Metazoa > Chordata > Chondrichthyes > Chimaeriformes > Chimaeridae > Hydrolagus > Hydrolagus colliei. Next base: position 4,037,735 of record CM068745.1, on the reverse strand, counting down.
AAAGAGAGAGACACAAAGACAGACACTCAGACACAGAGACATATACACACTCACAGAGAGAGACTCACAGACACAGATTCACACACACACACATGTAGAGGAGAGAGACACATGGATAATCACAGCCATAGGGCCTCGGGGTGAGTGAAGCCCATTTTCCATACCACAGGGTGGGTGGCTGTTTGCAGTGAATTTCACAGGAAAATTGCAGTTGTATTTTCTAGTTGGCCCAAGTAATGATCTACGTTTCTCTTTTGTTTCAAAAACATGGCACTAATCAGGGCCGTACGCAGGATGTTTAATGGGGGGGTGCAAATTGCTAGTGATGGGACCAACAATGGCCGGGGGCTTGCGGCTGCCCCCGAAGCCCCCTCGAGGCTCCGACGTTTTACACAGTTTGAGGTCTTATTTAATCGGTTCAGAAGATCCAATATGAACGGTAAATGTTTCATGCCCTTGGTGTTTAAGAGCATCATTATTTATTCAGTGTTTTTATTTTCCCAGGTAGTCCGTGTCTAAATTTTTTGGGAAGGTCGAATGTGTTCGCCGATAAAAGCAAACACGATTGTTGACTCAATGATGTAAGGAATGTGAACGATAAAGTAAATTACAATCCAATTAAAACAGTACAATGACGAATGCTTGATAAATGTATGCGTATAAGAGAAAATGATCATAAACTACAGATTGACAGTAATTAATAAGTTGTTCTGCATTGTTATCCTAAGACTCAATTTCTTTCGGACTGTAATGAACAATAATGTAAGAGTAAAGTATGAATTATGTGCTCAGATATTCAGTAAAGCAAATTTTATAAAAGACAAGAAAATATACAGAAACTGAAAATCAGTGTAAAACAGTTAATTCACACGTGTTACAAGCCTGTTATCAGCATTATCCTGAAAATATCGTTGAACTGTGAGCAATAGTGTAGTTAGTTTTTATTTATTTATTTAGAATCAACATTAAAGGAAGTGACCCATCAAGCAATACTGATTTGACGAAAAAATACTTGAAAAAATAAGGGAGGGGAAATTAATTATTTAATAGCGTTCCATATTCGAGACGCCTTGGTTGCTTTGAAGCGAATACGTCAACCACTCTACCAATATCGATTTCCATATTATAATGAATGTGCATTAACGCGAGTGCTGAAAGTCGTTCTTGCGTCATGCTTGCTCGTAGGTAGCTGTGTAATCTGCGTAAAGCACTTGCACTTCGTTCACATTCGCAACGTGTTGCAGGAATAGTGCAACACAATCTTAGAAGCACAGAGATATTAGGGAACATGTCATCATCACACTCCATCATTGCTGCTGCTGACGTGGATGGACGTTGGTCAGAGGATAATGCTAGGTATCTGTGTTTCCATCTGAATAATTCTTGTGGGAATACTTCCGGTGAGTGCATATCTTCTGCGTATAATTCAACTACCTCTTCGAGTGATGGTACATCATCCCCACATAACACTGACGGGACTAATCCCAATAGCCTTGATGAAAGCACCGATAAATCGGAAAACTGTGAGTCAAGCTCAGAATGGATGTGGCTTAGGAATGGAATCGCAACGTTTCGACGATAATGCTCCTCAGGTGTAGCTGCAGGCACGTTACTACCCATGGTCTGCCGACCAACAGTCCGTGGCATTGATGGCATGACGTTGACAGCATTAGCCATTCTAACAGCTTGCTTATACGTTCTTGAAAATTCGACTTCTACATCATCGCAGAGCGCTGTGTATACCGCTTTCATGGTTGAGATCTCACTGTAGGCCTTGATGATGTCTACAGTCTGCCCTTGCAATTTTACTGTTATGCCAGCGAGATGTGACAAGAAGTGATAGATCGTAAGAAATGTCACAATGAAGTCGAAGGAAGTGAGACTTGCCAATAGAGATGCTGCATCACAGCGAGTCTTTGGATCCCAACTAGCTTCCCTAAAATCTATGCCACATGATTCGACGTTGGCACCATGAGCAATATTCTCCAATGCTGTAATGATGTAGATATATGCCTGATAGAAATGAGTATATGCCTCGTGTCTGGCAGCCCATCGTGTCTTGCACAAGTCAAGAAGCCCCTTTCGATGTTTTGTTAGCTCTGGCAAAGCCTTTCTAATAATCAATTGCAGGAGACCATTGCGCTTTGGGCTTGCCAGGAAGAACCAACAGCCTTTAGCTTGTCAATTGTGTTTCTTGTGCAGGGGAGGGAGCATGAATGCGCTATTACCAAGTTTAGGCAATGACCACTACAATGAACGTATACAGCTTTTGGTGACTGCTGTCTTATTCGTCGCTGAACACCAACATTATCGCTTGACATGTTTGCAGCTCCGTCATAGCCTTGTCCACGGATGTTAGTAGCATCAAGGCCCGTCATCTTTAGAAAGTTAAAGATGGTACTGGCGATGACTTCACTGGTGATCCTTGGCAATTTAAGAAAAGACAGAAATTCCTCCCTGATATCTTTATTTCTGTCAACGAAACGGAAACAAAGGGCGAGCTCCTCTTTGTTGCTGCTAGTTACCTCATCAGCAAGTACACTAAACCATCGAGCAGCTTTGATTTCATCAATCAAATCACTGCGGATTATATCATGGCCGATGATTGTGATGATATGGTTCTGTATTCTAGGTGAGGTATATTTAGAATTCCTATTTGCAAGCCCAATACTAGCAAGGTGATGTCGAAGAACCTCGTCATGCTTCGCAATCATCTGTAGGGCTGCCAGAAAGTTTCCCGGATTACCATTGTATTGTGTGACGTCACTCGTAACGGTGTTACTTTCCACGACTCTTTCATTATCTCCTGTAAGTGCAATGCACTGACGTCCACAGAATAATACAGCTTCGGCAACTGTTCTTATGATTTGTCGATTTCTTTCAATGTTTTTCTTCTTTTCATCGACCAAACGAATGTCTATCTTGTGTTGTGGGTTCCCAACAGAGTCGCGCATTGATGCCGATCTAATCATAGAATTTACGTGATAACCATTTTGTTCATGTTCCTTCGCCTTCTCGTTTAGTTTGTAGAACATGGTAAAGGCTGTATTAACAAATGCCCCCATCCGTTTCCTCTCACTTGTTTGGACCATCAGTGCACAGTGAATGCAAAAGGCAGCATCTAATGAAGGACTGTAGACCATCCATTGGCTGTCCATAGTGCTACTATCCTATGGGAACCATTGCACGGTCACAGAACACGAGGTAGACCGGCCCTAACCTACATCGATACTCTGGAGCGCGATTCGGGTATTGGCAGGCGGGAGTTGTCAGGCTGCATGGAGAGAAGGGATCAGTGGAGAAGTGTGGTTGTCAATGCCCGAGTTCACTCGATCAGATGATGATGAAACTATTTTTAGGCCAAATTCGTGCGACATTGATGTTTTTGGAATGTAGGTAAAATTGCTCCGGTAAATAAGGCCCTCGTCTGGTAAAGAGGCCGCAAGTGGTAAAAAGGTAAAAATAGCCCCGAGGAAACAATTTAAAAAAAGTTGTACATGATATGAAGATTAATCTGGTTAAAAATAGCTTCACTCTTGGGTGCAAAATTGAATGTGAAATAAAGTCGCACTGTTTATCTTTGCGGTCATATGTTTTTTGCATGCCAGTGGATGTCTCTAAAAGCAATTTTTAATTACAGGAATACATTTTTAATAATATAAATCAAATGTGATAATCAAGACACAACAAGAAACATGATATTTCAGAAACACGCCTATCAAAACTCAAGTCATTTTTACTTACATTTATCAGATTAAAATATGATTTCAGCTTCCACAAAGTGGTGCTACCTTTTTATGTAGTGACTGTATACGGGATGATTTCCAATTGACACACCACGTAGACATAGGCGCTAAAGCATAGGCCTACGTCCATGAGTATTTTTTTTAAAGATAGGCATTCCTGTCCAGACACAGATAACTTTTTTGTTGGGTTCTCAAAAGCTTTAATTTCTCAGAAGCTTGTACATATGTTGTCATTGTTTGCTAGCATTACAGTCACACCTCTCAAAACTTGAGTAATTTTTACTTACGGTGATCAGATGAAAAGATGATTTTAACTTCCAGAAGTGGTGCTACCTTTGTGGCTGTATACGGGATGATTTCCAAACGAGGATGGATTTGAGTCTTGGCGCGCGCCTATGTTTACGCGGTGAGTCACAGACTCGCCGCATCATTGACTAGTGCGTCTATCGACGCGGTATGTTTTGGGTAGACGCCGATTCTGGTGTGCGAGTAATTTTATATTAATACTAAATCATTCAAAGATGTGTATTTATAAATAATACATCGTTTTGAAGAATTAATTGTTACACAACTGCTCAATAAATTTACTTGGTATTTAAATTTGATGAAAATACAATTCTCTACCCCGGAAAATGTGGACCTTTTATAATTTGGGGGGGTGCCTACGCACCCGTCGCACCCCCCCTGCGTACGGGCCTGCTAATACCAAGTTTGAAATGTGCTCTGTTGTTCACTTTATTCCAGGAGATGAAACAGACAGCTCATCAAATTTAAGTTGTTTTTAAGCTGAAGTAAGGGGAATTCTAGATTGTTTATGTGACGAGTGTTATCAAAAAACGTTAGCGTCAAGTCATGGTGAAGTGCAGCTTTAATACACGCTTCATTTTTCGACCAATAATATAATCCAGACTAATTCTTACTAACATTGGGCTACGTTATGGTTTCTAAGGGCAGCAGTTAAACCTGTGAATGTGAATAACACATTGTATTGTTACCGTGTATTATTTCAGGTGCCACAAAGATGAGAAGAATGAGGACAAGTAATTGCATTTCAGTACCTATCTCAAGTACAGAGATAAAAAGGAACATTTGCAATTGTTCGAAGTCTGAAATAATGATGCAAAAAGCACAGCAGGTTGACTGACATTTGAATGAGTAAGATTAAGAGACTATTGTATCAACTTTACTCACATATAGAAGAGTTACTGCTGCTAATTCAATATGAAGTGGTATTAGGAACGCTGTAATTCATATATCATGATTTGGAGATTGCATTTGCCTACAAAACACAGCCACTACACTTTAACAACAACAAAATGACATTTATAGAACGCCTTTCACGTCAGGAGGACACCCCAAGGCACTGAACAATCAGATGTCAGGACCAGAGCATGGAGGAGTGGGGAGGGGAGGGTGGGGAGGCAGCACAATCAGTGGGCAGGCAGCACAATCAAAAAGTAGGGTCTTGAGAACAGTCTTGAAGGAGGTAAGGAGGCAGTGAGGTGAAGGGACTGTAGGTTGGAGTTCCAGAGTGTGGGGGCAGAGAGGCTGAAAGCCCGACCGCTGATGGTGGGATGGCCAGGCGCGTGACATTGTGCAGGCCAGAGCATGATAAGTGGAGGGAGTAAATAAGTTGATATGGAGTTAGCAAGTCACAAAGCACAACAACAATTTTGATTTATATAGCACCCCCCACGCCAGACGGCGTCTCGGAGAGTTTTGGTAGGTAGGCACAAAGGTAGGAAGGAGCAAGGCCATGGATAGCCTTGGAGACAAGGACGAAGATTTTGAATTTGATCATCTGGGGGATGGGGAGCTAATGAGGGTTAGGGTTAGGGCGAGGGTGGGAATGATGGGGTCACTGAGCCTAGGCCAGGAGAGGATATGAGCTGCAGAGTTTTGGATGATCTGCAGCTTGTGAAGGGAAGAGCTGGGAAGGCCGACATGAAGGGAGTTACCATTGTCAAGCCTTAATGTGACGAATGCATGAGTGAGGTTTCGGCAGCGTGAGGGATAAGGCAGTGGCGGAGTTTGGTAATGTTACGGCAGTGCTGGTCATGGTGTGGATGTGGGGGAGAAAGGATGGTAAACCCTTTGCAGTGATTTGAGACATCCTGCTAACGTGAATGGGACTAATATCAAAGGCAAAGGATTATTTATTATTATACAGTAATAGGTGTTTTAATATGATAGGCAAAATTAAACCTCAACCTCACTTTCAGACAAGTCAATGTAGGACAAGTGGGTTAGAATTAGGAAGGTCAAGTATCATTAGTTTCCAGAAGGGTAAAGTTGAAAATAATCTTGTGATGTGGATTTAATGAACTGTTTAGAATAACCACTCCTTGGGATAGTGGGTAACACTCTGGTAAATGGACTGGCCACATATACTCGAATGTTTCTGTTCATGTTCTCAAATACAGAGCATTATTCCTCCAAAAAAGACATGCTCACAATAATAATAATAATCCTTGCATTTGATATAGCACTTTTCATGTTTTCTAGATGTCTCAAAGTGCTTCACTGTAAAGTGAATTGACTGTATTTTTTGTGGGTGAAATGCGGCAGCCAATTGCGCACAGTAGTGTCCCACAAACAGTCATGGATTGAAGTGACAAATTTATTGTAGTTTTTTTGAGGGATTATTATTGGTCATGTGGAGTAAGGAACCTTGCCCAAGGTTTCGCCCTGACCTGCCTGGATTCGAACACAGATCTCACACTTGTAAGGCGAGTGCTCTTAATCACTAAGTTACAGGACTCCACATGGCTGTGTATGCCTAGTGTTACTCTCGAGTTTCTAAAGAAGCGGAAATACATATGGTCAGTGTTACTTAGTTGACATATCTGAGTCAAGACATGCTGGGGTAGATTAGATAATAAAAGCATTAGCGAATTACAAGAATTATAATCCAATCTTTTGTTCAGACATCCACATAAAGTACTAAAGTGAAGTTCAAGTCATTTATCTGCGTCATCTGAACCCATAGATTGCATTACTGTCTTGCACTTTGATAGAAAATCTGATATTATTCAAATTCTGTGAACAAAAGTGAATTTTTCACAAAGTAAAAATGGAACATAGTTTTCAATTGCTGTAGTCATATTTATCATAGCTGTAGCATGTGAGCTTGGTTCAGTTGGCAGCTCTCTCGCCTCTGAGTCAGAATGTGTTGGTTTAAGCCAGTGGTACCCAATCTTTTTTTGCTGCGACCCAAATTAACCACCAGCAGTTCCTCGCGATCCAAACATTTTTTGCTGCGACCTAAATTAGCCTCCAACCAGTCCTCCCACCACCAGGGGGCGATATTGCGACTGAAGCAAAGCTCAACCAAAACGTTATCTCCTTCTGTTTTGTGGACTCAGCGCAACTCTGGTGTCGCATTTTCGTTTAGCGTTAAAAATACCCACACATTGGAAATCACATGCATAAACCCATAGTCCATTGCAGTGCTGGGGGCTGCTGCGATGTCAGAGACATCATCCTTCAGATGAGATGTTAAACGCGAGGCCCCATATTTCTGACCAGGTGCACGTGGAAGATCCCATGGCATTGTTTTGAAAGAGAAATGAATTTATCCTGGTGTCATTTCCAACAATCCCCCAAATAAAATTGGTCAATCATTCCACGACTAATTGGTGGACAGCGCTGCATTTAAATTGGCTGCTGCGTTTCACCCACAAAACACATTGCATCACTTCACAATTCATCCTGTAAAGCACTTTGAAGTGTCTGGATAAGATGCTATTATCAAGTGCGAAGATTCTTATTATGATTTACACTATCATTTCAAATAGTGATTTAGTTTTTACTAGTTTCATGTTGAGGTTTACAGATTTGTGTTATGTGATGTTTTGAGACAATGAAATTCAGATAAAACAGTCTGCTAATTCAGTCCGTTGCAACAATGGGAAACTTGTATCAAAGGACCAAGGTCAGAGAGAGGAGTTTCCCTGTTTTGTATTATTTTTGTAAAGTTGGAAAGATTTCTCAACAGATAGTCTAACTTGGATCCCGGTTCACTGTTGAAATGTGGTTAGCATGCGGAAGGTAGTAATAATCTTTGTGTTTGATATAGGCTTTTTACAAGATTTATTGTAAAGTCTAGTGACAGTGTAATTGTCGTTAAATCTTGTAATTTGTGCACAGCATTGTTCTACAAACAGTGAATGACCTATTGTATTTGGAGGATTGTTAGCCAGGATCATTCATGTCCAGTAAGACAGGTAGGTCTTGGTATGATATCTCACCTGAAGATGAAGATGAGATTATCATCAATGATATTACAAGTAAACCACCAACATTGCCTTGGAGTGCCAGTATGGATGATGAACTCAAATGTGAGACTTGAATGTTCAGCCTTGTGGCTTTTAAATGTGGCTACCAAAAACCAGGTGTGCAAGATATGTGCAAATACTGTATATGAATGTAAATTAGTTTAATAAATGGTGCACTTCACCCTGCTTATCAATGTTACTTAGAATTATACTGGAATAAAATTGTATCTTTAATTGCCCCAATGTTAGTCAGGTGTACCTTGCTTATATATTACGGGTTACTTATCTGCGTTGTGATCAAAACAACAACAGCGCACAACAAATTTATTTCATGCAGCGCCTTTTCACATTGGGAGTGGAGGTTTTTTTCACTTGAGCTGGAATTGGATTGAGGGGATGAGGCCAAGGGGTTGACAGGCCAAAGATGACCAAAGGTGCTGTCAAAGAGGAGGTCTTAAGATGTGATTTGAAGGAAGCGGGGCATGATGTGAGGCAAAGTATCTCTGGGATGGAGTTCCAGAGAGTGGGAGCAGATAGGTTGAAAGCCCAAATATGGATGATGCACGGCGGCGAAATGAAGCAGGTCAGTGCCTTACCTAGCGGAGGGAGTGGGTCAAATGGTAGGGATTAGGACGGTTGCAGAGGTTGGGCAGGGTAAGAATGGAAAGATTAAACAATTATGATGGGGTGTTCAGTTGCATTGAGCATTATCAACTTATACATTTTTGTTTGTTTTTTGTTAGGAAATTTCAGTAAACGAGTACATAAAGGCAACAACAAATAACAAATTACATTTGTAAAGCTTCTTCAGTGAGGTACTGTATAAAGGGTCAACTCCTTTGCTATTATTTGTGAATTTTCCAAAAAACGAATCTGGATGGAATGGTTCAGAGATTTGCTGAGCGCGATCCTTGCTTAACTGACGAGACCAAAATATGCCTCGATCCAATTTTTGTTTTGAAGAAAAGAACATGCATTTCAAGGATTATATTGCAGGTCATTTAGCACGATGATGGGTTTCGGATAAAAGAAAAATTGCAGGCAATTTAGGGAAGCAAAACTGTGAAGAAATAAATTGCCCCAACATGCTGTACCAATATGAATCCTATAATTTATTACACTGAATATAATTTTTTTAAGATAAACCGACCAATGACCCCAGTAACATTGAATAAAATTGAGCAGAACAGCTACTGTAAACAACATCTGTACATTATTATAGTTAATTGATTTAAGTTCAATGCAGTGCTCAAGCAGCTAGTTTCAATCCTTCAGTATAAATTCTGGTTGGTGGAAGCAAATAAAGCTGCATGTCCCACCTTTGTTGCCTTCAGAACAACTCTGAAGTATTGGGGGATGGGAGTGTGAGAGAATGTGTTCTGAATTGAGATCGTCACAAGAAGCAATTGGAAATTATTCTGGCAAAAATAGCTAGCATAGTGGCATTGTTCAGGTGGTTGTTCAAGATCTCATGACTTGGTCGAAAAAAGAGAAGGGACCTTTGCCCGGTGACCAAATAAAATTGGTCATTCACTTCTGTCTGTGGGAGACAGCTGCTACATTAGCAAAATATAGTCACCACACTTTAAGGTGTGGAGCACCTTAAAGTGCTCCACACCTAATTCCTGTCAAGCGCATTGAGAGGTGCGACCACATCACTCCCAACCTCGCCCGTCTTCACTGGCTCCCCATCCCCGAGACGATCAAATTCAAGATCCTCATCCTCACCTTCAAGGCCATTCATGGCCTTGCCCCCGCCTATCTCTCTGACCTATTGTCTCCCTATCAACCGCCCGCCCCTCCGCTCAGCAGACTCAGGCCTGCTCCACCTCCACCGCCCTAACCCCCCAACCATCGGTGGCCGGGCTTTCAGCCTCTCTGCTCCCACACTGTGGAACTCCATCCCACAGCCCCTCCCCCTCGCTTCCTTCCTTTCCTCCTTCAAGGCCGGTCTCAAGACCTTCCTCTTCGACCGCGCCTTCGGCTGCCCCACTAACTCTTCCCCCTCTTCCCCCTACCCCTCACCTCCCCCCCCCCCCCGTTCGGGTCCTGACCTGATTGTTCAGCGCTTTGGGACGTCCTCCCGACGTGAAAGGCGCTATATAGGTGCAATTTTGTTGTCGTTGTTGAGGTTCTCTCAGTGTGAAAGGACCACATCAAATAGGAGTATTATTATTTATTTCAACTAAACTTAGAAATTTCTCTCCCATAGGCACTTTGTTTGCATTTATAGTCACAAACTTACAAACATATAAGATGTGGCTCTTGATATATCATCGCAAGTAATGTTATTTTATCAAATTTCCCGAATGTTGATGTCACATAATGATGCATCTGACCTCGCTATCTCAACCACTGTACTCTTAAATATTGCAGTACAGCATCAGCCATAAACTATAGCACTGTCAACCTGATTACTTCTGACCCGTTCTAAGTCTACTGCTGCCACCATAATTTGTGTCATTTTGTGAACGCTCACTAATTCTGTGGCTGCCCCAACAGTTTAAAACTAATCAAGTACAGTATTATTGTTTTAATTTTTTTCAAAATTGCGTATGTTAGCATTGCAAACTACTGTGGGACTGGACCTCAGATACTGTGGGACTGGACCTCAGTGTGTGAAAAACAGATGTGCTGACTTAAATCTTAAACTGTAAATCATAAATCTTATGGCGCGATGAACTCTCCCTCCTGGTGTACTGTGAGCTCAGAAGAAATGTAAAACGTGCTTAACCTCAGAGATAGAAAATAAATTGGAGTATTCAAATTATTATCAGTTTGCCTGGAGAAAACATTTATGTTTTAACATTATAAATTATGTTTCTTTTGGATTTATACTGAAACACTATGTTGGGGCAATTTATTTCTTCACAGTTTTGCTTTCCTTACTGGATGAGAGTTCAAATGTTAAGAGTTGGGAAGGGTGATATTCGGAGAGACACCTTGAAGTATTTCTTTACACAGAAAATAATTTACAGCTCAAATTGGTTACCAGAAAGGAGGATAGAGGCCAGTACCCTGGACATATTTTGATAAATTGTTGGATGCTGTATGGGAAAGCAGTAAGGCAATACTGGAAGGATGAAATTAAATGGCCTGAGGGAGTTTTTCTATCCATACCTCGTGTGATTTTATTACCGGGGGAGAGAAAATAATTAATTTGCTTCTTTTTTTTCATAATTTATAATTTTTATCAGTGCTTAACATATATAATGATTGACATTGAGCGGGGGGAGTGAAACATTTAAAGATCTTCACTAATGACCAAGCGAAAATGTACATTTTTAGGAGTTGGGGAAGGAAATGTCAAGGATAGGGTTCATCATAATGGAATACTCAGCCATTGACATCGGAGCACAAGACCAATAGATCAGAATTGGAAATTATGGACTGGAGTATGAAGCTGAAGAAGATTGCCTTGGTAGTGTTGGCCGAGAACTGGCGTACAATTTGAAACTCAATCCAAAAGGAGCAAATCAGGTTTGGTGAGGGCAAGTGTAATGGATGTGGGGAGACTTGTGCGGGAGAAAATTTCAGTTGTGGATTTCAAGATCAGCTTTTTTGGAGAGCCCAGCTCAGGAGGCTAGTGACGAGATCCTTTGTGAAATCTATCCTTGAGGTGGAGAAAGCAAAAATAGCGGCTACAGCAGCAGGGGAAGTGAGGTAAGTGAGGATATGGATAGGGTTCCAGAGGTGGCAGGAGGAATCTGGTTTCGAAAGAACTGTTGGAAAGTTTAGCTGCAGAGCAACACAATAACTAAGAATTATCTTTATATTTGATCGAGCGCCTTTCACTTCTAAATATTTTACAAGGATTTATTGTAAATGTAGCAACTGTACATTTATAACTGAGCAGTAGCCAAGTTATGCACAGCAATGTCAGACAAGCATCTGTGAAGTCAATGACCAGTTTTATTTGGTGGATTATTAACCAGAACATCAAGATAAAAATTGTAATAGTGAGGATATGTGATTTATTGCTCTACATTGTGTGGGAGATTGGGTGGGGGGATGTTTTCATGGCTGCAACTATACTGCAGCTGAATTGGTCGTTCACTTCATGGCTGTTTATGGAACATTGCTGTGTGCAAATTGGGTGCCGTATTCAATTCACCTACAAATACAATTACTGCACTTCACAGAAATTTCCTGTGAAGCACTTTTAGACTTTGTTACAAGTGCTATATTGAAACGCATATTGTTATTTCTTATTATTTTCATATGCTTATTCCTCATATAGCCTGATGTGGTTTTGTTTCATTTTGGTGATTCAGTGAGCATCATATCCCCCAGAAAGCTCTTTTCTGCTGAAACGAAGATTAAACCTGAGCAGTGTGCTCACCAAAGCAGAGAATTGTTAACAATTCCACTCCTCAATGTGCATGTTTAGTCGTGACATTTTAATGAGACGAAACCGGCAGCATCCATTTGTTTATTCAGCATTTTCAGCTAGCGTAACGTTTACTGAGGTAAATGCAATGAGGTGACATCTGTTGTACTATTTTATTTGGGAGGTTTATAATAGTTGGGAATATGACAATGGGATATGTGAATCGAAAGGTCCTCAAAATAATTAATCCAATGCCAGTATTCTAACAAATAGTTGTTTCTCTGAATGCTCTGTTAATTCATCGACAGGACTTGGAAAGGCAGACCAGCCACTGGAGGCAGGGCATCATCCCACTCAGCTCTTATTAACCCGCAAGCCAAAGCCATAATGGGTAGGACAAGCTGGACAAGCAGTGGGAAAGTTTGCCAGACAGCAGTTTGAATGGCAGCTACGCGGTTTTAGCTGGTTAGATCCAAGCAGTAACCTAACTGCACACTCTGGGATCCCCCAAGCCTTGGCTCTTGCAAACCTATGCCTAATGTGGAGCTTCTGTGGCTCAGTGGTTAGAGCACTTGTCTTGCAAGCTGGGGAGACCTGTGTTCGAATCCAGGCAGGTCAGGGCGAAACCTTAGGCAAGTTTCCTTACTCCACATGCCTAATAATAATCCCTCCAAAAAAACACAATAATAAAATTGGTCATTTCAATCCACGACTGTGTGTGGGACACTGCTGTGTGCAATTGGCTGCTGCGATTCGCCCACAAATATATAGTCAAATTCACTTTACAGTATATTCTGTGAAGCGCTTTGGGACGTTGATAAAATGTGGAAAGCGCTATATCAAATGCAAGGATTATTATTATTATTATTACTATCCAGGATTAGGTAGACTCTCCAGGGAGAGAGTGTGGCATTCCTTTCCATATCTCTGGAATTTCCATGTGCAGTTGGGATACATGGAAACCTCAGTTTGGTTTGGATACTCTTAAGCATGGTCATGGGTTTCCACAAGTGTCAGACACCCGGCTGACCAAAAACAATCTGTTAGTCTAATCCGAAATATGGCAGAAGAAAAACTGCTCAGTTAAGTTTTATTGAAGCTAATTCAAATGGCCACGGCTGTTTTTATATCTATGGTGCTGATCTACAATGAGTGGTTTGTGACAGATCACATAGAGCTCTGTTACTAAAGTAACAATGTCATAAAACCATCCGCATTCACTGCAGATCTGTGATGATCCAGACACAAAAGCAGTTCAATTAATTGGGATAGTGTGATGATTGAAATTTAAGATCCAGTTTGTGTTGTACATTTGTTTCTCAGTTTACAAAGTTTATCTCTGCTGATGGATAAGGTCTAGATGCTGCATTAGTTATTTCAGTTCCAGTTAAGAGCAAAGAAACAGTGGATATGACCCACATGAAGGAATGCCTGTGGATGTACAATTGGGTATTAATCTGTAGGGATTTTTAAATGGGATTCCATTATGAATAAAATCAAAAGTACATCAAATTGAAGCCAGAGGGAATTGAACTGGTCTGAAGTTCCCCTGGGTAATGCACATGTGTACCTGCAGGATCTCTTATTTATGGATTTTAGAAGCAACATAGAAATCGATAATGCACAAGGAGATTATTTGACCCATGGAGTCTGCATCGGTTCACAGAACAAGGAGATCAATTTAATCCTACTGCCCTACCATATCCCTATCCCCTGCATTCCCTTTCATCTATATTGAAATATTGTCTACTTCCCTCTTGAAAGCCTCTGTGGACTGTGCCTCGAACCACCAGGGCATTCCATGTGCCAACCACTCTGGGTGGAAAAACAAAATCCTTCTTGTTGAATCCTGTTATGAATACCCTCATTGTTGATTTTACCTCATGCTTTCAGTGTTATGGGGTATTACTGTTATCTACTGACCAAAAGAGGTCCTCTACATACAACGATCCGTGCCACACCAAACTCACAAGACCCTCCCAGGACTTCACAGCCTGTCCACCTGCCAAGTGTCCGTCACCTTATTTTTTTACAGCCACTTGGCCTGGGACACTATAACTTGGTCTGCTCTAGATGTCCTGAAGTGCTCGATGTGAAACCTGTGAAAAACTGATCAAAGAAAAACTGGAATGCTTTTGGAGTATTCTGTGTGAGGAAGAAATTTGTTGTGAGCCAGGAAAGTAAAGAGACCAACGGAAGTGCTGTGAATATAAGTACTTGCATTCCTTGTTACCTTTCTCCTGGGTTACCTGATGGACAGGCCTGAACTGTCAATCAGTGGTCTAAGTTCTGTTGCCCCTTGAAGTGGGCCCCACTTCGCGTAGTTAGTAAAAATTTATAGTGAATATCATCAGCATTTTGCTTGATGCCAAAGATAGTGTTATTTGACAAATGCTACCAGGGCCTTTCAGATTCAGCAAACGTTTGCATTTCTCTCCCACATCAAAGCTCCCACCAATGTCTTTATAAAGAATTGAGAGGACAAGTGAAACCTTGACAGACAAACTAATAGACAAGGCGAGTAATCTCTCAGATTCTGATCCTTTGAAGCTGAGACATGACCTAAAAAGGCTCGCTCAAAGGATCCAAAGTAAAATAACTATAAATGAAAAAAAATCTGAATTTCGTGCAGGTAATTCACTGTAGTAAATGCCTCCAATCCTCCAAGGAGCTGTATTACTCCTTGCCTCCTCTCGACTGGCTTCTGTCAGGTACAAAGAAAAACAAGACTGACAAAGTCTGACGTCCCTGGCTAGATGGGGGTGGACACATCACTTAACCTCACTGAGGCAAACTCCCAAACTGACTTTGAGATGGGTTTTCCATCTTTATCTTGGTTAACAATCCTCTACGTTGGTCTCATATTCACTTTGTGGACTGAATTGCCTGCCCTGTTTTCCCACAGAAATGGAAACAACACTGAACAGATTTGCATGTCGTAACATAATATAAACACAGGTTGTTGACATTGCTCCATTCGGTTGGACTTATGGACTCATTTAAAATTGCATATTCGGTTGTTTCCGAGGGAAAAAAGTGAAATAATGCCTTCAAAAGTTAAACATAAAAAGCAGTCACTTTCTCTATTTTTCTCTCCCGAACTCCCCCAGGGATCACAAGTAATGTTGTATTTGTACATGAAGCTTCAAGGTCTTTCAGGTGGTGAAAAAGAAAATGAATACAGAGACAATGTGATTTTTTTGTAATTATTTTTGAAGAAGTAATTATTCTAGATTGTGTTTTAGAATAAAAACATTAACCATACCATATGTATTGGTTGATGGTGAGTCAGGAGCCGTAAATTGTAAATGCAGTTGACTGGCTGTGGTGACCTCATTCAACAAAATGCAGACAATAAAAGCTTCAAAATTATTTCTAGATGGGAGATGAGATACAGATTTCTGTAGCCATTAAAGCTAATCAGCATTAAATTAAACCGACAAGAACATAAGTATGATTTATTAACAAATCACATTTAGCTGTTGAAATGAATATGCCTTTGTGATCATTAGCTTTAATCAGTCTGTCTGAAGTTATTACATTTTTTCAAATTGCCGATTACCACGAAAAGCTGTTGTTCCTGTAAGGGGAAGTGTTTCCTTTGTAGGGGAAAAAGCGCGTTAGTTTCTTCGACAATGAAGCTCTAACAGGTGGGGATTGTTAACAGGATTCGTTTCTCAGATGTTCGAAACCAGAACATCACAGCTAGAATTCCCTCTCTGGAAAGCATTTTTACATTGGATTGGCATTTCTGCGTTCCCAAGCATCGTGATTTTCCAGTTTTCTTTGTTAAGGAACTCCATTTGAAATTGCTATGTTTTAAAGTATTTTGAACTGATGGATTTTTTGATCAGAAAGTCTGTAGTCTTGACTGATAGGTTGCCTCTAGAATGACCTTTACTTAGTCTTGTGGACTGAATCAGATTGAGCCATTGGTATGGAGCCAGACATTTTTTTTCTGCAGAAAGAAATCCAATCCAATCTGATAGAATCGTATATCTGACAGAAACAAAAACCTTAAATGTACAATACCATATTGCATTGGCTATTATTCAGTCTTTCACTAATTTGCATTTGCAAAGTAGTATTCTACAACATAAATAGCATAATTATAAATGCTGTGACAAAAAATTATATCTATCATGGCCTTGGTACTGCACCGAACATATGTCAGAAACTGCTGATCTATTATGTTGTACTTCTATACATTATCTAAATGAATCTGATTCATTATTTCAGAGAACATTTTCTCTTGGCGCAGTGAGGGCTTGTTTGTATTCATGGGTCACAAATGTTACCACGCAAGGTCAGTGACCTTCAGGAGACGGGAGAATAGTCAGCTCTCGTGCCAAGTGTTTTCATTACATATTCTCTGTTTCCTGTATTAAATATTGATGTTACAAAGCTCCAGTGGGGGAAACCAAACGTAATTTATTCCAGAGGACCTTCTTCCAATCTAGAAAGAGATCAATGCTAATATAATGAAAAATATTGAGACTTGTATTGAGAATATTGATAGCTCATCTTGTGTGGTAAGATAATATGGGAGGAGAATGGCTTGCAATTTTTACATAGGAACTTCTACAATATCTCTTTAATACCTTTCGGTTTAAGAGAAAATCGGTATCTATTATAAAGTCCTTTTTTTTCTACATATGAGTAGCTATAATCGTAGACCCTTTTGTCAGCGCAGGCCAGATTTTTTTTTGCTTGTGACTCTCACAGCATGATTGATGTACATATTTTAAATAGAAATCCACTGTAGCGATCAGTGCACCTATAATTACTCAATTCAGATAAGGGAAGCTCATGGAACCACTCAGTTCAGTTTAATTTTTACTTGTATTGAAATAGTAGTGGGTAGCTCACTTTTCATTCAGTAACGGTGTTTGTTCTATTGAGACAGAACATAAACAGATTAATTCTTTGATTTCAATAAATTTTTTCTTCTTGTATTTGTGTATTGTATTCCATATAAACTACAATGAACCTGATTTGCAGATAGCTTTGTCTGTCTGCATTAGTATCCACATTAGGTTTTATGCTCTAATGGAAGACATTTACAGTTCATAGCATCAGACAATCATAGAATTATATAGCACAGACGGAGACCAATCGGCCCATCGTGTCAGTGCTGGCACTTTGAAAGAGTTGTCCAAATTAATCCCACTCTCTCCCCATTGCCCTACAAATTTATCCTCCCCCAAATATCTATCTGCAGAAGAAACATGGTTTGCAGTCACCGTTGTCCTGAATAGTGAGGTGCCTGGTTTACTGGGGCGAACAGCCTATCTTTTAAGATTGACAATGAAAGAGATTGTGGGCAAATGTGCCCACAATTGTGAGGTAGTTGGATTACTGAAGTGACTGCAAGCCAGGTGAGATTTATATAGTTATATTTTTGATGTTTATTCTCTGAGATTTTCCAGGCTTAGTTTACTCAGTTTGCATGTTGTAAGCGAAGTGCTAGAGAATGCTTGAGCTTTTAAACTACTCCACCTCCTCATGCGGCACCTGAGTTTATGGGATACATTAGCTCTCTTACCTCTGAGACTTAGTCAAACCAATTTGCTGAAAAGTCTCTCTTTGTCAGGTTAAATACGCCAAGGGAAATAAATGTGATGATCTTTGCTCCTGTTCCCTGCACGAGTGAGTCAGGGGATTGAGCTGCCACAATCAAGCTCAGAATGGTAAAGGAAATAACCCATGTGATAAAAAGGTTTGGAAAATGGGATGGTGAAATAATGCTGGGAAAGATTGGTTCAGCGTAAACAAGACATGTACGATAGAAGCTAACATGAAGAAAAGTAAATAGAAAGAAATGCTTTGAAGAAAAATCTGGGTTGGAAGCGAAACGCAGAATAGAATCAAAAAAACAAATGATAAAAGGGAACAGAGACTCCGCAGTTCGAGAGAAAACATGAGAGAGAAGTATTTTTACCTATTTCTCTATTTTGCTAGAAGCTCTTAGTTGAGGGAACATCAAAGCTCATTTCTGCTCTGCTGCAGACATCACATTTCTGGGATGTGTTTCAAAGTAATTATTAAAATAATGATAACCTTGTACAGTCGTTACTTTTCCAGCTATGATTGCCCTACTTTTTATGGTTTAGTTTGCAATATTGAAAAGATAGCTACACATCATCTGAGTGTGGAACTTGTCCTGGTGTATCTCTGAGCCAGTTGTTCCTCAGGGAGACAGAGCTTTGTGGCTGCAGCACTTGCCTGTAACTTAGTGGTTAGAGCACTGGCCTGTAGCTTAATCGTTAGAGCGCTCGCCTTGAAAGCGAGAGGACTTGGGTTCAATTCCCATTTCGCCCACAAAATATGCAATCAGTTCACTTTAAAGTATATTCTATGAAGCGCTTTGAGACATCCAGATTCTAGTGCTGTAAATCAACTGATGTTATCCAGCATATACAAATTTTCAATAAACGAGGCAATAAAAAATTTCAGGAGCTGTTATTGAAGCTTTATTTGTCACGAGCCTGCCAATATTAAGCAATTATAATTTTATTGGATTTAATGGCAATTTTGTATCAAGCTTCTAATGCATTGTCCTGTAGCTCAGTGGTGAGAACACTCGCCTCACGAGCAAGAGACCTGGTTTCGATTCCAGGCAGGGTAAAACCTTGGGCAAGCTTCCCTACTCTGCACGCCTGATAATAATCTCTTAAGAAAAAAAAGATTAATCACTTCAATCCACAACTGCTTGTGGGACACTGATGTGCGCAATTGGCTGCCTCTTTCCACCCATAGTCAAACAGTCAATTCATTTTGCAATGTATTCTGTGAAGTGCTTTGAGACGTTTAGAAGGCTTGCAAAGCGCTGTATCAAATGCAAGGATTATTATTCTACCACAGTACACTCAAACAAAATTGTACCAAAACCTAATTGCTCAATGAATACGTGCACTGCAAAAAGCAGGAAGGTACCAGCCTACGAACAACCAGCTGATCTCACAGTGGGTCAGCTATAGTGAGTGCCTCCCCTGGCTGGAGAGAGGACAGTCAGAGGAAGCATTTACTGTAGGTGTAGATAATCACTGAATATCGAACGTAGTTTGTTCCATATCTAGTGATTGTCTACAGGAACTCTGTAGAGTGGAATGTTGCATAACCACACACCAGCTGTCTGCACTTCTGATCATCTGCTTTGGAAACTTGCCTAGGTCAGGGAGAAACCTTGGGCAATTTTCCTTACTCCACTTGCCTGATAATAATCCCTCAAAAAACAAACAATCGTAAATTGGTCATTTTTCATGACTGTTTGTGGGACGCTGCTGTGCGCAATTGGCTGCCGTGTTTCGCCCACAAATATACAGTCAATTCACTTTACAGTATATTCCGTGAAGCGCTTTGAGATGTCTAGAAGACGTGAAATGCTCTACATTAAATGCAAGGATTATTATTGGGTTGCAGAAATATTTTTAATCGCATGTATGTGCATAAGCTTTCCAAGTTCCCTGTTTGTTTTCGAACTTTGCAACAGCAGCAGGAAGTGGAGCGATCCATCCCCAAAAATACATCATTAGAGAGCAAGGGATATACACACACACCGTAAAAACCAAATCCTCTGGTAAATACAAGTTGGTGTTTTCATACCCACAATGTTACTGCTGTTTTGCGTATGCAGATATTAGATTTGCGAAGTGTGTATGAATGCCAGAGTTGTGTATGATTTCATTGAACACACACAACCCAACCTTGAACCAATGTCCAGTTATTATGTTTGGGCACTGAAACAATGGTTGAATGGTAACCTTCTGTGCAGAAAAATAAATGAATCGTATATTGGCCTATTTACTCAGGTATTTAATTATATAATTGCAAATTTAGCTTGTTTTATCTATGTCAAAATAATAATACGTGTTTTTTTTCCCTGTATTTAATTTAAATTCCCTCCTCGTTGGCCTTCCTGTTTCTTCCCTTCACAAGCTGCAGATCATCCAGAACTGTGCAGCTCATGTCCTCGTCCGCACCAAGCTCCGCGACCACATCAGTCCCAGTCTTGAATCGAATTCAAGATCCTCGTCCTCACCTTCAAGGCCATCCACGGTCTTGCCCTCTCCTACCTCTTTTAACTGCTGTCCCCCTATGAACCCCCCTGCCCATTCTGTTCAGCGGGCTCCTGCCTGCTCCATGTCCCCCACCCGACCCACCCTACCATCAGCGGACAGATTTCAGCCTCTCTGCTCCCACACTCTGGAACTCCATCCCACAGTCCCTTCGCCTCGTTCCCTCCCTCTGCTCCTTCAAGGCTAGCCTCAAAACTCTTTTTCAACCATGCCTTCTCCTGCCATCCCAACTCTCTCCCTCCCCTCCTAACTCTCCTGCCCCTCCCCACTGCCCTGCCACTCTCCCTTGCTTGGGTCCCGTCCTGACTGTTCAGAGCCTTGGGACTTCCTCCCGATGTGAAAGGCGCTCTATAAGTGTAATTTTGTTGTTTTTGTTATTGTTGTTGTCTTTACTACACGCGTCTTACTTTGGAAATCTGCATATGTTCTCTGAACAAGCATCTGTTTTCCCCTTTGATAATATATCTTGTTCAGCCTGAATACAAATGTAGCTGATACTTGTGAGATAAAATCCCAAGTAGTCCTGTGCTTTTCAAATCAAGAGGATGGCTGATGGAATGCGACAAGTTTTGTGATTTTCTCCCCTTCACTGTTTCATATTTACTTTTAGATTCCTGTAATAGCTATGTTCATGTCTGTAAGCCCATTTTCTGCAGCAACTATTGTTTAAAGGCAGGAAAGCTAGCTGGAAACATTGATGAAACGTTTAATCTGACCCTTCCAACCTGGCTTTGAATCCGGTTGACACAAAGGAGGGATGAATGATGTCTCTGTTTGATACGTGTAAAATGAGTTTTGGGAGGTCTCCATTCGGTCTTCACAACTGGCATGAGTTTGTCAATCTCACTGAGAGAGATATAAATGTCGGGAGTTTAGGGCATCGAAAAGGTTATACGGTGCTGAAAACAGTACTCTCCAGCACACCTGTCATTCACGTATATTGAATTGTGTGTGTGCGTAGAGGTGTATGTGTTAGGAAGGGGGGAACTAAGGGAACTCACATACTCCTATGTTCAGCCAGTCAGTATTTGTGTTAAAGAAAAAGAGAACTGTACTGTATTTTTGAAACCTCTGTTTTGACTATTAAAACTGTCGTTACCTATCAATTGGTTTTGTTTGATATAGCATCTTATTATTCCTTTAAGAAATCTCAAAGTGCTTCACAAGCACTCATGTAAAGTGTCATTTGGACACAGCAATGAAGTGAATGGCCAGTTTGTTTTCTGCAGGATTGTGAGCCCGGTCACCGAGAGACACTCCCTTCGCTTTTCGATACTGGTACGATTATCCAAATCAGACTGTTGAGTTGCACAAATGTATGGTACTAACACATGGAAATTCTCCTGCATTTTGGAATGGATTGCACACTCCTTCCAATTATAATCCGTGCACAGTATTTGACGTAGCGCCTGATCACATCTTTGAGACATCTCAAAGCACTTTGCAGAATATTCTGATTCCGGTGAGTATTGTGCATAGGTTGGCAAAGCACTCCGAGCTCCAGTTTGATCTATATTTATTACTGCAAGTTATAGTTCCACAAAGAGGGAAAGAGCTCAGTATAAAAACGAGAGGGCTGATCAACCTTGAGCACCTTCTCCAAGACACCGAGGAGCAGTTTTAACCGAGGAGAACAAAACCATAATGTTTCGCTAATCATGCCAGAAGCCGTGTGAGTAACTATCAATTCAAGCCCCAATATGAAGAACATTGCTAATGTGACGATCCTGAAGCAATTTCCTCTCTTTATTTTCCCCACGGAGTTTGTACAATCCATTCTCCGTGTGATAAAGTGTGTGGTGTACTACCTCTGTCCAATAGCAGTGAGTATCTCACACATAAAATTGCTCACCGCTCTATTGATTTAGTGAAGCATGTGAGGCACAATGCTGTCCCTCTATAAATCATATAAGCATGTCGTTCCCTGTGGTAGCTCAATTAGATGCTGTATCGGATTATGGAATAAATAAAAACCTTGGATGTCTCCGGGTTGGACTTTATACTGTATTTGTCTGATTGCAGTCTGCTGGAATTAAATATGAAGAAAAGCTCCACAAGAAAATAATAAATCCATTACATTTGATATAGGAAGTGCCATTCATATAAGGAAAGGCTGTAAAGCGAAGCCTCTTTATATTTTATGGATGGATCTGGCAGCTCATTTGTACATGGCAGTATCCTGCAAATAACAACAAAATTACATTGATAGAGCGCCTGTCACATTGGGAGGACATCCCAGCCTTGAAGTCAATGACCAATCTTATTTGGGGGATTATTGGCCAGGACATCACGAGAAACTCACTTCTCTTTTCGAGCTCTGCCGTGGGACCTGTAGCCTGAACAGACAGGTAGACCTCGAGTGCACATCTCATCCGAAGGTCGGCAACTCTGACAATGCGGCATACTTTCCAAGACCTGACCTGGGGTCTAAATAAGCAACCCTCTGACTCACAGTGAGAATACTGTACTACCAACTGAGCCGGGCTTTCACACTTTTACTCAGTTGTTGCTTGAATTTATCTGATGTGATATTTTTCATTTATCTCCCCCATCAGTTTTTGATTTGTAGTCTACTGCAATTTATTTACTGTATCTGGAAGTTTCCAGAAGAAAACAAAACTCTTTTGGGGCACGTCATCTGCAAAAATTGGATAAGATATTGTGACACAGTTTTAAAGAGGGCAACGTAATTTAGAACTAAATTAGAAAAACATGTCATTTTCTATTCACTTTAGTCATATTTCACATTGCAAAATTGCATTATATTTTATCTCCAAAGCTCTGCTATATTAAGTTGTATTAAATAAAAATTGATTTGCAAAATTGCTTTTATTTTACTGAATCTAACGATTAATATTGATTCAGCAGTCATCTGTAGCCCCGGTACATGTAAATGCCTTTCCTTTCACTCCATGTGAAATATTTGGAAGTGGTTATCTTCTTCCAATTTTATTCAATTTCCAATAATATCCCAGATAAAAATTGTTAATTTGCTTCAAGGCTGTTTATATGTTGCTGCTGTGTACAAATCAGCTGCTGCATTCGCTTACAAATACAGCCATTACACTTCATAGTAATTCATGTATAACACTTTGCAACATTTCAATGACGTAATAAGAAGCTTCATGAAATGCCAGGGTCATTATTATCAGTTAAGAGTGGACCTCTGATTTCATTCACTTATTGAATCCTTTGGTATTGCAATTATTAGGATAAATGTTTTGTTAAGTGTATATTAGGTGTGAACAATATTTGTATCTTGGAAGATTTGAAGGGCAATTTCTGTGATAATTATATTGAGTAGAGCCATGGGATCTTTCAAGTACACTGGAACAAGCAGATGGGACCTTGGTTAAAAGTCTCATCTGAAGGACTGCATCTTGACAACGCAGCACTCAAAGACCTGAAGTGGAACCTTAACACACAATGTTCTGTTCAGAATGAGAGTGTGGATTGTGAATCCACATACGATATAATGGGGATGAATAAGTAATAAGAATCCCCGCATTTGATTTTGAGCTGTACACATCTTCTAGACGTCTCAAAGCGCTTCACAGAATATACTGTAAAGTGAATTGACTGTATATTTGTGGGCGAAATGCAGCAGCCAATTATGTGTGCACTGCAGTGTCCCAAAAACAGTCGTGGATTGAAGTGACTAATTTATTATTGATTTTGTTTCCTTGAGGGATTTTTATCAGACATGTGGTAAGGAAACTTGCCAAGGTTTCGCACTGCCGGGATTCAAACCCAGGTCTCTCGCTGCTCAAATGGGGCCTGCAGTGTAAATAGCTACAGCACCAGAGAAAGTGCCTTGGGCCACAAAGTGTGTCTTGCACAGGGAGCCTCATGACTGTCATGTGAACTCTCTGGATTGTACAGATGTTTTCGATAACTTTCAATGAAAACATTTTTTATTTCTCCATGACCAATGTTATAAGCATAGTTGATTTAATTTAAATTTAAGTGTGCTGATATGTGGATATCTGCTCAGGGGTATCTGCTTTGCATAATGTAATCGGCTGTGAGTAGCAAGATGAACTGCGCCTCGCTCAATGCACAGAACCACCTGCATTTCTGCTCCATGAATAGTGTATGATGACTGTCTGTTTCACTTTGATATAAATAATTTGGAAAATGAACCTGTGGAAATTACTGAATCTATCAGGATGTCCTGGTATAACACATGTATAACAATAAGAGTGGCTATTGGTGCTGGTAAAAATGATAGCAATATGAATAACCATGTGATCCATGGAGTTAGTTTAATTAATTTGATATTGAATATCAATTACTGACACAGACGTGTTTGGCTCTATCTACTTATACTATTTTATCTTAATGCCTGCCAGTGCGATCTGCCACGTTTATCCAGAGAATGCTCGTATCATGTCCAGGAATCACCACAATTCATTTTAGAGCTCTTCTGGTATCATCATGTTTTTACGCGACAAATTTAGTACAACCTGAACACTTATTAAAATTTACTTACTGAAATTTAGAAGTTATTCAGGTCTCACTTGCAGGACACATTCACATATTCTATGCGATATTGACATATTGCATAGAATTTATCTTTCTAATTTTTCTTTGTAAAGTCATAGGTTTCCTGCATGAGTTTAAATCATAGATATAAAATATATTGAAGGCATCATTGAGCTTTTTATTGTCTCTGTTAACTGCAGCTATCATTGAGAGATCAAGTCTCAGTACATATTTCAGTAAAATAATATGCAGGAGTATCAATTGGAAAGTGGTCAGAAACACAAAACATTTTTTTACAATATCGAGTTATCTCTTAGGCAGGTTTGGTCAACTTGGCATTAAGATTTTTCCCTCGACTTAAATAACTTGGTTTAAATTAATTTCATTGCATCTATAAAATGCACAAAATGCAGTCAATTCCATTTATATGGATTCCTGTAGCTTAGTGGTTCAACTCCCAGTCAGGGCGAAACATTGAGCAAGTTTCCTTACGCCTCTGTTCTGAATTGGGTGAACTGTGTTAATTGTAGTTTTTCTACACTTACAGAAAACAAAAGTAACTGAAATGTAATAACTCAATTTGATCATTCTTTTTAAGCTGCCAGCTGTTTAGACCTGTGAGACAATAAATGTTCTCACTCCTAGAATCATTATAAAATGATATACTGTCAATTTTAATTGATTTAAAAAAATCTCCATTTTATTTGATCAGTTTCACACTACAGTAGAAACCTGTTTATCTGGCACCTGCAGGACCTGGCCAATGCCGGTTAAAGCGCCTGCCGGATATTCGGGCGGCCCGCGGCCGAAAACCCACTACAAAAAAATTAAAGTTATTTTAACACACACCGTACACACCAGACTAAGTAATAACAGATAATAACAGAATATTGTATTGGTACTTATTGTTAAACCTACTCTCTTGCACTTCTCACCTTTACTGATTGAGGTTTACAGTCCAGCGATTCTTTTTTAAATGGAGGACGCCAAGCGGGTGAAGAAAAAGGGCTGCTAGTAAAGTTGCGCGACTTTGCAAGCCGAAGCTCTAGACTCTTACTAGCGGCAAACCAAAATACTGCACCTACCTGCGCGACAATGTGGGTTATCGGCGAGTGTTATCGGCTTGCCGCTAGTATGACTTTAAAATCGCGCTCTGTTTTGTTTCACCCGCTTGGCGTCCTCCATTATAAAAAGAATTGCTGGACTACAAACCTCAACCACAGCATCATGGCTTCAAGTGCAGCATCTACCAGCAAAGGTGAGAAGTGCAAGAGAGTAGTTTTAACAATAAGTACCAATACAATATTTTGTTATGTTATTATTTATGCATTTACAAATGCTCCACTACTATTGTTCCGGATAAGTTCCGGTTTATCGAATGAGGACTTTTTTTTGGCGTGCCGGTTGTATGGAAATGCCGGTTCATCGAGTCACAGATAAACGGGCTTCTACTGTACTTCACTTTCTGCCAAGACTTAAATGTACATACTCAGACCCTGCTGTGGTTCAGTCTGCTAGCTTTAGGGGAGAGTTGGACTTGTGTCAATTACTAATTCAACCAGACTTTAAATTGTGTCAATTCCAATTTCCATTAAGCTGGTACAATATAAGTGTGCTCAAACTCTTGATTTTGAAGTGCCTGAGGCAAAATACAATCAGGATATGGATCACAGTGGTATAGATGGACTTTTGCTAAACTACAGACAATATTTGGTATCAAATTTATGTTGACCTAGTGATTTTGGTGCTAGATTGTCAGTATAACAACAAATTCAATTGTATCCTTGGTAATGATTCAAACTCACTGTCTTCAGTGGGTGAATGGCAGCATTTGTAGTTAATAATCATAGACACGTACGCGAATGTATTCTTGATGAAAAAGTATACCTTTAATTTATTAAAAGCAGCGTAGGTATGTTGCTGATGTGAAAGGTGCTATACAAGTGTAATTTTGTTGTTGTTGTGTTAACCCAAGTTATTTTTCCAAGGTTATCAGCCTTTCCCCCTCCACCAGTAAAACTTGGAGGTGGACTTGCCTTTAATTTCTTATTACTGATATTAAATAGTTTGCATAAAAGCGGCTTGATATGTAGAATTACCAATTTAGTTTCAAGCATAAACTTCATACATCTTCCTCCTTGTTTTCATCTGAGTGGCCAATATTAGAATTGCCCCCCAATTCGTTTGACCTTGTTCATACAACCTTTCTAATTGGACCATGTTGAAGCTGATGATCAGCTTGCTTTCAGGTCTCCAGTTCTACTGTTGAGCTACCTGCTCCCTCATTAGGAGAAGGTGCTGCTCTAAGTCTGGTCTCTCCACAAAATGGTTCACATTTCAAGACATGCACCCTAGTTGAGATAATTGAACAGCTGCGTTCAGTTCCTGGCTTGGCCACTGTGTCATCTGGCACTGTGGGTGAAGCTCGAGCATTTTTTGGGCTCAGTGCTGTCAGTGTTGTGTTGACAGCACATCTGGTGTATGGGGGCAGGGCTACCCAAGCCATTTCTAGGGTAGGTTCTAAATACCGGCAAACTCTGAAATCCAGGAGGTGAGTGGGCCCCAACCTGCCAGATTATCAAGGTTTTACTGTAATCATTTCTTCATTAGTCCGCCTAGTCTCCATTAGTCCGCCCCTCATGAGCTCCAACTGATCCAAAATGTTGCAACCCATACTACCTTCTTCACCACTCTCCGCACATGCAACATGGCTGCCCACTCCTCTTCCTCCCCTCTTTGCTCCAGGCTCCTGCACATCCCCGATCCCCACCGCTTCACCAGTAGCAGCTATGCCTTCAACCACTTTACACCCCAAAACTGTGAAGTTCTCTGCCTTGCCTGTTTTCATAGCACACCCAAAGACTTTCCTCGTTGATCATGTCTACGGTCATCTCCCCCATCTCCTCAGCTGAGCTTCAAGCACTGCCACAGTTAGGAGTGCTATGACTCTACCCTGTGTGAAGGGCACTATCTAAATGCAAGTTGTTGTTGAGCACACTGACTCCCATCAACTCTGAAAATCAACCTCAAGATCCTCATCCGAACCCCGCAAATTCCTTCACATCTTACATCTCTCCGCATTTGAAATATTTTCCAGTTTTGTTTTCATAACCTCTACTCTTCTAACTCTGACCTACTGTTCACTCCTCACTCCACGTACCTTTAGCCCACGTGCCTCTGCTCTGTGGAATGCTCTCCCAGAATACTTGCATATTCTTGCCTTGCAGCTTCTTTGTTCACCCTTTAAACCCTCTTCAAACTTTTCCTTTTTGGTCATGTCTTTTGGTCACGCTTTTCACGTTGGAGGATCATCCAAGTAAAAAGTGCCACATAAGTACGTGTTGTTGTATTCATGGACGTCCAAAAGTACACAGGCATGTAACTGCACACTTTCTCCGCATGTTAGAAAGTTATCTTTCTTACATTTTAAAAACCCTTTGGAACGAAAGTGTAAGAATGCACGGTTCCCTAAGGTGTACTTGTCTGTCGATGTTAAATTTCCAGTCTCCATCCCAGCCCAGCTCCCTCAGGCGTCGCTGTGTCAGCATTGAAAATTCCCCACATGAAATGACAAGTAGTGACAGACAGAATGTGATGTGAAACAAGTAACACGATCAAAGGAAAGGAAAACTGGTTCTGGCCAGCAGTCTGTTGTACTTTAATATCAGAATTGCAACACCCTTGAAAGGAACCCAGGAGATTTTCTGGAGCTGGATTTTTGATTGCTGCTCTTGAATTATTTCAGTTTGTACAGCACCCAGCAAAGCCCAAAGCCACGTCTTTCCATGGCACTCATGTGTAACATGACTATAATTGCACATAGTGTGTAAAACAGCTGTATTCACCGCTTTGGTATGTGACTAATGGAGGGTATTTTGAGCATTTCCTTTTTATAATACTTGCGTTGGTATTTGATGCCAGTTTTAGAAGTGCCACCTGGTATGCTAACATATATGTTTAGAGGTTATATAGAGTTTTACTGGTCCATTCAGATTGTATTACCATTTAGATTCAGAATCTTAAAAATATACTCAATATTCTCAGGGTTTTTCCTCTCTGCTCCCTTTACAGTAAATCGATTTTTTTTTCTGTGAGATGGTGTGTTCTGCCAACAAGGGATCTTATGGAAACAATAGTTTTTTTCTCTGCCCTCCACTTACATAGTGACTTATTGCATTCAAACAGCACAAACAACAACAACTTTTGATTTGTATAGCGCGCTCCACGCCGGACGGCGTCTCAAGAGCGCTGCACAACAACGGACTTCCTGAAGGTGAAGAAATTCCTGTCGATTGTGGTGATTTTTCTTCAAGGAGATACACTAGCGAGGATCTGTAAACAGACGGGGAATTAATCATTTTTCAGGAGAAATATTGGCCAGGATACCGGCCTTTTTTTGAGTCGTATCGTGGTATCTTTACAGTCCACCTGAGCAAGCAGATGGGAACATAGTTTCCAGTTGCATCCAGCAGTTTTGACACTGCAACATTTCCCCTGGTGCTACACTGGAGGATCAGTCGAAATTATGAACTCAAATTCCAACGTGGGAATTAAATCCACAACCTTCTGACACAGAGACGAGAGGGCTACCAACTGAGACAAACTCAGGCTGGCTTGTTAGTTATTATTGCTGAAGTCCTGCCAGTTGGAAAGCTTTCATTTCAGGAATAAATAACAATAGAAGACTTATTCGCCTTTTTTAGACCACGACCGTAGACCTTCCTTTTTGACTGTAGTCATGGTCACCTCCACCCCAATGATCCTGCCCTTAACTCAATGTACATAGCCTTGAACTGTCCAGCGTGAGTCACTACAAATCTGTCAGGAGTAGGTCCTGTGGCTGATTTTTCTTCTTCTGTTCAGGATCCAACGAGTTCAGATCCGCAGAAATCATGCTCAACTTGCACCGCACCTGGAATATTGCATCTGGTTCTGATCTTCTAAATGAGAATATTGAAATATTTAAGAAAGTGTACGAATAACTAAATCTTGGAGTCTGTTGACTCAATGCCAGTATCTTAAATGCAATCAGGGATTCTACCCTATGCTATATAAATTAAAGTTGTCATCGTTGTTATAAATAAGTTTGGCATTTTTTAAAATCTAAACAGTGTGGGGATTTTTTGATATGGAGAAAAATTAATAGCAAATTATCTTATTTTAAGAATTCCTTTTTTTTTGCTTTATATTAGGACAACCTGTCCTGAATCTGTGCCACCATTAGTCTGAGGCAGGTGTGAGGACTCTTCCATTTATTCTATCCCTGAAGGAAATGACTGCCTCTGCTGAGAATCTCCTCATGATATAATGGCTGAGAATTGGCTTTGTGCAGCAATACAGACACAAGCCCACCTTGAGGACTCTGCTGCATGTTGCCACTTGTGAAATTTCACCATTTATACTCTTAGTAATTACATTTTTTCTTTATTTTCTTGCAGTTTCAATCCTGCTATTTCCTTTTTTGTCTTTGTGACTTTCGGACCATGTGGCAGTAATATACAGACTGAGAGCAGAGCCAGGAATTATGATCCTCGTTCTTTGATATTTTTACTGTTTGCGAGAAGCTATGCTGGGGCATGGCAAGGTAGCTGGCCCCCAGTGGTTTCTCTCTCGCTCTGTATTTCGCTCTGTCTTTGTAAGAAAGCATCTTCTCTCTATTTAGCACTTACCCATGGCATCGGAGTTTGGACTGTGAATTCATTAGGTGAATGTTACAAAGCTGGCTTCCTTATTAATCACATGCTTTTAAAAGCTTGCTATTCCTTCCAGTCGCCCTTGAAGAAGGGTCCTTAACCACACAAGTGCCTCGATACTCTTATTATCACTACTGGCAAGGATTTAATGTAAATCTTCTCTGAAGTTGACTGAATCCTTCTGTTGTATGTTGAGCAGAGCTCTTGCCTACAGGGAAGCCTGGGTCGGACACATTCTGTTTTAAAAATCTAAAAGCAACCGGCCAACTTCAAGCATTCACAGGGGCTCATTGTTCAAGAGATGAAGGCTTCAGCACGTTGGTGCTTTTTTTTTTCCTGTTGCCACGGAAACTCTACTGCTACGTGCCTCTCTCTGAGCCCAATGAACAAAAAAATGGAGTTCAACCTTAACTCTGTACTTGGAAGAAATAATCTGGGTTTGGGGTTGTGACGATAGTCGACTGTGCTGCAAAGGTCCAATGTCACTGTAAAAAATTGGTGAACGATGAGAGATAAAGCCTCAGGAATCATCTTCAGGTCATCCCGAGCCTGACACATGGATGTAGATTGGGTGCTGGGAGAAATTCACTTGCCAATGTTCTCCACGATTTTTTGTTACGCATCCCAGGATCATTGTCTCTCCCAATAAAATTGGTCATTCACTTCAAGGCTGTTCATGGGACATTGCTGTGTAGCGCTTTGAGATGTCCTCCAGGTGTGAAAGGCACTATATCAAATGTATGGATTGTTAGGATTCATCAGATTATTCATATAAAGTGTGAGTGTGCACACATAATCCCCGCCCTTCCCAAAAAACACATAGAAATGCACGCTACAATAAAAACATAGTAAAATAAAAGTATAGGTTGGTTGGTTGCATCGGAAAACACACAAGTCATTAATTCCACTTCACAGTAATCTCTTTGAAATGCTTTGAGGTGTTCCTTCCGATGTAAAAGGCTCTTTACTAAATGTAAGGAATATCATTGTTGTTTTGATCACTAGATCACATTTTCAGTATAATAAGGCTGGGTGTATAATGAGGCAACCCTCTACTCCTGCTTCGCGTCACTGCAACAGACTGTCTCGCGGACTCAGTGGTAGCGGTACTGTAACCAGGAACAAATGAGTAAAGTGATTCTCATTTATTCCCTCTGATGTGTTAGCAGATGGCACACAGCAAGAGTGACAAAATAATGAAATAAATAATTGTGAAGGAGTTATGTTCTACTCTTTGCTGTGTAAGAACTGACGAGGGTGATCAAACTGGAGGAAGGGAATATTGAGCAAACAAGTCATTATAGCTAGGCATATAACAACAACAACTTTGATTTATATAGCGCCCTCCACACCAGACGGCGTCTCAGAGCGCTCAATATATATCTCCTGAATACTTTAAACAATATATATTCCCATATTTTACAGTGAAATGCTTCCTTTCTCATTAATGCTGTTCCCCTCTGTTAATAGTGTTGCGTTGGACATTGAGATTAGACCTTTTACCAAACTAATGCTGCCATATTACATACTGTTGTCTCTATCTCAGTAGAGCATTTCCTGTTTTGTCACTGAATAGCCATACAAGGGCATGGGAAACCTCCATGCAAAGGTGGTACGCATATATGGAACAGGGTATGGTTTGGATGCGCATAAGTGTGACGATGGGTTTCTTCACATTTCAGACTTTCGTCAGTGACAAACAAGCTTCTGCTTTAAGTGATTTGGGAAACGCATCTCATATGAGGTATAGAAGAAGGCTTTTTGGCCAGTGTGATCTTATCTTCTGAAATTAAATGGGACTGTGATATTGTTTTATAAAAAGCTTACTGCACTGCATTGTGAACTGAGCCATTATATTGCCTGTCAGCCTGTTTAGATGGGTATTGGATCCAATTACCTGGTCTTGCAGGGAAAGTTAGAAAATTAGATTTGCCTCCGAAGATGGGATTACTTTGTTTGCTCCACATGAGGCAACTTTGTGATTTTCTCTTTCTTACAACCATACACTATTGGTTCATGCCAACATGTAATGTACATCTGAAAACAAATTAGCAGCTTCCTGTGTAACTGACAGTTCATATCAGATGAGGTTATATGGAAGACTGGAATTACTTTTCATGAAGATTTGTTGTTGTGTAGCCTTTATTATCTCCCCACACTGTCTGGGATATATTTCCCAGCTGGAAAATGTAAAATAAATGTAGGTTCTCTCTGCCTAGAAGGTTGCCTGGCTCGGGCCTGGTATCCGTTATTGTGAAGCGCTCTGAGACGCCGTCCGGTGTGAAGGGCGCTGTATCAATCAAAGTAGTTGTTGTTTGCCTATCTGATCTTCAACATGAGGTTTGCTTGCAGAGGAGCTGGTTCACCATCAGTGATGGAGGCAAGCAATATAAAACTCAGTATTTAAGTAGCTGTTAATCCGATTGGATTTCAGATTGTTTTTCACTTATTCTTACTGAGGATTGTGCTTATCTAGGCAGCATCTATGGAGACAGGAAAGTGAGTCAACGTTTCGGGTCTATGACCCTTCATCGATTCTGATGAATTATGTCACAACCAAAGTTAGACAGCCCATTTGACCTCATCCTTGATGAACACTCACTTTATGGTCTTCCCATTACAACATGAACTGATTTTTAAATGATTACTAGGATGGTGCCAGGATTGAGGGACTTCAGCTATGAGGAGAGGCTAGATAGGCTGGGGTTATTCTCTCTGGAGCAGAGAAGATTGAGGGGAGACCTAATAGAGGTTTATAAGATCATGAGGGGTTTCGACAGGGCAAATAGAGAAAAACTATTTCCACTCGTGGGTGAATCTGTGACTCGTGGTCACAAATTTAAAATAGTTTCAAGGCGAAGTAGAGGGGAGCTGAGGAGAATTTTTTTCACTCAGCGAGTTGTTGGAATCTGGAATGCATTGCCTGAAAAGGTGGTGGGGGCTGATTCGATAACAACTTTTAAAAGGGAATTAGATCGTTATTTAGGGAGAACGGGTCTATTAGGCTATGGGGAGAGGGCAGGGCAGTGGGATTGAATCGCTCTTTTCAAAGAGCCGGCACAGACTAGATGGGCTGAATGGCCTCCTTTTGTGCCGTAAAATTCTATGATTCTATGATTACACTGTCCAGGGAAAAGTGATTGAGAAATGACCATTCCAGTCAGTCTTACCTGCCACGTAAATACTTCCTGGTGTTTCCGTTTAAATTTCCAATTACAATCCCAAATCTTTTTGTCTTTTTGTCCTTTTGATTTAGTACATTTGCAAGTGTTGTTCCGGCATTACTTTCTCAATCCTATACAGCTTTCATTATATATACAGTTGAAGCACGTTTATCTGTGACTCGATGCACTGGCACTTTCGTATAACCGGCACGCCCACAAAAAAAAGTCCCCATTCGATAAACTGGAACTTATTCGGAACAATAGCGGTGGAGCATTTGTAAATGCATCAATAATAACATAATAACAGAATATTGTATTGGTACTTATTGTTAAAACTATTCTCTTGCGCTTTTCACCTTTGCTGGTAGATGCTGCGCTTGAAGCCATGATGCTGCGGTTGAGGTTTATAGTCCAGCGATTCTTTTTAAAATGGAGGATGCCATGCGGGTGAAAAAAACGGAGCGCGATTTTAAAGCCATACTAGCGGCAAACCGATAACGCTAGCCGATAACCCACATTGTCGTGCAGGTGCAGTATTCGGTTTGCCGCTAGTAAAGTCGCGCAACTTTAAAATCGCGCTGCCGTTTTTTTCACCTGCTTGGCGTCCTCCATTTAAAAAAGAATCGCTGGACTGTAAATCTCAATCAGTGAAGGTGAGAAACGCAAGGGAGTAGGTTTAACAATAAGTACCAATGTAATATTCTGTTATTACTTAGTCTGGTGTGTATGGTGTGTATTAAAAGAACTTTAATTTTTTTGTAGTGGGTTTTTGGCCGTGGGCCGCCCGAATATCCGGCAGGCGCTTTAACCGGCATTGGCCAGGTCCCACAGGTGCCGGATAAACGGGCTTCTACTGTACCTCTATTACATTCCTTCTGAGATGTCTGCAAGGCTGAGGAGTTCTAGTTTATCTAGTCATTCCTCATAACTTCTTAATACTGGGGATCATTCAATGTATATACATTCTCACACTTTTTATTGGTAATGTTTGACAGCCAGGATCATAGTTCTCTTTATTAGTTTAGCTTGAAAGAGAATGATGGGTATATATATATAGATATATATATTAGACATGTATAATTTGATAGAGGCAGGGTCATGCTACACATGTTAAAGAGTAAGTTGAGGCACTTGTATCTATTTTGTAAAATAAATATAATTTATATTTTATTCCCTCTGCCTTGTTATTAAACTGTTGTAAAGCTCTGAGTGCTGATGGTATGAATGGTGCTTCTGAACATAAAATACCTGGAATGCATTAAATACCATTCAAACAACAACCACCACCACAACAAATTGTATTTGTAAAGCGTCTTTCACATTGGTAGGATCTTCCAAGGCACTGAAAAACATTGATTTATTAATTCCACCTATTTCTTGCAGACCACCCTATTGTGAGTCCTTTGGCACGACTTAGTTACCTAAAAACTCTGCAGAAGTATTTCCTGATCTCTGAAGATCTCCTCGGAATACTCGTCTGTTTTCCTGAATGATCCCATGCAGGGCTGTTGGCATACATCGCTGAGATTCCTTCTTTCCAACTCCAGCAGAATAGAAAACATCTGATCTGTGGAGGATTTCCTCATTTCGATCTCTACCCTTTCCTGTAAAGCGTTCTGAGACACCGTCCGGTGTGGAGGG
Source organism: Hydrolagus colliei (assembly GCA_035084275.1). NCBI lineage: Eukaryota > Metazoa > Chordata > Chondrichthyes > Chimaeriformes > Chimaeridae > Hydrolagus > Hydrolagus colliei. Next base: position 4,002,321 of record CM068745.1, on the reverse strand, counting down.
CGCTATATAAATTGAAGTTGTTGTTGTTGTAATGTTCCTTGTTCGCAGTCAGATTACATTTATTTACACTGTTTAAGAGTAATTGATTAATTGCTTCTGCAGGGAATGTATCCACATTGCCATAATTTGGAATGTTTACTGAATTTGAGAGAGGGATGTGAATAAATATATGGATTTAATGCTAGACCCATCACTGGGTTTAAGATAATTTCCGTTGATGTCACAGTAGCTCGTTTCAGCACGTATTCTCAATTATATCATCACCTCCTAGTTTAATCTGTTAATCTAATGCTCTGAGACATTACCGAAGTGAAGGGTGCTATATAAATGGCTTCTTGTTATGTCTTTACTCATTTGCTCGTTACTCATTTGCTCTCGAGTCTTATTGTTGTGTGTAAATGAGCTGCCAGATTCACCTGCCAGGAGCTTCAAGACAGCCTTCTAAAGTGAAAGGCATTACACCAAATGCAAGGATTAGTATTACAAATAAGCAAAGTCTTCCTGTATGGAAAGATGCACTTGTGCTGAGCTGACCTCTCAATTTAACAGTAAAGAGACTTTGAGAGTGCTCATTCCTCACTAACATTAAAATTCACAAAGCATGCTCAGAATTCGGTACGTTCTTTCAACTGGCCTCAGTTGGTGCCAAAACCCTTCATTATAAACAGGCTTAATTATGCCAACATCCTGCTTGTCGGCCTTCCCAACTCTTCTCTCCACAAGCTGCAGATCATCTGAAACTCTGCAGCTCATGTCCTCTCCCAGTCCATTCTCCATAACCCCATCACAGCCACCCTCGCCCGGCTCCACTGGCTTCCCATCCCTCAGTGGATCAAGTTCAAAATTTTAATTTTCACCTTCAAGGCTTTCCATGGCCTTGCCCCCTCCTACCTCTCTGACCTGCTAACCTCTTATCAATCAGTCCATTTCCTCTGGTCTGCTCCATATCCCCCGCCCGGCCAGCCCACCCCCATCAGCAGTCAAGCCTTCTGCCTCTCTGCCCCATCCTCAGGAACTCAACCCCACATCCCCTTTGCCTTGCCCCCCGCCACCTCCTTCAAGGCATGCCTCAAGACCCTCATCTTCAACCATGGATTTGGCTACCTTCCCTGTCCTCTGCTCTCAATGTCTTTCAGCCTCCCTGATCCCAACCCTCGCCCTCCCCCCACTCCACCCTCCACTCAGGTCCTAGTCCCTGACTTTAGTTTGTGTCCTCTCCCGCAACATGCTTTGCAACCCCATCATTCCCGCACACTCTGGAACTCCATCCTACATTTCCTTCGCCTTACTTCCTCCCTTGCCTCCTTCAAGGCCAGTCTCAAGACTCTCCTTTTGATCGTACCTTCTGCTGCCCTCCCACCTGTCCCTCCCCTCTCCCCTATCCTGCCTCTCCCCCATGCTCAGACCCTGACCCCCTGATTGTTCAGCACCTTGAGACATCCTTGTGACATGAAAGCTGCTCTATAAATGTAATTGTGGTGTTGTTATTGTTGTTGTTTGGTGCATTGGGACATCCTCTCGACATGAAAGGCAATTTGCAAATGTGATGTATTGTATTCTGATCTCTGGGTCACGCCATTTTTGGTGTATGCCGCCTGTGGAGATTTGAGCTAATTGTGCTAATATTGCAGTGAGAGTGTGTGCTTTGTTGGAGATTCCATTGTTCAGGTGAGATGCTTCAGCAAGGTCCTGTTTTGCCTGTTCAAGTGAATTTTCAGGATTGAATAGCATTACTGTACAAGTAGACCCCGCTTACCCAATGCCCCATCCTCAAGATGGGGCGTTTACCACGGTTACCGAACTTCACAATAACGAGGGTTTCTATTTGTACCACTTCACCGCTTAACAACGGCTGCTTTCGCAGCCTTTGTGTTAGAAACACAAAGTGTTTACACACACTTTAAATCTTGCAGGCTTCTCATGCGCAGCTTCTCTCTGGTTGCCCCAGCAACGCACACTCAGTCTTTAGCGTGCCTCAGTTAAGCAGTGCAGCCCCTCCCATATGGGAGGAGTTTAAGCAGCAGGATGCTTCGTTGGTTCAATAATAGTAAGTCAAGATATGGGTGGCGGGGGGAGATAAAGAGAGAGCGAGGAGAGGGATAGAGAGATGGGGGGGATAGAGAGATAGAGAGGAGGGTGGGATACAAAGGGAGGGGACGGGGGAATAGAGAGATAGAGAGGAGGGTGGGATACAAAGGGAGGGGACGGGGGAATAGAGAGGGAGGGGAGGGGGGGAATGGAGAGATAGAGAGGTGGGGTAGAGAGAAAGAGAGTGGGGGGTGTAGAGAGAAAGAGGGGGGGATAGAGAGAAAGAGAGGAATGGTAGGGGCGATGGGGGGATAAAGAGAAAGAGAGGAGGGGGGATAGAGAGGGGTGGGGGTAGAGAGAAAGAGAGGAGGGGGAGGAAGAAAGAAGCGCGTCACGTGTCCTGAAATGCCTGGGCCCAGGTTGTAATATTTCAGTGCGGTGACTGTGAGCAGGTAGGATTGGCATTTTTATTCCTGCAATTTTTGTCACATTCCAGAACTCCGGACTTTTGGCCGCTCAGCCTGTACATCGAAAATGTTAGCGCTAGGAACTGCTAGGAACTAAACTGATGTTAGCGGGGAGGCTCGGGTCTGGGCGGCCAAATACAGTAATACAGTTAAACTCTCGGCTTAACAACATTTTCACTTAACGAAGGGTTTTAAAGTCCCTAACCCCTTCGTTAAGTGGCGTCTACCTGTATTTACAAAAAATAAGATGATTTTTGTCCTGGTAACTTGGCCAATTAATTAATGAATTATTTTCTTTGCCATTCGTGGCACAGACTGCTGCACTTCAAAATAGTCACAATATGCGTGGGTAATTATTTGTGGCGTTTGAGACATTTGGAGATTTTGTGACCTCACGGGATCACATCTGCAACAACATTTAGCTGAAAAACTGAGGTTAAATTAATTCCATGCAAACATCTCATGGAACCTACAGTTTTTGTTTTTCTGATTAGCAACGTGATCCAGCCCACTTTGTAATGAAGCAAATGGCTATTGAGTTGATAGATCCATAGGATTGCAGTATCCTGCTGAACAGGTTTTTGGCCGTTGCTCATGTGATGTCCACTTGGACTCTCCTTTTGGACTGTGTCTGGCATTTAAAAGCTAACTCCTTTGTAAATCTGCAATGAAAACTTCAGGACAGTAGTTTGTCAGTATTGCTGAAATTTGAACCAGTTTTCTGCTTGCACTTTCCCAAATATAAGTCATGCAAGGGGTACAATTTCTCAGCAGCGCAATACTTACAACACCAGAATGGCCATGTTGAAATACTAAATGTGATTGCTGCAAAGTTGCATTCACCTCTGATATTATTTCACTACAGCAGCTGACATTACAGATGGCAATATCTCTGCTTTTTATTTTAATTTCATCCAGCAATATAAACAGAAGAAATACTGTGAGCGGCTTGTGTGCTTTGCTGTAAATTTTGCTTGTGTTTCAGAACTAACTGATCAAGCAACGATGGACAAAGGTGAAAAAAAACAATTAGTGCAGTGTGCGTCCCTGTAACCCTGCCCTTTAGTCAATATTTACTGTGTCTTTTTGTAGAGTCACCATATGGACAACCTTTGATAGAGAAGGCTTTTTTCTTGGAATTATGTGTGCTTTTGCCCTTATGTTTTGAAATGATCCTTAATTTAGGGGGATCCAGTGAGAATGAATCAACAACAGTAATATACACAAGTATAAACGCATTCACACTCATTTACATATTCCAAGTGAGATTTGGCACTCTTGAAGTTTCATTCCATATTGTGTATGAAACTATAGTGAACTTGATGCTAATCATATTTCTTTCTAATGAATTGATTAGGTTTTATTGTGCATTAATTCAGGAGATATAAGTTTTGATGTTACCTCCCTAAGAGTCATTGTGCCTCAACAACAACAACAATAACAACTTCGATTTATATAGCGCCCTCCACGCCAGACGGCATCTCAGAGTGCCTCACCTTTGCTTTTTATTTCACAAGCAAAGATTATTAACCAATCCTTACATTTTTAATGTACGGATTCAAACAGCAGACAATTTGTTCAAAATAAGAGAGTATTGATCAGAGACACGATGAATTTTATAATTGTGCTATGTAGAAAGTAGTTCCTGCATTGTATTGCAAAAATCCATAACAATGGCAAGTTCATTTCCAGAACTGATTGGTGTTTCCTTAACATAATGCTGTTCAATGAATTGATCAGAGACATAGGGGCACAGAGTAATGAAGTACAACATTGGGTTGAATGTTGGGTTTTGCTTAAACTTGAAGTTCCACAGTCATATTTAAGATTTGATCAATCCAACATAATCTGACAGTTAACAGTAGATAAGAGTGTAAGGAAACGGGGAATAAGAAAGGTATAGCAGGGACACAAAGCTTGCTCTATTGCAGCAACACAAAACTCACCCAACAGTAGACTCTACTGTCTGTCTCCTGGGGAAAAGTTCTGATTAGATATTGCGAATGAGGATTGCGAATCCAGCATTGGTAGTAATTGGAAAGCAATCAGTGAAGAACAACACAAGCCATTTGCCATCATCGTTTGCTCCAGGTTTTGGTTTGGACCTTGTTGACTTGGGATTTTCAGACCTGCAGCTATGATTTCTTAATTTGACATTATTTCAACAAAAAACCTGATTTGTGAAAATTGTATTTTTAATCTCATGGTATATATCATTCTATATTTATGTGTGCTTTGGGTGTCCAACACATTTATTGACCCTACCCAGTCATCATTCGGTTTACAATTTCTGATATCCAGTCACTACCCAATTAGTACAACAACAATACAACCATAACTTGCATTTATATAGCGCCTTTCAAGCAGGGCAGCATCCCAGAATACTTAGTAGTGACAGTAAATGGAATGGAAACCATACTTAGCCTTGGCGTTGGTCTTCAGGTGCATGTGATAATTTCAGTTCATTGATGTGAACGCTCTGAAACCCTCACAAAGCAATCTGCAAAACTATATTGTTCAGTCGACCTGCTCAATGGTATTCACCATCATTTCCATTTCATAAAGTTCCATCTTCCATCCTTTGCATGGGGAATGCATGGCTTAGAGTGGCACTTTATGTGAAGTAACCTACCCAGACATCATTAGGTTTACAATTTCTGAAATCCAGTCACTACCCAAGTTCAAATAGTCTCAGTGTTAGAATCAGAATGATAATGGGGTGCAGTAATAATTTGCTTCTTTACGGTTTTAGCATGTGTTTCAAATATGAATAAAATATTTAGTAGGAGATGTTAAGCTAGGATACTTTCTGCCTGATAAAGTGGATATTAACAGTTAGGCTTGCCAATGGGTTCAACTGTGGGTGGTGGGAGAGACAGGATTTTGCAGCAGAACTTAACCCTATCTTCGCTTTGTCAGCACTTGTACCGTACCACCAGTAGTGTTGCTGGACAGTGATCAAAAATAAGAATTGTGGTTGATTTTTCCCTTCCGTCATCTGGCTTAGTTATATGTTCCCTCTGTTGCTATAAGAATAAAATCCGCCTGCAAACCTCGGCACTGAATGAGATTAAAAACTGGGACCTTCACAGTCTCCATTGGTCAGCCACAAACTGAATAAACAATGCTGGGCCGCTGTGGTAGCCTCAATTATGCACTTATTTCAAACATTGTGCAATCCTTTTATTCCCAGTTCCCTTGGTGTTCCTGTATCACTCAGCAACCTTTAGCTGGAAGACTTCACTGCTGTCTTGTTTGAGTTGTGTGAGATGCATAAACGTACCCCAATGATGAATTACACTTTGGTCTGGCTTTCCAACCTTCTATGACTCACAATAACTGTCACTGTAATCAGCAAGTCAGCATAATAGGTGATCAAGCCAGTGCTCCTTCACTGCGCTTCATGGCAAATTATTTATTAAATGCTTTGTTTGGCCCTTTTAACTCTGTATTACTGTGCTAACATTTTCAGTTACACAGAGCAAGGACTGACCAACACTGAAAATGCATTTCATGAAGAGAATATTTGATATGATTCATTGTTGTATGTCCTTTGGCTAAAATCATCCTTTGATAGAAAAACAGCCATTTGTTTTAAAAAGGCAACTGACACCGCTGCCTACTAATTTATTTCAGTGGATTATAGTCCTGCTGGTGAGCTCAGCGGACGAGAGAACAAAGGTTCATGCTTACTATGAGGGTCACAGAGGCTGTTGCTTGCTTGAATGCTCTCCAGAGTGACAAAAAGGATGTCAGACATTGGGACGTGACTGACTTAATGCAATGGAATTTGAATTGAATGAAGAGAATTAATGTTGCAATGGATCTTCACTAACCATTGCCCTTTTTACTTCCAAAGTTGTACTTCATCAATTTTTGTTAAAAAAATGCTAAGATTAATTAGGCAATATTAACTTGAGAATATTAAAGCCATAAAATAGGAACATTTTCCCCTTAGCCTCCGGTGTAAAACACAAATCTCTGCTGTTAAGAGTACATTTGTACTGTGCTTCAGGTATTATATGTTTTTCAGTTGCTTGTTTTCTCCCCTTCCCTTTCTTAATGTTTTTGTCTTTAATTTCCTCCTCTTCTACCGCATGCCTATCCAATGGGCTGGTGGCTTGTTTCAATTCCTTTTGTCCACGTCAATCTAAATCACTAAAAGATGCACCAATTCTCCATGGATTGACCCATATTCCGATTCCCCCTCCCTTTCCCTTCATCTGGTTTTTCTTGGTTCATGGTCTCCTGCAAACAGCCCAGTAAAAAAAAGCCACATAACTGCCCCCTAGAAGAACTGTCCTGCTATCAAATCACAGCACAGACCTCGCCTGTTTCTATAACAATACCGCACTTAGACAATGGACCATCAGGAGTGGGTAGAGCAGTTTTGAGGCAATTCATTCTGTTAACTTTACAGCTGTCTTACATAATTGACATCTTAAAACAAGCAGTATACAATGAAGTGCGATTCAAACACTGAGTCTAAAGCTTTTCATTGATTTGCAAGAGGAGGCTGCATACATGATGTCTAAATCTGTGAGCGGGGCACCACTGACTTTATATTATTAATAAAAAAAGAATAGACCCACACTTTTCAATGTTAATTTGCTCCTGATGGGAAGATAGCCTCATTATCAGTAGCATGTGGTGCATTATTGATGCAGTCTCATTTATTTATCATTTAGATTAGGCATCATTTGAATTCTGTGGGATTTTTTGCGAACAATTGTATTTCGTAATTGCTGAACAATTAAACACCCATGCTGTTCCAGCAGATACATGTGCAACCAGCTGTGGAGAGGAGGCCAAGATTCCATCTCATATATATCTGTTCTGAGGAGGGGGTATAAGGTAAACCAAGCAAGCTTTGCGCTTGGTTGATTCTATGCTTGTCACTAATAGTGCCATTAACCCCTTGACTCTTTGTGCTTTATGGGAAGCATTACCAGCTGACTAGTTTTGTACATTTATTGCTCGGGCACTGTGGTGCTGCAAAACGTACTATTATTGCAGTAATAAAGCTACTCAAACATTAGAAATCATATTATTTTTGTAATCACATTAAAAACACACAACTGACTTTCAAATTATTTTTCAAAACGTAATGTGCAGAAAAAATAAGCAATGAAAGGGATTGGTGATACAGTAATAAAAGTAATACCAATCCTTGCATTTGGTTTAGTGCCTTATTTTTAAGCGCTCTGAAATGCTGTCCAGCGGGGAGGGCGCTGTATACATCGAAGTTGTTGTTGTTGTTTTATGTTGGAAAGACGGCTCAGAGCGCTTTACAGGAATTACTGTGAAGTGGAGGGACTATAGTATACCTTGCCCCAAAAGCCGCTGAAGCTCTGGTCCATGCCTTTGTCACCTCTCGGCTGGACTACACAAATGCACTTCTCGCTGTTCTCCACTCCACCACCACCCATTGCCTTCGCTCCTCCGGTTCTGGTCTCCTCCTTGTCCCAAGAATCCCCTGCTCTACCCTCGGCAGCCGTGCCTTCAGCCACTATGCCCCGAAGCTCTGGAACTCTTTCCTCACTCCCTTCGCCTCACCCCCCTCTCTTCCTAGTTTCAGGTCTTTGCTAACGACCTTTCTTTTCGACCATGCCTTTGGTCACCTTTTTCCCCTGCCCATGGTTCGGGCCCAGGATCCGTTATTGTGAAGCGCTTTGAGACGCCGTCTGGCATGGAGGGCGCTATATAAATGAAATGGAAATTGTTATATATTTGTAGCAAATCAAACAGTCCAATTGCACATCGCAATATCCCACAAACAGCCATGAAACCATTGACCAATTTTACTTGAGGGATTTGTTAGCCAGTACACCAGGAGAAACTCCCTTCTCTTTTTGAATAAAGCCATGAGATCTTTTAATATCCACCTGAACTGACAGACAGGAACTCAGTTTAGCATTTCATCTAAAGAACGGATAGATGTGAACCCGCTCATTGGTGTAGACCATGAGAGCAGAACCTTTATTAAAAAATGTAAAATATCTGCATGGAAAGAGAATAGTTGAAGACTTAGGTGGAACATGTTTTCGGTGCTGGTCTGCCAGGGGCTGGAAACAGATATGTTGCCTATGGAAGAGAAAAGGCAAGGACTGGATTTTAGCTGTAGATAAACGTTTGAGATATCATTTTTACTAAAGCCCTCCACAACCTCGCCCCACCCTATATCTGTGACCTCCTATTCCCTTATCAACTGGCCCGGCCCCTCCGCTCAGCAGGCTCTGGCTTGCTCTATGTCTCCCGACCCACTCACCCCACCATTGGCAGGCGAGCCTTTAGCCACTCTGCCCCCAACCTCTGGAATTCCATCCCACAGTCCCTCTGCCTGATCCCCTCTCTGGCCTCCTTCAAGTCCCACATCAAGACTGTCCTCTTCGATGGACCAACTCCAACAGGCTTCAATTCAAAGGTCAGAATGATACAAAGCTGGCACCTACCACCTGACTTGAGAAGATTCTCTATGGAAGCAAATGGTTGGCTGCAGTTCTCTCAGTAAATACGAACACTCTAATGTCCACAGTGGGCCTGTTCCCAGTTCCATACACTGACGCTTTCTGGGCACCTCTTGCGTGAAAACTGGTTTTGTGGTCACAGCGGATTGATTGTTTGAAGATATGCCGAGTCAAAAATGTGATGCACGGTTCAATGGAAAAGACTGGAAAACAAGGGTCTGACATTCTATCAGTTCATATATTTTTATTGCTAATGTTGCACAAGATTGGGGTGGTGAAAATCAGTTTAATGTGTGTATACACAACAATTGCAACAATTTCAATTGTTGAAATATTCACAGTGTCACAAGATTGGTTTGGATGAAGAAAGCCTTTTAGCCATCTGATCTCAACCCTCCAGAACTTCTTCCTCACAGGCTTGTCACAGCACAACATGAAAAGGTGGTGGAGGCTGATTCGATAACAACTTTTAAAAGGGAATTAGATCTTTATTTAGGGAGAACAGGTCTATTAGCGGGCAGGGCAGTGGGATTGAATCGCTCTTTTCAAAGAGCCGGCACAGACTAGATGGGCCGAATGGCCTCCTTTTGTGCCGTAAAATTCTATGAATCTATGAATCTATGAATCAAGCTTGTTTTTTAATCAGCCCTGCGTCCTGGCCTCAACCGCACTTCCTGGCAACCTGTTTCGTTCATTCATCACCCTCAGAACTATCAATACAAATTTGTTAAAATTAAGTCCATGTTGTGTTCTGTATCCAATGCCTCGTGATGTCCTCCCGACATGAAAAGCGCTATACAAATGTAATTTATTGTTGTTGTTGAACGTTGAACAAAATAAACGAAAGCATCGATAGCTGGGCTCGATCTCCAGGTCCCTATGTGGCAAGAGTGCACTGAAGAAATCAAGGTAACAAGTGATTTGGAGTAATAGACATCCAAGGAGCTCCTATGTGAGCGAGGGCAAATTATTAGATCCTGCCGGGCAGCTGACTTTCTGTTCTATGACAGAATAAGAAATATCTCCTTATAAATACTGTCTCTCCTTTATTCGAAGTGCCTGCCGGTGATACAAATAATAAAGAATGCTATCTGATAACTCAGTTGGTAAAAGGAGTAACTAATGTTCTAAGCTGTACAAACCAAGCAGGTTTGTACAGCTTAGAACAAAGGTTGAGGTGCCCGATGTGTGTGTTTTTTTTCTGATCTCGGCCGGGAAAGTTATAGTGTTAGCATAATGGACGTTCAAGTCCCATAGTCCGGGTGAGGGGAAAGATTAGCCAGTGTGCAAAGAACCTAAGCCCACACATCTGTCCACTTGCTCATTGGCCAAGGCTCATTCATACATCAAAGAAACATAAGAACTACCAACAACCTTTGAGCTGTGTTTTGCCATGCAATGCTGTCTTCAGAAAAGATTGAGAAAAGTAAAAAATAGGAGGAAAAAAGTAAATAAATTATTTAAGGTATGAACAATCTCCCAAATAATTAATAACATTTTTCACATGGCAAGCTTGGAAGCTTTTCACTGCTTTAAGACACATTAAAGTACAATCAGATTGAAGATAAATCATATGGACTATTATTTTTATTGGATGCAAATTTACCTAAGTAGCAAATAGCTACACGTTGAGTATTATTAATCCAGTCTAAAAAATATAGCCTCACCAGCATCAAAATTGGTGGCAGAAGTGGCAAAAGTAGTGAGGACTGGAGAATGCTATCTGCTGCAGGCTTAACGTTTCCTTCTGATCTTTTGCACTAACTTGCAAATTATATAGCCATGGTTGGCAGAGCTGCAATATAATTGTGCATTCTCTTTTTTGATCTAATTATTTTGCGTGAAAAATTTGATAGATCCTGAAATGAAGACTGTTCCTCAAGCAACAAGAGAATTCTCTAAGTAACACTATCATATTCAAATAAATCTCCTTTCACCCTCCCTCCCCTGTAATGTCACAGTTCATATGCATACTCTATCTGTATTAATTAAAGTGAGCATTTGATGGGTCACATCTGGTTTTCAGTTTTTTCTATATTTAGCATATGGGAAGAATGTCCACAGGGTGTATATATTGTGGAAAAATGTTTGCAAGTGAACGGGTTTTACATCACGGTGATTGTACACGTGATATTGGTGACTTGATGAGTCAACAGCAAGATCAACACAAATGGATATTGACCTGTGATTCCAAATAAGGCAGTTAGTTGGAGTCCTGTAGCTCAGTGGTTAGAGCACTCACCTCGCAAGCGAGAGACCTGGTTTCAATTCCACGCAGGGCATGTTTCCTTACTCCACACGCCTAATAATAATCCCCTCAAAAAAACAATAAGAAATTGGTCATTCAATCCATGACTGTTTGTGGGACACAGCTGTGCACAGTTGGCTGCCGTGTTTTGCCCACATATATGCAGTCAATTCGCTTTACAGTATATTCTGTGAAGCTCTTCAAGACATCGAGAAGATGTGAAAAGTGCTATATCAAATGAAAGGATTATTATTATTATTACATTAAACTCCTGATAACTCTACCCTGGCTTAATTCGTCACCACACTCAATGCTGTCAATATCCCGGACACGTTGATTTCTGTATTTATACTTATGCCTAACTCATCATTCCGGATAGCTAATCACTAAGCCCCTTTCCCTTGGAGTGATGAGTTATGAGGAGTTAACTGTATAAAAAATCAGAAGGGTGTCTCTGAAGTCAGGAGGATCACACAGGATATTTTTGTAAATTGCAGCTCTGTGTATTTTGCAGTTTAGATTTCAATTTTAACTGGAGCAGAATTTGTATTCAAACACATTTGCAGCACCAAGGCAATGAATCTGATTTTATTGGCCTCTGGCTTGTCTTGCAAGTAGTGCTTGTGAGAAGATTTAAATCCTTGCCGCTGGGTTGGACAGTAAATAAACATACTGAGAAATTGTAGCATAATTACTAATCTGAAGTAAGTGATGATTTAAAATAATTTGGTCCTTGAATGACACCGGAATGGCTTCTCACATTATCTTTTGTATCTCTTCAAGTCAATACTAACTGAATATGGCTCAAATTCAATATATTTTTGAGACAGGCCTTTCCTTTGTAACTTCAGTAGTAAAGTGTACACGTAAGATTTACAATGAAATGTGCATGAGCTGTATATTTTCTCCAGTTTTCTCCTCTTTGGCCAATGGATTAGAAGTAGCTCCACAACTCATTGATGCTCAGTAATTGGGCTGCTGAATAATGTTACACAGAGTGATAGGCATAGAAAAAAGGCCATTAGTCACAACTAGCATTTTGGATGAGATGTTGAACCAAGACTCTGATTGCCTGTTTGTTCAGGTTCCCTCCCTCACTCCCTTCGCCTCGCCCCCTCCTTTCCTATTTCGGTCACCTTCTTCCCCCTCCCCCTGGCCCAGCCCCGGAATCCGTTATTGGTAAGCGCCGTGAGACTCCTTTTGACGTGGAGGGCACTATATAAATCCCAATTGTTGTTGTTGTTGTAATGTTAAATCTTCCATGACAATATTCGAAAAGAGAATTTTTCCCGGTGTCCTGGCCAACAATCCCCCAAACAGAACTTAGTAATTCACTTTGTGTCTGTTTGTGGGGTACTGCAGTGTGCAATTGACTATCACGTTTGCCCACAAGGCACAATCACTAACTACACTTATGTATCTTATGCAGTATATCCTGTGAAGCGGTTTAGGACGTCCTCCTTACATGAGTCACTCTACCAACAACAACATCAAAGTTGCACTTGTATAGCGCCTTTCACGTCAGGAGGACGTCCCAAGGCACTGGATAGTCATTATTTCAGACCCGAGCTGGGGACGGGGAGGGTGGAGGGAAAGGGGAGATTTGGGGTGACCGATGGTACCGTCAAAGAAGAAGGTCTTGAGGTGGGACTTAAAGGAGGCCAGGGCGGGGGCATGGAGGAGGGACTGCAGAATGGAGTTCCAGAGGTTGGGGGCAGAGTGGCAGAAGGCTTGCTCACCAATGGTAGGGCAGGTGGATTGGAGCCCGCTGAGCGGATGGGGTGGGCAGGTTGGGAGGGGGTTAGGAGGTTGCAGATGTAGGGTGGGATGAGGCCGTGGAGGGCTTTGAACGTGAGGCTTTGAATCTTGAGTTGGATCCAAATGCAAGGATTATTTTTATTATTTATTTTATTTTTATTAACCAGTCCATGCAAGTTACTCTACACAATCCCACATCCATCCTATTCCCTTCAATTACACCTGTCTATACCCTTCTCCATCATGAATTCATCAGATTTTCTCATAAATACATAGATGCTTTTGCTTCAATGACATCTTCCAGGAGTGAGTTCCATATTCTCACCAACATCTGCGTGAACAAGCTCCTTTTAAACTCCCTGTTAGATCTATTACAAGCTGTTGTATTATCTATGCCCTCTGGGTTTAGATTCACCAACAAGTGGAAACATCCCATCAACATCCACCTCATTGAATCCTTTCACAATCTTAAGACTTCAATCTGGTCTCTCAATTCTCTCACCTCTGGAGAGACATCATTTGTAGATATCATAGAATTACAGAAAAAAATTATAGAACGGTACTCGAATCGAGCCAGCCCTCTGTGTCCTCTGTCACCTCTCAGCTGGACTACTCCCAACACACTCCTCGCCTCTTTCAAGGCCGGTTTGAAGACTTTCCTCTTCGACCGTGCCTTTTGTTCCACCCCGAATTTTTCAACCTCCCCTTCGTGTCTCACCCCTTCCCAAACACTCCCCTCTCAGCTCGGGTCACACGCTTCCTGTGCAGCACCTTGGGACGAACTCCCGATGTGAAAGGCGCTCTATAAATGTAATTTGTTGTTGTTGTTGTTGTCTTCCCTCCTCTATCATTCACAAAATCCAGCTAATCGAAAACTCCACCACCCGTATTTTCACCCGCAGAAGATTTCGTACCCCGATTACCCCAGTTCTTGCCAAACTCCACTAGCTCCCTGTCACTGAGTGGATTAACTTCAAGACCCTCACTCTTGTGCTTAAACCCTCTACTCATCTCCCTCCTACCTCTCTAACCTCCTTTCTCCTCACAGCAGTGCCCACTATCTCCTCTCTACTGTGTCCAGCCTCCTCCTTGTCCCCCAAATCCTCAGCTCTATCATCGGCAACCATACTTTCAGCCACTACACCCCAAATCTTTGGAACTTCCTCCCTCAACCCCTTATCCCTTTGCCTCACCCTCTCCTTTCCCATCTTCGGGTCGCACATGAAGGCCTTATTCTTCGATCGGTCTTACAGTCACCTTCCCCCTCCCCCTGGCTCGGCCTTGGGCTCCTCCATTGTGAAAGACTCTGAGACGCCGCCCGGCGTGGAGGGTACTGTATAAAAGCAAGTTGTTATCGCTGTCCCCCTCCACTCGGTCTCAACAGTCTCAGTAGTTTGATTTCTGAGCCAGGCAAATCTGCAGTATTCCAGAGTATTGCTTACGACAGCACATTCAGCCTGTCTTGTTGGCAGGACCTGGAAGGGCAAATCCGTTACTGTTTGCAGGGAGCCATGCCACTAAATCCCTCACGGGTAGGGTGGTCATAATACTTTCCGGAATTAGATAAGGAGGATCCTGCGTGGGGTGTGCTATATGGATGCTATATAGACACTATAGAGTTGTTGTTGTTGAGAGGGCACATTCTATTTCAACAACGATATCTGAAAATCCCATGTGTAAGTCAGATGCCTGGACGTCTCAGTTTGGTTTGGTCACTCTAGTTTGGTTTGGTTACTCTAGTTTGGTTTGGTTACTCTAGTTTGGTTTGGTTACTGTAGTCTAAATCTCAGTTTAGTTTGGTTACTCTAGTCTAAGGCATGGTGATGTGTTTCTGCATGTGTCAGACCAGTAACCAAAATAAAATAGAACAGGCCTGTGCCACTTGGCCCATTGTGGCTGGGTTTGGGGCTGGCTCGGCCACTGGAATGATTTAATTTAATATCATTCTCCTGCTCTTTCCCCATAACAGTTATTTTGTTTTCCTCTCAACCATTTCTCCATTTCTCCTTTGAATCACAGTCAACTTCAGCAAAACCTAAACAAACAAACAAGACCTTGTCTGCTCAGTACCTTCCCAGAAAGGTGCCTAAAGTGGAAGATACAACACGGTGATTAGTTGCTGGAAGAGAGAGACAGGGTGATGTAAGAAAACATTTGTTTTCAAATCTAAGATTATTACAACATGGCTACTGAGGTCAAGAGAATAAACATTCAAAAGAAGATTGTGGCGAGCACCAGTACAAACCGGCTGCACTGAATGCAATTGCTTCTGTGCTGCCATTGGTATATTTCTGTAATTCTATATTATTAGGCTCACTAAAACTCTACTTTAAAAGGAGTGAAAAGGTCTGCCGGAGTAGTTCCTAATTCAAAGCATGGCAATTCTAGCTGAATTAATGGCACTTGCAGCTCAGACTAGTCTTTAAAAATCTAAACTAATGCTTTTGATGGCAGTGAATTCTGTAAGACCGCTATCAAAAGCATCGATGAATTTAGTTCAAAAGTGGTTTTTCCATCTGTTCCAAATAAGTTTACTGCACTTAAGAACTTGAGTGTGTAACATGGTTATTTGAGTTATGATGATGTGCAAATTGCAGAAAGCTGCAGAATTAGCAGATAAGAACAGAAGGAAGCCAGACAGTCGCTGAAACCGATTCCACCTGTTTATTAGATAATGGCAAATTTTTAAATCCAATTTCCCTGCCTTTTCTCTACACTTCTTAATACCCTTACTTCCTAAGTATCCAATCTATTTACCTTCTAAACATCCCAATTAATCTGCCTTCTGGTCAGTGCATTCCACATTTTGACTTTGTGTGAAGCAATCTTTTCTGATCAGTTTTGTTTTCATTTTAAGAGCTTGGAATTTTTCTTTATGGGTCTCAGATGTGTTTGGCACATCCCTTGTCCAAGTTTACCACCACGTTTGGGCCATTTTGTACAGTGAACCTTGTGTGTGGCACTAATCTGGTACAGTCCTTGAACATGAAACAGAAAAAAAAAATACTCAAGATATTGTTTTGATGGGGGATTGTGTGTGTGCATAATATGGAAATCTTAATCTGCCTTGGAAGGAAATCGCTAATGAATGGCAAGCCCTGGTCAAATCATTGTGTACCTCCTGCTGCAGCTTTCTCTTGAGAAAGGGATTAATGGAATCACTGCTTTTGCTCTGTCATATCCATGCAGACCAGCCAATTATCCAACCTGTACCTAGGCATGAGGATTCCGAACACATCAGAAGCAGTAATGGTATGTGCATTTAGATCGCTCCACTGACTTTCACTATCAAAACAAGCCCGCTGCTGGAGAATCGTGTTATAGCTTGTCAGTTTCAAATTATTATTGGTCATCCATGCTGATGAATGTGACACTTGCAGGTTGGCAAAGCTTTCTATCACGTATGTGCTTTATTAGTAGCTATGGAGGCCACCCTTTTCGCAGATCCAACCGTTGGTTAGGAGCCAACTATACAAATTGCTTTGCGGAGGCACGTGTCAATTGTATGGTAATTGCAGATTTAAATGCTTTAATGAGAAGCTTTGTGACATTTTTAGTCCACATTAGCATTTAATCATTTTTTAAAATAAATTGATTAATGCTTACTAAGTCTTTCCCTTTAGATTTCCAGTCCTAGTTGCAAATTGCACTGCTTCTGGGCAGTTCTAACCTTATTAGTGAATGGCTATCAAGTTATATTCCTCTACATCGCTTTCAAACTCTCCAAGTAAATTATATACCCAGTAGATATAGGTTCAAACAATCAGCAATGATTAGACAAGCTGGGTCCGGCGTGGAGGGCGCTACATAAATCCAAGTTGTTTTTGTTGTTGGAGCCCTTCAGTCAGGACAGAAAACAGATTCAAGGTGGGCCTCATACGGGTGTGTAAAATTTCAAGTTGGATTGAAAAAGTAAACCCAGATCAATACTTTAGAAAAAGGCAGCACAACAAGAAGATAATAATAATCCTCTCATTTGATATAGTGCCTTATCATGTATTTGAGACTTCTCAAAGCGTTTCACAGTATATACAGTAAAGTGAATTGAGTGTATATTTTGTGTGCGAAACGCAGCAGCTAATTGTGCACAGCAGTGTCCCACAAACAGTCACAGATTGAGCGACCAAATCATTCTTGTTTTTTTAAGGGATTCTTATCTCCAGAAAAGCCAATCAACTAACAGCTGCGTTCCTTCTTCTGGTAGGTAAACAGAATCATTTGGAGTAAGGAAACTTGACCAACATTTCGCCCTGCTGGGGATCAAACCCAGGTTTTTCACTTGTAAGATATAAGATATAAGTTCTGTATTTATATTTTGTATGGAGTCCTGTAGCTCAGTCATTAGAGCACTTGCCTTACAAGCGGAAGACCTGGGATCAATTCCAGGTAGGGGTGAAACCTTGAACAAATTTCCTTATTCCACACACCTAATAATAATCCCTCAAAAAAAAGCAATAATAAATTGGTCATTTCAATCCGTGACTGTTTGTGGGACACGACTGTGCACAATTGGCTTCCGCATTTCGCCCACATATAAACAGTCAATTCGCTTCACAGCATATTGTTTGAAGCGCTTTGAGACATCGAGAAGATGTGAAAGACACTATATCAAATGGAAGGATTATTATTATATGAGTTGCAATTTCAGGGCAGACGTCAGAAAGATTCTCCTTGCTCAGGGTAACTAAGAACAAGACCATTTACCAGGAAAGATGGTTGAGACCACGGCATGTATGTCTGCGTGTGTGTGTTTTCGAACATATGCTGATGCAGGTTTAATTGTTGCGTGAATTAGGTACCAAAGGGAGCTCACAGGTTGTAGAACTATACCCAGGTAGCCAACCCAGATGGAAAGAAAACAGTCAAATGCCTTCAGGACAGCAGGGAGACACGTAAATCACAGAGGGAAAAAAATAGTACCGGTGATTCTTTAGAGAGTTAAAGATTATTTTTACTTGTTAAGATTTTCCTCATGTTCTAGAGCAGCTATCTGCCAGGTCAGCTGGGCCTAAGCTCCATGTAAATACTAGAAAATAATTTCAAACATATTTTAATTGACCAATAATAATTCACTTGTATGGAATTTTGTAACATAGTTCCTTCTAGAATTTTTTTTTTAAAAAATTGGTTGTTGTGTTTTGCCCACAAAATTTACAATCATCTCACATGATAAGGCGCGATATCAAATGCAAGGATTATTATTAATATTATTTTCCTCTTGGGATGAATGTCTTCAAGCTTTACAAAATGTTTTAAAAAAAGATGCATTTGACATAACGCCTTTCACATAGTCCAAAGGACAGCACGTATAACAACATCGCCCCAGTTTACCCCCCAGAGGGACATCCGAAGATGCTGCTGACATTATACGCGCTCTACAAATGTCATTTTGTATTTGTTGTTGTACTTTCGTCTATATGTGTAAAAAGTCTAAACGTGGAGTTTGAAACCTTCTGACTCAGAGGTGAGGGCCAGCCTGACACGAGGGTGATCAACAACAACAACAACTTAAACTTATAAAGCGCCTTTCACGTCGGGAGGACGTCCCAAGGGGCTGCACAGGAGGCGTGTGACCCGAGCTGGGAGGGGAGTGTTCGGGAAGGGGTGAAACACGTAGGGGAGGTCGAAAAATTCGGGGGGGAACAAAAGGCACCGTCGAAGAGGAAAGTCTTCAAATCCGGCCTTGAAAGAGGAAAGGGAAGAAACAAGGCGGAGGGATTGGGGGAAGGAATTCCACAGGGTGGGAGCGGAGAAACTGAAGGCCCGGCCTCTGATGGTGGGGCGGTTCAGGCGGGGGGCTTGGAGCAGGCCAAGTCCTGCTGGTTACGATGCATCAAGGGAGGGTTTTTTCAGGATAGGGGTGATGGTGGCTGTTTTAAGGGAGGTAGGGACAGTACCTGAGGAGAGGGAAAGGTTGATTGTGTCAGAAATGAGCGGGGCCAAAAGGTGGAGCTGGGTGTGGAGGAGGGGGTTGGGGATGGGGTCCAATGAGCACGTGGTTGGTTTCATGGAGGTGATTATTTTTGTGACTGAAGACGGGAGGTGGGGATGAAAATATGAAAGTGGGGGTGGGTGGGGGTTGAAATAACAGATGGAGGGGCGGAGGTGAACGAGAGGTGGGGGGAGGAAACGGCAGAGCGGATTCTCTCTATTTTGGACTCGAGGAAGTCCAACATCTCCTCGCAACGTTCGTTTGAGGAGAGGATCTGCGAAGCGAGGCTGGTTGGTGGTGGTGAAGAGGAGGCAGTGGTTGTCCTTCGCTTCCAGGATTATCCTGGAGTAGAAGGCTGATTTGGCGGTGGCTAGGGCGGAGCGGTAACATTTGATGCGGTCCAGCCAGATTTGCCGGTGGACCGTGAGGCCAGATTTGAGCCAGGTGCGTTCAGCTGCTCTCACTTGGCTTTTGAGGGAACGGAGGTGAGTTGTGTACCACGGTGATGATCAGGAGTGGGAGACGGTTTTGGAGGTGAGGGGGGCCAGGGTATCGAGGGTAGTGGAGAGGGTGTTATGGAGGGCGGTGGAGGCGGAGGATGGGTCGGTACAAGAAGAATGCCACACGGGGAGGAGGTCGGAGGTTTCGATCACTAAACAAGAAGAGGGGAATTGGAAGATGTTGACCAAATGATTACTTTTGACTTGAAGAAAGCTGAACAGGATCACGTATTAAATGCCAGAAGCACAAAAAGGGAAAATGTGGTTGTAATTTGGTTGCTTTCTGTTAACTTTCATGCTAAAATGGTCAACTTCCAGACGATCGGATTCCGGTTGACGTTACTTCCTTCCCTGTACGTGCAGAAGCACAAAGTGATATTAGTGCAACCCAATGACCCAGAAATTGGCCATTTTGCTGATTGTAGTAAAAAAACACAAAGGCCCACTTTTGGCTTATCAGGGCACCATCGATGTCATTTTTCACTTGCGCTGAAGTGTGTGGAAGTGATGATGGCTACATAGAACTTCATGAATCCCAATCACCATGTTACAATGAGTTCCCTCTGCGCTATGTGTGAGATACCCCTCCACGCAGGGTAGCGTCTCAGAGTGCTTGATACATAAATACATAAACACAGATACATAGAACATTGCTGCTTTAAAGGTTTGCACACATTTGTTTTCTCTGAAGCTTGGAGCCTGTGCACACACAATTATGTTATGTACTGGTGCCTGTGTTGCATGCTCGGAGTTTCTGAGTAGATTAGAGCACTGAGTGTATATGACCTATTTAACCTAGCTGAACACACAAGGAATCAATCTACTCGGTAGCGAGAGAGTGTGAAAACTCAAGGGAGAGTAGACTCCCTTAAATAAAATAAATATCTACCAGCTAAATCAATGCTATTCCAACATTGAACCGGCGGATGGGTCTAAGCAGGAGCATAATGCCTGAATTGGAATCTGATTTGACTGTCAGTTTCTTGAGTGTGATGATACATTTCTGTACTACTAATGAAGTTCAGCACAAGTTGCCTGTTGCTGCACAACGAGGTGTCCTCAGATGTGAAAGCCACACATTAATGTAAATTGCATTGTTGAAGTTTAAGTTAAAGAACTGAGGACGCTTGTTATTTTTTGTCATTCCCCCCCACCCCCCACCCCGAGCTAATTCCCCACTGAATTACATGAATACAGTACAGGTCTGTGCATGTTCGTGTCCACAAATATATCTGCTGCCTAAGTCAGAAACAACAAGTCATAGGTAGCGAATGTATTGTTTGCCTGAAAGCAAAAAGCAATGTTTTGTTCTAGCAGTCCTTTCTGTTTGCAATAATGTTTAATAACGCTGAAGGGAGATTATCACTCACTCCTGTTTATTCTTTTTAAACCATTTTCGAGTTTTGTTAAGTACAACTGATTTCATGAAGAAAACAGGTTGTAAGAGTATTTATTATAGCGCATTTCACCTCTGGGGATACACTGAAAAGTGTAATGACTGCGTTTTTTGTACGCATTTCATTTGTAAGAAGGAGGATATATATATATATATATATGAATATATTGATATAAAGATTCTCTCAGAGGGCAACAAGTTTTTCTGTGAAGGTTGTTTAACTGAATGACAGAATTCTTATCAGTCGGCAGAAAAGCTGTGGAGAATACACGAGCTGTTGGTTGTGAGGAACGGCAATCCACTTTCTTGTGCCCTACGGCAATGTTAGTAACTTGCCCACAAAATATAGTCAATTCACTTTACAGTATATTTTGTGAAGCGTTTTGAGACATCTCAGAGACGTGATAAGGCCCTCTATCAAATGCAAGGATTATTATTACTAATTTACAGTATAACTGAAGATGTATTACCATGATCGTAATGAAAGTAACAAGTTATCCTCTTACATTATTGTAAAGGGTGATCCTGTAATAATGATTTTGTGGAAAAGTCACTTTTGGAATGGGTGGATATGAGTGGATAGTTTTAATATGATTTGCTGCATTTGATGGAACTATTGAAATGCTCTTTATAGAAAGAATGAAAACAAAACACTCCGGTCACTGTCAATTTCTGTTCATCTTTGCCTGTTGTGAATTGGGGACAGCTTGTCTGTCAAATTACAAACTTAACTGTTACGTGAGGGAAAGTACTGTTTACAAAGCAAGCATTGCTTTGGGGAACAAAATAAATGTTTCAATACAGTTTACACTTATGTAGTGCCCATCTACCACAAGGGGGTGGGTGGAGGGGGGTGTCTTTCCACAGCTAGTTGGACTAGGGGGATGTGGAGAGTTGGGAGCAGTAGATGACTGAGAGATCTGTCAGAGGCCAATTTTGAGGCAGGCTTTGAAAGTGGGGCGGGAGGAGCGAGTTGGAGGGACTCCAGGATGGAATTCCAGAGAGAATTTGAACCACATCCACGCTATATAACTGAGAGTGGAAAAAGGGTGAGGGAAGATTAAGGTAGTATATTCAGCACAGCCTTGCCCGCTCCTATCTTTCCGACCTGCTGTCTCCCTATGAACTGTTCAGCCCTCCGTTCAGCAGGCTCCGGTCTGCTTCATGTCCCCCGTCCAACCCGCCCTACCATTGGTGGACAGACTTTCAGCCTCTCTGCCCCCGCACTCTGGAACTCCATCCCACAGTCCCTTTGCCTCGCTTCCTCCCTTGCCTCCTTCAAGGCCGGTCTCAAGACCATCCTCTTCGATCATGCCTTCTGCTGCCCTCCAAATTCTCCTTCTCCCCTCCAAAGTCTCCCTCCCCTCCCCCCTGCCCCTACCCCTTGCTCAGGTCCCAACCTCACTGTTCAGTGCCTTGGGACGTCCTCCCGACGTGAAAGGTGCTCCATAAATGTCATTTTGTTCTTGTTGTTGGTAACAGTTAATAATAATAATCCTTGCATTTGATACAGCTCCGTATCACATCTTTGAGACGACAACAACAACAAAGTTACATTTGTAAAGCGCCTTTCACCTTCGGGAAGACTTACCACGGCACTGAGCGGTCGGGGATCAGGAACCGAGCATGGGGTTGCAGCTTTGGGATGAGGAGGGCAGAGAGGGGGGTGGAGGGCAACTGAACGCACAGTCGAAAAGGAGGCTGTTGTATCGTGCCTGGAATGTAACAAGGGAGGGAGTGAGGCGAACAGATTGTGGGATGGAGTTCCAAAGGCTGAAAGCCCACTTGCCGATGGTAAGACTTGTCAGGAAGGAAACGTGCTGGAGCCTGCTGAACGGCGGGAGCAAGCAAGTTGATAGGGGTCGTCGAAAAGTCCTTCACAGAATATACTGAATTGACCGTATATTTTGTGGGCAGATGGAGAAAAGATGTACATTTGATTCCATTTCAAATGAAATGAATTGGATCACTGTCAATGCAAAGGACAAAATCAGCAGCCATTTTCCACCAGATAAATTCAAGAACCACCATGTTTCTGACCCGTAAAAAATATAAACAAAGGTAGAGCAGTGTACAGGTACCCCACCACAACCGCGGTTTTTTCTACCACTAATTTCACGTATCCACGGTTGGCTTGCTGCGACAACCCTTTGCGTATCCACGGGTTTTAACACTAACACTAGCGTTTGGCACTAGGACCCAGTTGCGATGTCGCAATCAAACAGCCATGGTGTCGCTTCTCCGCATCCACCCCCGCCCCCCCCCCCCCCCACCCGGGCGTCACCCACCCACCACACCACCTTCTCCACATCCCCCCCTCCTCCTCGCACCCGTCAGTGATTTCTGATTTGGAGGAGGAGGCAGAGGAAGAGGGTGCGCAGGGCCCTTCTTCCATGTAACAGCAGTAACAACCACCTCCCCCGTCATCATCATCATTAGGATTTAGGTAAATAACATGAAATTTTTGCGTTTAGTTCAAGGACAAGCAAACTTACTCCCCCTATCTCCATGTTTCCCACAGGGCCCTGCATTTTCCAACCGTTTTACTAACTGCGGAGGTTTTCAGGATGTATCCCCCGGGGTTGGGGAGGGGAACCTCTATTGTGAAATTGTTTACCCCCAGGGTATTTGTGGGGCCCTGTAGCTCTGTGGTTAGAGCACTCACTTTACAAACCTACAACAACAACAACAACTTGGATTTATATAGAGCCCTTTAGGCTGGACGGCATCTCAGAGCACTGCACAATAACAGATCACGGGGCCGAGCCAGGGGCAGGGGTAGAAAGGTGACCAAAAGCTCCATCGAAAAGAAAGGTCTTTACCCGTGACCTGAAAATAGGAAGAGAGGAGGCGAGGTGAAGGGCGTGAGGAAGGGAGTTCCAGAGCCTCAGGGCGTAGTGGCTGAAGGCACGGCCGCCGAGGGTAGAGCGGAGGATTTGGGGAACACAGAGGAGGCCAGACCCGGCGGAGCGAAGGCCACGGGTGCTTTGTGAGGAGAGAGGAGATCAGAGAGGTAGAGGGTGCAGAGGAGTCGAGGGATTTGTGAAGTCTGTCAAGGACTGGGGTAATCGGGGAGCGAAGTTTGGTTCTGGGTGAGAATGTGAGCGGCAGAATTTTGGATAAGCTGGAGTTTGCAAATAGTGGCGGGGAGGAGGGCATTGGGATAGTCCAGCCGAGAGGTGACAAAGGCTTGGACCAGTGTTTCGGAGGCTTTTGGGATTATTAATGATAATTCCTCAAAAAAATAATAAATTGGTCATTTCAATCTACGCCTGTTTGTGTGACATTGCTGTGCGCAATGGGCTGCTGCGTTTCACCCATATATATGTACAGTCAATTCACTTTACAGTATCTTCTGTGAAGCTCTTGGAGATGCCTAGAAGGCATAAATAGCGCTATATCAAATGCAACGATTATTATCATTATTATACAGGTATTTGCACCGTCTTTTTAACACATTACGGTTAAAAAAAAGGAGCAGTGCCTAATGCAGTTGCAACAACTTTCAGTTTGGTAACAACTGGACTCTTTGCCCAAGGGTAATAGTAGATTAACACTTGTACTTGCAATGCAGTCAGTCAAAGCTAGTGAGGATGTTTCACAACAAATGAAAGACGTTTCTTAAATGCAGCTGTCAAAAAGGAAAACCAGACTCATTGATGCATAAATGTGAATAGTGCAGTGTTCTGCTGAGAACTGGGCTTGCACTAATACAATCAGCTGCTCCTAAGAGCAATTACGAAGCTGTCAGGAACACCTTGATGAATGGGAAGCGCGGGCCTGTGATGATATAATTTGCAGTTCGGCACTTGCTTCTTTGTAACGTTCCGTGCCATCGTTTGTCAGGAGTACAAATGAAATCTCTACTTCGGTTTATAATTAAAATCCAAGTCCAGATCATTTTGTGACAAATCAGGCACTTGGGGAGAGGGTGGGGCCAAATAAAACTCAACTCTGCAAGATACTATGTGGTTGTTGCTGGATTTGAAAAGCGAAGGTAGATTCTCCCAATGTCGTGGCCATGAATCCCCCAAATAAAATTGTTCATTCACCTAATGGATGTTTGTGCGACTTCGATGTGTTCAAATGAGCTGCTGTTCGCCTGCCTAACTCCATCACTGCACCTTACAGTATATCCTGTACAGCTCTTTGAGAGCTTTCCTGATGTGAAAAGCGTTATATCAAATACAGATTATTGCTATTGTACAATATATTATATCATAGTCTCTGGGAATAGCTCCTCTGGTGTAAGCAAAATCTTCTCCAGGATAAGGCCTGTATAGCACTTAGAATTGTGAAATTTGATCTGAGATTTCATTGGAGCTGAGGATTTTGCTTGTGCAGCAATTTTAAATCCAAATATTAGGTAGGTTAAGGGTAATCCCACTATAGCAATATTTACTAAGGTTAAACCTTGGAGACCTAGGACCTGCCACTCCGTCTTACGGTTAAAAATAATAACCTACAGCAAGCAATGCTCATGTCTCTGCAGTAATTGGTAGTTCACAGTTCTAAAGCACTGTGAAATTAGAAAATGTAACTACACCTTGAGTGTTGGCATTATCTCTTCCTACTTTGCCCTGTTTATTCCCTGGAGTTACCGAAACAGAAATGTCAGCTCAGTGCAGCCACATAAGGCTGTTGGGGGAAATCTAATTCCAGTCATGGTTGTATTTCTTGACCTAATTTGTAAAGCAACAAAAAGAAAAAAAAATCTTAAAAGTCATCCAAATTCTTTGTGGTATTGTAACGTTTTTAGAAATAGCCTTCATCTGGCATAATTATCTGGTGTGTTTTGTTGTGTTCCCTAAAGCAAATTTTTTAAAATAATGTTCTTGCATTTTCATTCCTTTAAGCCATCTGTTTTACTCAAGTTCTAATTCAAAAGAAAAAAAAGGTACAATTCACTTGTTTTATACAGTAGCTTTTCTTTCATTTTTTTCTAATTTTAAAATAATATTTTCTGTAATCTAACATTGAAAGAATGTAGACATTTGTTATCTGGTACATTTCTTGCTACTGTAGGATTTTCATTCTGTTAATGGAGTTCTTGTTCTTGCAGCTAATCTTCTGAATCAAGTAGAATCTGTTTTAATCTCATATTGGGCAGAGATGGTTGAAGTCACAGTCAAAGAAAGAGTTCTTCAGAAGGGTTTTGAAAGTCAGGAGGGAAGGAGTGAAGGTTTTGGTATGTCAACAACAGCAACAACAAAATTACATTTATAGAGCGCCTTTCACATCGGGAGGACATCTTAAGGCGCTGAACACTCAGGGATCAGGACCCGAGCATGGAGGGGTGGGGGCAGGGTTGGGATGAGGGAGGGCAGAGAGATAGGAGGGAGGCTGAAGGCACAGTTGAAAAGAAGGGTCTTGAGTCGGACATTGAAGGAGGCAAGTGAGGGAGCCATGCGAAGGGATTGTGGGATGACACAATGTAAGAAAGAGTTCCAGAGGCCAAGGGCAACGTGGCTGAAAGTTTACCCACAAATAGTGAGGTGAAGAGGATAGGGAACACGAAACAAGCCAGAGCTGAAGGAGCAGAGGGAATGGCTGGGGGAATAGGGTCATACAAGGTCACCAAGACAATTTGGAGGCATTTGAAAGTAAATATCGGCGAGGGGATAGGGAGCAATGGAGGCCAAGTGAGAAGCTCGTGGACTCTGGTGCTGGAGAAAATGTGGGTTATGGAATCCTATATAGTCTGGAATTTGTGGTAGTTGGAGCTGGGAGCAGCATTTTGGAAAAGTTGAGTCTGGAAGTGAAAAAGTATTGAACTTGGCCTACAAAAGACCTAAAAAAATTCAGTCACTGACCTACAAATTAAACCCTATCAAGCACTTCCTCCTGATGTGAAAAACACTATAACAAATGTAAGTTTTAAAATAAACTATTTGGGAGTTAGGGTAATTATTTAAGTGGATCTATAATGTTGAACAGCAGTGGATCCTGAAGGAATAAGCTTTTGTCAATTTGGATTAAGTGAACGAAACAAGTGTCAAATCATGTTAAGAGCATGCAGACAAACATCAATAGGCCAATATTAGCAGACACTTTGGTAATGGATTTGGGCCAGCAATGTATGTTTTATGTAAGGAATAATGTTGGTGAGGCAAATAATTGGGTCTCTGCATTTCCACTTGTTCCAAAGTGCATAATGGCTTTACTACCAGGCTGGTCTGTTAACAGTGTACATGTACACATTAGGCATAATGCCAATGTTTAGTGGGTATTTTCTAATATTTTACAATTTGCGACTGGGGAACATCGCAGCTTGAGGAGGTAATTATTCCCAAGTCACAAGTTTAATGAATGCACGAATTGCAATTCTCTCCATACCTTCTCTGCCCCCACTACCCCCTGTCCCACACACCACCATCAACCCCAATCCTCCCCCATATGATAGATATCCTCTTATTGTTGAATAGTCACTGTGTTAAATTCATGAAATTAAAAACAATCTAATACCTTGTGCAAATGAAATGCAGCCCTTTAAAAGTAATCTATTGATACCACACCATTTACAACCACTGAAATTTTGTCTCTAATGTGTTTTCTAATGCACTTTATGTATTTACATTGAAAACTAAGGTATTTTTAAACCCTGTTGAATCAGGGACATGGTACACTGGTATGAAAAATGATAATATGTATATGCTTTATGAAAGGCAGTCATGAGCTAAGTGATTATCTTTGTACTTTTGGTTAATTGTGGGCACGGCTTCTCATTTTGCAGAAATGAGCTGTGCTCTAATTAATTTCCATTCTTTCAGATTTAGGCCTTTATCACATTGGTTGCTTTCAGCTCACACGAGGACTTACGACTGAAGTATACATTTTTGCTTTGTGCAAATTGATCCTTGAGAGCTAATGCTCATTTCAGGACAATTTTGCTGCAGTAAAACTGTTGATGAGAAACGCAATCCTGCTGCTGTGCATTCAAGTGGTTTGCATTATTTGTGGCGAGGTAATGCATGCAAATTTATCGTACTTTTTTTAATAATTCAGGACTGGATTTAAAAAATGAATGGGACATTGGGGAGGTTTTTCTTTTGTCTGTGCTCTGCATTTGAGATGTCTCTGTAGTTTTTCTTAATGATAATAATACTGATAATCCTTGCATTTAATATAGTGCCTTATCACCGTGCCAATTCTTGAGATTGGATTAAATGTTATGTCTAAACAAGGAAAAAAATAACTCGGCTATTTTATTTGATAAATATATGCCACTTGTGTGAAATGTCATAGATGTGTGAACCTAGAATATTTATGTAATGGTTTACGATTGTCAAATAAGCACTTTATATCTTCATTGCAAGTGACCACAGTATTGCCATACTCTGTTGCTTTAGTTATTCCGCTGATCATCAACTACAGAATAAAAGACAAATATCCAAAACAAATACTATTGTATGTATACTGATTTGAGGAACAAAAGCGAAGAGCTTCTCTGACAAGACTTCATTTTCTTTTAAAATAACAATCTGAAGATTAAGATTATAAAGTGTCATTGAGATCACAATAGACTGCTTCATTCAATACTCATCTAAACAGCACAGAAGCCATAACTGGTGGTTAGCAATAATAGCCTGAAACTTATGAACTAATAGAAATAATAGCCTGAAACTTATGAACCAACCTCTGTGATGGAAACTGAACTGGCGGAGAGGAATTAAACAATAGATTTAATATTCTTTTATTTGATAAAGGCATTTGACACTGCAACTTTTGAAGGTTAAAGACAAGTTGCTAGCTTGATTGAAAATATATAGTCAATTTGCCTACTTTCCTTCCACCAATCACAACCCCTCCCCCTCTGCTCTGGTCCCTACCTCTTCTCGTCCCTTTCTTCCCTCTTGTCTTCTCCCTCCCCCCCGCTCTGGTCCCAACCTTGGGACGTTCTTGTATTCTATGAAACGCTTTGAGACGTCGATAAGATGTGGAAAGTGCTATATAAATGTAAGGATTATTATTGTTATTATTATAAAACAGACTTCTCAAAGATATGGTGGAAATTCTCCATCAGAAGAGCGGTTACAGCATTTGGACTTGGTCATCTTCAGATGACCCCAGTAAGCTGGTGCTGTGGAGTGAATGTGTGAGTGTGGAATGTTCAATAAGGCACAAATCTGAGACGATGATGAGCAAAGCCAAGAGGTGGAAAACTGATTGGTTAGAGTTGCATGGCATTGTTTCCAAATTGCTATTATTCATCTCTTTATACAGTAAAAGCCTGTTTATCCGGCACCCTTGGGACGTGGCCAATGCCGGTTAAAGTGCGTGCCGGATATTCGGCCGAAAACACAAAAAAAAATGTATTGTGCCGGATAAATTCCGGTTGATTGAATGCGGACCTTTTCTTTTGAAGTACCGGTTATACGGAAGTTATGGTTGATCGAGTCACGGATAAACAGGCTTTTACTGTAATTCTAAGTACCTCGATGTGTGTGAATGAGGAATTCTATTTTCTCCCATTTCAGGAAAACTTGTGCTCATCTGAAGAGTCTCTTTTCAATTTTACCATAGGCTGAGGGTAGTGCTTTTTCTTTTGTGAAGTATTTTATTAGGAGGATTCAAACCTGGGTTATGGATTTAAGATTATTGCTGAAGGAATTAAAGTTGATGTGAGAAAAAATGTTTACACACAGAAAGCGGTTGGAATGTGGAGTTCTCTGCCATAAATTGTTATTGAGGTGCAGTCCATAAATTCTTTTAACAATAAATTAGCTGTTTGACTAAAAATAAAGGGTATAGCGAGTGATACCGGTTAGCTGATATGTGGAAAAAACCACCAGTAAGGACTTCATGGGCTGAATGACCAGTTTCTGACCTGTAATATTCTATGTTCAGTGAGAAGTGCAAACACAGAGTAAATAAAAATCCTCAGTGTAGTTAAAATAACAGCCACGGTATTATCACAAAATGCCCCTTTAATCCAATTATCTAATAATCCACCCATCCTACCTGCCCACCATCGGCAAGTGGGCTTTCAGCCTTTCTGCCTCCACTCTCTGGAAGTTCATCCTGGAATCCGTCCAAGTCACTCCCTTCCTCACTTCATTCAAGGTCTCTGACAATACCTACCTCTGACTATGCTTTCGGTCATCTCTCTCCTCCCGAACCCATCTGCTCCTACCCCTAAGCCAGTATTGTCAAGTGCCTTGAGACGAAAAAGGGGATATCTAAGTGTAAATTTATATTATATTGTAATACAGTAATTGCTTATTTGTGTCATTTTCTCCCACAGCCATTCGTACAGACCGTGTACAAGTGAAAGGTGCTGTACAAGTGTAATTTTGTTGTTGTAGTACTAAAGCTTTCCCCATATAATTACGTAATTCATTCCCTGCTCACAAAAAAAACACGTGTCTGCTTATGAAAAATGACTTGTGTCACTTTGATGCGAGGTCATTCCCCAGGTGAAGGAGCCGCTGGCAATGAACGGAGAATATTATGTCAGAGGTGAATCCTCACAACGGGCGTCTGATGCTGGTGGTGTTAAATTTCAGACAAATTAGCTGTTTTACCAGAAGAATAGGTTATCGGGACAGAGGTTTCAGACAATGCAGTGCCTTGTGTAAATTACAATGTGTTTTAGCAATCACGCCGCTCCCAGGAGGTCAGAGTGTGGCTTTCACAGTGGTGATAAGCCGGCAGAACCACTTGACCTGCAGCTTCATAGCAGCATTCCCAGCTGCATAACCGACAGATAAGACTGATTGGTACAAATACATTCTATGCCGTGAGTTATTTTTTTCATATAAAAAGTTGAAGGGTGCTGACTCACCCTAATAAACGTAGAAAGATCAGACTCGCAACATGAATGAATGAAAATGATCAGCCCCGCGATATCCTTTGATAATAATAAGTGCCACCTTATTGATACTTTTTGTCTGTTTTAATCATTTATTTCAGGTAGGTTACAGATTCAGCTCTTGTTGGATAATATACTTAATAATTAATGTGGACACGGCTCAGCCCGTCTGTTAGTCATTTGATCCATAATATACTCCGACTAATATCAAAAGGCAACGATAAATATTCTAGTTTGACATTTAACTTCAGTGTGATCTGATGTCAAAACGTAAATAGTCATAAAAGATCTTGTAAATGTCCTTTGAGATCATTCGCCCCTTTCCTCAACCTTCAGACAACATGGGATTATTTTCAATCATGGTTATTGCCAGGACTGTAGAAGAATGTAAAATTATAGCTTTTTTAAAATGGGTTTGGAGCTGATACACATAAATGTAGATTGCGGGAAGCAAATATGCCATTATTCTATAAATAAAACAAAATGGTTCAGGTGAGGTTCATAAACACAAATGTCATTAACACTCAGCCTATTGACTCTATCCTCTGAATTAATACATTAAAGTTTTAAAATCGCGCTCTTCTATCTGTTTTGTACTCAAGTCTTTTAAATGTATATTTTATGAAGTGTGGGCCTTTTATTGAAGCCATTAATTTTGATGGTCTCGCTTTTTTTCAACTGTGGTCCAATCCTGGAAGACATGTGGAGTCATTTATAGTTTAGTTAAGTATAATGTGGTTAACTGTGTCAGTGATATAAATATCCTTTCGCCCTCAGGAATGATGAGAGGGTGGAAGATATTTTAGTTTGTTTCTGTGAATAATGTGTAAATGTATTTGTGACAGACTGAGAGGTGGATGTTCAAAGAAGGTCATTGTCATATAATTGTTTCTGTATAAACCGCAGCAGAATAAGTTGAATTGAAGTCATTGTATTTAATGTGCATGGAGAAAAACAGTGGTTGGGAGCTAGCTTTCAGGGCATGACTCACTCTCAGTGCGCAGATGGCTTCTCTTTCCCAACCAGGAAAGTTTAGAACAAGAATATAATTTGTAGAGGAAAAAAAAGCATTTCTAACTACAGAGAATGTGATGTCATGCCAAACAATCTCCCTGCTTCCTACCCCACCCAAAAAGAAAATCATGCAGACCATCACAGAGAGATGGCAGTGAATGTTAGATGCTTTCATACAAGGAAGGAGGAAGGGAAATATGTAAAGTGGTTTGCCCTGTGATCACTTGTGCACACCTCTGAGTAATTATTATGTGGTTTTGCCAAAGTCCTCCAGAGCAGACTGGCTACTCAGCCTCTCGGAGGAAGATGGTTCATAGCAGGAGAACTGCTGAAGGATAGATTGTATTCTAAATTGTATGTCATTATTGTTCATTATTGCCCAGAAGAGTCAATATTAGTAAGTAAGAGAAAAGGAGCTACAAGTTTGTTTGGCATGGAAATAATTTGATGGAGATGAATATTGTGAGTGGCTTACACCCGCAGGAACGGGCAGGATGTGATTGTGAATTGGCAATGGGTCTCCTTCCTGCCAGAAGCAATTCAGAACTAGAAAATGTGTATTCAGTCCAGATCTCAGGAGGCATATGACCCTTATTTTGCTATTATGAATAGTTATTTCTGTGCATGTCTAATCTTTGAAATTTTCCACTTTTAAGAATTCAGCATCTGAATGCATGTCTTTGCTTACTTTGACTAACTCCTGCTCTTATGGTTGTTTTGTGTGTGGTTGCCTTTATTTAAAGATACATTACGATAGTAACAATGGGTGTAATGGAATTGGCTAACAGTAAATAATATACTTGAGGCTGTATGTGTGTACATCTTCATTTGGGCTTAGGTGCACTATAGCCAATAACAAACTATGAACTCCAAATGAAGAATCTTATTATCAAACCATCTAATTTTGTCATGCAATGCTTATTTGGCAAATGTTCAAGCTTCAACTGTTTTGTTTAAACTGAAAGGTTGTCCCACAGAATACAATATTGAATATATGAAAATAAAATCGAGTCAACTTACATTTAACTTTTTAGTGCATATACAGTACCATGCTGACAAAATAAAATTGAAACTCAAGGTACACTTATTTTCTCTGCATTCTACTCCCCTGATTTGCTCAGTTAGTTTTCCACAAAATTATATTTCTATCACAGCTATAATAATAAAATATTAACCCTGGCATTTGATATAGCACCTTATCACATTGACAGCGAGAATCACAGGACTTTACTCTCAAGTTTCGGTGGTTATATATTTGTAGGCAAATGTAGCAGCCAATTTACACATTGCATTGTGCCACAAACAGCCACGAAGTGAGTGACAAGGCAGGATTTTTTCAAGGTGGGGAGCAGAGACCTTCCTTCATGTGATGTTTTCCGGATTGATAGAATTCTGGAAATGCCTACAGTCTGAAGGGTTAAGGAATAGATGAATGACACAGAATGATGGGATATTTTAGGGTTTGTTTTGTTTGACCTCAGAAGAAAATTGTATGTTGCACATAGGGATACTTGAAATTGTGCAAATTACTAGATTTAAAAGTGCAATTCAACCCAATTCAAAAGCCAAGAATATTTATATCGTACACCGAATATTTCAATACATAGCTACAGAGGTATATAGACTAATATGATTGGCAGTTTGAAGCAGCCACATTGCAAATGTTCTTGGTCAGATATCCGATGTCAGAACAATCAC
Source organism: Hydrolagus colliei (assembly GCA_035084275.1). NCBI lineage: Eukaryota > Metazoa > Chordata > Chondrichthyes > Chimaeriformes > Chimaeridae > Hydrolagus > Hydrolagus colliei. The sequence goes on along the minus strand of CM068745.1, from coordinate 3,969,002 downwards.
TCCAGTTACCCTGACTGAATCTTTGAACCTGGAGAGGGAGGGAAGAAATAGACCACAGAATATCAATTGCATTGTCAGTCGCTTTACCACCCCCACTATTGAGTTCTTCAAAGGATAACATCTCCATCAAAAGGAGGAAACATCCTACAGCAAACTACTGAAGTATTAATCTGCCCACAGTATAGTCTGATTCCTATATGAACAAAATTAAGTTTAATCACTTTGTGGTGAAGGTAACCCAGTCCAAGCTGAACATAAAATGATCACTTTGGGTGAGGACTTTGCACTCCTTAGATAACATTCTCTAGTGTATGTTGCATATGCAATTATACTTTGAGCGTTAGATCTGAGTTTCTACATGACAAAGCATGACAAAACAACTATAGTACTTCACTTAGTAAAAAGCTGAAATGTAGGCTAACAGGACCAAAGGATTACCAGCACAACAGTGCTGAAGCAATGCAGGCTCAGTTATTCATCCCTTAGTAGTGGCTCATGCTACAGAATGTGAGTCCTATGAGTAAGGATCTACTTGCATAGATGTGAAAGGTGCTATAGAAATGTAATTTTGGTTGTTGTCATTTATGGTGTTACCCTTTGGTGATGAACATGCTGTTTAAACAGCAACAGGACTATCTTGTTTGAAGTGGTACTGTTACTACTGCAAATCTAATCATAACTGCAGTTGATGTCACCTTGTTACAGACTGGACATTTATTGCTGAATCGAATAGATTATTCACAGGTCATTTCATGGTGACCCGTGCAACTTCATTGATTAATTTGCCTTTGTACCTCAACTCGTGGTATGTTTACTCATTGAGCCGTGTAGGAGTGAACCGCTTAAAACCTCTTAGGAAAGGTGGTGCTGAGAGTAGTCAATTACTGTACATTGAGAGGTTAATTTTAATTCTTTTTTTTAATAATATAACAATTTATTATCAATATATTAAGATTTTTAGTGCATCATATCTGTACTGGTGCTGGGTCCCCTATAGAACTGGAAGCTCATGTCCCAATATTCAGCCTGAAACCCAGAAACATCCCACCAAGAGACAAAAGTAGTGCCAACTGAGCAAAGTGAAATTGTTGTGTTAGTCAAAATTGTCATTTATCCCATTGAGCAGGAGGAATGATAACAACAAAAATTGTGCTTATACAGCACCCTTCACATGAGGTAATACTTTCTCATTTGTAGTGAACGTTGACATCTCAGTCCCTGAATTCATAATTAAATTATGGGGCACATCAGCACTAATGAAATTAATTTAGTTCAAGGCTAAGTTTGAAAATCATTGATGGCCTGAAATAACAGATTAGCTTTGCCACTATAGTGATGGAAACGAGTGTTACTAATTGTTTTAACAATAAAATACATACTATATCAATGCATACTTTTTGAGTATTTCAAGATGATATATTTTAGGATTTTATTTTGTCTTTACATTCCTTCCTTCGGGAGAAGTAGGTCCTCAGCTTGTCTGATCCTATGCTGATCTGAGATGAGAGGAGCTGGAATTCTGATATAAAAGCCAAAAACACTTCAGCTGGTAAATCAGCATCTCATTATTGTAGGGCAGCTGGGTGTCTGACACATGTAGAAACCCATCTTCATGCTTAAAGTATCCAAATCTAACTGCTGAGAGTGTCATGTTTGTATGGGCAATTTCTATTTATCTATTCTTGAATAATTAACATCTCATAATGAATCAACAAGCACTATAATTGATCATTTAGCTGCATTAGATTAAGAGAGCATGGTCACACTTAAGACTCTTGTCTCTGGAATGTATCTTATTATACATTACAGATTCATTTCACTGAGTGAATAACATCTCTAATTGATATAATTCAGATATATCTGATTAGACAGACAACTTCTTATGTATGATATTCCACAGAGTATCTGTTAGCTGATCTGTTATTTGAAAAAAGGCAGACAAAATTGGTCATTTAAGTCATGTGAGATATAAGTTAGAGTGAATTAACTGTCACATTCACCCACATAAACACAATCATTATACTTTACAGAAATGTTGTGAAGTGTGTTTCTCTGGCTAATGAGAACAGTTAGCTTTAAAATACAACAGTAGTAAATCAGATTTGAGTCACTAAGTTCCACCTTGTTTGTGAATACCACATTTTATACCCCAACAATTCAAACTGTAACTGCTGATGACTTTCCAAACCTAGGAATGAATACTCGTTACTTGTAATATCACAATAATATCCCTGCACTTTATAAATGCAAAAAAAAAGTAAGTTTCAAGGTACTGTACTTGTCTGGGCTGTATCGTCATACCTGATGGGGTTTGTCTTTAAGCATATCGATTCGATAACAACTTTTAAAAGAGAGCTAGACATTTATTTGGGGAGGACGGGTTTGCAAGCTTATGGGGAGAGAGCCGGGGAGTGGGATTGAATTGCTCTTTTCAAAGATCTGGCACAGACTCGATAGGCCGAATGGCCTCCTTTTGTGCCGTAAGATTCTATGATTCTATCTCATTAGAGATGAAAAAGCCATCAACAAAACAATACACTCCTATAGTCCAGCCTGGCTTTACCAGTTGCATGAATTAGAGCCTCTTTGACTCCCAACTCTACACAAAATGGCGTAGGGTTGGATTGATAAAATAATATTTTGACCCTATTTTCGGTGCTGAAATACACAGGGTTTTACTGCAACCAAGGACATTGCAGAACTGAGTCAATAAACGTGGAGGCCAGTGTCTGAAGATGCATGTAAATGAGAATAAAAAAGAACCTAGGTAGCAAAAATAAAAAAGCAAATTATTTTCTGGACGGGGAGAAGTTAGATAGTGTTAGTGTTCAAAGGGATTTGGGTGTCCTTGTACACCAGTCTCAAAAAGTTAGTTTGCAGGTGCAGCAAGCCACTAAGAAGGCGAATGGCATGCTAGCGTTCATTTCAAAAGGTTTAGAGTATAAGAGTAGGGAAGTCTTGCTGCAACTGTACAGGGCTTTGGTGAGACCGCACCTAGAGTATTGTGTGCAGTTTTGGTCTCCTTATTTAAAAAAGGACATACTTGCCTTTGAGGGGGTGCAGCGTAGATTCACTAGGTTAGTTCCTGGGATGAGGGGACTGACCTATGAGGATAGGTTGAATAAACTAGGGCTGTATTCTCTAGAGTACAGAAGAATTAGGGGGGATCTTATTGAAACATATAAGATTCTTAAAGGGCTGGATAAAGTAGACACTGAGGGACTGTTTCCCCTGGTAAGAGAATCTATAACCAGGGGGTCACAGTCTTAAAATTAAGGGTCAGTCTTTTAGAACAGAGTCGAGGAAACATTTCTTCACTCAGAGGGTAGTGAATTTATGGAATTCGCTACCTCAGAAGGCTGTACGTGCTCAGTCCTTGAACATTTTCAAGGCTGAGAATGATAGATTTTTAAAATATGGAGGGATTAGGGGATATGGGGATAGGGCAGGTAATTAGAGTTAGGTGAGAAGATCAGCCATTATCTTATTGAATGGCGGAGCAGGCTCGAAGGGCCAAATGGCCTACTCCTGCTCCTAATTCTTGTGTTGTTATGTTCTAACCTCATACTCCTGTGAATATCACGAGAAAGTGAATTGTGAAGGGAGAAAAAAACACTCTTTTAACAGCCGTAAAATCCCCAAACACAGGGTAAAAATACAGTGTAACAGAAATAAAGGCAAAACAAAGAATGCAAACTCCAAACAAGGATTATTCCAGCATGTCTCTTCACATCTGTAAAGGATTATGAATCTCTACGTATTGTGCTGTAAGATTTTTATAAACAAACCAGTGTGCTTTGAAACTTTGCAGGTTGTACCTTTTGGGGGTATTTTAAAGTGGTTCTTCACATGCTTTGAAATCTCACGCACCAACTACGGTTGACTATGTACTGTATACTTTGACTTGTAATGGAAAACTTGAAGGTCTTAGTGCACTTTTTTTTAAAAATATTTTGCATCCTTGCTTTGTTAAAATATTTTCTGGTTCAGTGCAGCAAAAATATGAGAAAAATGCACGGTATTCACTGACGAAGAAGTGCCAAATAACTCATAAATTACACTATCACAATTGAGTTGCAAGGATTTAGTTTGGGAGATAATAATAATCCTTGCATTTGATATGGTGCCTTTGCGATGACTTCAAGAAGTCGCATAGCACTGCATAGAATATACTGTTAAATTAATTGACTGTATATTTTGTGGGCGAACCGGCCACAAAACATACAGTCGCAAAAATAGTCATAAAATAGAAATGGTATTCAGTCTCTAAAAAATCTAACTGTCTTCGCATATATGTAGTTTTTATGCGAAACAATACAGTATCAATTATATTTGTTTACTTGACATTCCCAAAATTAAGGAATCGTAAATCTTGCTAACAGTCACAACCAAAAGTATTGTTTTGCTCATTTGTTGGAACATGTGGGTGGCAAGGGAGAAATGATTTGAACTGCAGAGTTCCAGTCGGAGTGAAGGTCTCGTGAGATGGTGTGAAATGTACCTGGAGTATCCTAGATAAAATGTCACTTTACTTCCCGAGGCAATTTTCCAGGTTGAGTTGTCATTTACGCTGCTGCTTTCCTGACAAGCACTTATTCAACCCAATTGACTTCAGAGCAAAATCCATTTACATGTAATGTGACATGATGCAACCAGCGTCCCCACGGTGCAGTTTCCTTGGAGTCTTATGGGATGCCATCACAACCCGGGGATTCCATGCGTTGAATATTAACCGAGCTCTTTCTGCAGCCTGTATTTGAATGCAATATGTGAGTTGTATCTTGAGTGAAACAATGAAGTAAGTGAACTACTCTTCTTGACTGAAGTACATCAGGAATCAACAAGTTGCATTTATACAAAGCCCTCCAAGTAGTAGCGTCCCAGAGCGAATCCTCAATTGCAACACCTGGTTGTAATCTAATGTGTAACATATGGGACTCATTAAACATGTTCATGGCTGATGATTTCGCTCCACTTTCATGATCTTATTTTCTCAGGTATATATTGTGAACCACAATTCCTGACACTACTGGCGTTGACGGGGTTAACCCACATTGACGACAAAATCTGTTAGAAACATCCAGACTTGGGAAATTGGGATCTTTGATTGGCTGTGGCTTGCAGCAACTTGATTCTGCAATCCTGATTAGCCATATGTCATTTCAGGAAGGAAGGAAAATGTAACAATATAATTGGAATTTCATTCATTATACATCACAGAGATATTAATAATGTTGACTGTTCCTCATTGTTCTGTCACGTGCTCTGAACTTTGCGAATACCCCGACTGTCAATCTGAAAGACGCTGAAGGTGATTTTATTTCCTTAATTGTGAGCTTGCATCATTTTATTTTCCCAGGCCCTTTCCAAAGTCCAATTTTTTTCATGGAAATTATGTTATGACAGCAAGCCTTGAAATTCACCTGTTTTGTTTCTATTTCATATTTATAATTCAGGATGGGATGTGGAACAGAATGACAATTTTTTTTCTAATGATGTAACTTGAAGTTGATGCATTTCAATTGTGAGTGTCTAAAATGTGTTGTGGTTTGAAGAATGTGTTCATACAATTATTCATGGCTGTCCTACTTGGGGTGAAGGTAAGAGGGATGATTTACATCAATCATTTAGACGAGGACATTGAATGTAACGTGTCTAAATTCGCAGATGACTCTAAACTAGGTAGGAGAATGAGCTCTGAGGATGATGCAAAAAGATTGCAACGGGATATAGATAGGCTAGGGGAATGGGCGAATAGGTGGCAGATGGAATTTAATGTGGGGAAGTGTGAAATTATTCACCTAGGTAGCAAAAATAAAAAGGCAAATTATTTTCTGGACGGGGAGAGGTTAGATAGTGTTAGTGTTCAAAGGGATTTGCGTGTCCTTGTACACCAGTCTCAAAAAGTTAGTTTGCAGGTGCAGCAGGCAACTAAGAAGGCGAACGGCATGCTAGCGTTCATTTAAAAAGGTTTAGAGTATAAGAGTAGGGAAGTCTTGCTGCAACTGTATAGGGCCTTGGTGAGACCGCACCTAGAGTATTGTGGGCAGTTTTGGTCTCCTTATTTAATAAAGGACATACTTGCCTTAGAGGGGGTGCAGCGTAGATTCACTAGGTTAGTTCCTGGGATGAGGGGACTGACCTATGAGGATAGGTTGAATAAACTAGGGCTGTATTCTCTAGAGTACAGAAGAATTAGGGGGGATCTTATTGAAACATATAAGATTCTTAAAGGGCTAGATAAAGTAGACACTGAGGGACTGTTTCCCCTGGTAGGAGAATCTATAACCAGAGGTCACAGTCTTAAAATTAAGGGTCAGCCTTTTAGAACAGAGTTGAGGAAACATTTCTTCACTCAGAGGGTAGTGAATTTATGGAATTCACTACCCCAAAAGGCTGTAGCTGCTCAGTCCTTGAACATTTTCAAGGCTGAAACTGATAGATTTTTAAAATATAGAGGATGGGATAGGGCAAGTAATTAGAGTAAGGTCAGAAGATCAGCCATGATCTTATCAAATGGCGGGGCAGGCTCGAGGGACCGAATGGCCTACTCCTGCTCCTAATTCTTATATTCTTATCTGTGTCCGGCGATATATCGATATATCGGTATAATCTTTCATATCGATATGCCAATATTGGAAATTCAAATATATCGATATATCGAAAAATTCGATATGAAAACAAAATCGATATCACAAATATCAGTATATCTTGTCCATCGATATATCGATATATATCGGTATAATGCGAACTTTTTCAACTTACCTTGTCACCGGCATTGCAAACCTCCTGGGCCTAGAGACGGAATGCGCGCGCACATCCGAATGCGTGCGCACCTCCGAATGCACGCGCATGCGCAGTACAAAAAAACCTGGAGATATCGATATATCGGTATATATCAATATGAGCCCAACGATATATTGATATCGAAAAATTTCCATATCGACAGACCCTAGTTCTTAGGTCTCTTTATCAGAAACGAGGCAATCCTCTGTGGCGGCCTCAGTAATAATAAAAATAATCTTTACACTTAATATAGCACCTTTCACATTGTCACAACATCTCAAAACGTTTCATGGGATATAACACTGGTTAGGGCTCAGCAAGAGTACTGTGTTCAGTTCTGGGCACCACACTTCAGGAAGGATGTTAAGGCATTGGAAAGGGTGCAGAGGAGATTTACCAGGATGGTACCAGGAATTAGGGACTTTGGTTATGAGGAAAGGCTGGAGAAGCTAGGATTATTCTCAGTGGAGCAGAGAAGGTTACGAGGAGGCCAAATACAGGTTTTTAAAATCATGAGGGGATTTGATTGGGTAAACAGGGAAAAACTGTTTCCACTGGTGGGAGTGTCAGTGACTCGAGGTCACAGATTGAAAATAGTTTCTAAAGGAAGCAAACGGGAGCTGAGGTGAAATTTTTTCACGTACCAAGTTGTTCGAATCTGCAATGCATTGCCTGAAAGGATGGTGGAGGCCCAATTCAATAACAACTTTTGAAAGAGAGGTGGATGGTTATTTGGGGAGGATGGGTTTGCAGGGTTATGAGGAGAGAGCTGGGGAGTGGGATTGACTTTGAATTGCTCTTTTCAAAGCCAGCACAGACTCAATGGGACGAATGGCTGCTTTTGCGCTGAAACATTCTATAATTCTGTGATATACTGTAAAATGGATTGACTGTTTATTTTGTGAGCGAAACGCGGCAGTCAGTTGCAAATTCCAATGTCCCAGAAATATTCATGGAGTGAGTGACCGATTTCATTTGGGGGTATTGTTGGTTAGAACAGTATTGCTACAGGACAGTGTAGTTCTGTAGCTCAGTGGTTAGAGCGCTTACCTTACAAATGTGAGACCTTTGTTCGAATCCAGGCAGGTCAGGGCGAAATTTTGGGCAAGTTTCCTTACTCCACACGCCTAATAATAGTCCCTCATACAAAACAACAATAAATTGGTCATTTCAATCCATGACTGTTTGTGGGACACTGCTATGTGCAATTGGCTGTCATGTTTAGCCCACGAATGTACAGTCAATTCACTTGATAGTGTATTCTGTGATGCGCTGTGCAACGTCTAGAACACATGAAAAGCGCTACATCAAATGCAAAGATTATTATTGTTATTATGGGCCCCAAGTAGGTTCTATACCACTCTAGGGCACTGTTGATGACAGACTAGTCAGCTGGGCTCGTTTGCAGGACTGGGCAAGGCACGATGCTCGATTCAGCTCTTATTAATTCTGCAAATCAAAGCCTTAATGGGGATTGTGATCCAAGCTGCATAAGCAGCAGGAAGCTTGCCATCTTTCCACATAGTACTCCTAATAGCAAGCTGTATGGTTCAATAATAATCATTGCACTTGATATAGAGCCTTATCACATTGTTGAGATGTCTCTAAAGCTCTTCACAGGATATACTGTAAAGTGGATTGACGGCATATCTTGTGGGCGAAACACGGCCAATTTTGCACAGCAATGTCCCACAAACAGTCATCGGTTGAGTGACCAAATTAGTATTTTTTTTAAAAAGTCACTTAAACATAATTTACAACAACAACAACAACAACAACTTCGATTTATATAGCGCCCTCCACACCGGACAGCGTCTCAGAGCACTTACTAATGTAGATATACTTCGCTTGCCAACCTGTATTTATTATTCTCTGGAACTATGTAAGCAGGGTGCCAGGCACAGGGTATAAATATCCATTTCTAACTGCCATAGAAATTTGGAATTCTGTCTGGATTGGATACTCTTAAGCATGGTCATGGGTTTCTCGGTATGCCAGATGATCAAAAAAAGGTTGTGGCTATTTTCTAATTCCTTCAGATTAAATTTGAACAAAATAATCCCACGTATTTAAATGATAAATCAGTTTGATAACTCATTTGGCATGTGCTGAATTACTTCTTTGCTCCAAATGTAGGAGTCTAACTAGGGAAATAAAGCATTCTTTTTTTACCAGGGACATGCTGTCTGATAGCCTACTGGATCCACTTAAGGTCCCTGAAGTTATTTGCTTCATAACCACAAGCACAAACACATCATATGAATCAGGTTTAAAGTGATAACATTATGAGTCCTATAGCGTATTACAGTAGAAGCCTGTTTATCCGGCACCCTCGGGACCTGGCCAGTGCCGGTGAAAGCGCTTGCCGGATATTCGGCAGAAAACCCAACACAAAAAAAAAAAAGAAATTTTAATTTTTTTTAACAAAAACATTGCATATTAATAATAGACTAAATAATCATTTATATGATAATATATAAATAATAATAATAATCCTTTTACACACTTTTTTAAATTAAAATACAAGCCAATGTATTGATCTACAAGCATTGCTCAGGGTGGGTGGGTGTGTTTTGCTGTTTTGTGGCTAAATTAAATCTGAATTGATCACCTCACCCTCTGCCTCTCTCAAAGAGTACACTCCGGAGAGTGCATTGCTGTACAGTACCGGCAGCATTCCAAAATACTGACGCAACACAAAACACACAAAAAATGCATTTTTCCAGATAAATTCCGGTTTATCGAATGCGGACCTTTTTTGGGGGTAATACAGAAGTTACGGTTGATCGTATCACGGATAAACGGGCTTCTACTGTAGTTAGAGAACTCGCCCTGCAAGTGAGAAGACCCAATTTGATTCCCAGACGGGGCAAAACTTTAGGCAAGTTTCCTTATTCCATACACAAATGTTTACCTGGCAATAAATAGGAAACCGGTTGTTAGTCGATTGGTGGATCGCTTTTCCGAGGTTAATAATCGATTCAAAAAATGTGGTCACTCAATCCACAACTGTTTATGCGACAGTGCTGTGCACAATTGGCTACCATGTTTTACCTGCAAAATCACTTCACTTTACACAGTATTTGGTGAAACGTTTGAGACATTGAAGATGTGATAAAATGAAATATCAAATGCAAGGATTATTATTAATATAATGAACAATATACACTCAGCAGATGATGCATTCTTAGAAAGAGCAGAGAATTTTCCTGCTTTCTCCAAATTTTAAAAGACTAATCAACATTGTGTTCATGTCATTGGTCTTCATGGGTTGGTCTAGTGCAAACCAGCTGGTTTGGCTATCTGATAATGGCCAATATTCTTCACAAAACAAATACTTTGAGACTTGTTGATGTGCTAAATTGGTACTCGAATGCAAATAATATTTATTGGTATTTGAAAGTATATTGAATCAATTTCTGAGCAAGGAGAAAGTCGTTAATCCAGAAACAAATATTAAAAATGATGACAGTAATAATCCTACATTTGGTATTTCCTCCTCTCAGGTCATCTTTGGCCTACCCCGAGGCTCCATCTTTGTTAAAGTCAACTTCTGCAGCTGAATGTCCACAGGACGGAGATCACCATCCTTGGCTCCAGTAAATGTTTTCTCACCTGTGTCTGACTTCCTTTACCTCTCCGGCTTATCTTTCAGACTTGCTCAAATTGTGTGCAACCCAGGCATCAGGTTTGATCCAAAATGATCCTTCCTACCCGATGTCCAGTCCCTAACCAGGACTGCTTACCTCCATTCCCAACTCTACTGGGAACTTCTGCTATAGTTCCCTTCTATGCCTCAATTATAGTCTTGATGGCTGTGGACACCCAGCTTTAGATCCTGACCAGTTGATTCACCAGCTGGTTTACCCACTAAAAAGGGGTGACTTCTAACATCACGTTTAACATTGCTTCCTCCAGTCAAAAGGTGTGTAATGTGCAGCCACTGTTTTGATGCCCACCGGATGCAGATAGTGATATCAGCAGGCTGGAAACAGGCAGATATTTAGCATGTTGTTTGTAATGCAGCCTTTGAGCAATTGGACCCAGAGAAGCATGTTCTAATGAGGTTCCCTGCAGTTTGTGTAAATGTGGCCCACAACCCATTAGTTGATATAAATAAACACTATCAGATCAAACGTAGCTTCTATTATGTGTCCACTCTACTGTGGAAAGTGAAAAATGTTCCCAGTGCCACACAGTTTTTCAGACTAAAACCATTCTTGTTTATTTTCCAAACTGAAAACTGCTAATAAATAAGAGAACTCATTTACAAATTATCGAAGACAAGTTTCTAAAGTATTGTTGACAGTAATGCTGCAATTATACTCTGGAGAGAAGCTGCATAACATTGGAAAAACCTCAACTGTTCATGATGAAATTAGCTTTGATCCCTTTGAATGTTGACATTTTTCAACAGAACTGCAGTGTTTTAAACGGTAAGCAGGGAATCAGACTCCAACGCATGCTAGGCTTGTGGAAAATTACTGGAAATACACTAAATGTAGACAGAGATGATTTATCTGATCTGAGTACTGTATTTTCAATGCTGATTGTTTATTGGAGTCAACATTGCTATGGAATTGTGCTCAGACCAATTCTCATCCGATTTCATCAAAACACATTTACATTGATTCATTTCACTTCTGTTTGTGGGATGTTACTGCAGGAATCAGGTCTGTCTAGACATGAAATGGAAGTATCGGTTTCAGAGGAATTGCAACACCCAATTGTTATATTTGCAATTATTATGCTAAAATGAAGGTGAATTTGGTTCCAAGTTGCTTGTGGAAACCCACATCTGTGTCAGGTTACACTCAGTGATTGAGTATTGGGATAACCATCAAAGGCCTGGATTTCCATGACCAGAGGCATAGTTCAGTTTTTATTTTCTTGATTATCTTTTACTGAAACCAAATAGCCTTCAGATACAGGTCTAGTTTGATCTCGTGGACATACCAAGGATTCATGGTATGTTCATGATGGAGTCAACATTGCAGATGTAGAAATTTCTTCCCAATTTGTTTCTCTTTGAACTCAGTATGGATTCACACTCCTGTATACTGCTATGTACATTCCCAAAGTGGAAGTCTGGAGGTGCCGTACTTCAGAAGAAACCGAGGACCCACCCGGTCTGCCAATTCAGCTGGATATTAAAGATCCAATGGCACTATTTGAAAAGAAAAGACAGTCTCCTCTGGTGATCCCAGATAAAGTTGATCATGGCTATGTGCGTTTTGATTGCAAAATAATTAGTCATTACATTTTACAATAAGTCCATGAAGGACTTTTGAGACATTCATCCAATATAAAAGCTGCTTGTATTAAACGCACAGAAAAGTTTTCACACTACAGTATATTGTTGCACATTTAAATAGAAATTACAATATTTCCAACTGATGATATGATGTGGCATGTGGATTTCTATTTGCAAAAATTGAATACAAGCTAATTGGTTACCTTAACAAAATGCCTAATTTCAATTTCTGGCAAAGTACAAAACTAAGTCAGAGCTTTGACTGCTTTTGTTGTTGCACTTAGTCGGGTTTTAGAATTGCAATGCTCCATTTTACAAACAACAACAACTTTGATTTATATAGCGCCCTCCACGCCGGACGATGTCTCAGGGCGTCAAACATCACAAACTGGTTGGGTTTTGATATTCACAAACAGTAGTCACAAATAGTGCTTCAAATCCAGTTTGAATATTGAAATTGAGACCCCTGTGTGTTGAAGCCTACTTAAAATTCAAGATAACAGCTCAGTGGAACCAGCTCATTTGCTGTCAGACTATTTCGATGAAAAGGAAGTTAAAATATGTTTCTTCCTGCCACCAGATATTTGGTGTTATGCAGTATACAAATTTCATCTCCCAAACTTGTGGTTATTTGAAGAAGAAGGTACAAGATGAATGACCAATTAAACTGTATTATTCAATTTGGATAAACCTATCCAAACAGTTAACATTTAAAACATCACCTGCCTTCACACTACCAGAGCAATGTGAGTACAAGACTTTGTATCCCATGTGCTCCAACGGTCCTCACACATTAGGCTTTTCTCTTAGCATTTTTCAGGACTTTAAATTTGCCAAGAGAGTAGAGATCCTAAGTTGCTGTGACTGCTATTTGTCAATTCCTCAAGCTTTCCATTGCAAGAATCAGCGAGTGCTACATTATCGGAGAAGCTGGCTTTCAGCTGTGACGTTCAAAAATGAGATCCTGACTGCCTGGTTGATGTTTGCGATCCTGCCATTCAGGTGGATGGCAGCTTCTGTGGCACTATTCAAACAACAGAAGGGAATTCCTCCCAGTGTCCAGGTCTACAATTCCTCAGATAATATTGGTCACTTCATGCTGTTTGTGAGACATTGCTGTACACAAGTTGGCTGTCACGTTTGCCTATAATGCAGCCACTACAACAACAACAACAACATTACATTAATAGAGCGCCTTTCGTGTTGGGAGGACGTCCCAAGGCACTGAACAGTCAGAAGTCGGGACCTGAGCATGGGGGAGGGACAGGTTAGGTGGGAGGGTAGGGAGAGAGATGGGAGGACGGCAGAAGGCACAATCGAAAAGTTGGGTCTTGAGATTAGCCTAGAAGGAAGCAAGGGAGGAAACGAAGCGAAGGGTTTGGAGGATGGAATTCCAGACTGTGCGGGCAGAGACTGAAAGCCCGGCCACCGATGATAGGGTGGGTTGGGTGGGAGATGTGGAGCAGACGGGAGCCTGCTAAATGGAGGGACGGACAGGTTGGTAGGGAGGTTGGTAGGGACTACATTTCACAGGGGGAAAAAAAATCTTGCAAAACTTTTTGACATGCCTTCATTCTGTGATAAGGCACTATATTAACTTAAAGCTTCTTTTTATTAATGCATGATGAAAACTAAATGCTTCAGGCATGGTTCACAATTAATTTGTCACATATTGCTGTCTCTGTGAATATAGTTACTGGTATTAGTGTCATTGCTTTCTCTTCACATATTCCCTTTTCAACAACAACAACAACAACAAAATTACATTTGTATAGCGCCTTTCACGTCAGGCGGACGTTCCAAGGCGCTGGACAGATACTGCTTCAGACCCAAGCTGAGAACAGGGTGGGGGGAGAGGGGGAGGAGTTGCTGATGAGTCCATCAAAGAGCAGAGTCTTGAGGCGAGACTTGAAGGAGGCCGGGGAGGGGAAGGGGTGGGGTGGGCGAGGCGGTGGGACTTAGGGATAGAGTTCTAGAGGTTGGGGGCAGAGTGACTGAAGGTTCGCCCGTCAATGACATCAAGTCCAGATGTCCACTTCTGGTGATGTTACAATGGTAACCTTTCCCAATCTCATTAACTTAGTTACTGTTTGATATGCCCTCGGTTTTTCGTGTTTGTTTAATTCAGTCTTGGGTCATTAAATTCACCTCATACAGTGTAATTGTTTGTTTCTCATTGAATGCTCCACATTCAATGCACAATTATTGCTTCTCATTCCCATCCCATTCTACCATGATTGATGGGAGTGTGATAATAATAACAATTATCCTTGCATTTGGTAATAAGTAATAAGTGTAGAACAAATGGAAGGAAATTCTGCCTCGAAAAGGGAATAACTGGCAGCTATTGAAGTGTCTTTCTATTTTTTGTTAGTGCTTTTATGAAAGATCGATAGAACCCAATAAAAAAACTATAAGAAGAGAATGTAAGGAAAGAGGATTGCTCATCATGGCAAGCTGCTGAACATAGTTATTCATTTATTCAAACGTTTTCAATCTAGAGCTTGTTCCCAACCCAAATGATCAAAATGATTTCTTACCTGTTTTGATCCCAGAAATAGTTCTTCCACTGATACTTCAGATAGCACCAATTTCATGCTAAGTTTGGGCTCAAGTGAAGTCTCATCTAATACTAAAAATTCCATCTGAGATTGTTATTCGTTTGTGTGCAACGTAGGATAATTTTTTGCCAAACAGATGTTGACTTCTACATTTCTGAAATCTATTTTGCATGCCAGATGCCAGTGCAGTAAAGGTGCGTTTGAAAACTAGAATGAATGTAGGAAACAGTGTATTATTTTTAGGACCTTAACAAATCGTATCACATATTACAATAAAAGCCCATTTATCCGTGACCCGATCAACCGTAACTTCCGTATAACCGACACCTAAAAAAAAGGTCCGCATTCGATTAACCGGATCTTATCCAGCACAATCGTGGTAGTGCATTTAATGAATTGATTGTCGCACGAGAGTACAGTACAGGTATTTCGGAATGCTGCTGGTAGTGCCTTAAAGTGTTGGGTTTTCGGTGTTGGATATTCGACCGAATATCTGGCATGCCGTTTAACCGACATTGGTCAAGTCCCGAGGGTGCCGGATAAATGGGCTTTTACAGTATTATGATTATTATAAATGTGGTGACCAGTGCAGATAAATGTGACACAGCAATTTTCCACAGATGGTAAATGAACAATTAATCTGGCGGGCTGTTGAATAGGTGTAAATTATATTTAAAGTTTTTTTAAAAAAAACCTCTACTGGTAGGTTTTTGAATGTATACTTATTCAAGGCCATGGCTAGCTTGCACTATAAACTAAAAATATCAATTGATGTATTCATTGTGCTTGAATTTCTTAGTTTCCCTCTTATGAAGGAATATGAATTCCTTAAAATGTTTCCAGAATTAGGTAATACTGATGAACTCAGTTTGTTTGGGGTTCTTAAACTTGGAAATGAGTTTCCATTTGTATCAAATACCCTTCTGACTCTTGATCTGAGAAAGCAGGGATATGCCTGTACTGGCTGATATTAATAAGCAACCTGATCTTTTATAGTGCAGATTTTCACATCCTATAAACGCTTCAGTAAATTTGTAGCCTGTTCTGTATACTCTAAATTCTCATTATAACAGTCAGGCAGGAAAGCTCAAAATCTGTTACAATTAGAACTACATTATTACCGAGTTCTGTTAATATCTCTCTGAATCCGTGTATAAGAAGGAGAAACTTATTAAAGTCTATGAGTTAGAAAATTGATTTTGTGTTAGTAACAGAAAGGGTAGACATTAAATTAATTTTTTTGGATAATCTTGGCTTCATGCATACAAAAATTACATTTTCCACGTCTAATGAATTGAACACACTGGGTTTATAGCACTGAATTGAAGCCTGTTTTGAGTTAGCATCAAAGTCAAGGGCACACCAGAATGATTATTTTTCAGATGAGATAAGTGTAAAACGTATGTTTTGGACTTAGCATGCAGTTTAGAAACAGAAAAAGAATAGATGACAAACTGAGATGCAATTTTTTTTAACTGATTAATTCAGTTGGGAGAAGAAACTTTTGCTCTCATCCCTTCATACCTAATCCGTTTTGGGTCTAATTATTATGAACGCAAATGGATTTAAATTGCAGATCCATGTTTGAGGGGAACAACCTCGTGTCCAGTGTCTTGGGACGTCCTCCTGACATGAAAGGTGCTATACAAGTGTAATTTAGTTTTTGTTGTTCAGCTGACAGTAGTAGCCCCCTTTCAAAGGAAACTGGTTACACCGGGCATTCAATAAGCTAACACACATTGTCACAATAGCTATCACATGCTTTTAACCAAAATATTAGTGTAATGTAACTTACATGACATAGCATATGGCATTCCAATGCAGTGCTGCTTTGTTGGAGGTGCCATTGTCCGAATGAGTCGTCAAACCAAACCCTGGGATCTTTGACCGCACCTCCAAAAATATAACAATCCCCCACCCCCCATCCCCCACAGGCAGTCCATTGCAGTGTCAGCCATTCCAATGAGTTCAAAGTCCCAACATAGAATAGGCCATGAGCCTTCCAATTTACTAGGCATTTTTGATAATTTACTAAATGAAATATTGAGACAATCCATTTGATGTGGTATTAATTACTTTTCAAAAGGGATTTCATGAATGATCTCATCAGAGAGCGGAGGGGACGACGCATGCCTTAGGAGGATGTCTTCAAGGTGTCTCAAAGCGCTTCACAGAATGTACTGTAAAGTAAATTCACAGCATATTTTGTGGGCAAAAGAGGCAGCCAATTGCACACAACACTGTCTTATAAACAGTCATGGATTGAGTGACTACAATTGTTTTGGGAGTGATTACTATCCCCAGAAAGTACCAATCAACTGACAAATGGGTTCCTACTTAGAGCTAGCTGAACAGCTAAATTAATTTACATAGGACATCCGGTAGCTCAGTGGTTAGATCACTCGCCTTACAAGCGTGAGACTTGTGTTCGAAACCAGGCAAATCAGGGTGAAACCTTGAGCAAGTTTCCTTACTCCACACACCTAATAATAAACCATCCAAAAAACCATAATAATAAAATTGATCATTTCAATCCATGACTGCTGTGCGCAATTGCATTTTGCCCACAAATATACAGTCAATTCACTTTACAGTATTTCTGTGAAGAGCTTTGAGACATCAATAAGATGTGAAAAACGCTATATCAAATGCAAGGTTTATTATTATTATTATAGCAGTAAGTAGGAACAACTAAATGAATTGAAAGACCTGGTAGACAATAGAAAACACAGATAACTAATATGAAGATAAGTCCTTGGATCCCTACTTCCTACAATTTACATAACTCGCTTTTATGAGAGGATCGGAAGCAGAATTAATTGCTAAGCATGAGATCTGTATGAGAAATATGTCAGACCAGGTTCATCGTAATTAGAAGGGATTTGGAAGCTCTCTCAACAGAGCTTGGGTAAAAAATGCTTCAGTTATCAAATTGGAAGACAAGTGATCCAACGTTGACACATTTGGAATCAGGAACTTATTTGAAGTGTCACGGTGGGAGTCAGATTTTCAGTCCATGTGCTATTTATTGCATTGAATGAGTTGAGGACATTCCACTGATACCAGCCTCAATAGTTCTCAAATCTGAGCGCTTGTTCGGGTGGATGTTAAAGATCCAATGGCACTATTCAAAAAGAGAATTGAGATTCTCCCAGTGTCCTGGCCACGAGTCTCTGGATAATATTAGTTTAGTCACCATGTCGTGAAACTGGAACTCCTTGCCTCAATCGCTATGCCTTGCCCCCTCCTTGCTCATCTTTCGGTCGCACTTGAAGATCTCTTTGACTGTGTCTACAATCGCCTCCCCTCCATCCGGCTCAGTGTCACACTACACCAGTGTTGAGCACTCCAAGATGCTAACAATGTGTGAAGGGCGCTATATAAGTGCAATGTTGTAATCATTCCTTTCACAACTGTTTGTGCAATATTATTGTGTACAGATTGGTTCCCGCATTTGCCTTCAAATACAGTCACTACACTTTACATTGAATATATAAAGCACTTTGAGATATCCTCTTGTCAAATGTATGTATTATTAGACAGAAATGTCATTTTATTTCAGCTAAATTACATTTAGCACTTTTAAAAAGTAAACTTAGAGGCTACTAAGAAAGTTCTACATCAAATTAAATGAAACAAATTCATGCTTTATATATAATTTTCTGACTAATTCAAAATAAATTGAGGATCATTTATATTGTTTAGCTAATCACAGATAGATTAGATAGGGATGCTTCAAAATGATATGTTGCCAAATCGAATCAGCAGTATCTTTAAAAGAGAGATCAAGGTGAAGAGTCTAGAATGCTGGTCTGACAGTCAGAGAAGAACGAGCTGTAAAACTCTCCAGCCCGAGTAGAATCACATTGGCTACTTCACTGGTGTAGGCTGAAGAATTTGGAGGAAGGAAGGCCAGCAAAAAATTATTTCATACCATTCATTCCCAGTCAGCTGATGTTCAGTTGCTAAACACACCTGGTTTTGTTGACTGGTTGTGGTTTCAGGAAGATTGCAAATACAGATGTGAGATAGTTGTCTGATAAGCACAAAGATGGGCAAACTGGTGATGTAAGAGTTAAGACTGTATGTAAGAGAAAACTCCTGAAGCCCCGAAATACCATTTTGTCTTCGAGGTTCATTTCGTTCTGACATCCCAAATCAAATATTCTAGCAATTACTAAATTTAATCTTAATTCAGAATGGTTTTTCCTTTGCAGTACTTAAAAAGATCCCAAATTAAACCTGAATTTAACATTTTTTGACAAATCCGTTTTATCTTAAATTGAAGGTAAAAAGGTTTTTACAGTATAAGACTAGGTTAAATCTCAAGCCTCAGGAAATCATAAAATCATAATATTAATTTGAATTAAAAAAAGCTCTTTGGTCCATCTGATCTCATCCGTCCAGAACATCTATGCTACCATCTCCCATCATTGCACCAGCTGCATTTGAAATTGGTCCAATATCCTTGCTTCAATCAACCTTCCCAGCAACCTGTTCATGTCATTAATGAACTGAATTATTAGGCTGATCAAAGTCACGGATACACTGATCAACCAAATAAGACTGAAAAGGATTTGGAAAAAGCCCAGTGAACAGAAGCAGGTGAGAATTGAAACCACCAATAAAGAATTTAGCAGAGGGGAGATGGATTTGATCTTATTTGATGGAAAGTTTCAAATCTTCGAATACTTATCATGGTTGGGTGGGGAACGAACAGGCAGCAAATGAATTTAATGAGGTGAAAGAGTCTCATTTGCCACAGATGGATGGGACTGGGGTGATTTCACATTACTGCAGGTATTATCTTAAGAGTGTATATCAATGATATACACTCTTAATAGTATTGTCTTCCTTGCAAATATAGAGAATTAATAGGTTGCACGTCGTGTGGTAAAACTCTTTATTGCAATTTGCCAATAAGATTTAGGATTCACTCTTCATTGCTTGCTACAGTTATTTTGCAATTCTTTTATCTCACCCTTCCAGCTGGAGCTGAATTAAGTGAAAAGATTGTTAGACAATATTTATTTTCAACTCGTGTTTAAGTTCATCATAGGGAAAGTGCACTTGGGACCATTGTTGGGAGTGATACAGTTCAGTAGGGATCCAGTATTGTATTTGATGGAAGACTTTCGTTTTGCCTTCCACACAACATATTCAGGTTTAGCACATTAACAGACTTGAAGGCATCCTCAAACTGCAGTGCTCAAGACCAAATCTCAGGACACATAATACCATTAAGCAAGTTCCTTAACATTCTTTATAAAAGGTCACAACCGAATCGTGGAAAGTAGACTTTAATTAATTTTGATTTTATACAGAGAAGTTATCCCATTAAATAATTTCTTGGCTATCTGCACTGCAGCATGCTGGATTTGTCTTAAAGTTTTGTTCAGTAAGAATTTAACCATGGGATGACAATACATCATCCACTTAGGAATCCTCAACACTCGCTCATTCATATTCAGCCAGCCTTATCTTTCATTAGCTTGCATGCAATTCACATATTTTCCTTACATTCTGAACATTTTGCAAAGGTATCACTGCCATTATCACATCCACTTTCAGGTTATACATGACTTAACTACACTGGTGATATTCTAAAGTTTATTTAAGTATTAAATTTGTGTTTCAACCAACGTCAACTTTCAAGGTCGTGGAAACGTTGACTCGCTTTCCTTTCTCCATGGATGCTGCCTGACCTGCTGAGTTTCCCCAGCAACTTCTGTTTTTGTTGTCAACTTGCAAGTACAAGTAGAGGTGTTATTTTACTCACACTCTTGGACATGGTTCCATTCCTTTTTATTCCCGTTGCACTAAGAAATGGATAAGGCACAAGTCTAAAAGGCAGTGAACCCTTTTCATTCATTCTTGTATTGGTAGTATTTTCAACTGTACAGATGAATATAGGCAACGATAAGTATAATTTTGACTATGCACATGTGTCTCAAGTGAGTTTTGGATATATGAGGAGAATCATGATTAATGCAATGGAATTTATATTTATATGGCACTTCCCTTGTCAGGACGATATCTTAAAGTGCTTAAAGCAATTAAGAATTACAATAATGGCAGAAATAAGCAATGTAAAATGAATGTAAAGTGAAAATGTAATGCAGCATTTTAAATTGTCATTGAAAAAGAAAGCTTAAGGAATTGAACATTGATAGTTAAAATTCCATTTTATCATATTTTATTTACTAAATGGTTTAAAAGATTCAGCAAACAAACATGATTCACGCGCACAATAGTTATATTGTTTCTGTAATTAGTTCTGTATTGTATTACAATATAATATTTGATGAGGTGTCTTTTCTCAGCCCCCCAAAAACGTAGTTATTGGAAGGCAAATCCTTCGGAATTCTGTTCCTGAAAGGAGGAAACATTTTATGCCTCCCTGAAAGGAAGACATTTGTACTCAAATTCTATTGAAAAACCAAGGGTTATCAAATAAATAGTCATAGAGTGAGACTTAATTTTGGAAAAGGCCAAATACTGAAGGATTTACTGGAACTCCTCCAACTATTTAAGCAAGGTAGCAATTTCATTTATTAAAGAGGATATATCAAATACATATATTATATTCATTTTACATTCCAGTCAAACAATGCTTTAGCTTTCAAGAATGCTTCAACTTAATAAGCAGGGGCTGTTATGGCACGATTTTAAAGGCTATACTTATGAATGGATTCACTGTAATATGCTGCCCCTTGGACATAATTCTGATGTGAAGAATGCTATATAAAGTAAATTTGTATTGTATTATACTATACTATACAAATAAGGCTTACAAATGATACACAACCTTTTGTCAGGAGGACGTCTCAAACCATTTCACACGTTAATAATAATACGTTAATAATAATAATAGTTGCACTTGATACAGTATAGTGCATTATCATGCCTTCGAGATATCTCAAAGAGCTTCACAGAATATACTATAGAGTGATTTAAATGTGTGTTTTCTGGGCAAATATTATACTGTAAAGTGCTGTGAGTATTTTGTAGGTGAATTATTGCAAAGTATAGAAGATCTTTTAAGGGACGATGTGCATTTGCTTATCCATGTTTGAGTAGTGTTACAGATCTTCATTACTGTCCACAGTGCAGTTTGAATTACCTGCTGTTTAATTACAGTGCATACAAATTTTCACACCAAGCGACTTTTTTGTTCATTAACTTGTTTTCAGAGAAACCTGCACGTTGTAATTTGCCAATAAAATTACATACGAGTCATTTCCTATTCAGGGTAACATCATTATCCAGTTTCAATATATGATACTCATAACCAACAATACATTATTTATAAATTTATGACTATTATGTAACAATTGAAGTCCATCTTTGAAGAGACACGACTGAATAATTTCACTGTAACAACAAATTACAGGCTTCTCCCATGGCTCCTCATCAGGTTTATACACTGAGCAGCTGAGCTACATAAAATAGGAAGGTCTTAGATTCAATGCCCCGTCTGTGCAGATCTCAGGCAGGTGCTAGAATTGACCCGAATGACTGACTGCAGCAGGAAAAATCAGTCAGGGTCCCTGCTTCCTAATTGCTAACTGCTGGCGTGTGGATGTCAGCTGAGACCAAGTTTGGCCTGTGTTCTGCAGCTCATACAGTCAAATTCCTGGTGGAGCCTGACAAAAGAAGACCAGCTCCTCAGATGAATTAGTGTCGCCTGTGGATACAAAATAAATGAGTTTGAAGCATTTGAGGAAGGAGGGGAAGGGAGATGATAAGCATTAAAGGGTTAAAGAGGGACATCTGTCTTGAAGTAGTTTCCAAGAAGTGGAATCTCAAAAGCCAGATGATTGTCTATCTTCATGAATTATGCTGTGCTGGTCTGATTCATCGTGGTTCCTTTGTTCAGTTGCTGCTTTGCGATGAGTTCAAGGTAACTGACCTCATTTATCCCATAACAAAGCATTTTTCACCGATTTTTAAAAAAAAATTGAGTCAGTGAAGGTTCAAGGCTCACAGTGCAGACACCAGCAGCCGAGTTAAAAATACAACGAGAAACTTGAGATGTGGATTAGAAAAAGGAGAGTTTAGGATCTCTCCACATAGAAGGTTGGTTAATGCCCTACCCACAATATCCCAGCGTCCCTCTAGCCCCCCTCCCACCTCGCTTTTAATAAGAATTTCAGACTGAACTGTTTGACCGGAATTTTGTGCTTCTTCCAACCACCCCCCCCCCCTCCCCTCCCCACAACAGCTCAGTTGCCTCACCAGCTGTTAAAGCACGTTGAGACCTTCACCCAATGTGAAAGGCACTATATAAATGTAAATTATATTGTGTTAATGGGGATCTCACCAGCAGGGTTATTTATCTTGTCATGGGCCAGCAATAGTGAATGAGAGGTGAATTTAGAGGTAGTGTTTAAGTGGCTGAACTAGTTCTGCTGGACGAAGCTTATCCTCTTATCGCACTCTAATACTGCTGCTCCCAGGCTGAATCAATACCAGCAGTATTTATTTCATCTGTGCTTGATATTCTCCTGATTGTCTGCTCTTTGAATAATGGTGCAGTGTGGCTATGCTCTGTGCAGCGCTTTCAGACATCTAGAAGATGTGAATAGCGCTATATCAAATGTAAGGATTATTATTACAGGTACTAGTATTATTATTATGCTCCCAACAGAAGTGTAGCAACTGAATTTCTTGCAGGAACAATTGCTACTTTCTCATGAGGTGGATCTTTATTCTGACTCCCTGGACAAAAAAGTATTGTGGGTCAAGCAGGGTAAGCAGCTGAATATATTATTTCAGCTAATGTATGATTCAGTGTACGATTTCGAAGAATATTCCAAAGCTACAACTGTTAGATCCTTTGAATTGAAATCAGTGCACTGCAAAGTGACTGAGGTTAGTATCAGTGACCTCAGGCTGCTGATGACTTGGCTGTATTTAAAATGATTCAGAAATATTTGACTTCTACAAATTCTGCTTTGCTATTTGTAATCCTAATGTCTATACGGTATGTGTAAATTAGTATTATATATACAATGTATTCAGCCCCAAATCCTCACATGTTAATTCACTGTAAAATATACTTTACAGTGCACTCTGTGAAAACAATTAAGATGTGGCTCTACACAGTAGCGTCAAAGTCTGTCAAATGTTTTGTTTTAATGAATGGAAATTATTTGTTATTTTAATAGATCGTCTAAGACATTGTTATACTGTACTTTGGATCTGGTTTGGGGAAAAGCCAAGTACCGTACCTCATTTAATATGTAATGTATTAACTTTCAATTTAATGAAACAATATACTGTACAACAAATCCTTGTCACAGCAGCAGATTTAAATATGAGAAATCGGTTTCGATAAAGATTTTGTACTTTAAAAAGTCATTTGTAATTTAGTTTTGCAGACATTAAGCTTGTAATACTTTATTTCAAACAATAATGTGTTTAAATGTAAGCAGCATTGTTGAACAGAATTGCCACTTTCTTTTCCCGTACAATCAAGGAGCCTCGTTGAAGTGCAGATTTAACTCTGCAACCTCCTGCCTTATGATTACTTTCTTAATTGACGACTATTTCCTGTTCACCTTAATTGTTCAATATGTTCCCCCAACCGATTATAGTGCTGCAGCACTACGGATAAACTCATATCAATATTTCTGTATGGATGTACTCACTTAATTCAGTTAATCATACTTGGGAAACATTTCTTCAGAAACAATGGATCTTCCTCACATCTGGTTTGGATCCTACGCCCGATATTGTCCTGTTAAAAATAAAAAGTGCAATTGAAAATTTGGCTTCTCAAGGGTTTGAGTTATATATTTATGGAAGTTGTACATCTGCCTATTCCCTGTTCAAGAGTATATATTCTTCACAAGTTTGGCATAACTTATACTTTGCATCAGTGATATTAAATACATGGTCCTAAATGATATGACTCGTGTGAGGTTTGCTGTATAGCATAGATTTATGAGGATATTACTGGGGGTGAGTGCCTATAGCTATCAAGAAGATTAGGACAGGTTCGAGTGGTGCTCTCTGAAGATTGAGGTGATTGAGAGGAAACCTAAAATAGATTCTTCTAATTCTGTAAGGTGCTGTCAAGAGACCATTTCCATTCATTAGTGAATCCCAAACCGGGGAATAAATATTGGACAGCCAGTAGCAGATTTAAAATGGAGTTTCGGAAGAACATCTGTATGCAGAAGATGGTGGGAATATGGAACTCACTGTTGGAAGCTGTGGTTGAAGCAGGAACATTTTATGTAATTCTCTATAGAATTACCACATAGATTGCACCTCTGACAATCTAGTGATTCCCCCTGCACTGATTCCAGTCAGCCTCGATTGTGAGCTCAGAGTAACAATGCGAGGTTTAAACGCATAACCTTTTGAGTGAGGAAAGTGTGCTATCAATTGAGCAAGGCAGACACCAAATACCATGAGGAAAAGGGAAGTCTAAAATGAGTGATAACGATCTGAACTAGGAAAGTGTGTGTTTGATATGGTGCATTTCTCTTTTAAGTTTAACAATTAAAAAATATTAGCCTTTCAGATAGCACTCTCCATACTGGGAAGATTGCTTTTCTATTGCATGTTATGTAACAGCTGTAGAAAAATGTGTCAACCTGGTTTGCTGTGTCAGTTTGGCTCAGTGTTAAAACTCTCATCTCTGAGTCAGAAGATTGTGGGTTCAAGTCCTTCGTCAGGACTTGATCTGGAAAGTAGATATTCATTTACAGTAACAATACAAATGTACATTTATATAGCGTCTTTCACATCGGGACAATGTCTCAAGGGTCTTAACAATACTGGCTTTACACCATATTGAGGGTGGGTGCCGAGGGTGAGTTAGGTGAACCTTGAACAAGGTGAGGGAGGTAGAAAGTTGGAGGGATGGCCAAATAAATACAAATTAATGCATATCAGAATTTATGCATTTTTATTTGCGTTTCAGTTGATAGCTGTAAATGCTTGGATTCATTATAAGTGGGGGAGTGGGGGGGCTGCTGAAACTTTGGAAGAAACCAGCTGGTACCCTGGACTGGATTGCTGAACTCCTATCATCAAGGTTACGTTTAAATGCATTTCCAGATCTGCTGAGATTTTTTCTTCTAAAATATACTGAGAATTCTCTTAAAATGCCCTTTAAAACCTGTCTGTAGACAAAGCTTGAGCATTCATTTGGATCCTATAAAAAATTAAATGCAATATTTAACAGGAATTGTGTTCTATCACAGACCTGTACCCCTTTCTGATATGTAGCTAGTAATATTGTTCAGACACGTCAGGAATGATTACTGTGGTGCTTGTTACGATAGTTCGGGTCAGAATTTAAGCTTTAGTCTTACAATTCCTCTTTTATTCCAACTGTTTCTGTGAAAAGAATAAATATAGTCTGATTCCTCAAATGATTTGTGGTATATATAAAAATATATTGTGGTTTCAAACCCATTTGTGAGTCCCATTAGTGGAATGAAAGTGTCTGCTATATATTGATGTGAAAAGCGCTCTATCAAATGTAATAAGCTATAATGATTATTTAGTATTACAGCTTTTAGCTGTAATAATAAGCTTTGCACGGTTGCCTTATCCCCATACCTATATAAACTATACTATTTTGTTTGCTTGTCTGGTTCCCTTTGAAATCTACAATGGACTCTTATCTGAACCACCCTACTTGAGAGAACATTCCACATCCCAACAACTCAACTCACTGGATGAAAAATATCCTAAATGTTTTGTTTGCTGTTCTTGTGTTTATGGTCTAACTATGTTCCCCAGTCACTGACATGACTCCAATAAATAATTTCTCCTAATTTACCCAGTCAAAAATCTTCAACATTTTATGCACCTCATAATTTACCTGTCAAAAACACTTATAATTATGGATTGTTGTTCCGGGAGTAATAATCCCTAAAAAAAAATAATCCATGACTGTTTACAGAACATTGCTGAGTGCTTTCCTGCTGCATTTTTCCCACAAAATATTCAGTCAATTCACTTTACAGTATTTTCTGTGAAATGCTTAGCAATGTCTAGAAGTTGTGAAAAGCGCTTTATCAAATGCAAGGATAATTATTATTATTACTACTATTTATTCATCCCCATTATATCAAACACAATGATTAGTACTACATCTGTCAGCTCCCCCATCAACTTTCTCTGCTCTTCTCCGAAAGCAGATCCAAATTTTGCAATCTCCCCACATAGCCATAGCCCTTCATTCCCACAATCACTCTGACAAACCTCCTTTAATGCTTTAACATCTATCCTGGAGTGAGTCAGTGGCCTCACCAATGATTTGTACAAATGCTTTTATACTGTATGCTCTATGTGTATAAAAACCAGGGATAGCGTCTCAAAGTGCTTTACAGAGGCAGTGCCAGAGGGAGGGAGATGACTGTAAGCCCAGTATAAGACGTAGATTGTTAGGAGGTGTTTAAGGATGAGAGATGATTATACTCTATGTGGCTGCCATATAACATTCCAGTGAATTGAATAGTGAATATTTTCTTGCTACTTGTATTTGCAAGTATCAAAATTGGAAAATGTTGGCAAGCGGGTTTTTCATGCAGCAAAATTTAAACGTTGGGTCCTTTGAGGGTGGCAAATTAATATTAAATGAGGATCCATAAGGAGGACTGCTAAATTGCTCAACTCATTAATGCACCGGTGAACTATGAACTGTGTCAGCGAGTGGTAGATATGAGTTCTTATCCACGAATCCCTACAGGACAAGTTCCTAATGTGTTAGGAAGTGGGAAAATCGGAATGCCGTGTTAAATCAGATCAATATTCTGCACCCGCAGGTTACAGAGTAACTTGTGCAGAGATGCGAGAGTTGACATGTACCTCAGGCCCTTGCTGAGAAATTGTGTGTAAAGAATTCATGTAGTGAAGGAAATTGCTGTCATGAACATTGAAGGATTCTTTACGGATAGGTTCTGTTTGGGTTTGTGCCATTTCTCCCAGCCAAGAACCCAAACATACCTGTGTTTGTAACAGTAACCATCACATCTATTGTTATGTGCAATGAACGGTTCTTTTAGAAAAAATCATTACTGGAGGCACAGCCTCTATAATCATCTGATTTGGGTTAAATGATGGGTCTGTGGGAGGGAGGCTTTTGCATTTGTGTTGTTTCCCACAGCTGGCAGGCTGATCCTTTGTCCTTTAGTCATAGTGTTTTTGTTCAGGTCCAGATCAATTTGTCACTTGGTTAGTCATACAAGTAGATATGGTTTGATCATTCAAGAGAAGGCTTAATATGTAAAAATGGTTGCGGAAGTATAGTGGATTTAGATGTTTCTGGATAAGAGGCTAAGAGGGAATTAATTAAGACACTGACCTAAATCTGCATTCTTTTCCTCTGGAGACAATTGCAATACATCTGTCCTATTTGAAATTAATTTTAAAAAAATTATATAGAGATGAAACACAGTCATAGAGTATTCCCTGGTATAGCACTGTCTTTTTGGAGCACATATGTAGAGTGGACTGATGCTAACTAGAAGTATGGAGTCCTGTAGCTCAGTGGTTAGAGCTCTCGCCTTACAAGTGTGAGATCTATGATCGAATCCAAGCAGATCAGGGTCAAGCCTTGGGCAAGTTTCCTTACTCCACACGCCTAATAATAAGCCCACAAAATAAAAATTGTCATTTGAATCCACGACTGTCTCTGGGATACTGCTGTGCGCAATTGGCTGCTGCATTTCACCCACAAATATGAAGTCAATTCACTTTACAGTATATTCTGTAAAGCGCTTTGAGACGTCGAGAAGATGTGAAAAGCGCTATATCAAATGCAAGGATGATTATTATATTATGGTACTCCCAACAGCTGGTTTTGACTAGCTAGCTTCCTGTGCAAAATATTGGCTGACTTTAGTGTCAACCAATGTGTAGGTAATTTTGTAAAGTAAGTGACATAAATAATGGTCTTTTTAATGTGTACATGGAATACACAGGATGTAAGCCTGACCTGACAACTTGAAAGTACTGTACAGCATGCTATTATTGGCACTTTGTTTTAACCCACTGAAATTTTGTAACCAGAAAACCACATTATGGTAATAATCCTTTCATTTGATATAGTGCCTTATCATATCTTCAAGACGTCTCAAAGCGCTTCACAGAATATATTGTGAGGTGAATTGCAGTTATCCTGCACTCCCTTGTTTTAGTTTTTATGGTATTATATAAACCTAGTTTGTATGTTATAAATCTTTAAATCTTGTATACTAGATCTCAAACCCTTTAATCTATATTATAGAACTAAAACCTTTTGAGGAGTATTGCTGAAAGAGGTATACTGCATTATTGTATCAGCCTGGCTCAGTTGGTAGCATTCTCACCTCTGAGTCAGGGGGTCGTGGGTTCAAGCCCATCTCAGGTCTTGATCTCACAGCTGACTCCCCATTGAATTGCTAGGAATATGCTGCCCTTCGAATGAGACATAAAACCAAGGTCGTCTGCCTGTTCAGGTGGAAATTAAACATCCCATGGCACGACTCGAAGAGAAGGGAGTTTATCCTGGTGCCGTGGGCCAGCAATTCACCAGATGCCATTGAACATTTGTTTCATGGACGTTTACGGACATTGCTGGGTGCAATCTGGCTGCCTCATTTGCTTCTAAGTAAGCAGTCACTCCATTGCACAGCAAATCCTGCATTTTTAATGCTTTAAATCAACAATGAATGTCCTCCTGACGTGTAGTGTGCTAAACCAAATGTTATTATCAGACAGTGAATATGTTAGTTTCTCCCTAAATTAATATTTGAATCTGTTTTTATTTCTGCTGCAGGTGTTATTAATACAGCTGATATACTTGATCGTGAAACAACTGCATCTTATTGGCTGACTGTCTATGCTACTGATCGTGGAGTGGTTCCATTGTTTTCATCCATCGAGATCTACATAGAGGTTGGCGATGAGAATGACAATGCGCCAATGACCTATGAGCCTATTTATCATCCATCAGTCATGGAGAACTCCCCCAAGGATATTCCGGTGATGCAAGTCCAAGCTTACGATCCAGATTTGAGTTCCAGGGATAAAATGACTTTCAGGATTACAAGTGGGAATCCTCAGAATTTCTTTGTTATCAACTCCAAGACGGGTAAGTCTCACGTGAATGTCTAGACTGTTTAGAATTTACCCAAACAATGGGAAGTTCCGACATGTACATCCCGTAATGTTGCTTTGAATGGAATTGGCAGAGGATTTGGAACAGGTTTGCCTGCATATTGACTAGACAAGGGAATTGTTCTTTCTCAAGCAAGAATATAAAAATTTAACTTTCAAACTTTAGTGCATGTGTGTGTATGTGTATGAGAGAGGGAGAAAGTGGAGATTGTGGCTTATTTTAAACAAAAATCTCAGGGTTATGATTGAAAGCATAACATCTTAAATCATTATTCCATCTGGTCAGTTGTCCAGAATTTCTATGAATGTCAATCCACCAACAAACCCTTACTCGAAGGCCACCCTATAGAAAGGACACTTTGGCACAGTTCCTTGAGTGATTGTTGAACAGCTTTGACTAGGAACTGCAAAGATTGAAAGAGCTCTCTCTGATCTGTGAGGAAATTGACTGAAGGCAATGGAAGCATTTAGAAATGAGGATGTTAGTTTGTCTGCTGGATTATAGGGAGCCAGTGGAGATGGCTGCAGACAGGAAAGGTTTGTTCACTAAGCCGGGTGCAGAGAGGAATGCGAGCTGCAGAGTTCTTAATGATCCGGAGTTTGTGGAAGATAGAACCAGGGAGGCTGGGAGCAGAGAGTTGCAAAAAATCAGGCCTGGAAGTGACAAAGGTGTGAATGAGGATTCCAGCTATGTTGGGAGTTAAGTACAGTACTAGTAGTGCTGGGTGCTATTGCAGATAACTCTTCATTATCTGGCCAGCATCTGCCTTCAATTCCGTGGGAGGACCTTTATAGGACAACTTATGACATGCCAGCCATCTTGATGTTCTTGAGGTCTGTGACTGTTCTCACTCCTTGTTGTACTTGCAAATTTTAGTAACTCTTCCAAACTAAGTTGTTTTTGCTGTTTCCTAACCGTGGTAGTCTGAGTCCCTACTCAAAGGTGTCTCAACCTATCAGAATTAGTTACTCAGACAGGTATTACCAGATAGCTCCAATGTCCAGTAACTGGGCTGTCTAATCAGAGGCTGCTCGCACTACCAGATCTCCATTGTCACAGTTACTCTCTAAGTGCTTACTCCTTTTCTTGTTTTAGAATATTATAGAGACACGAGGATACATTTTTGGTAGAAAACAACAGCTCTTTATTAAGACGTTGTAACCTTGCATATAAGGAGCACAACAATTTAAGATATACAGTAAAAGCCCGTTTATCCGTGACCTGATCAACCGTAACTTCCGTATGACCGGTACCTCAAAAAAAAAGTCCCCATTTGATTAACTGGATCTTATCCGGCACACTCGGGGTGGCGCATTGTTTTTCCCTCGTATCGGTATTTCAGAATGCTGCTACTAGTGCCTGAAGGTGGCGTTGCCGGTTTTTTCCCTCACATCGGTATTTTGGCTTGCCGCTAGTAGTGCCTGAAGGTGGCGCTGCCGTTTTTGTCCCTCACTCTGAAATTGTAGAAGATAGACTGTACACCTGTACCCCAGCTTCAAACCAGGCATCTACCACCAAAGATGATTTTTAGGTGAATAATAAAAGGTCTGTTATTATCTGTTGTTATTTAGTCTATTATTAATATGGTATGTGTTAAAATAAGTTTAAAAAAATGGTGTTGAGTTTTCGGTGTTGGATAGGCCCAAATACTTGGCATGTCGTTTAACTGGCATCGGCCAGGTCCCGAGGGTGCTGGATAAATGGGCATTTACTGTACAACAATGAGATAAATATAACTAACATACATAACTATAACAGCAAGCAGCTCAATAATAGTGTCTAGGTTGAGATGGAAGTGGGCCCTAAACTGTGGATAATGTTGCCAAGGGGAGCATGGAATAATAAAAACATTCCTTCCATTTTATATTGTCTTTCATGCTGGGAGGATGAATGTTACATATGTACACAGCAATGTCCTGCAAACAACCATGAAGTGATGACATGATTCATCTGAGGAATTGTCAGCCAGGCCACCAGGATAAACTCTTCTTTTTGATTAGTGCCATGGGATGTTTACGTGGCCCGCCAAAAATACCGGACTCCTAGCGTTGCAATAGAATGTCAGCCTAAGTAAGGATTATTATTGCATTTTATTTCATTCGTAGCGTATCCATTGAAATGTGCAAGTGCTCTCAACATATATTTTCAAGTTTTTCAATAAGACAATGCAGGAAGATTTGCTCATGAGCAGATGTGTGTTTGCTAAGAGCCCAGCACCCCAAGAGATCTACACTTGGATTAAAAACTGTCACAGACAACACATTGTGTATTATACCAACATTTTCTGATCCATTGCTCTTGCAATTTACATTGATTTTTTTTTGCTCCTCAGACAGCACATGACTATTATTCACAGTAATGTTAAAATGATTAATGGGCTTATTGTGGGTACCACTGGTAGTGTTAGCTTACCTCTGCACGCTCACCAGATCGGTTTTCATACAGTAGTCAGCAATTTCCTGATTATTATCAGAGGATTGGTCATTATTCTCTCACATGGCAACCTGTACTATACAGATGGTTGGTATGAATTACACTGTGATCTTGTTAAATGTCTTTCAGCAGAGATGCAGTGCAAACATTTTTCTCT
Organism: Hydrolagus colliei; assembly: GCA_035084275.1. Classification (NCBI taxonomy): domain Eukaryota; kingdom Metazoa; phylum Chordata; class Chondrichthyes; order Chimaeriformes; family Chimaeridae; genus Hydrolagus; species Hydrolagus colliei. The sequence goes on along the minus strand of CM068745.1, from coordinate 3,936,684 downwards.
TTTATTAAAACAAGAGTCACACATATCTTCCTTGGACCTTTTCTTCCACCGGCATTTTCAGCTACAATCATTGAGACTGAATATTAGCTGAATGTTTCTACCTGTGCTTTAATTACTTCTGTCCTCTCCTAAAGTGGATACATAGTGAGCTTGTTTGATCAGTTGATTGGACTGAACTTTTCAGATTGTGACACAAGGATGTCTTTCATAGTGTAATCCCACTGTTTGTGAGTCACATGAAGGTGTTGGACATTTGATCAGATTATGCTTTTTTCTAGAAGTCCCTGCACTCCTCTGCAACCCCTACCTTTCCGATCTCCTCTCTCCCCAAACCAATATCCACTGCCTTCGCTCAACCGGATCTGGCCTCCTCCATGTCCCCCCGAATCCTCCACTCCACCCTCGGTGGCCGTGCCTTCAGCCAGTACGCCCCAAGGCTCTGGAACTTCCTTCCTCACTCCCTTCGCCTCGCCCCCTCTCTTCCCAGTTTCAGGTCACAGTTAAAGACGTTTCTCTTCGACTGCGCCTTTGGTCACCTTTCTACCTCTGGCTCGGTCCCGGGATCCGTTATTGCGAAGAGCTCTGAGACTCCGTCCGGCGTGGAGGGCGCTATATAAATCGAAGTTGTTGTTGTTTGTTGATGGTCTAATGGTTAAAGGAACTGCTCATAGACAGATGCATTCCAATCCTGAGCTTTGTTCTGAGCCAATACAATGGTTGGAGTGTTTTAGGTGGCCTCATTATTCCTAGGTTACGGTGGGAAACATCAGCCAGATTTCCTACTCTTCATTCATATCCATTTGTGTGGACATCAGATAAGGATGGCCAGGATTATGCATAGCTGTGAGGCACACTGCACCCAATTAATTACTATGAATAGCTGAAGTGTGAATACTAGAATAAAGGAACTGTACCCCACAACAAAGGAAAGAAATTATCAAATGCCTCCGGCAGAGTTTGAACAGAAAAGCGACAAGAGAATTATTTAAATATATTGGGACACTGCTGTACGCCATTGGCTGCCACGTTTTGCCCACAAAAATACAGTCAATTCACTTTATAGTATATTCTGTGAAGCGCTTTGAGATGTCTAGAAGACATGAAAAGCGCTATATCAAATGCAAGGATTATTATTATGTAAAGTTGTGAAACCAGGGATTTTGAAAATTCCAGGATAGACTGAGTTCTGTAGTTAATTAATGTTAATAATCATTTGCCTTTTGTTATAGTATCTTTCAGTGGGACGATGTCTCAAAGCATTTCACAAGAATTACTTTAAAGTGAAATGAGTGGACTGTATTTTGTGGGTGAATAGTACATGTATGTCACCTATACATTGAAATGATTGTTTCTAGGATGAAATGCACACTCTCCATGGAAGGACACGTCTTGCTTATCTAACTACAGAGAGCAAAGGCACAAATCAGCAAGTGCAGTGGTGTACTGCTGGAATTTAACTCACCAAAACTGCAAAGTTTGCCATTATCTTCCAACTTTTCACTGATTCTCTGGTTAGGACCAACGCCCTCCCCCAAAACTGGAAGATAGATATTTCCATATGGATGCATTATGAAACGTATTATGTGCATCTGCTGAGGTTAAAATAGCAGCTCCAAGAACTGGAATGTAGAGTGGACATGAAACCCTGAAGGACTATGCAAGTCAGAAATTGGTTTGGGTGCCTCTGTGTCTAGACATAAATTATTTTGAGTGTAGTTGCTGCTGTTAATATTGTATTACATAAGGCATTGCACAAACAAGTAAATGTACCTGTCAAACGTGTTAATTTGGATTTATAGTTACAGTAGGAGAAAGCACAGACATATAGTTTCATCTTCACCAAAACTGATTGATGATGTCTAGAAATCGAAGTCCAGTAATGCGAGTTGTTCAATGTGATGGCTGAGCGGTACTTCAGGATTATACTGTTGTATAGTGTTCTGTTAATAGACATCCTTTGCTGTACGTCAGTTTTTTTTTGTACAATTTATATTTGGTTTGTTTTCAACACAAATGGTCATTTATGCAGTAGTGTTGCATTCTTAAAATATCTGTTTGGCAGCTTGAAATGGAAACTTACAGTGCTAAATGGCTGTTTGCAAGTTGCTTTTTGTTGATTTATGGCTGGGCTTTCTGTTTCAGCCACTGTTTTTAGCTGAACCCCTGGAGGAAAAAAATTGACCTATGCATTTGTTTATATGATGCCAGGGGTTGTATAACAATGAAAAAGTACTTTCCTGGGTGGGAAATATCTTGAAAATAATTTAGCAATTCTGCTGTTGCCTTTTTATAGTTCTTCAGGGGGCCAGTTGGATGATTTTGAAGCATAGTAAAACACTTGTTGCGAACATGTTGCTGGCGAATGGACAATTTACCATCTGGCATTGTTATTTGGGGAGTTACATTTACTGAATGGAGACTAAACATTTCTGGAATATCAAGTTTCCTGGTTGTTTGGCTAAAATTTTGAATACATCATATTAGCATTTGGTGACCAACACTGCCGCCAAATTCTTGGTTCAGATAATGTGATCTCCCCCCACCCCTTCCTCTTTCACCCCCAAACACATGAGATGTCAGCGGGTAATAATAGTAATCCTTTTATTTGATACAGCGTCTTTTCTCCTAGACTAGTCTTCACGTCTTCTAGGTTTCTCAAAATGCTTCACAGAATATACTGTAATGTGAATTAACTGTATATATGTGGGCAAGATATAGCACTGCAGATTCATGCTCCACATCTGGATTTGGGACTTGGACTCATGTAGTGTCTACTGATACTTCAACGCAGTGATATTTTGTCAAATAAAATTATTTACTTATTTCATAACTGTTTATTTGTGGAACTAGTATGTGTTTCCCATCAAACCATGCAGTTACTTGACAGTATATCCTGTGAAGTGATTTGAGACATCCTGCCAATGTGTTGCTATTATTTATTATTATTTATTAATTATTTACATTTGACAGAATAATCTTCTCTTTGAGTTTGCACATCTGTCACTGCTGGATTGAAATTGTTTTCTCCATTCCCCTACATAAAGCAAGCCTTTGTATCAATTTAAAAAAAAATGATAGTAAAGGTATCCCCCGATTTACGACAGAGTTGCGTTTCTGCAAAATGTCACGTAAATTGAAATGTCGTAAATCGAAACGCGGTTTCTCACGCGGTCCCACAAACTACACAATATACTGCACATGCGCAAAACATATATGCCGATATTTTGGGTCGTTAAAACAAAATCAAATGTCGTATATCGATAAAAAGGTGTTAAAAAAAATTATATTCATTAAATCAAAACCATGTGAATAGAAATGTCGTAAATCGGGAGATACCTGCTTATCAGAATTTTTTGGGAAAAAAATAGTTGCAACAATCCCCAGCGGGTTTCATTGGAAAGCGAAAACCAGATCATCCATTTGAGTTTGACCCTTCCATCAGATCTGAAGAATGAACTTAAGAGCTTCACGCTCAGTTAGTGTTTGCAGCATTACTCTATGGTAAAGGTTGAAATGTTTATCCGATATGACTGGTTTTGCATTTTGGAATGATTTAATGAGTTTTATATTTCCTCATTAACATTTATAACCATTTTCTCAGCGGACTTGATGAGACATTAACTTGGTGAACCACAGCCATGAAAAACTAAAACACAAAAGGAAAAACTTTTTTTGAACCAAACTTTTAAGTGAAGCTGCAAATTACATTTAAGATTTGATCTGGAGATTACAAGCATAATTGATGCTTAATGTGATAGAAATTACATTTGTTCATGCTGAGTGACTGACGGAATCCTTTATAAACCATTCTGAGATTTTCAGTGAAGGCTGTCAAATGTCAAGAACGTGTTAAGAGTTTTTCTTCTTATACTTCCTGTGTGGCTGTCACCACAGATGCACTTAAACATTCAATTAAATACAATGACAGTGATGTGGAATAAATATTTGAAATTCCTCATTTTAAATGCATATCTTAAATTCAGTTTAAATCATGGCATTTGCAGACATTTACGTATTGAAACTGCTTAACGTATTTCTTTAGACACCCTGAATTGCCAATAACTTGCTCAAAAAATCTTGTTAAGTGTCTTTTTTTAATTTAATGCTGTGAATGAAATCCGCTGAATCAATGTGCCATGTATGTGGACTACCATTAATCTTGCTTTGAGGTGAGAAAAGAGAAGGCAAGAAATAAAAGGATTGAGTCATATTGGTGAAGCTAGGAATACTTTAAAAAGACCAATACAATCCACCTGGTTTGTCCCAAGTAAACTATTTAAAAAAAAGTAATGAATAATCCTACACTTCTATCTCCCTCCCTCTCTTTCTCTACCACTCTCTTATAATTTTCAATTGAATTATAGTTCAATTTGTGTTGTTATTCACCAAATAGCAATCAAATTCCTTCTTAAATTTCCTGACACAATCTGCCTCTTTGGATAGCCACATTCACTACTCACTGCGTAAAATAATTCTGAATTGTTTGTTCACCTTCCCTCTTAAGTTGAACACAGGTTGTCTTGTTATAAATTGTTTTGACCATTTTAATACATATTTTTCAGTTCAGTTTACTTTGCCTTTTAGATTCTCAAATACTTCAGTGTGTCCCCTCAGCCTCCTATCAATTTGTGAATATTCCCAGTTTACGTAGCCAATCTTCGTAACTCAAAGGCCTAATTTCAGGCATCAATATCTTTTTAGCCTTTTGCTTCAACAACTTCACTACTAGGGTACTTTTAATATGATACAGTGACCAGAACTGTGTTTGTTCAGTATCCATTCCCTTGAATATTTCTTCCATTCCACCCAGAAATCTATGTAGGGGTCCCAAATCTCCCTCATATGTAACTTCCAGTACAGGAGTACGCCTTAGATTATATTAAAAGATTGTAGCATTTGCTTTAATGTGGAGAAATGTGAAGTAATGCAGTTTAGGAGGATGAGGATGGATAATATAAGCCAGATGGTAGAATCTTACAGTCTGTGAAGGAATAGAAAGATCTGGGGATTCATAGAAGTAAATCTTTGAAGGTGGCAGGACAGAAAGATAAAGCTGTTCTTTTTGAAAAAATGCATAGGGATACTAGGCTTTATAAATATGGGCATAGAATACAAAAGTGAGGGATTTATGATGAACCTTTGTAAAACACTTATTAGGCCTCAGCTAGAGTACTGTGTTCAATTCTGGGCATCACACTTTAGGAAGGAGCTGCAAAGGAGATTTACCAGCATGGTATCAGAAAAGAGGGACTTCAGTTATCAGGAGAGGCCAGAGAAGCTATGATTATTCTCCTTGGAGCAGAGGTTAAGAAGAGACTTGGATGGTTATTTGGGGAGGATGGGTTTGCAGGGTTATGGGAAGAGCCAGGGAGCGGGATTGACTTTGAATAGCTCTTTTCAGAGCTGGCACAGACTCGATTGGCTGAATGGCTTCCTTTTATGCTGAAATATTCTATGATTCTATGAAATAGAAGTTTTCAAAATTATCAGGAGATTTCATAGGGTGAGCAAGAAGTAACTATTTCCACTTGCGAGTGGATCGGTTACCTGAGAAAACCGATTTAAAATAATTGTTAAGGGAAACAGGAGAGGCGAGGAGAAATTTTAGATCGTTATTTGGGGAGGACAGGTTTTCAGGGCTATGGGGAGAGAGTGAGGGAGTGGGATTGATTTAAACAGCTCTTTTTAAAGAACTGGCACAGACACGATGGACCAAATGGTCTCCTTCTGTGCTGCATAATTCTGTGATGCTATAGTGCCTATTCTGCCAGAATTATGTTTGTAGGGAAAAGCAGCAGAGAATCTGTGCACAGCAAAGCTTGATGAACAGTAACAGCGTGAATGAACAATTTTATCTGAGAGATTGTGTGTAGAATTTGTAAAGCTCAAGATGTTTAATAACATTTGTTTCTCTGGGAAAGCCTGCTTGTCCCATTCATTCCCAGCAATTTTGATTTCGCTGATGGGAAGACCGGTGAGGAAGGCCTTGGAATAATTGATGTGGGAGATGATGATGATAATCCTTGCATTTGATATAGCGCTTTTCACATCTAGACATTTCAAAGCCCTTCATAGAATATACTGTAAAGTGAATTGACTGTATATTTGCGGGCTAAATGCGGCAGCCAATTGTGCACAGCAGTATCCTACAAACAGTCATGGATTGAAATGACTAAGTTATTATTGTTTTTTTTCGAGAAGGGATTATTATTAGGCATGTGGAGTAAGGAAACTTGCCCAAGACTTTGCCCTGCCTGGATTCAAACGCAGGTCTCACGCTAATAAGGCAAGTGTTTTAACAACTGAACTACAAGACTCCACGTGATGAAAGCATGCAAGAGGGTCCTGGCTGCATTGGGTGTGATGTAAAAGCTACCAATTGCGTCCTTTGGCCTAGGCAATTTCTGAATTGGTTCTGAAGTTTCTCCCTCTCACACCTTGCAATATTTTGTGCTTTTCCAGCTAATGGACCAACCTCCTATGTGCACTGTTTTGTGGTTTCATTAATTAATTAATTTCTGTACAGATGATAATCCAGAGCTCATATCTCCAACATAGATCTCCATGTTTCTGAGCTCAAATTGCCAGCAACAAAAATCATTAAGTAAATTGCTTATAGCAGTTCTAATGGCCAGATAAAACCCAGCAGTACTGGTGAAACAGATAAGATGGTTTGAGAGGTTCAGCTTTAAGGATCCATTTACCAGCTGGATTGAATTCACTTCTCAAGAGCATATGAACACACAGTTCCCAAAAGTAGTTTTGCAGAAGACTGCTTCCAGCAATCTCATTAATGTTCTAATTTCTATAAGTCAGTTATGTAGAAGTTTCATGTTAGCTGCCTAGCTTTCAATTCTGAACTAATTAAACTCCAACTACAGTTCTGAATGATCTGTAAGGAGACTATAATCTGTAATGATCACATATAGAAGGTTACAGCTCAATAGTCCGAAGGCTTGTTAGTGCGAAGGTTCATTAGTCCGAAGGTTTGTTAGTCAGAAGCTTCCCCTAACCCTAACCCTAACATTTGGACTAATGAACCTTCAGACTATCGCACCAAATGTTCGGATTAACACACCTTATTTTCAGACTATTGAGCGGTAACCACGGTAACTGCCCCGGGTATAGGAAATTTGTGTGTTCGGACTATCAAACCTTCGAACGAATGAACCTTCGGACTATTGAGTGCCCCCCATACAGAATACCTAGTCACTACAAGAGTTTCTCAAATTCAAGATCCTCGTCCTCAGTTTCAAGGCCATTCACGGCCTTGCCCCCGCTTGTCTCTCTGACCTGCTGTCCCCCTATCAGCCTGTGCCCGCATCGTCCATTCAGCAGACTCAGACTTTGTTGTTGTTGTTGTTCTGCGAAGACCTTCATCTTTAATGCAGTGTTGCAACATGATATTCAACAGCAACGACAAAATTACATGTAGCGGGAGGACAACAGTACATCAAATGCACAGATTATTATAAGACTATCTGTAAAGGGGCGTAGACGGCAAGTGACACATCATTGATAGACCATGCAGCTGAGCTGGCTCCAAGGGGATGTACTTGAAATGGAATTGAGTCAACAGTGTGTGTTGGTCTCAAATAGACCAGTTCCTGAACTAGGCGGGTCTAGTCCATTAGCTGCTGACCTGGCCAACCTGGCTCATTGCCGGACGTGGAGGGCAACAAGAACAACAAAATTACATCACGTCAGGAGGATGTCCCAAGGCACTGAACAAGTAGGTCGGGACACAAGCAGGGGGTGGGGAGGGAGGCGGGCGGAGAAGGGGGAAGGAGAGGAGGAAAGGAGCAAGAGATGGGGGGGAGGGGCAGAAGGCACATCGAAGAGGAAGGTCTTGAGACCGGCCTTGAAGGAGGAAAGGGAGGAGGTGAGGCGAAGGGATTGCGGGATGGAGTTCCAGAGTGTGGGGGCAGAGAAGCTGAAAGCCCGGCCACCGATAGTAGGGCGGGTAGGTGGTGGACGCGGAGCAGGCCAGAGCCTGCAGAACGGAGGGGACGGTTGGGCTGATAGGGCAGAACAGGCACTGGGAGCAGGGATGTTTCCCCCTCAGTTATTAATACTGCAAGTCAGAGTATAAATGATTAGGAGTTTCCTAGTTGGACAAGCTGCAGGAAGTTTGCAAGACGGTGCTTTCACTGATGAGCTGTATGTTTTTAGCTGTTTAAACTCCATAAGTGCCCACTTTATCAGAGTATTAAAATGGAAGTAGAGAACTGAATTGCACTGCAGATTTCAATACACCTTTGGACTGGTTAATACAGTTAACTTGGTTTTACTATTTCAGATGACTTGAGCAAGTGAGCTATTATTTAACCAATGTTTGAATTCCGTCATTGGCTGAAGTGGTTGGGTTGGATGGAACCAAGAAAATAATAATCCTTGTTTTTGATGTAATGCCTTTTCATGTTGTTGAGATGTCTGAAAACCAGTGACATGTAGTGTCTGTATTTGTATTTGAGGATATTTGACACTGGATGGTGAGTTTCTGCAATTTAAAAATGTATTGATATTCTATAGTTCCCTCATTGTTTGCCATCGTTGCTTGATTGAAGCAACAATAAAACAGTGGATACTTAAAGTGAGAACTATTCCCTGTCCATAATACTGAATAGGTAGCAGAGACCGTGAGCAGCAAACGATTCAGTGTTGGGATTCCACTGATCCGCAAATTGCTTGAGTAGAACTCCTTAATTGCATTCTAGCCTCGCAACCAACTCGCACACATCAGTGAAGTGTGCAGAATAGGGGATTTGCAACTACATTCATGTCTTTGGGGATGTTTTGCTCCCACATTAATCTCTGACAGCGATTTGTGGCTTCAATTACTAATTTAGTGTACAGACCCCACTTAACGTTGTAGTTTTGTTCTTGAAAAGTGTGACTTTAAGCGAAACAACGTTAAACAAATACATTTTTCCCATACAAATTAACGTATAAACTGGAGGTAGATTCTTTCGGACATTTTTCGTCAAACGTTTCTAAAAAAAACATTATACTCGCTGCCTGACTGGCTGCCCGGCTGACTTACTTGCTGCCGGTCTCACTCATTTACTGCCAGTCTCACCCGCTGCCGACTGGCTCTCTCTCTCGTTGCCACCCTAGCTCACTCCCAGGTCCTAGCACTGTCGTATCCCCTTTCCACCCGCTGGCGAACAACACAATAGCAAACGTCGCAACGTTAAATGAATATATGTTCCCAATATATCAGCAACGTAATAACGAAGAAACGTTAACCGAGGCGACATTAAGCGGGGTCTACCTGTATATTCTTGGTCCGAGGTGTGTTATATTGAAAGCAATTATTATGAGTGGGAGAAATTATTATCTATTGTTGCTCACAGATTACATTCAAAACATTTCTAACTCATTGTGATACGTGTAAGCTGTCACTGCAATCGTTTTGCACAGATCTATAGACTTTGTCATTTAACAACAACAACAACTTGGATTTAGATAGCGCCGTCCACACCAGGCGGCATCTCTGAGCACTTCACAATAATGGATCCTGGGGCAGTGGGAGTGGGAATAAGGTGACCAAAAGCGCGGTCGAAAAGAACTTTAGCCGTGACCTGAAAATAGGAAAAGAGGGAGCAAGGTGAAGGGAGTGAGGGAGGGAGTTCCAGAGCCTCGGGGCGTAGAGGCTGAAGGCATGGCCGCTGACGGTGGAACGGAGGATTTGGGGGACATGGAGGAGGCCAGACCCAGTAGAGCAAAGGCAACGGGTTCTGTTGTGAGGAGAGAGTTAGGGGGGTGCAGAATGGAGGGATTTGAAAACAAGAGTGAGGATCTTGAAATCCATCCGCCCCGAGACAGGGAGCCAGTGAAGTTTGGCAAAGACTGGGGTAATCGGGGAGAGAAGTTTGGTTTGGATGAGAATGCAGGCGGTGGAATTTTGGATAACCTGGATTTTGTGAATGGTGGCGGAGGGGAGACCAGCAAGTAGGGCATTGGAATAGTCCAACCGAGAGGTGACAAAAGCATGGACTAGTGCTTTGATGGTTTTGGGGTGAGAGATTTGAAAAGTCAGTCAAGTAGACACGGCAACCACAGTGGCTTCCAGTTACTTTTGATAATTCCTCCCACGGAAAGTTTAAAAACATTTCAAATCTGACTTGCCTGCTGCGCTTTAAATTACACCCTCATCTGCTGCCTATAGAACCATTTCCCCTGCAAGGTATTGTTAACTATAGTTGGGTTAATGGAGTATCTTAAAGCATCTTAAAAATGATAGCCATTCAAAAGGATGCTTCCCATCTTACAGTGCAGTACAATATGTTTACAATGCATATGAGGGAAGAGCTTCCAATGAAGATTGAGGCTTTGTCCAAAAAAATTAGCTTGAATATAGTATTAGAGGATAGTCTGCAATGATAAATACAGTAAAAGCCCGTTTATCCGGCACCCGCAGGACCTGGCCAATGCCGGTTAAAGCGCCTGCCGGATATTCGGGCGGCCCACGGCCGAAAACTCACCACAAAAAAATTAATGTTCTTTTAACACACACCATACATACCAGACTAAATAATAACAGATAATAACAGAATATTGTATTGGTACTTATTGTTAAAACTACTGTCTTGCGCTTCTCACCTTTACTGCTTGAGGTTTACAGTCCAGCAATTCTTTTTTAAATGGAGGACGCCAAGCGGGTGAAAAAAACGACAGCGTGATTTTAAAGTCTCGCGACTTTACTAGCTGCAAGCCGAAGCTCTAGACTCTACTAGCGGCAAACCAAAATACTGCACCTGCGCCACAATGTGGGTTATCGGCTAGCGTTATTGGCTTGCCGCTAGTAAGGCTTTAAAGTCATACGCGCTCTGTTTTTTTCACCCACTTGGCGTCCTCCATTTTTAAAAAGAATCGCTGGACTATAAACCTCAACCGCAGCATCAAGACTTCAAGCGCAGCATCTACCAGCAAAGGTGAGAAGCACAAGAGAGAAGTTTTAACAATAAGTACCAATACAATATTCTGTTATTATCTGTTATTATTTATGCATTTACAAATGCTCCACTGCTATTGTTCCGGATAAGTTCCGGTTTATTGAATGGGGACTTTTTGGGGGGCATGTCGGTTATATGGAAGTGCCGGTTCATCGAGTCACAGATAAACGGGCTTCTACTGTACTTTGATATAATGATTTCCATGCTGTTGGATCAAGGGTGGGAGTACATGTGGAGACTGGAGGGTAGGTATTAGAGATGGGATGGTATTTTTTATGGAGCAAGTTTGTTACAATTGTTGTAGGATTAAAGGAGGCATGATTCACAGCATTTGCTTGAGTTTCAGGCTCAGGGAGTCTCTAATCCAAGCCGTCTTCCCAAGTGACAGAATAATTGCTAAATCCATGACAGAATTGGCTTTGCATGCAAAGCACGGCCCTGATGGCCAAAATGACCTTTTCTCCTGTCAAGCTTTCTCACGGTTTAAGATAAACTTGTTTCTTGAAAAATACATTGTGAAATTGCCCTCCTCCCCTGTGACTGTTTACCAGGTAGTATTTGCCTTCAGATGGTAGGTGGATAGAATGAACTGGACTAAATATCTTCTGATGCTGTCAGCATCGCTCTGATCAATTCTAGAAAGTGTCTTCCCACCAGAATGAGACCGATGTCTTTCCTTCCTGCTTGGATGCATTTCTTATTTTCTCTGTAAGCCTCTATTTAAATGGTCACTGGAAACAGATGAAACTCATTCAATAGAGGCAACAGTTTGACAGTAGCCCAAACTCATAACTACCTTTATTATTTGATATTTGCCCTCAGCCAACAAGTTGCTGGTTTGTTTGTGAAGCAAACAAAATGTATTAACACATAGAACCAATAAAATAAATGGGTGACCATTGTATTAACAGAAACACCAAAGTAATTTTTTTTAAAAATAGCCCATTTTAAAATATACTTTCCATTCACCGCCGCCTCCACATTTCATCCTATCACCCTATAGGTAGTTTGGTTTTATCCACAATTGACCAGAGGTTATCCTTGTGTACAGAGCAAGGGTTTCTGAGTTTGCTTTAATGCATTTGGCATATTGTCCATGTGATATTGTAGAAATGGTCAAAGACAAAGCGAATGCTATGGGGGAAATGCGGCAGTCATTTGACCACAGCAGTGACCTACAAACAATCAGGGATTGAAATGAAATTTTTTTTTCCAAGGGATTATTATCAGGAGTCTAGGACACTTGCCCAAGGTTTCGCCCTGCCTGGAATTGAACCAGGGTCTCTCACCTGCAAGGAGAGTGCTCAAATCACTGAGCTGCAGGTCTATAGTGATTTGTAAAAAGGAGTTATAAATATAGTCCTGGGTATGTGTCACGATGAACATCGAAACTCTGCTTCTATGGGGCATCAGGAGCCTCTTTTGGCTTTCATCCAACTTCAGGGAAGTAAGAAATTAGATTAGTTGCAGTGGGTTGGCTTGCGATGCTTGCAGGACTAGGCGGGATTCTGTGTTCATGGATCCTTTTACAAATTCTAATGTTAGACGCTGACATTAACCAGTGCAGAACATATCCTTTCAGATCCAAAATTAATTGTAATACAGTGGCAATATCCTGTAGCACATTGGTTAGAGGACTTCCCTCGCAAGCAAGGGGACCTGTTTTCAATTCCCAGTCAGGGCAAAACTTTAGGCAAGTTTCTTTACTCCTCACACCTCTGTTTATGTCGCAATAAGTAGGAATCCGTTTATTCCTTCAAAATCGTACTCAAGACCCTCCTCTTTTGACTGTGTCTTCAGTCACCCTCCTGCCTCTCTGCCCTCCCTCATCCCAACCCTGTTTTCCCCACCACCCACCCCACCTTGCTCTAGTCCTGACCCCTGACTATTCAGCACCTTGGGACATCCTCCCAACGTGAAAGGTGCTCTACAAATGTAATTTTGTTGTTATTGTTAGTCGATTGGTGGCTTGTGTTTTTTTCTGGGGCAGGTAATAATCCCATCAAACAGAATAATAATAATTAGATCACTCTGTCCAGGACTGTTTGTGGGAAATTGCTGTGCATAATTGGCTGGCACGTTTCGCCCACAAATTATACAATCAATTCACTTCACAGTGTATTCTGTGAAGTGCTTTAAGACATCTTGAAGATGTATTCAGGTGCTATATCAAATGCAAGGATTATTATATGTGATCACTGTTGGATTTTTGAGCAGTGTGTGTTTTTTCTATGCATTACCAGCTGTTCTGTGCAGATGTGTGATGTCTGGAAAAGTCTTGTCTACCTAGGTAAACATTTTTACAGTGAGCTCCAGGTATAGACTCTATTGTATGAAATTCTACCTGAATAAAACAAACATTTTAGAAAAGGTTCAATAGAAAACAAATAGAACTTATTTTCCTCTCTCTGCTGATCTTTTAGTCTACCAATTTTCACTCCTGTTTGCCCAAGGTGGTTTGACTGTATTTTCTCTCTGCTGGGTAAGGGACCATATGTATATGTAGCCTTTTTATAATCCTTGCATTTTGATATAACGCTTGTCATGTCTTCTAGACGTCTGAAAGCACTTCACAGAATATACTGTAAAGTGAATTGTCTGTATATTTGTGGGTGAAATGCAGCTGCCAATTGCGCACAGTGTCCCACAAACAGTTGTGGATTGAAATGACCAATTTATTTTGTTTGGATGGATTCTATCCCCGAGAGGATCGACTTCAAGATCCTCACCCTTGGTTTCAAATCCCTCCACTCTTCTGCACCCCCCTACCTCTCTGACCTCCTCTCTCCTCAAACCAGCTCCCGTTGCCTTCGCTCCACTGGGTCTGGCCTCCTCCATGTCCCCCCGAATCCTCCGCTCCACCCTCGGCAGCCGTGCCTTCAGCCACCACGCCCTGAGCCTCTGGAATTCCCTTCCTCACTCCCTTCCCCTCGCCCCATCTCTTCCCAGTTTCAGGTCACAGCTAAAGACCTTTCTCTTCGACCGCGCCTTTGGTCACCTTTCTCCCTCCTGCCCCTGGCTCGGTCCCGGGATCCGCTACTGTGAAGCTCTCTGAGACACCGTCCAGCGTGGAGGGCGCTATATCAGTCAAAGTTGTTGTTGTTGATTATTATTATTAGGCGTGCGGAGTAAGGAAAGTTGCCCAAGGTTTCGCCCTGGCCTGTCTGGATTCGAAACACAGGTCTCATGTTTGTAAGGTGAGTGCTCTAACCACTGAGCTACAGGACTTCACTCTTCTACTACACAAAAAACAAGCCTTTGTTGATCCCTCTGTCCAGATTGCGCTGGTCAGCTAAAGACGTTCAGTCTGATTATAATTGGGGCTTGCTGGTCCTCTTTATTCTCCTTAATCTCTTTCTCTCTCTTTCTTTCTCTCTCTCTCTCTCTCTCTCTCTCTCTCTCTCTCACTGACTGAGTTTACAGTTTGTTTCTATTCCATCTATTTGTCTAGTTGTTCACTTTCATAGCTCACTTCCTAAACGTCTCAATGCCAGTCTCTCCTCCAGTGGCTTCCATTCCTATGCCAGAATGGTCACCTGTGATGTGCCCCAAGTGACTGTCCTTGGTATCCTATCACATATTCTGTGGGGATAATGGTAGATTCGTATCATTTGGGCTAAGTTGGCTCCAAGTAGTGTGAATAGCCTGTGAATATTGGATTGCAGTCAACCCTCTGTGGTGGTCATGGGAGGTTCATAGTATGTTCAGCTCCTCCATTCACAGGCTGCAGGTCATCCAAAACTCTGCAGCCCGTGTACTATCCCGCACCCGCCTCCGCAACCACATAACCCCCACCCTCGCCCGTCTCCACTGGCTCCCCATCCTCCAGAGGATCGAGTTCAAGATCCTCGTCCTCACCATCAAGGCCTTACACGGCCTTGCCCCGCCCTATTTAACCGATCTACTCTCCCCCTACAAGCCCACCCGGACCCTCCGTTCAGCAGGACTTGGCCTGCTCCAAGCCCCCCGACCGAACCACCCCACCATCGGAGGCCGGGCCTTCAGTTTCTCCGCTTCCACCCTGTGGAATTCCATCCCCCAATCCCTCCATCTTGTTTCTTCCCTTTCCTCTTTCAAGGCCTCTTTGACGACTTTCCTCTTCGACCGTACCTTTTGTTCCCCCCCCTAATTTTTCGACCTCCCCTACGTGTTTCACCCCTTCCCGAACACTCCCCTCCCAGCTCGGGTCACACGCCTCCTGTGCAGTGCCTTGGGACGTCCTCCCAACGTGAAAGGCGCTTTATAAGTTTAAGTTGTTGTTGTTGTTTGTTGTAAGGGTACTGTGATGACATGCAAGACAGCCTGACTCATCAACAGGATAAGGAGAATCAGACTAGCAGCTGGAAACAAGTACACTTCCTGTTCAGTTTCTGTTCATCCTGTAAAACAAAGCCCTAATAAATAAGATTGTCATAGCTGGACAGTCGGCGGGCAGTTTGTTAATCGGTGATTGCATTGACAAGCCGCAAAGTTTTAACTTGTTGAACTGTAGCGGTCTCACAACGCACACCGTAATCCTCAAGCCTTGACCCATAACTATTTATTATTATCTGCACCTATTGCTTGCAGGGAATAAATTGATCAGGTTTTGTTCTTCTGAGGAGAGCGTGCATTTCATTTGTGACAAATGGAAATCTCTCTGCATTTGTGAAACTCTTCAGTCGTTTCGTTTGAATTCTCTTAAGCATTGCGATGTGGTTCTAGCAGACCAGAACAACCTTGTTGATTTGCTGCTCTTTGGTAATCATGGGATTAGTTTCCATGTGTAGAGACGTGACCAATTGTGCCTCTCTGTTGTGTTTCTCGGATTGTTGCTTTACTGCCTGATGAACTGCCTACCTGTCTGACATCATGTCCTGGGTGTGTTTAAAATCTCTTGCAGCTAAAAATAAACAAAGCGATGACATTTGGTTTAGTACTTAGCCTTTAGCAATGATTTCATCAACCTCCCTGGCTTCTTACTCAAGCTGATACTGTTCTCTCCTGCACCAAGGCTCCATATGTCTGTTACCACAATGCACACCAAGCTCCAATGGCAATTTTTTGTCCTAGTCTTGACATCTGTTCACCATCTTGCTCCACAGTACATATGCATTTTTGTCCAACTTGTACATTCACTTATTGTTCACTTCTCACTCCCTTTGCTGCACAATTTGTGGTAGAATGTTTCTCTGGAGCTTCGATCAAAAGCCACTTTCCTTTTCCAGCTTTCTCTTTACAAACGTATGTCTTTGATTATGTGTTGATCCCTGTGTTTTCAAGTACTTTGAGAATTCCTTTTATGTATGATATAACGCGATTGCAATGCAAGTTAATTTCTTTATAGTGCTAGGGAATCTTAAGCAATGTGTAGCTTAGGTCATTTTTTTCGGGCAAGTTGGCATCACAAAAATGTTAACTAATGAAATGACTTATGGCCCAAAGAAGATTAGCAGTGCTGAAAGTGTGGAGGCTGTAAAGGCAATGAATAGAAGATATCACAGTTCTGTCATTAGTAGACTAGGGTCCTATCAATAGCACTAACTGAGCTGTAAGGAGTACAATAATGGTAAAATGAAGCAGATTACTTGCAGTGTATTGCACTTAACATTACACAATGTAGGTCATATAATCAGGACCTCAGACTGGGTACCAGTGGATTAATAACAACTTAATTGTGCTTCCATTAAATGAAAAGTTTAATTTCTTTCACGGGTCAGTGACTTTCTTTCTTTTCTTGATGTATCATTGCTTGTATTTTATTAATACTGACCTGAATCTGGGAAGCGAGTGAGGAAGGGAGTTCTGGAGCCTCGAGGCGTGGTGGCTGAAGGCCCGGCCGCTGAGGGTGGAGCGGAGGATTTGGGGGGACATGGAGGAGGCCAGACCCAGAGGAGCGAAGGCAGCTGGTGCTGGTTTGGGGGGAGAGGAGATCAGAGAGGTAGGGGGGGGGCAGAGGAGTGGAGGGATTTGAAAACAAGGGTGAGGATCTTGAAGTCGATCCTCTCAGGGACAGGGAGCCAGTGAAGTCTGGCAAGGACTGGGGTAATGGGGGAGCGATGTTCTATCCATTCTGCAATTCATTTTTTAATGTTTCAAAGCAGTGTTCAGGGTAATCTTTTTCAGTCCCAGAGTTATTTGCAACATTCCTCAAGACCACAAGAAGTATCGGTGAAGAAGCTCCTTCAGTCCTTTTGATATCATCCTTGCAGAATACTTACCCTACTGTCTTCTTATTAGAGATTTAAGTTGTTTCTTCAAGGAGTTCATTGTCTTGATCTCAAACTCCATACATGGTAAAAACATTTCAATCATTAGTTATCTTCCAGGTAAATAAATACTTTCTGGTGTCTGTCCTGATATTGAAATTAGCCTGGAATAAAATCTTGAACCAATACCACTCATCTTGCTGCCTTAGAGTATTTGAAAGTATGGTTCTGTGTTTAATTTCTCAAACCCCTTTACCATCTTATACACCTTCAAGATCTCCTCTGAAACATCTCTTTGCTAGACTTATGAGCCCTGGCTTATCTAGTCATTCATCATAACTCAGCTGTGTAACACTGGGGATCAACCAGTGACCATATTTTTTGACTGGTTTTGTCTGTGCTTCCTTTATGTGCTTTGATGGGACATGGAGGCTGAGGATAGTGGGATGGTATCTTCAGTTTAAATTTTCTATATCAATATAATTTTCCTCTGTTTAATTTCCAATTTTACATTTAATTTTCACATTGCTGAGTGGCAATGTAAAATGGCTGCTATTGGCCATTAATTTATCACATGTTATTTTTGATTGATGGAAGTTATTTTATGGCTTCTCTTGACATTTCAAGGATAGATTTCTTTTTCTCTCTCTGATGGATATATTAAAATTTTATATGTAGTATAATGAAATATCTGTTTTTTGTCATGCTAAGGTGTAAGGCTAATTAAGCTAATTGATTGCTTGATCCACATTTCATTGTTTTTTTTTAAATTTACTGCAAGATATTTTTCAAATTCTAAAATGTCACCAGGTTTATTTTGATAACCAAACTATTAGAATTGACATATAGTTGGTTGAGAATTGGTTGAACACAATTAAACTCCGAAGGTTTCAAATCATTAAGAAACATTTCTAGAGCTGCAGATTTTACAGTCTGGCAAGTCGTATTGAATCAGTCGTATTTAATCAACCTGGAGGAAGGAATTCACGAAAGCGGCAATGGATTCAATTTCATGAGTAGACTTGTGCAATAGGATACATAACCACTGTAAGTTTTACCAGTGTTGACACAACCCGCAGAATTTTCAGTCCTGTGCCCTATTGTTAGATATGGTCCTATTACTATACATGGAATCACTTCAGTAAAGTTGTAAGTATTTACTATTTGCTTCAGTGAAATAAGGGCATGCACAGAATGTCTCTTTTTTTTTCCAAAAACAAACTACTTCTGAAGCATTTCTGTAATACAAATAAAGTCTTAAAAAGGTATGTTATGGCAGTCACAAAGGAAGAGTGGATGGAGCCAAATAAAAAGTAGCCTTTCATACACGTGTATAATATCAGTACATCTGCTACTATTTTTATAAATATACAGAGGAGTGTACAGTCCAGAACAGAGACTTGGAGTTTGCGTTAGTGAAACTGTGCCACGAGGTTTTGTTTTAGAAACTTTATTTCCTGCTTTTTCTCCACTGGCTTCCTGTCCCCTTGATCCCACTTCTCGGTCCTTTTTCTGCTGATCTCCTCTTCCTCTGTTCACCATTGACATCTGAGCTTTCAGCCACTTTCCTTGCTGTCTGGAATTCTTTGATTTTTGCTTTCCACTGGCCTAAAACTCTATTGAAACCTGTTTTGACCTTGTCATTGGTCGATATCTTCATACTGTCCTCATTCTCACTATGCTCAGTAATCCCCATCATCTCTGTAAAGTGTTGTGAGATAATATCTTACTTGTACATGTTTCAACCAGAGTAGAATGTTGTCATGTGAAGTTAATCGGCTAATGATGAAGTGAGAGGCAGTGGTCAAGTTCCACAGAATGAAATGAAATACTGCTATCAAGAGACGAGACATCCCAGATAGAACAGTTTAAAAGGGGGCTTAATGTTCAAAATTATAAAAGGTTTGGATAAGGTGAGCATGAATAAGCTGTTCCTATCTGTTGGGGAGTCTGTAACTCCCCTCTGCCCTCCCTCGTCCCAACCCAAACTCGGGTCCTGATCCCTGATTGTTCAGTGGCTTGGGACATCCTCCCGAAGCGAAAGGCTCTTTGCAAATGTAGTTGTGTTGTTGTAACCAGAGTATAAATCTAGGGAGCAGAGGATACAAAAGAGAATTTAGGAGGACTGTTTGAGATTTGGAACCACTTAAAAATGTGAAACTTGCTGCCTGAAACAGTGGTTGAATCCGATATTAAAGATGCATTTAAGAAGAAGCTGGACATTCACATGAGGGACAAATGAATAGAAGGGTATGAGAGGAAATTAGGAGTGGGTGGACACCCGTGTGGAGTGTAAACACCAATGGACTCGTTGGGATGAATGGCCTATTTCTGTGTTGTACATTCTTGTAAATTTGTGAATCTTAAAAGCCCATTAGCACTATTAAACTTACCTCATTCAATGATCAGTTATACAATATAACAGATTATAATACAGTATAATATTTCACTCTTAGGAGTAACCAGTCACAAGTAAAAGTAAACAAAATGCAAAAGTAAGCCTGTTAGGATTCCATTTTTTTTTGTCTCTCTACTGATGATTATTGGTAGTATTCTAACATGTTTTAATCTTCAGTCTGATTAAACCACTCGGATGTGTATGATGCTTAATCATCTTTCAGACTCTGTTATGGTGTAAAATCTGCGAAAGATGTAGATTTTAATATGGGTAATCCATCCATAAAATAAGAGGCAATTAAAAGCCTCTTGTTTCTCTTGCTATGTGACACCTCATCAAGTCAGCTCGAACTTAGAATGACAGAGAGCCACTACACTGATCGCTCACTGTATTCAGTGTTCTGCTCTGGTATACACCCTTCTGATCTTATTCACATTCCACTTTGCATATATGATATATTATATATTATCACCCTAACAGTGATATATTAAAAAATAATAAATGGTCATTTGAATCCGTGACTGTTTGCTGCTGCGTTTCGTCCATAAATGTAGTCAATTCACTTTACAGTATATTCTGTGAAGTGCTTTGAGATGTCTAGAAGATGTGAAAAGCACTATATCAAATGCAAGGATTATGATTATGTATTTATCTTATGTGAGAACTGGAGGTGGTCAGGAAAATTTCTCAAGACTTTCTCGGTCCACTGGCAAAGGCTGAAAAGATCAAGATTTAATTACCTTTGAAGAACTCGTTAAAACTCTGAAATTGAACAAATCTCAACGTCAGTTCATCCAGTCCACTGTTATATTGTTCCAAAGAGCACCCAAAACCCAACAGAATCATTTTGTGGGACGTGCAGGAGAATTGGTCTTCCAGCAGGAATGAAAACTAATTGTAAAATAATTGAAATCAATTAAATGTGTTTGATGTTGGTGGTCGTTTGGTAAAATAAAAATGGGATTACAATAGTGTTTGCCTCGGGGGTTTGTTCAGTGAGATTCACTAATGAAACTAATATTTAATATGTAGAGCACTGATGGACCAAATCTTTCTGAAGTCCTTCAGGAACTCGGAAGTTCTGAACGACTGACAAGACTGAAGGATTTTTGCCAGGGCAGCAATTTGATAATCCGTCATAATGACACCCGACAGAATAATGTATTCCAATTAGCTATGACCTGGCCAGGATATGTTGGGATGAGTGATAGGGAAATAATCGGATTAGCCATTGAGATCGCTTTAACCAAGCAAAACATTATGTCTTTAAATAATCTTCTATATACTGTATTTGATTGGAAAACAATAACAGTTTCTGTTTTAGAGGATTTTATCTTGTCACTGTGTGTCAGTTCTCAGTAAAATAAATAATATAAGTGCTTTTTTTGGTTAGCCACTGTCAGCCTGATTTTCTTACAAATGTCTGCCTGACTACCCCATTAAAAAAAATGGCAGTTGCGTGTGTCAAATGAAACATTACAGGAACGAGTTGTTCTTGTGAGTGTGAACTGAAGGAACCAGATGTAAAACACGCTACATCATGTAGCACCATTCCCAAATTAATGTACTATAGCGATACATACCAGAAGCTGACCTTTTTTCTGTAGTGAGTGTTCTCATTAGGCATTTACGTCCTGCCATTATAAAGCTTCTTTGGAGATTGATTTCCCCACTACTCACGTTTACAAGGTCTGGATTTTGTTCCGTGTCGATCAGGAACAATAAAGTGATAATCGTGTGAGTGGAAATCGATTGCTGGGAAGATTTAAAATCCTAACGTTTAAAATGTTTTAACAAAAGATGCTCTGTTTTTTAAAAAAGATAATAATAATAATCCTTACATTTGATATTATGATAATAACAGTCCTTGCATTTGATCTTTTGTTCTTTGGTACAGTTTTGTACTCGTCTTCTGAAACTTCTGACATCAACGCCTCTACCTTATGCTCAGTGCTGCAGTTCTTCTCTGGGTTGTACACCAGACTCCACGTTCCCACCGTCAACTTGACTGAAGTCGACCAGAACTATAGCGAGATGCTGTGCCTTTTTTACCCATTGAGTTGAATGTAGTTCAGATACGCATGCGCGTTCCTCTCTCAGTGTCTCAGTGACGGGTGAAACAGGCACAAGCTACCACTGCCTTTCTTCTTTCTATCCATTGCAATCAGATCACATTGTGAAATGCCATCTCCTATTGGCGGCATGCGTATTGGCGGAAAAAATGACTGGGAAAAAGGCAGAGTCTGCTGCTGCCTTTGGTGTCTTTATGATGACGTCAAAACAGTTCATATAAGTGCCTAGACATTCTAGTCCTGGCCTATATCTACATCACCTTTTCCCTTCTGCGCTTCAACAGCTCTGCGATAGGAGTTCTGTACTGACGCAAAGCTGACCAGTTTGCACTCAGCAGTACATTTACCAGATTCTGTCTGCAACCAACTGGGATGCCTGGAAATCAATCCCGAAACACATAATCCTGGTTGGGTGCCACAAACAGGCAACACTGGTCACAGTCTGCCACGACTTGTAGAATTCCACACTCATTCTGTGCCTCCAAGCACATTGAAAATGCTGCATCAAGGATTATTTATTATATATAGTATTTACTAGGTTTCCATACAAGTTCTCCAATATAATAATCTCTCAAAAAAAACAAGTTTCACCCACAAAATGTACAGTATATATATCTTATCACGTCTTTGAGATGTCTCAAAGCACTTCAAAGCATACCCAGTAAATTGTAGTGACTATTTATTTATTAACATAAAGTAAATTTGGCAAGACTCTTAAACAGATCGGAGAGCCAGGACATGACATGGAGGAGGATTTGACTCCGAACAGGTAACGAGACAAACAAGATTGTGATACCGAAAGAATGCTCTTAATTCTGGTTTTGCTGTACAGAAGAAACTGTAATCCAGAACTTTACTGACGAGCAAACTACTTCCCACAACCCAATTTAAAATGGTAAGACCCAAAACAGGAAATAACAGAAGGGAGAGAGATGTAGAAAGTTGTCGATGACACGAGTTCAGAAGATTTGGCTCCATTAAAGCACTGGCAATAAAGAAAATGAAAATCAGCATGAAAATCGTTGTGATAAAATGTACTTTATAATCCTTGCATTTGAGGATTCAAGGAAAAATTTATCGATTTGAAGGAATTAGGGATTTCCAGTTTGTTTGGGAGAGTAAGTGAAGTTAATCTAATTCTGAATAATAAAAAGCATATTCGATTTGGGATAATAAGGAAGCACCTTCTTGGATGAAGTAAAATTAAATGTTAACCTGTCAGATTATAAATTTTAAAATTATTTGTGTTTACGTGGATATGTGTATGTACATAACATATATTAGTCCTGTAGCTCAGTGGTGGAGCACTCACCTTACAAATGAAAAACACGGGTTTAATTCCAAGCAGGGTGAAACCTTGGGCAAATTTCCTTACTCCACATGCCTAATAATAATCCCTCAAAAAATAAACAATAATTAAAGGGTCATTTCAATCCATGATTTGTGGAACACTGCTTTGCGTAATTGGCTGCCGCGTTTCGCCCACAGTCACAGCCCACAGTATACAGTCAATTCACTTTATAGTATATTCTGTGAAGCAAATGCAAGTATTATTAATATATATAATATATTATATCATATGAATATGTAATATGTTGTGCATATATATGTGAAAATACATAATATACACTGTTAAATGTAGTCAACCTTGTTGCTGGAAGACAACAATTATAAATTACTTTTAGCACAAAAATACATTTAAAACAATCATAATAATAATCCATACATTTGTTAAGAGTATTTCCCAAAGCTTTTTGCAAGATATAGTGTAAAGTGCCTGCATCTTTTATGGGCAAACATGGCAGCCAATTTGCACACAGCAATGTCCCACAAACAGCCATATAGTGAACAGCCAGTTTTATTGATCTTAATACTTTCTAAAAGTGATTATCTTTCGCACCTATCAGTGTCTATTTTGTTGTTGTATTTTAGCACTTATTTTGTCTGGTGCAAACCATGTCTCATCATAATCACATACTTATCTTTGCACATTGTCACCTAATTAAACCCTGCATTCAGCAATATGGTGAGAAAAGCGATAATATTATGTAGAATGCTAGGGTTAATCATTGTTCCCTTTATAATACTGCTGCCAGGAAACTGATTGTTACTAACTTTTATTTTCTGAATCTGTTACCAAAACAAACAACATGGAGAAAGCTATGAATCTGTTTGAAGATGATCAATTCTTGTAGATTTTTGAGCCATTCTCATTGAAAAGACAGATTTGGGTACCAGACCAAATTGAAGTGTTTGTTTTATAATAATATAATAATCCTTGCATTTTGATATAGCGCTTTTCACATCTTATCGACATCTCAAAGCGCTTCACAGAATCTACTGTAAAGTGAATTGACTCTATATTTGTGGGCGAAACGCGGCAGCCAATTGCGCACAGCAGCGTCCCACAAATAGTCATGGAGTGAAATGACCAATTTTATTATTGTGGGTTTTTTGGAGGGATTATTATTAGGCGTGTGGAATAAGGAAACTTGCCCAAGGTTTCGCCCTGACCTGCCTGGATTCAAACACAGATCTCACGTTTGTAAGGCGAGTGCTCTAACCACTGAGCTACAGGAGCTCCACATTTTACTGGAATGAATACATAAGAGTAACATGGGATATCTGGAACTGAAGTTTCAAATAGTTCCTTTTGTTATATTCATTCATACTACTCTGGAAACAGAAGGCCTTTAAATGACGTTCCCACATATCAGTGTAGCGCTGTTTCTGCTACCTTTCATCAGAAATTGCTATGTGTGATTCTTGTTGTGAACATCACATTTAAGATGCTTTCAAATCAGAATTTGCCTTCTGTGATAAGCTTGGATTAGTATTTGTTACAGGCAGCTCTGGTTCTGATCAGCACCATCTCACTTGGAGATAATGAGATTTCAAGCTTAGGATCAGCTCACTGATAATCCTAACAATTCATAGCATATGCAATCTCATAAAGCCCTCAGGTATGTTTACCATTATTGTAGGAAAGACACAATACCTGTTGTCGCCTGTCATTTTTGACTTTTTTTATAACCAACTACAACTGGTTATGAACGTATTGCCTGCATTCCATGGTTATTCTACTTTGGTGTAATCCGTCTATGCTGAGTTAACCGAGTTCAACCGAGAAGGTGGAGAAGGGCCAATGGGCAGGTATGATGGTTAACTTCAGTGATCCAGCGCTATAGACAAGTGAAAATGCTAATAGCCAGCAGTCATCCTTTTTGATATTCCGCCAGGAGTACATATACAGAATGTAGACTTTGAACAAGCATGAGGTCAGGTTGCGTTGCAGTGCTCCACATTTCAATCGCCTCAGGGTCTCAGATCGCACATGAAAGATGCCAACGTCAACACAAAGTTTTGGAAGATTACTGACACTTACGGAACTGTTCGAGTATGACAGGAGTAAGGAGATGAAAAAGAAAATCGTGCCAAGTAACTCTGTATTTGTAGTGGTGGTGAGGGGAAAGAGGAGGAGAGATCCTGCAGGTGTACTTATCAAGGTAATGATTCCTCTTAGCAATTGGAGGCATCGATTTATAGGGAAACTTTGATGGTTTGGAGATTCTATCAGAGCTCAGTTCTTACGAATCAGGTAAAAACAATCAGATATTAAGCGACTTTCAATTTATGACTAAACCTCGTCAACTCTTCTTCCCTCCCCCAACCCCATGTTGAGAAGTGAAAACACATCTCCCTAAATAACGTTTTGTTTCAGACGTTCCCCTTTTACCAGAGCGACAAATCACAAGCTTTTTAACTATGTGTCTTCCTGGAAGTAGAGAGGTGGGTGGACTGGTTGGGCTTCAAGGTGGTACTAGCATTTCAGCATCACCATTTCGATGATCATGAATATTGTCAATTATGGGGGCAAAGGATTTCAGGATGGCTTAACTCGTGCCAAGCTGAAGCTCGCACCAATAAAATTTGTGGCTTTGAAATCTTTGAATCAACTTCAGGTCCAACTACAGTAAAAGCCCATTTATCCGGCACCCTCGAGACCTGGCCAATGCCGGCTAAAGCGCGTGCTGGATGCGGACCTTTTGTTTTGCGATGCCAGTTATACGGAAGTTATAGATGATAGGGTGCCGGATAAACGGGCTTTTACTGTATTATACTCATGTGGATGTTTCTTATGCTCAGCCACGTTTGGTGTTTAGTTACAATCCGGGCTCGCTAGACAGTGACCTGAAATGGAAATTCTTGTTCAACCTGTGAAGACGTGAACGCAGTATATCAAATGCTAGGATTATTAACTCAGCAGATATTGATTTCTTGGCTTTCCTGCTCTCAGTATCTTATACTTGCCAAAACCTAAGACCCTTCAAGGAATCCTTGAAACCTAATAATCGGGTGGGTAACTTTTAGACAATGCATACGGGAGTGGAAGACAGCAGTGGTGAACTACCTGTGTTCAGGGATAGTCTAGGAAAGCATCTCGATCCATGCTATTTATTTGATTGATAGGGGGGATAGGAGGGAGGAATAGGAAAGGTGAGGGCTAGAGTGCAGTATTTACTCTGGCATTGATTAATTAGGCAAAATAGCTGTAGCCTTCTTCTTAACTATAGACCACACGAGCAGAATATTAACATCGTTCAACTCCTGCAGTGCCTAAGAAATCTTAAATCTCGCATTGAAATAATTTTTTCATGGCCATCGATTTATTTGTTTTTGGTTTGCGGCTGTAACTGTCGATAGGAAATATTCTATTTCCATCAGCAGAATCAATCAGAATGAAAACAGGATGGGTGATCACAATGGCAGAATGAATACTGAGTTGCAGGAGTGTTGAGTGTCAGGTTGCAAACACATCATTAGCAAGAACTGCTAGTAGTTGCAATGTTTACTAGCAAAATTGGGAAACATCAAATTAACATTTCACCTAGCACTTAACTGAAGTCTTGTGCACTACATTTTCCATTATACACAACTCCGGATCATTAAGTGGAGAATATTGCCTTTCTGAGTGACACAGAGAGTGAAAACAAATCACTGAACTACTCTCTAAATAAGTTTCTGTTTCAACAGCTCAGCTTTTAGCAGAGCAGCACATCACAAGCCTTTCAACCAGGTGTCCTCCTGAAAGAGCTGTTGTGGAGGGGCCAGGCCGGTGGTGTGGGTGAAGAAATTGCTCCTATTAGATCTATTACTGACTATCTTGATTGCTTGTTGTTTTGGACCTGCTGACATATGGAATCATCTCATCAATACCCACCTTAGTGAATCCTGTCATAATCCTGAACACCTCTATCAGTTCTCTCTCAGCTCTGGTGAAAAAATGCTGCAACCTGTCCAATCATTCTTCAAACTTCAGCCACTCATCCTCATAAATCTAAGATGGATTGGTAACAAGAGGATAAATAAAAGAAAATTCAGATTAGGAAGCAATAAGGAGAAAGGACAGGGGGAAACAAATAAAGGGATGTGAATAAAATCACCACAGATCAAAGTACAGCTTGGAAGAAAGTGATTGGCTGTCTGGTGCCAGGCAAATAGGATGATATTGGGACATGTGTGACAACACTACAAAGTAGCTGCTGGAGTATCGTGTGAGGTCTGGAAACAAAAGTAATATTTACTGAAGCACCATGGAGGAAGTGGCACACAACAGATTGGAAATTGAAGGGCAGCCTCTTGCCAGACTCCCTTCCCTGTCATCAATCATTGAAACACATCATAGGAAATGAAATCAGTGCTATTCAGAATCCCTGCTCTTTTGTGGACAGGCCCTTTAGTTCATGTTCAACATTTGCCAATAAGTTAATGTTGTCAGTGGCACGAGACAAAGGCCTGATACAGAACATACTGTTGGCACAGCATCATGTGCCATATGGATCCTTGCTTTCCTCTTCCCCCCTATCTCCATGTTAACATTTACATCCTGCACTGCTCCTGAAGGGAGAGTATCTTTACTGTGGCATAACTAGAATTGGAAATAGAAGCAACAAAGTTCTGTGTTTCGCCTGCAAATATACAGTCCATTCACTTTACAGCACATTCTGTAATGTCATCTAGACACTTTGAGATGTCTAGATGATGTGATAAGGCACTATATCAAATTCAAGGATTAATATTATTATTGATATAATACCTACTTCATTATGACTGGAGTGGGAATGACAGTTTTGTTTAGCTATGTGCTCAGTAGCTTATTGCTTCAATAACCTTTTATTGCTGTGAAATGTTAATGCACAATTGTGCAACAAAAAATACTGTAGGTATTTTAACTCAAGATTATAGTGAAGAAAAAGTCCATAACCTCAATATGATCTGTGACTTGTGGGAAGGAATATGCTTGAACCACATTTTCTCTTACCATCAACATTTTCTTAGTTTCATTTGTAATTCCTCAAAAAAAATTATTCTTTTTGAATTATTATTATTTTTTATTAAATCGGGCATTATGTTGAATTCTGTCTGAAAGCTTAATTGGTACTTTTAGAGCTATTGCAGGTATAAAACAAAAGGTTAATTCTGCACGTGGGGGAGAATACTTAATCACAGCTTTGTCGCAAACCTCATTGCATTCTGATAAAGCTGTCCTTGTTTGCGAGTCTCATGCTGTCAAGGAACTTGAGAGCAAATCTGAAAGTTGCGCATTGCAGTAGGAAATTTGGTGTAAGCCACAAGCCAATGAATCGAATGATTTGGTCAAAAAGAATCATAGGTGCTTTCCCCACAAAATACTGTACACAGACACACCACTTCATAGCATATCATCAATTGCGATTTAAGAAGTCTTCCTGACATGGAAGGTGTTATATGAGTGTAAATACTTAAGAAGCACATAAGTAAAAGCCCGTCTATCCGTGACCCGATCAGCCGGATTGCGCAATCCCTCCCGGGGCAGTTCCCCATTCCAGCAATCGTGAGTATGCGCACTTACTAAACTTATGAACTCTGGGTTTTAACCGATCGGTAAAAAAATGCCGTTTTATCGATTTCATTTACCGAGTGTGCTAGAATGTTTATTGGTAAGTATCCGTACAATATCCTGTTACTATTTAGTGTATTATTAATATGGTATGTTTTAAAATAAGTTAATTTTTTGTGTTGGGTTTTCGGCAACTTGCCACCCGATTATCCGACACAGTCACTTAGTCGACCCCCCGGAGGGTGAGGGATAAATGGGCTTTTACTGTTCATTTACTGAGGAGCATATTATTACTTATATTTACTATGAGTGTAACCAGTAAATACTTATTGTATCAGCACATTGTGAAACATCACACATTTCTCCCTGTATAAATTTTTTCCATCGATCTAATACTTTATTTATATTGTAGCATTGCTTCAGCTGGAAACTTTCTCCATGCGGTGTATTTGGGGATATTCTACAGCACTAACTTTATCTACGATACAACCACACTTCCCCATTTGCTGGCAAGTTGTGCATTGTAACTATGTTTTGAGGCCACTGGACCTTTGTTTGATTCGGAAAACCACAAGGTTAGCAATTTGACAAGGACATCGGTGGCCTGAGCGAGTGCCGTTATCGCTCAGCTCACTTCCCGACAGGTAAAAAGTGAAACAATACTAATTGCTGGACACAGTATTTTATATCACAGCCTCTCGTGGCTCAGAGCAAATGGGGAGGTCATACTTCAAGCTTGGACTTGCCTTGCAGCATAGTTAATACATCATAAACTAGTTCTGTACTTCACATATTCCCAGATCTTTCCCTACAATATATATCAGTCTAAAATGTAGCAATTTCAAACGGAATTCTTTAATAAAGACAAGTCACAATTTGAGACTTTTGGTGATCTGAAATATATCACACCAACGTGTGGGAACTTCACTCTGATGCGATTTACACCTGAGCTGTAGTTCTAGCACGTCGGCTTTAAATGTTTTGAGTTGTTGGAATGGATCCCCATTTGGAACTGAAAGCTATTACAGTACAGTATTAAGGAATTCAATTGGAAATCGCTTTGTTTTAAATCACAGTTATCAAGTTTTCACAAGGCATCTATACAAATAATCACATACCTTGTAAGAATGTATTCTTCCTTGTATTTTGAAAACCTATTGCAGTGAAACACTGCAGGAATCAATCGCTTTATCAATTGCTGGTCTCAAATAACTTTACAGAGCTGCAAGTGCTTTGAAAAATGACTTGTGTACAGTCGAATGTTGGAATAACAGACATGAGGCATTGTAGAGGCTTTAACTTGTGCTGCGTTTACCCGACAACACAAAGACAAATGACTACCCTGTTTTTGATGCATTGCTGTAAGATAAGTAATCATAACGAGGTTCTGATTACCAACAAAAGAGAATACTTTGGTGAATGTAGAAATTGTTTGGGCCATGAGTTATGTAGCAGATGCTGAACAATCTAGTTATTCTATACCCTTTTCTACATGTGACTTTTACAATTGATATTCTTACAGTGACTTCTATGTTGGGTAGACATCTCAGAGCCCCTTGTATGGCTGAGCTGGGAGGTGGAGAAGGCAGGGGTCAATTGATCAGGAAGATGAGAGAAGACAGGCTGTAAAAGTAAAAGTGGGAAGGAGATTGGAGGGTTGAGTTCCACTAATAGAACTAATAGAGTTCCAGAGAGAAGGGGAGAAGGCTGAATGCTCACCACCTAATGTTGGAGCAGATTGAAATGGGGAGATGATACAATGCCCACTGAGCGGAAGGAGCGTCTAAGTAGATACGGCTGCAGCAGGTTTTTTTGAGCACGAAATCTGCATTTTACTGTAGAAAAAAACCCAAGAATTTAGATGGCAGCAAGTGAGATGACCCCTGTTGATGCACGTGGGATGGATTATCTTTCATCAACCAAACACATCCATCGCAGATGTGGAATAATTTGAAAACTCTTTAATGACCACAACCTCCTTCCCAGTGTCCTTGGAATTCAATGTGAGACCAATCAGCGATTAGCAGAATGTGTTAACCATCGTGTAACACCCGATTCTAGTTTCTTAGGAAAAATGTTAAAGACATGGAACATGCAAGCTTGCAACTTAACCCATGGACCACAAATTATTTCTAAAAATAGAGAACTCTTAGGCTTGTTTTGAATTGCATGGTATTTGATGAACCTTGTCCTGACCTTCCAGCTCCAGGATACCTACTGAAACTGGTATATGTACAACGTTCACGCTTTGCTGCCTTTGACTGACACCTCACTAAGTCCGAGTTGACAAGGGCTGCAAGAGTAAAACGATGGCTTTTGTTCTTTTGTGGTTCTGTCTGTTTGAGACCAGGCTGCAGAAAATTGACTCAGCCAAATTACGGAGTCTCCTTTACTCAAAACAATCTTCACAGGCAACAATTTATGACACGTTCTGGTTGGAAGCCAAGGCCATTTCTTAACAGACTTCCACATGAAGTGTGTTGTATATGTATCTATCTATATATATACTGTATATCAGCACAGTATAGCCTTGTTGCCTTATTTGAAACTGTACAGATATTGAACACTTCTTATCAAATGCTGTCTGAGTAAAAAAAATTGGAATATCTTTATATTCATTCTAATTTAAGGTTTTTATATAAAAATGGAAAGAAGAGGAAAGGCAATTCATATATTTTGATGAAATGTTTTGATGTTATTCATAGATATTGTCATTTCAGAAACAGTGATGTATTCTCCTGCTTGAGGTTTATCCAAACCTATAAAACAAGCCAGAGTTGTGTGGTGTTGCAGTAGCGAACATAAGACATAAATTCAAATTGTTAAAACAATGAGGAAATTAATGTTCCATTTATAATAATAATAATCCTTACATTTATATAGTGCTTTCCACGTCTTATAATTCATTTATAATAAAATAAAGCAAGTCTAGGAAAGTGCAGCAACCACTGACATTCACACAACCCCCTTCACATGGGGTGGCTTCTCAGAGCACAGTGACCTTCCTGTTTGGCTCCCGGCCATGCCTCCTCACCTCGGCCACTGACACTACTACTATTCACAGCTGCACTCTTCACCTCACCGAAACCTCAGTGTCCTTTTTGACCCTCAGCTATCCTTCAAACCCCATATTCGTGCTGCGACCCTTTCAGCCTTTCCACAACTCTGCAACATTGCCCGTCTCCACCACTGCCTCTCACCGCAAGCCGCCAAGACCCTGATTCACACTTTCATTATCTACCAGCTTGACTACACCAACCGCTTGCTCGGTGGACTTCCCAACTCTTCCCTCCTTCAAGCTGCAGATTATTGAGAACTCTACAGCTCATTTCCTCTCCCGCACCAAGCTCCGGAAACCTATCACCCTCATTCATTCCTGGCTTCACTGGTTCCCCATTCCTCAGAGAATCGAGTACAAAACCCTTGTTTTTACCTCCATGGCCTTGCTCCTCCCCACTACCCCTCCAGCCTCATAACCCCAAGTCTCACATCGGAACAATGATCACTTCGGTAGGGTACTGCGGGATACCTCGCTCTTCATCCCAGCAAGAGGAGTTTAGGACAGGAGCAGAGAAGCATTTGCTAGTAAGAAGATTATATATAAAATAATTGGATATACCAGGGCCGTACGCAGGATGTTTAATGGGGGGGTGCGAATTGCTAGTGATGGGACCAACAATGGCCGGGGGCTTGCGGGCTGCACCCGAAGCCCCCTCGAGGCTCCGACGTTTTACACAGTTTGAGGTCTTATTTAATCGGTTCAGAAGATCCAATATGAACGGTAAATGTTTCATGCCCTTGGTGTTTAAGAGCATCATTATTTATTCAGTGTTTTTATTTTCCCCGGTAGTCCGTGTCTAAATTTTTTGAGAAGGTCGAATGTGTTCGCCGATAAAAGCAAACACGATTGTTGACTCGATGATGTACGGAATGTGAACGATAAAGTAAATTACAATCCAATTAAAACAGTACAATGAAGAATGCTTGATAAATGTATGCGTATAAGAGAAAATGATCATAAACTACAGATTGACAGGAATTAATAAGTTGTTCTGCATTGTTATCCTAAGACTCAATTTCTTTCGGACTGTAATGAACAATAATGTAATAATCACTGCGGATTATATCATGGCCGATGATTGTGATGATATCGTTCTGTATTCTAGGTGAGGTATATTTAGAATTCCTATTTGCGAGCCCAATACTAGCAAGGTGATGTCGAAGAACCTCGTCATGCTTCGCAATCATCTGTAGGGCTGCCAGAAAGTCTCCCTGATTACCTTTGTAATGTGTGCCGTCACTCATAACGGTGTTACTTTCCACGACTCTTTCATTATCTCCTCTAAGTGCAATGCACTGACGTCCACAGGATAATACAGCTTCGGCAACTGTTCTTATGATATGTTGATTTCTTTCAATGTTTTTCTTCTTTTCATCGACCAAACGAATGACGGGAAAATCTAATCTTCAGATGGGATGAAGTGGCTTGTCAATAGATGGTATTTATATGCAACATCAAGTTTTTCAATTGCATTGGTCAACTCCTCAGGGCTCAGAGTGGCATTTATGATGTTTCCGATATCATTAACGAAATGAGTAGACCTATGTTGTATAATTATAAGGGGCTCGGCAACTTCAGCAGAATGCTGGACACTTACGCAAACCTTGACCAGGAGATTAGATGACTCATGAGGTATATACCAGGCTTCTAAGAGACGGCCTGAACGTTTACTGGCGACAGCATCTGACAAATAGTGAGCTATATGGTACACTACCACACTGGTATCACAGACATTACCGCAGAGGCGTATTAGGTTTAGCGGACATAGCTGGAGAAGCCGGGAGGAAACTGTCCATAGTCCTACTATCCTATGGGAACCATTGCACGGTCACAGAACACGAGGTAGACCGACCCTAACCTACATCGATACTCTGGAGCGCGATTCGGGTATTGGCAGGCGGGAGTTGTCAGGCTGCATGGAGAGAAGGGATCAGTGGAGAAGTGTGGTTTTCAATGCCCGAGTTCGCTCGATCGGATGACGGTGAAACTATTTTTATGCCAAATTTGTGCGACATTGATGTTTTTTCACTCTGGGTACAAAACTGAATGTGAAATAAAGTAGCACTGTTTATCTTTGCGGTCATATATTTTTTGCATGCCAGTGGACGTCTCTAAAAGCAATTTTTAATTACAGGAATACATTTTTAATAATATAAATCAAATGTGATAATCAAGACAAAACAAGAAACATGATATTTCAGAAACACGCCTATCAAAACTTAAGTAATTTTTGCTTACATTTATCAGATTAAAATATGATTTCAGCTTCCACAAAGTGGTGCTACCTTTTTATGTAGTGACTGTATACGGGATGATTTCCGATTGACACACCACATAGACATAGGCGCTAATGCATAGGTCTACGTCCATGAGTATTTCTATTAAAGATAGGCATTCCCGTCTAGCATATAACTTTTTTGTTGGGTTCTCAAAAGCTTTAATTTCTCAGAAGCTTGTAAATATGTTGTCATTGTTTGCCAGCATTACAGTCACACCTCTCAAAACTTGAGCAATTTTTACTTACGGTGATCAGATGAAAAGATGATTTTAACTTCCAGAAGTGGTGCTGTTCCTTGTGGCTGTTTACGGGATGATTTCCAAACGAGGATTTGAGTCTTGGCGCCAATGTTTATCCAGTCACGAGTCACAGACTCGTCGCGTCATGGACTGGTCTATCGACGCGGTATGTTTTGGGTAGACGCCGATTCTGGTGTGCGACTCGATAATTTTATATTAATACTAAATCATTCAAAGATGTGTGTTTATAATTTATACATAGTTTTGAAGAACAAATGCTCAATAAATTTACTTTACTTGGTATTTAAATTTGATAAAAAATACAATTCTCTAACCCGGAAAATGTGGACCTTTTATAATTTGGGGGGGTGCGTACGCACCCGTCGCACCCCCCCTGCGTACGGGCCTGCATACTGTTTGTATTAAAACCCCATTCCCACCTAAAGAAAGCCTGATTTATTGGTTGATGTGAATAAGGAAGGAGTATTGGTTCAGATATCTATCAGGACCAATATTTCTTTCTTATCCAAATTCACCAACATTTCATTTTGATAAGACACAATCAATTTCAAGTTTTGCTATAAATAATATAGATGATTTCTCCCACATGGAGAAAATGTATTAATTAATAATAATCCTTGCATTTGATGCAGAGCTTTCTCACATTGTCAAGCTATCTCACAGTGCTTCGCAGAGAATACTGTAAAGTTAATTGACTGGATTTTGTGGCAAAAAGCAACAGCCAATTATCCTTTATTATTATTGCTACAAATAATTATTAATTTATTGTGCTTAGGATTATCAGACCTGGAAAGCAATCTACCAATAGGCTTCCTATTTACTGCTAGGTAAACAGTGTCACATGGAGTAAGGAAACTTGCCTAAGGTTTCGCCCTGCCTGGAATCAAACCCAGGTCCTATCAATTGTGAGGTGAGTGCTCTGACCACACTGCTAGAGGACACCACGTGCCTCGCAGATAACGTGGGGAGACGTCGTTGTGTGAAGGGTTAAACTCACCCAAAAAAAGGAAAAGGAATAGTTAACTCCCAGGTTGGTCTTTGAATTAGTATCAGGATTATTTAGTCTTTATTGATTATATCTTTAACAATGACAATTCTGATACCTCGGTTTAATGTCTCACTCCCGGAATCAGCCTCAAATGAAGAGTCTTAAATCCCGAGTTGCAGCTTGAACCCACCAATGGTTATTACTCCCTGCTAGTTGGCCTCCCAATTCCACCCTCCATAGGTTGCCGATTATCCAGAGCTCTGCAGCCCTTGTCCTCCTCCCACACCAGGCTGCCCAACCCTATCGCCCCCATCCTTCCCCGACTCCACTGCAGAGGAGTGGAGTCGTGCACCCTTCATGCAGAGGATTCAGTTCAAGATCCTGGTCCTTACTTTCAAAGCACTGCATTGCCTTGCTCCTGGACCTCTGCAACCTCCTAATCCCTATCAATCTGCCCGTTGCCTCCTACCAGTGAACTTCAAGCTGCTTCACGTCCCCCGCCTTTCCCCCCCAGCACTCTGTCCCCCCACCCTCTGGAATTCCACCATAAAGTCTCTCTACCTCACCTGCTTCCTTGCCTCCTTCAAGACCCTTCTCAAGACCCTCGTGCCTTTGGTCACCCACCCTCCACACCCTCCCGCCCTCCACCCCAATAACAACAAGCAACAACAAAATTGCACTTATGTACCGCCTTTCGCGTCGGGAGGACGTCCCAAAGCGCTGAACAGTTTGGTCAGGACCCGAGCAGGGGGCGCTGGGTGGGATGGGGGAGAGGGGGAGCGTCGAAGTAGGGAGAAGGGGAAGGAGAGGGGGAAGAGTTGGTGGGGCAGCCGAAGGCGCGGTCGAAGAGGAAGGTCTTGAGATTGGCCTTGAAAGAGGAAAGGGAGGAAGCGAGGCGGAGGGGCTGCAGGATGGAGTTCCACAGTGTGGGAGCAGAGAGGCTAATCCCACCAGATCCCAACCCACAACTAGGGTCCAAAACACTCAGTGTCCAGCACCTTGGGACATCTTCCCAACATGAAAGGTGTTACACAAATATTGTTTTACAGTTGTTTTTATTTTCATTTAAAAACAAATGCCTGTTAAGTGTTTTAACATTTAAAGATGCCTGTGCCCTCTCCCATGGTCACTGCTACGTCTTGAGAACAAAATCTTCTCCGTTTACATACCAACTCAACCAAACAATGAGCTGTGTTCTTGAAGGAATGTTGAAGGACATTTTCCTTAGATTACTCCAGAGCTAAGGTCATGAAATCGGGAGCCGCATTCCAGCCTAAATTATCTGCCAATTAAAATAAGAAGCCATACTTGTGTGTGAATGTGGAATAACGGCTTACTCCACCTGACAAGGAGAAAAAATTCCTTCTCCTTCCTCCGAGCATTATAGCCAGAAATATCCATTTAAACATGCAGTTCCCCCTGAATGAGCAGGTTGAAATACTGTTTTTCAAGGTTTTTCACGTTTCCCTTCAGGCTTAAATGGTACTTTGCAGTGGCAAGCTGGTTAAATATGCTGTTCTCAGCTATCGTACTCTTTGTGTGTTTATTTCCTGGAGGGCCGTACAGATGAGGCTCTGCGGATATCTTCAGGACGCTCAGAACATTTGCTTGGTGCAGCCCGAAGAATCTCTGTGTGATCAGATTGTTTTATTAAAATATGCTTTCAGCTAGTGACCGTCAGTTCACTGAAGTAGAAATCAGCAAAGTGGGGAGAGGGTCGCAAGAACCATATTGGCCCCAACCTATTAGGTAGCAAAATAAACCATTGTTCCAGATGGCGGTTAGGGCTTTCTTTTGTAAATAACGTGACCTGCTTTGTGGTGCCCACTATTGTTTCATCTTCAGCCTATATCTTTTATCACGGAATCCGCTACCGTTTTATTTTGCACCTAATAGGATTTGCAGAATGTCAGGTTGCAGAATAATTCTCTGTAGAGCACTCGTGGGATTTCATTGGAACTGAGCCTGTATCAACTTGGATTTCTGCTCTAGTTATGGTCTCTGAAGCAATGCGATAACACTTCTTACACAGATTCCATTTAACCCACTTATACAGCATGAGACCAACAGAAAGATCTCATGCTTTACATTACTCCAAAACACAAGGACATTAAACACTACCTATAAAACAAACCCAGCACCATATTCATATAATGTAAAGTGAAAGCCTGCCTAAAATCCATGTAAATCTCACGGTTTTATTCTGTCTGCCTACATTCTTTGTGCCTTTCTTCCCAAAATACATTGGTTCTTTATACATGCTTGGTCCATTCTGTTTTTCTCATGTTTCTATATTTTGTTTATTTTCTGTATATGTTTCCCCCCTTTCCCACATCCAATCGGCATTCCCTGGTTACCATCAAAACTAATCTCTGCATCTTTCTGACCTTGTATGCAGCTCTCCGGTTTCTTTCTCACAGCTACCAGTTGCCTATCCACACCCCAGACACCAGTTTAATACCACGTGTGGTGTGATCTCACCGTATTTGTGATCCACCGTGGAACAAATTAGTATTTCTCAGAATCGACAAAGATCGGAATCTGAGATTCAATGTCCTGCTTTCTTTTATAATAATAATACTTATGGTTCTGGTTAGAAATTTAAACCTCTGTTGTTGTCAGCAGTGTTCTCATGTGTCACTCTTGAAAATTGTGCCTTTTCTAAGAGTGAGCAAAGGAAATTAAAACTTCCTTTGTGATACAGTTACTGCCACATTATCAGGCAGTAACACAATAGATTAGGAATTTAGAGCCAGGAGTAAACCATTTGGCTTGTCAAATCAGTTTTGTGATTTTATTATATCAAGGCAGTGTTTTATCTTTCAAATCTTATTCCCTGCTTTATTTACTTCTCTTAACTCTATCCTTCTCATGTAGCTACAGTGTCAGTTTGGTTCAATTGGTAGCATTCTTGCCTCTGAGTCAGAAGGTTCAGCCCCAATTGCTGTCAGCGCTAAACTTCAATTTATATCCAGGTTGGCACTCAACAACCAATACATATTTTGAGTGCCTTTCACGTTGCGAGGACAAGCCAAGGTGCTGAACAGTTAGAGGTCAGGAACTGAGCATGGGGGGAGTTGAGAAGGGGGCGGTTTTGAAAGGGGTGGCGGGGGGCGGGGGGGGGGGTGGCGATGTTGGTTGGGATGAGGGGTGACGGGGGGGGACGACGATGTTGGTTGGGATGAGGGAGGGCAGAGAGGTAGGACAGTAGCTGAAGGCACGGTTGAAGAGGGCTTCGTAAAGTGAGGACGAGGATCTTGAATTTGATCTTCTGAGGGATGGGGAGCCAGTGGAGCTGGGCAAGGGTGGAACTATTGGGGTCACGGAGCCTGAACCATATTCTCAGAAATCTGTGCATAAATAAGATTTTTTTTTTCTCCCCACATCATTTTGGTCTAAGTGTAAAATTATGTACATTTGCATTGATTGTTCTTCATTGTCTACCTCGTCTGTTATTTTGTCTTAGATATCACAAATGGATCGCTCCATTACCCTCTGAACTTGAAAGAACATACACCTGATAATCATCACAAAGTTCCTTCATCCTGTGTATCACTCTGGTAATTCGCTGCGGTACCTCTTTGCCAAGGTGGAGTGACCAATACCGATTGTGATACTTCAAATAAAGTCTGAATATGCAACAATTCTATTATCCTTAAACGATAATATATACCAGATATATACCCAAGGATAATATTTTCCCAAAGGTTTTGCCAGTTCAATTCCCCGCAGGGCGAAACCTTGGGCAGGTTTCCTTACTCCACGTGGCTGATAATAATCCCTCTAAAAAAAATAATAAATTGGTCACTTCAATCCACGACTGTTGATGGGACGCTGCTGTGTGCAATTGGCTGTCATATTTCACCCACAGATATACAGTCAATTCACTTTACAGTACAGGTACCTCGCCCCAACCGCTTTTTTTTCTACCGCTAATTTCACGTTTCCACAGTTGCCTCTCTGCGACAACCTTTGCCAACCGTGGCAGTGAATTTTGCGGATCCACGGGTTTTAACATTAACACTAGCGTTTGACACTAGGACCCAATTGCATCAACCAGCCACAATGTCGCTTCTCGCTAGTGTTTGGCGCTAGGACCCAGTTGCGATGTCGCAATCAACCAGCCACGATGTTGCTTCTCTTTTAGGATTAAGATAAATAACATGAATTTATTGTTTTTTATATTTTTTATTGTGTTATTTGAACATTTATTGTTTTTGTTAGGTTATTGTGGGTTTTTTTATACTTAGTAAAAAAACAAGCAACTTACTCCCCCTATCCCCATGTTTCCCATAGGGCCTTGAATTTCCCTACTGCAGTTTTACTAACCACGGGGATTTTCAGGAATGTATCCCCCGTGGTTGGGGAGGGGTACCTGTATATTCTGTGAAATTCTTTGAGACATTTGGAAGACGTGAAAAGCGCTGTATCAAATGCAAGGATTATTATTATTATAACTCGTTATGAAAAGGACACAAGTATTTGTGCTGGGATGTCGTGGGGGATAGAAATATGTTAGCTTTGAGATTCAGGGCATTTTTATGTAACAATTTCCTCAGAAGGTTCAATGGCTGCAAATTAGTTTGCCAGAGGATAGGCGTATGGTGGTCTGTGGAAGAAGAGACT
The DNA here is from genome assembly GCA_035084275.1 of Hydrolagus colliei. NCBI lineage: Eukaryota > Metazoa > Chordata > Chondrichthyes > Chimaeriformes > Chimaeridae > Hydrolagus > Hydrolagus colliei. The sequence goes on along the minus strand of CM068745.1, from coordinate 3,896,975 downwards.
TTATTGGCCAAATGACCCAATTTCATTCTATGCTGTTTTATGTTGTACCTCTCTGAAACAAAACTTGGTCAGGTAAAGTATTGACGTTGCTGTATATAGCACCTGGTAAAACACTCTTTAAAAACATGTGGTAGATATTAATCTTTGACTGGATGTTGGCATCTCAGTTCTGCTCAAAGGGCAGCAACCTTGTTCTTCTCTGGGACTCTGTTATAGCCTTATTTATCAAGCTTTTGTTCCAATTTGCTAGACATTTGGTATTGGTATTCAGATAATAAAGGGAGTTATTTTTTTCCTGGTCTGTAGCTTCATAGCTCTGCATCTGAAATATAGCAGTAGCGTAATTATATTTTGCGCAGAAGGCTAATTATTTTGTTAGAAACAGCGTTCACAGCTAGCTGATGAGAAAAGAATGAGGTTTGTAGAAAGCTTTGCTAACCACTTGTAAATCTTGTCACATCAGAGTTCCATGAGTTGCTGACCAGTCAGTAACATGGCAGTCATCGTTTTACTTGTCATTTGATAGCCTTTCTTTACTGCATTTTTCACAATTTACTTGCACACACACAGGCACTGTGGGGATATTAACAGTTCTTGCTTTCCATTTGACATAGAAATGTTGTGGCCAAAACGGATTTAGTATTGAAATATTGTTTAACTGTGATTATACCTGTAGAGTGCCCCAGAGGGTATGCTGATATACTCCTGGAATTTAACCTACTAAACCTCATACCTTGGGTTTAAGAGCATTTAGTTATGTATCCTACAGGAGTCCTGTAACTCAGTGGTTAGAGCACTTGCCTCGCATGTGAGAGACCTGGGTTAGACTCCTGGGAGGAAGGATCATTGGGCAAATTTCCTTACTGCACACTCCTCTGTTTACCTTGCAGTAAAGTAGAAATTTGCTTGTTAGACGATTGGAGGATCACTTTTCCGGGTTAATAATTCATTCCCAAAAAGTATAAATTGGTTACTTCAATCCCCAACTGTTAGTGGGACACTTCTATGTGCAAATTGGCTGGCGTAACATATAGAGTCAATTCACTTTACAGTATATTCCGTGAAGCGCTTTGAGGTGCCTCAAAGATGTGATAAGATGCTATATCAAATGCAAGGATTATTATAATTTGATTATGAAGCTATGACTAACCTTCTTGTTGGGACTTTGCATTATATGGTTGACAGAAGCGAAGTGAGAAGAATCCCCTTCCACAGTAAATGGTCTGCTCCTCAAATTTATGCCAACAAACCAAACCAGATTGCCTGGTTTGTTTATAATCATATTGTTGATCATCTTGACTGAGGAGTCAGACTATTCAAAATGTTACAGAGGGTTAACTTGGATTCCAACATTCCATTGCCAGCCTATTACCTTGAAATTGGCTTCACCACAAGGGTAGCTTTCCCCTCCCCCCCCCCCCCCCCCCCCCCCCCGCTCACTACCTCAGGCTTCCAGGGGGTAGTAACTAGTTGCTCATCTGACATCTGACGAAGCACAGAATTTGAAGCCTTCACTTGGTGAATAGCAGGTATCGGAAACTTGCTGCAATCTTTCATGTGAATGGCGCAGCATGAAATACATGAGAACAAACCTGATAAATTCACACTAGAGCAGATGAGCGTCTGGTGTTGGCATTAAGATGCATTGCTTGGGAAGATGAGGAAAACTTAGCCTTTAGCGATCTGTCCTATATATGACCTTGTTTGGAATGCTTGGTGCCAGTCCTTGGGGGGGCAACACAGAAAGAATTGTTCCATTTCCTGGATTCATGCCCATCGCCTTCACAAGCACAAAACACTGACTGAGGTACCCACACTGCTTAAGAAATACTGTGGGTAAGAATTGATGGAAGTAGTGACCTAATGACCTGGAAGTCAGCCATGTTTAGCATGGGACCGGATGGCACACATAGTGAACGGAGTCAATGGTATCCAAGCCAATTGTGTTATGAGTGAACCCATGTTCTAACAAACCATGTTTAATTTAAATGGGGAAGGGAGGGGGGACTGGCTTCTGCTGTATTTGACTGATTCACTATTAGTGTGCAAAAATAGCCCACTCAAAATCCAGCATGTTTCTTTTATATCTTCCTTTGTGAAAATATCCGGGTTGATTTTAGTTAGGTTTGCTGCAAAAACGAGGAAGGATTTTGGCAAAAGGGAGTCATTGTTTTACTTTGCCTGAAGCACTGGATTATAATAGGCATCTCACATTGGAGATATAAAATTACAAAGGATGTTTAGATGTCCTAGCTTTATATTTGAAGGATAGAGTTTTCAGAAGCAATTGTGTGCAGTAGCACAATAAACTAATGCGTTAAACCTCGAAACTCGTGCCTGTAAAATATACCCAGATGTATTTGTTTGTGTCTGAGCTGAAAACGTTTCCTGCTCCTTTTGTTTACTGGTTAAAAGGAATGTTTCACTTTGACTTCTCAATTACAGTGTAGTCTAGGTATTAGCATTGCAAATATTACTGTTCCCAAAGTTGAGTTTGCTCGTATTCTTCACAGATCAAATGATAATCCCTGCCTAAGGTGCAGTAGCCACATAATAACTAGCCCTTACATCACCTGCAGATATTTGCACTCTGCCTAACACAAACAATAGTCCCATGACAATAACTCGCATTTTCAAAATTGTGAAATGGTAAATCTCCAAAGGCACTTAATAAGCACAATAAGTTACAATCAGTCAAATTGGAGCTTTTTATCCAAATAACAATAAAACTCAAATGTTAGCAGTTGTCCCCTTAGCTGAGAGTCATAAAGTCTGCTTCAGAATGCTTCTGTACCAGGAATGAGGGACTTTGGTGATGATGAAAGGCTGGAGAGGCGAGGATTATTCTCATTGGAGCAGAGAAGGTTATGAGGAGACCTAATAGAGGTTTTCAAAATCATGAGGGGATTGATATGGTAAACAGGTTGAAAAAACAGTTTTAACTGTTGGGTCTCTCAGTGACTCGAGGTCACAGATTTAAAATAGTTTCTAAAAGAAGCAGAGAGGAGGTGAGGAGAATTTTTTTCACACAGCGAGTTGTTTGGATCTAGAATGCATTTCCTGAAAGGGTGGTGGAGGCCAATTCGATAACAACTTTTAAAAGAGAGGTGGATGGTTATTTTGGGAGGATGGGTTTATGGGGAGAGCCGGGGAGTGGGATTGACTGAATAGCTATTTTCAAAGAGCCGGCACAGACTCGATGGGCCGAATGGTCTCCCTTTGTGCCGTAAGATTCTATGATTCGAAGAATCCTGAAGTTGAATGCACAATCAGAAGAACGAGGGAGAAGAAGAGAATCTTTCTCAAGCACAACCCAATCCATATTTGGTGAATTTCCAAATGTAAAGTTGCAACTTGCACAAACCATCCATATGTGCAAATGTAGAAAATAAGTGATATGATTGCTGAATGTTTTACAACCTCTGATGTTGCTCCAATTCTAAAGAAAAAATAATGATTTGGTCACTCAATCCACTACTGTTTGTGGGACACTATGGTGCCCAATTAGCTGCTGCTTTTCTCTCAAAATATACAGTCAATTTACTTTAGAATGGAATATCAGCCATGATTGAATGGCGTTGCAGGCTCGAAGGGCCAAATGGCCTACTCCTGCTCCTACTTCTTATGTTCTTCACAGTATATTCTATGAAGTGCTTTGAGACGTCTGGAAAACATGAAAAGCGCTCTATCAAATGCAAAGATTATTGATTGGTTGGTTGATTGATTGATTGATAACCAGGTGCGATCAAATGTAAAATGTCCAAATCATATTAACTAATAATCCATATGTTTGTTATAGACCCCCACAGTGCCCACCCACAGCTACATGCAAACCTTAGACTGTCCAGTGCCATGGGACATCCTCCTGTCAGGAAAATCTCTAATATAAACATAAATATGTATTGCCTTTCACGTTAGGAAGAAGACCTCTCGAAGTGCTTCACAGAATTTACGTCAAAGTGTAGTGTCTTTGGATTTTGTAAGCAAACATAATAATAATAATAATAATCCTTGCATTTGATATAGCGCTTTCCACATCTTATCAACGTCCCAAAGCGCTTCACAGAATATACTGTAAAGTGAATTGACTGTATATATTTGTGGGCGATATGATTGTGAGATGCCAATAGAGCACCAAAATCTGAGAACTCCAGTTCAAAATGACATAAAAGTATTGCTTAATATAATTCATCTGGTGAATGGTTTCTTCCTGTTTTCTTAATACAGACAGGGTCAAGCAGCATCCACGGAGAAAGGATGTTTTTTTTGTCTCCCTTGTCTTCTCCTAACCCCTAACGAGGAGTTCAAGAGAAGAGAGTTGTGGAAAAATGGCAATGGTGGGATGTAATCGTAGCTTGATCACTGCATCATTATTGAGAGAAAACTTAAAGCCAATTAATATATTATTTTCAGTTATTTAATAATTGGATTTCACATATCAAGTGATTGGGTCGTGGTTTAGCATTCAATGTTTGTAAGGCAGATATTAATTTCTGAGTGAATAGCCTGACATATGCTACTCCTGTAGTAGACTCTGTACACTGTACCACACATGAAGGAATTATGAATGCAGTTCCCTGGAGAGAAACAATACAGTAGCGTTTCCGTAAACCACCGCAGATTCAACAGATGCAGCAGAAGTCTGTATTCAAATGATTTATGTCTCGGAGAAAATACAATTGTTACTCATTGCCTCCAACACAAACGTAGGCTCAGATTTCCAGCCTGCTGCCTTGTGAAGCTTACACTACTTATCCAATTCAGTGCAACCCATGGTGATAACAAGGCAGTTAATTGACTAATCACAGTTTCAAACATTTTTAAATTCCTTCGACCCCAAATCTTCGCTCAGAAATTGAATGTGTAATTTTGCCAATTAACAAAACTGACCATAAGCAACCAGGCAGAAAGAAAATGAGAATTGTGTAACCAATATATTCCCCTCTAGTGTAATTTTGAAATTAATTTAATATTCCCCTTAGAGTCTAGTTCGAAGCAACACTGAGGCTTAATAATACTTTTCCACAATGAACGTAAGGTTGTGATTTATACCATTTAGGAAAGAAGTGGTTTTAATTTGTGGTACTTCTTATTTGGGATTCCTTAAGAAGGAATCCAAAGTAGCACACAAGTTCTTTCCAGCAACCAGAAGCATGTCATACTGACCAGTAAGTACTTGGGTTTCTGAAGTAGATCGTATCACAGCAGTGTGATTCTCTGTGACAGCAAGTTTTTACACACATATATCATTCCACTTCTGCACTCAAGACTCTGGTGTCTAATAAGAATAATATAATCTTTGCATTTGACATATTGTCATATCACACCCGCGAGACTTCTCAAAGTCATTCACAGTAAAATGCTACGACTGTTTATTTTGTAGGCGAACGTGGTAGCTTATTTAAACATAGCAATGTCCTACAAACAACCTTGAAGGGAATGACCAACTTTATTTGAGGGGATTGTTGGCCAAAACAGCAGAAGAAATTTCCTTTGCTTTTCAATGATTGCCCTGGATTATTTAAGCTTCACCTGAACAGGTAGGCGAGGCCTTGGTTTAAATGTGCTGCCCTCATCTGGAGGATTGTGCCTTGATGTTCCAATACTTTCCCAGCACTCAATCAACAAGAAGGCTACCAACTGAAACAAAAACAAAGGTTGCTGGGGAAACTCAGCAGGTCAGGCAGCATCCATGGAGAAAGGAAAAAGAGTCAACGTTTTCGGTCTACAACCCTTCGTCAGACCTGGGGCTTGTTTGGAGGGAGAGGTTTCTTAAAGACGTTAAAGGGGGAGAGGTAGGACATGGAAGACAAGGGAGACAAAAAAAACATCCTTTCTCCGTGGATGCTGCTTGACCCTGCTGAGTTTCCCCAGCAACCTTTGTTTTTGTTTCAGATTCAGGTAGTATTTTGTGTTTAGGCTACCAACTGAGTCAGGCCGACACCTTTCATAGGTGGCATTCTTCCACATGAGCAGAAACTGCATGTATCACGAGCTTATTTGACTGTGGAGGCTGTCTAAATCAAGCCAAATTGTGAACTCATCCAAACCCATATATGGGCACTTTCTAGCCGAAACAAGCAATCAGGAATATGTGCCTGCTAATATTCAATGCCATTCGCTTCCCAACCTGAAGAGCTTAGCTAACTCAATCCAGGCACTGACACTGGGATCTTGATGTTTATTTGATACAGTTGATAGTGATCACATATCAAAATAACTCCTGAAGAGAGTATTGAATATGATTGCTTTATCTTTGATGAAATGGACTTTAGCACGTTTAATACCTACCAAATCATATTGACCCTGTCAACACTGTAATCGGGGTGGGGAGAGAAATTCTATTATTCTTTAAATCAATGTGTGTTGGTTTTGCTAGTTGATTCACAGTTTGAAAAGTTTCCAAAATATTAAGTGTTTGCCTGTACAACAACACCAAAATTGCACTGTTATAGTGCCTTTCACGTCGAGAAGACTTCCAAGGTGCTGACCTGAGTTGGCGCTACTGATTGGAGAAGGTGGAGGGCAGGGGATCAAAAAGGTCGAAGAGGAGGGCCTTGAGGTGCGTCTTGAAGGAGGCAAGGAATGGAGTGAGGCAGAGGGATTGTGGGATAGAGTTCCGGAGGGTGGGCGCAGAGTGGCTGAAGGCCTGTCCGTTAATGGTGAAGTGGGCGAGATGAAGCAAGCCGGAGTCCGCTGAGCAGATGGCTACGCTTGCATCCCTCAAACAAGTGAAAGGTGTAAACTTTCCATGAAAATCTGTACAGGTGTGGGGACATGAGAATGTGGCTGAAATTCACATATTGATATAGTAACTAATGTGCTTCAAAGTGGTGTTGAAGGTGAAGGGATTTTACTCCAAGCAATTGGTAGTTCCATTTTTACTTTAAAAAGTTACAATAGTTTTAACAAGCAGTACTCGCAATTCCAGTATTTTACAGTGGTAAACCGTGCAGTGTACTAAACAGGGGTTTACCATTGTAATTCTGAGGAGCATAATGCACTAAATGCTGAAATTTGAAAAAAAAACTTGAGTTTGTCTATGGAAAGTGTCCAATGCCAAACGCATATTTGTCAGTCTAAGCAAAGTTGCTTAGACTGTCGAATGGGGAAAAATTGGTGGGAGAGAGATCCCTATTTCATCCTGCAGGAATGCTAAGGGTGTATTTGAAATATCTGATTATCTGTCAAATGTTCAGATGTGGGGGCACAGGAAGGAGAAAGAGTTCAGGTTGTGTGTAAATACTTAATGTATTCATGTGGTAAATTTTGTCTAATCCAAATGAAGAAGCCTGGCCACACGAAAGTATCAGATGGTTCAAGAGTATACCCACATCTGTATTATTGCCTTTCCTCCACTGAAATCACCGATGATTTAATGTTCTAAATTTTTCTCAGTTGATAGCTTGCAAATGGAGTAGCTGGTGTCAGCCTCAGGAAGAACTCTTTACTAGCAGCTGTTTAGCAGAGTCCTTGATATACACCCTGTGGTTTCATTGAAGGTTAGCATTGTGGTAAGCATTCATAAGAAACCAATACTGTGTCCTTCTTTCCAAGGGAAGTGTGCCTTTTGGGCACTGATCCACAGATTGATTGCTGGAGGTGATTGGTAGCCAAAAATATGTATCTTGTACATATCTATTTTCTACACTCAAAGAATTATGTGCTGAATTTGATAGCCTTGCTGCTCACTTTTACAATAAAAACAGTTGAATAGAAAACCATTGACCTCTGGACCTCTGTGTTGGGGAGTGCGATGTAGCCCCACACCTGAATGCTATCCAGTGACACCACTATCCATCCCCATTGAAAATCTGATAGGTATGCTCATCTTGTGAGGATAGAGAAAGACTCTACTCTCTACCAGTCCTCAGTGTTGCATATTGCTTCCACGATTTAATAGCTAATTGATCTATTGATGATGAGAAGGGAGCAAGTATAAAAGGATTCTGAGAAAAAGTGACAGATCAGATTGTGGAAGAGAGTGGAAGTGCAAGGTTTACGTAAACGAACGAGTAAATCAAAACTGTTTGTTGGATTGCAAACATTGCAAAAGTGTCAGAATAAAAACAGAACCTGGAGTGAATCTGACTACGAGATTGAATACGGATTGAAAAGCAAAATGTCAAGAGAAACAGAATTGAATGCTGGACCACGGTATGCACGGATATCAAGACCACTGAAGTTGATTGGAAGTTTTTGGAACAGTTAGCAACAGTATAAAATAGACTAACCATAATGAAACTACCACACGACCAGCAGCTTGAGTTTTTTTTAATGTGGCATGCAAGGAAGCAAGTAAATATTTTGCAACGCTAGAAAGAGAGGTGGACATGTCAGGGAATGAGATAATGAGTATTATGAGAGGAAGATGCTGTGGGAATGTAATAATGTAATAATTGATTGATTGAAGTTGGGAACAGGAAAGCAGGGACCCACAGAAGCATTCAATCAGTGCGGTGTGGTACCAAAATCCCTGAGTAAAAAAAATGAAATCACGGGACATTAAGAGAGGAAATGATATGGGACCAGATTGTAGTTGACATAAAAAATACTAGATTAAAAGGAAAGCTTTTGGGAAAAAAAAGGGGGATCTGACTTTGGAGGTTTATCATAAGTGCTGAGTATAAAAAGTTCACAAAACAGTGGGACTTAGATCGACATCGTCACCAGGATATACATGAAATAATGGGGTAGTGAAAAAAAATGCAGCTGATAAAGAAAATTTAGAAGTAAGGCGAGGAATAATCATAATAATAATAATCATAATCCTTGCATTTGATATATCAAAGGAAGATAAGCATTTGGCCTTAAGAGTCTACAGAAATGTGCAGATAGATGACCAACAACAACAACAACAACTTTGATTTATATAGCGCCCTCCATGCTGGACAGCGTCTCACAGCGCTTCACAATAGCGGATCCCGGGACCGAGCCAGGGGCAGGGGGAGAAAGGTGACCAAAGGCGCGGTCAAAAAGAAAGGTCTTCAGCTGGGACCTGAAACTGGGAAGAGAGGGGTGAGGCGAAGGGAGTGAGGAAGGGAGTTCCAGAGCCTCGGGGCGTAGTGGCTAAAGGCACGGCCGCCGAGGGTGGAGCGGAGGATTCGGGGGGACATGGAGGAGGCCAGACCCGGTGGAGTGAAGGCAGTGGGTGCTGGTTTGGGGAGAGAGGAGATCAGAGAGATAGGGGGGTGCAGAGGAGTGGAGGGACTTGAAGACAAGTGCGAGGATCTTGAAGTCGATCCTCTCAGGGACAGGGAGCCAGTGAAGTCTGGCAAGGACTGGGGTGATGGGGGAGCAAAGCTTGGAGCGGGTGAGTATGCGGGCGGCAGAGTTTTGGATTAGCTGGAGTTTATGGATTGTGGTGGAGGGGAGACCGGTTGAGGAGGGCGTTTGAATAGTCCAGCCATGAGATGTTGGTGTCCAGGAGTGCAAGAAATGGATTAATATGCAGGAAACAAAATTAAGACCACAGGTACAGAGAAAGATAAATGGGAAGAAACAAGGGCGAGAGCCACAGAAGGAAAAAAAAACTTCCAAAAAAAAGAAGCTGTAAGGTTTGGGAGGAAAAACGCAACTACTGAAGGGTGGAAAAACGAAAACATTGGGGGGAAAGATGAGAACCCCAGACCATATTGGGTAAAAGATGAAAAAGGAAAGATATATAGATGAACATCATGGGAGATCAAACAAAGAAAGACCAAGAGAATATGGGAGGAAAAGGAGAAGTAGAACGAACATCAAGGCGTGCATAAATGGTAAGAGCATCCAGATGTGGAAGAGAAATAAAAAGACCACAAAGAATGATCGACCAAGATTGGGGGAAAAAGAAGTGAAGAATCTAAAAAGAAGGAAAATCTTGCGTGTTGCTTTACTGACTTAGTTGGACTTTGACAATGAAAAGCAAGTATTAAAGAGTTTCGGGAAAGTGACTGGGCAGATTGCAGAAGAGAGTGGAAGTGGGAGTGGAAGTAGAAGATTTGCAAACAACATACTCAGGATTACTGAGCCTGGTGACCCTCACAATCAAGGCTCAAGCATGGAAACTACAAAATTGGGTGAGGAGATTGGTGCCCCCAATTGAAAGACAAAATAGTTCTCTATCTTCTGGAGTAATTGCCCCCCCACCCCCCAAAAAAACCCTTTAAAGATAATTCTGATCAGCTACAGTTATATTGTGAGAGCTTCTGCTTCGAGTATTTCCAGTTTGACAGCATGCTAATAGTGTGTTATTCTAACAATGCAGTGTTGTCTGGCGGGGACATTTATTGAGGTTGAATGCCCCTGTGATGACAGGCCTGGGAGAGCAGTAGGATATGGGAGCTTGTATTCAAGGGACTGCCATGCTGTGTTTGTGCCACAGCACTGCAGGAACTGAGCATGACTGATGGGATTCAATCTGTGGTTCTCAGGACCTATGCACAAAATGAGAAGCGTTGGCGCAATGGAGACAGCTTCATGGAGATTTAATAATTTGATGGGGTTTAAATGTTGACATTTAATTTCTAATAGCAATATGCAATATGTAGTGTCATGTCGTGAAATTCTGAAATAGTGAAGTCATATTTTTCCAATATATTCAAGGCTTTTATGATATCTGCCCTTATTGTATGAAGGAAAGCAAATTGTGTTGTGACTTCTTTTGATGAAGCTTTATAAGCAGTAATCCTAAACAGATGTAATAGAATGTGTTATTTTTTCCCCCGAGTAGATTTAAAAGCAAAATAGATGAAATTTTGCATGAAGGTTTTGAAAGGGATATTGGTTGGTGTTTATTTTAAATTCAATACATGTATGGCATTGACAGACTATATTTTTCTCTTTCCTTCTTCTGAATTATTTACAAAGTATTTATTTATAATAAAGCATCTAGGATCGAACTGCCCAGAATATAGGACAGATCAAAAAATGTAATATGCAGTTAAGGTATTTGATAAAGAGCTTATAATCTTCCCTACTGGCTCAGTGAGCAAATACACCACCAAATATGATACTGATTCATCTGCCTTCAAAATATCTTAGGTTTGAGCCTTGATCTGAGTTCAGTTCAACAGCTGGAATGGGTTACCAATTGAGTGGTTGAGGCTATAATACAACTCATTTAAGAACTATTTGATGCTGTAATGGGAAGGTGGTATAGTTGGATTTATGATCAGATTGCAACAAAATGACTGACTTCATTGGTACCTCTTTTCTCAATATAGGATCTGAATTCAGTTGGAGCACTTAAGCGTTGGTCCTTGGAAGCTGAATGTATAGCCAGGGTTCTTGCTCTGCGTTAAAAGTATAACTTTCTTCTTTCAGGAAGGCAGAATTCTAGGATGGGAAAAATTCTTATTCTACAATTTAGTAAGCCGTAATCAGCTATTTAAACAGAGACACGGATTCTGCTTGTAGTTTTGTTCACATTTCATTCAAATTCATCTGAAAATGTTGATTTTTTTTTGCTGCTTCAGTTCCCATGAGGTTAGGAATCCACGTTCTCCCCTCTCCCTTGTACGTCAGCTAAGTGATAATTTTTCATGTCTGGACCTAAGTCTCTGAAACTCAGTAATATATGTAACCATTACAGCCGAGGCCAATCAGACTGTGACACGGCCCTGGGATCCGTTATTGGGAAGTGCTCTGAGAAATCCAAGTTGTTGTTGACAAAAATGTGCACATGCATTTTTCCAGTAAGGATGCGAATAGTGATGTGAAGTGGATACCTGGCCTTTCCAGATGAAGGAAATTAGGGATGTCCACAGTGTCCCTGACTGAGGTCAGCTAATTCAGCAAGACCCAGGAATAAATATAGGCCCTAGAATCCTGTAGCATATTCAATACCATTTTGAAGATTAACTTTGGACACTGTGTAAATTTATGACATTTCACCTTCTGTTCTTGTACCCAATAATCTGGTCCGTATCATCACATTGTTATATTTAAGGTTAAGTGTTCAGACTTGGGAGTTAGAGCGTGACCATGTCAATAAAACTGTCGCCAAGCGTGTGATGTGTTCTTCTGAGGAGATGAATAGAGATGAGTGTTTTATGATTCATCTCTCTTTTTACTGGGGAATGAAGGTAGCGTTTGTTACACGCTTCCCCAAAAGCAAGATGGATATTGTAGGAAATTCCGGACATGCATCTGTATGGGCAGAAATGCTGTCCTCAGTCATTCCAATGATCTAATTTCATTTTTTCCCCCATTTGTGATGCTTTATTTGCTTCTCCTTCTTCACTTGATGTGATCTCCTTTATTTCAGTCTTTCTGAGCGTGTGTGAGATATATTTCTGTGCTGTCTCTCTCTTCTTCCTTCCCATTCAGTGCACAGGTTCCAGGCCAGTACTTCAGAAATAACTTTGTCTTAATAAACCTCAGCAGAATGAGGAGCAATATGATGTGCACTGTAACACAAGAAACTGACTCAACCTTCAAACGTCATGTGATGCTGAGAATACTAAAAAGGCGCAGGTGCTAAGTGCCATAATTATTAATTCCAGATAATATTTAATACTGAATTCACTGTGAAAAATAGAAAAAACACTCAAGTGCGACTCCAGATTGTCCTGAGATTGAAACCTGCTCAGGCTTCTCTCTCATAAATTATTGATTCTCCGAAGTCCCTTGTATAGAATGATTATTCACGACATGACTGCTTGTGGGACAGTGCTGCAGATAAATTGGTTGTAGTATTCACCTGCAAATATGCAGTCACTGCATAACATGTCACAATAAATCCCGTGAAGCTCTTTGAGATGTCAATGAAGCTAAGGATTATTATATTATAAATTCATGTACTGCTTCCTTACATGATACTGTTTGTTATATTGTGTAGTGAATGAAAGGACTGTGGATTCCCGTAGTTTTGTGGTTAGAGCACTCGCCCTATATGTGTTAGATTCCAGGCAGGACAAAACCTTGGGCTGGTTTTTTCACGGAGCTATGATGGGCGTTCATGTGGAGGATAAGCACACGCCAGATTAGATGGGCTGAAAGGCAAGTTTCTGAGGTCTACTTTCTGAATTGCATGAATCAATTTAGTGTTAATACTCAGGCCTAACCTCATTACTTGAAGTGTACAGTAGATTCATTTCAAAGTACTTGTAGTTCATTTTCACGATTAATTTCTCCCCAAAAGTAAAACCACACAATCAACTAATAGGTGATCCTAGAGTGGTTGGGCTTACTTGGACTTAGATCTTTTTACTGAAGAAACTTAGGCTCCATACTTTTTCAAACAATTTCTGTGAGATTGTAAGTGTCCTGCACAAGGTGATGTTCTCCCGACGTGAAAACCTCTCTACAAATGTAATTTCTCTCTCTCATTTCCCAGGTGGAGGAAGGGGAAAAGAGAGAGAGAAAATGCAATATTAACATTGGGATTCATAAATTGATTCCTGCCTGGGGGAAACCTTGTAAATAGCTTATGAACCCTATTTGCTAATGCAGCTTTCAGATCACAGGAATCTGGTCTGAACTTTATTTTGGTTTAAATAGCGAAAATAATAATAATTCCATATATATATATATATATACAGTATATATTCAAATGTAGTCTCAAATATATTCTGTGAAACATGTGGAGATCTACTCCTAATGTCTATTAACTGTAAGACTTATTATTGAAGTGGTTTGTCACATTGGCAAAATCTCAAAGTGCTTCCAAGGGTTTTAGTGTAAAGTGTAGTGACTGTACATTAGCAGGGTAGCAATCATTTGAACAGTGTCTAATAATAATACTTGCATTTGGTATAATACCTTTTACATCTCAAAGCGCTTCACAGGATACATTGTAAAGTGCAATGACTGTGTTTTGTGGGACCCACAACTTTCTGACTCAGAGGCAAGAGTGCTACTAACAGAGCCCAACTGCCATAAAATATAGCCATTAATATGCAGCTGTTCGTAAACAACTGATTAAAAAAATTAAACAACAAATACAAGTGTTGAGTGGAGAGGAAACTGAGGAAATTAAAAAATAATGAAACATTTTGAATCCCAACAAAAACAACAGACGCTTTTATATTGATGACGATTGTTCAAGAAGATGTGGGTCAACCAACGGAAACTCTCATGTGAATGAATCTGTTCAAATGACAATCCAAACTCCCAGGCTGTGGAGAGATTAGGGGGTGAGCCAAGAAGAAGCCCTTCCTTTTCATTCATATTATTGCACTAGAAATGTGGAACGCTGCAATTCCTGGAGAGAAAAAAAACCGTCTACCAACTGTTGCAAGGCTTGATGTTACCCTCCACATGAGTGAACTCATTCATGTACAAAGGAGCCACTCGCAATGTCAATCATTTAGGATTACTTCCAAAAAAATCTGCCCCACAATCTCCCAACAGTCGTCCTGAGTGCGACTCAATAAATAAATGCAGCACTTCTTAGTTACTGCTGATCTGTTCGATCAGTTTTAAAACAAATGCTTAAAAAAAAACAAGAGTGAATATACCTCATAGAAAGCTCCTGAGAAACAGAGTGGTTCAGTTTTAACTCACATCACTTCTACAGCAAGTTTTCAGCACACAATGATCCATTGTACTAGAACCGTTGGCTTGTTGATCACATAATATAAGCCCACAGGATGGTAACCATGAATACTTTTTATTAAGCAGGACGTTTGTACAAGCCCCAGTGGATTTGACATTTTCACGCCAATAAATGTTAATTGTTCCGGCTATAAATATGTTCAAGTGTTGATCTGAGTGATTTTCAACATGTGGGGTGGAGAACTATTTATCGCTATCAAAGGTGCAAAAGCAATGCGTCAGTCTCATTCTAATCTCCGGATCCCCCGAATCCTCCGCTCCTCCCTCGGCGACCGGGCCTTCAGCCACTACGCCCCGAGACTCTGGGACTCCCTTCCTCACTCCCTTCGCCTCGCCACCTCTCTTCCCAGTTTCAGGCCTCAGCTAAAGACCTTTCTCTTTGATTGTGCCTTTGGTCACCTTTCTGCCCCTGGCTCGGTCCCGGGATCCGTTATTGGGAAGCGCTCTGAGACGCCGTCCGGCATGGAGGGCACTTTATAAATCAATGTTGTTGTTGTAATTGAGGAAGCAGAGTGTTTTGTTTCATTTTCCTTCTAAGCACTCTGGGAGGCTACCTTGCGCGAAGGACGCTGTATAAATGCATGTTGTTGTTGTTGTTGTTTTAACACTTCGCTTTTTTTCACACTCGTACCATTGCAAGAGCTGCCTACATCACACAGCTCCCAGACTGCTTTGCTCGGACATGTTAAGAGAGAAAACATTATTTAAATGCTAGGAGGAGCTAGGTCTTTTCAGCCATTTAAAGTGATCACAGAGAATACCTTAAGTGGAAGTTGAATACCTGATGGTCTTAGCCAAAAAGAGGAGTTAATAATAATCTTTGCATTTGATGTAGTGCTTTATCACATCTTTGATACGTCTCAAAGTGCTTCACGGAATACACTGCAAAGTGGAGTGACTGTATATTTTGTGTGTGAAATGCATTATTCCCAATGTTCTCGCTAAAGATCTCCCAGATAAATTGATCAATCAATTTATGGCTGTTTGTGGGATATTGATTGCACAAATTGATTGCTGCATTTGCTAACAAAATACACAGTTACTGCACTCCAGTTTCAGTTGTTCTCCTGACATGAAAGGGGCTATTATTGTTGTTCCATAAAATGCTAAATTAAATGGAGAAAACCAATGGAAAACAATACTTTGTCACTGCAGGGCACAGGTTCAGTCAGGGCTGTGATGCGCAAGTTAGGGACAGACTCTCAGAACATTGCAATTACAGAGTTGGAATAAAAGTGGTAGTGGTGGTGGACTCTGGATCTTGTTTAAACACAGCTTGATGCTGTGATGAAAGGAAGGCAAATAAAGAACAAACCTATCATATGAAAGGCCTCCCTTTGTCGTGATCTTTCTTGTGAAATAACCAATCTTCTTTTTAAAGTCTTACTAATTTGCCAGTGAACAAGTAAATGTTATGAAAAAGTCAAAATGCACCCTTTAAGTTAAAAAGTACACCGTAGTCTCTCTCTCTCTTCTCATAGGCAACATCAGACACTACTGCCCCTGCACTCTGTGTGTGTGTGTGTGTGTGTGTGTGGTGAGGGGGTCACAAAAGGACATGATGAATAAAGCGACTGATGAATAGTAATGAGGGAATAATTTTGTAATATACAATAGAAATTGTGTTGCATACGTGCTGCGAACAAAACACAATTTATAACTGCGTATTAACATTATTCATTCACAAGGACCTTTATACACATAACAGATGCCTTGAAGTTGCTTATTGGGCTATGTGCAGAGAATTTGGACATAATAAATTATGAGGGTGGAAAAAGGCAAATGTTCCAAAACAGAAAGTGAGGTAAACTTGGAACCCAGGTTAATAATAATAATCCTTGCATTTGATATAGCGCTTTTCACATCTTATTGATATTAGTTGTCACCCAGGGACATTTCTGCGCATCCTATAAGGACAGATAGGTAACAATATTGACAGACTCCTGAAGTAATAATAATAATCCTTGCATTTGATATAGTGCCTTATTACGTCGTTGAGACGTCTCAAGTTGCTTCACAGAATTTATGAAGTGTAGTGACTATATTTGGTGGGCGAAACACCTATTTTCACCTATCTGCTTAATAGGAAGAATAATTCCATGAGAACCTAATCTTATGTAAAAACCTTTCATGTGACACCTTGTCGAATGCCTTATCTAACCAACTAGTTACATCTTCAAAAAACTCTAAAAGATTTGTTAGACACGATTTCCCTTTCATAAAACTGCGTTACCTATGCCTAATCATATTATGACTCTTATGTGCCCCACAATGATGTCCTTAATTATAGACTCTAGAATTTCCCCTACCACCGATATCAGGCTAATTGAATTGGCTACCAACACCTTTTCGGGCAATGCGTTCCAGATCCAAACAACTTGCTGCGTGAAAAAATGTCTCCTCTTCTCCCATTGTTTCTTTTAACAACTATTTCCTCTTTGTTCACCCTATCGAATCCCCTGATAATTTTGAAAACTTCTCTTAAGTCTCCTCTTGACCTTCTCTGCTGCACGGAGAATAATCCTAGCTTTTCTGTCCTCTACTCATAACTGAAGTCCCTCATTCCTGGTACCATGCTGGTAAATCTCCTGCGCATCCTCTCCAATGCCTTGACATCCTTCCTAAAGTGTGGTGCCCAGAACTGAACGCAGTACTCCAACTGGGGACTAAAATGTGTTTTTATCAAAGTTCATCATAACTTCCTGACTTATATATGTTATGCCCCTATGTATAAAGCCTAGTATTCCATGTGCCTTTTTTTTAACAAAAAGCTTTATCTACCTGTGACGCCACTTTTAAATATTTACTTTTATGAACCCCTGGGTTTCTCTATTCCTTCACCCTCTTTAAGATTCTACCATCTATCTTATGCTGCCTCTCATTATTCTTCTTCCCAAAATACATCACTTTGCATTTATCCGCATTAAACTTTATCTGCCACGTGTCTGCCCATTTTACCAGTCTATCTATGTCCTCTTGCAGACTCCTACTATCCTCCTCACTGTTTACCACTTTTCCTAGCTTTGTATCATCTGCAAATCATCTGCATTGGTCCCAATACCGACCCTGGCAGATGCCACTGTCCACTTCCCTCCAATCAGCAAAACAATTATTCACCACCACTCTCTGCTTCTGTCTCCCAGCCAGTTCCATCCATGCATAATGTCCCTTTTTATTAATGTGGACTTCTGTTTTGCTTACAAGACTCCCACGTGCCACTTTACCAAATGCCTTTCCAAAATTCATATAACCAAATTAACTACACTACCTTCATCCACCCTCTCTGTTACTTCATCAAAAAACCTTTTTATGTTACCCGCTAATCTTTTCTCATCGCTTTGCCCTTCTTATTTTGTTTTTCAGTTTTCCTCTGTACTTTCTATATTCTATTTGATTATCTTTTGTATTTTGGACCTGACATTTATCATAAGCCTCCTTTTTCTGTTCTATTTTAATCCCAATTTTCTTCTTATAATAATAATAATATTCCTTTCATTTGATATAGTGCTTTTCATGTCTTCTCGACGTCTTCTTAGTCATCCAGGGAGGTTTGGATGCCCTACCTTTCCACTTTGTGCAAATGTATATGTTCTGTCCCGAAACTATCTCCTCCTTGAAGGCTTCCTATTGCTCATTAGTTGTTTAAGGAGCCAAGCTTTTTTTTTCCAATCCAGCTTGACTAGGTTTCTTTTTAACTCACTGAACTTCGCCCTCTTCCAGTTGAGTATCTTCACCTTTGATTATTGCTTGTCCCTTTCCATAAGTACTGTAAATCTAATGATGGTGTGATCACTGTTGTCCAGATGCTCTCCAATTGAAACCTGCTCCACTTACCACAATCAACCGGCTCCTCCATCCACCCCCCAACCTGCACACCTCGCCTATTCTCTCCGCTAACTCTCACTGCGAGGAGATTCTAGATTTCCTCCAAGTGCAAAATCGATGAAATCCATTCATCTGCCTCTGCCATCCCAGCTCCACCTCCTCGTCCCCTCGTACTCTCTGACACCATCAACCTCTCCTCATCATCTGGCACCATTCTCATTCTTCCCATTCACTGCCTCAATCCTCAGGCCACAGAAACCCTCATACATGCATTTGTTAAATCAAGAGTCGACTACGGCAGCTGTCTCCTTGTCAGCCTCCCCAACTCTTCCCTCCACAAGCTGCAGCTTGTGCGCTCTCCTGCACCATGCTCCAAGACCCCTGGGTATATCACCCTCACGCTCGCCCGGCTTCACTGGCTCCCCATCCCTCACAGGATAGAATTCAAGTTCCTCACCCTCACTTTCAAGGCCCACCACAGCCTTGCCCTCTCTGACCTGCTTACCCCCTATTAACATGTCCACTCCCTCCGTTCAGCAACTCTGGCCTGCTCCATGACTCCCGCCCGACATGCTCTATCATCAGTGACTGGGATTTCACCCTCTCTGCCCCCGCGCTTTGGAACTCCATCCCACAATACCTTTGCCACACTTCCTCCCTTGCCTCCTTGAAGGCTTGTCTCAAGGCCTTCCTTTTCGACTAGGCCATCAACTGCCCCCCTACCTTTCTGCCCCCCCACCCACCCCCACCCCCACTATCCAGTACTTGGGTTCTGACCCTTGATGATCTGCCAACATGAACGGCACTCGACAGACGTAATTTTTGTGTTGTTTATAATATTGTGAGACATTGCACTGTGCAATTAGGCTGCCTCGTTTGCCCACTAAATACAGTCACTATACTTTACTGAAAACCCTTTGAAGTTGTCATGACTATTTGTGGAACCTTGCTGTGCATGAAAGTGGTTGCTGTATTTTACTTGCAAAATACATATAGACAAAGCACTTTATGAAGCGTTTTGAGACATCATCCCAACATGAAAGGCACTACACCAAATACAGTATAAGGATTATATATATACAGTATTTATATATATGTGTCTGGTATATTGAAAGATGTGGGGTGTTTTATGATTAAAGCAGGATATTAAAGGTTCTGATTCTTGCACCTATTGCTCATGGCAGAATTATACTGTATAAAGATGAAGCAGGATTATCTAGTGATTTCAATTAGTAATCAGTGAATCTCTTCCACTAGTGCAGATAATAAAATCAATTTCACTGTAAATCTATCTCTGGTAAGTGCGGAAGTAGAAACTGGAACTAAAGAACTTTCAAGGGATTGCATTCTGATGCAAAGCTTAAATGTTGGATGCTGTATTTCACCGTCACTGAAATAACATCATTATGTAAAACCCACAATTTACATTTTATTGTACATCAGTACATCACCCACAAGTATACAGTTGGCTTTCCTGCTCTCCTTCCCCTTACCCTGACCCCTCCCCTTGCCATCTTTCCCCCCTTTTTTCCTTAATCTCACTTCTATGACTATTTGTGGGACACTGCTGTGCGCAATTTGCCTGCCACGTTTCGTCCACAAATATACAGTCAATTTTCCTACTCTTCTTCATTCTGCCCCTCCCCCTCTACTCTTGTCCCTACCTGCCTGTACAGCGCCCTGGGATGTCCTCTCGATGTGTAAGGTGCTATATAAATGTAAGTTTTGATTGATTGATCGATCGATTGATCGATCGGTCGGTCAGGCAGGGTAAAAACTTGGGCAAGTTTCCTTATTCCATACACCTGATAATAATCCCTGAATAATAAATTGGTCACTTCAATCCGTGACTATTTGTGAGACACTGTTGTGCACAATTGGCTGCTACGTTTCACCCACATATATACAGTCAATTCATTTTATAATGTATTCTGTGAAGTGCTTTGAGACGTCTAGAAGACGTGAAATGCACTATATCAAATGTAAGGATTATTATTACTATCAACTATTTGATCCATTGGAAGCAGCAGGTGTGGGATCTTATGTATGTGCTGATTTCAAGTCACCCCACGATTTCCCACTTAATCATCAAGTACATATTGCATTGCAGCTCCAAGCCGTTGTTTGTACTCTTAAATTACTGTAAATTATTGCTGCAAGATTACTCCACTTACAATGAATTTTAATTATTTTTTCTGACTGAGAAACGTCTAAATCAGGATTGATTTCCCATCTCCCTTTTATTATTCCACTGGGACATTTTCTCATTGTCCTTGAATGCATTGCACTTCCACTTTAGACATTGAAACCTTTTGTTTTAATTATATTGAAAAGGCCATGTGGAGTGCATTGTGCCTTTTGTCCCTGATTTTCTGTTTGGTTTTAATGAACTGAAAGACACTGTGCCCTGGGGTCAGTCAGCCAGTGAATTCACGAGTCATAAGCTTTTGCTTGTATTCCACATTGATAGCTGCTCGTCGGTCCTCTGCATTGGCAGCTTCCAATATCATACTTTCAAGCATTTTGTGCTCCCACAACAGTTTGGGTTAATTGATAGGGTAGATTTTTAGTGGATTATAGAGGAAGCAGTTGAGTTGAACTGAGTGTCCTTTATTTTATTCCAGCCGTACGTGTGTTTAGGGACTTCAAGAAACTCGTATTGATTTGATGGAAAACATGCTCCTATTCACAAAAAGTCAATTTTTTTTCCATTTAGTCGGTTGGCCTCTTTAACACAGGTTTTTACTTTCACCCCAGTTATGTTGAACTTAAAAGCCAATGAGTTCTGAATCCCGTTGACTGTTTTCTGATTCACTGGCAGCATAGTAATTGAGATGAAAATTAATGGTGCAGGCAAAAGAAAAGACCGTGTCAATACATGCACATTGAGAAACAGCAGTATAAAGTAAATCTCTGTCACCGTGAGCTGCATTGATCTGTACATGTATTTCAAAAATACCCCCAGGAAAACTAAAATAAGATTTTGGGACCTTATCTCATTGGAAGTCAGCACTCAATAAATTCAGACTACTGTAACATTTTGTGAATGAAGATTTGACCGTTATTTTTCAAACGCATGTCAATTATCTGCCCATATTCTAATTTAAAGTGCTAATTTGCACACACAGATACCCACAAAACAACCACAACAACAACAAAATTATATTTATAGAGCACCTTTCATGTTGAGATGATGTGAATCACCAATTTTATTTTAGAGATTGTTGGTCAAGAGATTGGGAAAAACTCCCTTCGCTGTTCGAGTTGTTCCACAGAATCCTTAGCATCCACCTGAACAAGGAGATGGGGCCTTGGTTTGATATCACTTTTTTTCTTAACGTGTGTTAACATTCCTTAAGCAACTTAGTTTGGATACCCTTTAAGTATGGTGATGGGTTTTCTCATGTGCCAGACACCTAGCTGACCAAAATCTTTTTTTTAATTAAATCTTAGGTTTTAAGACTGGGGATCTTCCATACTCTGAGTGAGGTATTGAATTGGAGCTCCTGTAGCTCAGTGGTTAGAACACTTGTCTTGCAAGCTGGGGAGATCAAGCTGGGGAGACCTGTGTTCGAATCCAGGCAGGTCAGGGCCAAACCTTGGGCAAGTTTCCTTACTCCACACGCCTAATAATAATCCCTCCAAAAAAAACCACAATAATAAAAAAAAATTGTAATTTTAATCCACGACTGTTTGTGGGACACGGCTGTGCACAATTGGCTGCCGCATTTCACCCACAAGTATACAGTCAATTAATTCACTTTACAATATATTCTGTGAAGGGCTTTGAGACGTCGATAAGCTATGAAAAGCGCTATATCAAATGCAAGGATTATTATTATTATTATTTAATAAATGCTAAAATAATCAACCATTTGCTTCATTTTTAATATTATTGTCAGATGCTTACCAGATAACTTTCTAGAAGGCTAATGAATAAATCATAATGATAATCTTTCTACTTCATCATGTCTCAATATGCTTAAAAGGATTTACTCAAACATGTAGTGACAGTAGGTGAATGGGAATTAAATGGTTTTGTTTGTGACTTTTTTTTCCTCATATCTTGTGTAATAATTATACTATGTCCCAACATATTTTCAGGTTTACTGCTAACATAAAGTACATTATAGTGAAATAATAATAGGAATGATAGTTTATTAAAAGACAGGTGGTTTAATTTCAAAGACTCATCAAAATATTGTCCGCAAACCAATACTACTATGTGGTGATTGTGTGTGCTGTGACCATGGGTAATTATGCACATATTGTTAATGGGAGATTTAATTTGTGCATTGATCAATTTTTTTTGGAAGTGAACCTGACAAAAGACTAATTTTATTAAATTTATTTTGTTAATCTGCATAAGGGATAGACATTTTAAATTGCATAATAGGAAGCAATTCACATAATTTTTCACGTTCTGGCCATTTTAATCCATAGTTCTGGGGAATTTATGCACCCTGATCTACATCTCTCACACACATACTGTTATTTCCCCCGTACTGCAATAAGTTTTGAAAGCAGTTAAACCAGTAAATGCCGAGCAGAGGCAATGGGACAGAAGCAAGGACAACTTGAATTTTATCCAGAGCCTTCCACTTCAAGAGAGTGTCTCAAAGTGTTTCATAGAAGTGTAATGTCTATGTTTCCTATTGAAGGTGAATGCAACAGCTAATTTTACGCACAGTAATGTTTTACAAAAATCCATCAAGTGAGTGACCAAGTCTATCTGGGAGATTGTTGGCTAGGACACCAGTAGAAACTCTTCTCTTTCTGGTTAAGGAGAGGAGTGTCTGCTTAGAATACGGGTTTAAAGTCCTAACATGTGGCTTAAACCCAGAGGATTCTGACTGAAACAAGATTGCAACCAACTGCGCCAGGCTCATTAGATCAAGTCGAGTTTCTGATATTAATTGTGAGGCTGACTGTTTTTCTAACAACATAGTCTGGTCTTAAGCCATTTTTCTGCAACATGTAAGAGACGTACATGCTTTGAAAAATTAATCACGTTATTATGTAACAAATAGTAAATATGATCAGTAGCTTGGTGACTTTCACAATGTCATTATTTTAACAAAATATAATTTGTCGGGTTGTGGAGTCAAACTCCAGATTCCCATGTGGAAATATTTAACACTTTTAATATTAATCTTTGACAGATGTCCTTTCTTTGAAGTGTGTTTTTGTATGTCTTCACTCCTTCATAGAGCAGTTACAGTGTTTAAGGATTACGCTTGCTGATTCCATGCCTGGATTTAATGCAGGAAATCCCAGTAGAATTCTTGTTTCATGAACAGCTCCACTTCTACTGCAAATCCGTACTTTTCACAGATTAAGTCCATCAGCAGTTTATCATTATAAAACAGTTTAAAGCACTCAGTGGCTGATCATTAGGTTTGCTAATTGCATCCTTTATTAGAACTTTTGGTGTTGATTCCCCAACCTTAATCTCAGAGTCACTTTCTTGCAATAATAACGTGCGATCACATACATGAAATTGTCAGCAAAATTTCATTAGTTTAGTTAAAGACCCATACATCATTCACACTTGTTCACCACAGGATAGCACCACATCAGCACATTTTCATTGTGTTGGCTTCACTGATTGGTTAAATCTGTGTGAAATATCTCAATTTACTTGCTAAGTGATTCTTTGGGTTACACCAGGTGTTTAACAAGAACACTCGTGAAGGTTAGGAGAACAAAAACTCATAGTACGGTGAAGGATTGGTTTTAATAATAGAAGCTCTTGTTTGTGTGCTCAAACACATAGATAATGCAATATAATATTTGCATTATGAGGAAACAGTGATCATGAAACCGAATTCCATCTGCAGCAATGAAATCCTAATATAGATTGATAAATACAGAATGCTTATAGTTTGATAAAGCATCAAGGATTGGTGGGATTAACTGAGCTTGTGCCATGCTCAAAGTAATTAATGCACTCTTTTCAGGTTTGCAATGGATAGAAAGTAGCTTATCTTGCCATCGAGGACATTACTAGGTGTCAGCCTGCACTCTTGAGTCAGATGTTTGCGGATTCCCCCAATTCCATGTTGAAACTTTGAGTTCAGAGGCTAATATTCCAGTGCAGTGCTCATTGTTAGCGATGTTAATTCTCTGATGAGATGTTAACAATGTTCTACAGGCAGTCGTGAAGTGAAAAACCCAATTGATTTGGGGGATTGTTGACCAGGACACCAGGAGAAACTCTCATTTTTTTTTCAAATCATGCATGGGATCTTTAACATCCACCTGAACAGGTAGAATCCAACTCTCATTAATCCATTCAGTGCTGACTATGTGTGAAGCTATGTGAGGGCAACTCAGAGGGTACCCGTGTTCTTGATTTCCTAATGCATGCCCCTCATTTGTGTGGAACCAATACTGGCATTTCAACCCTGAGGTAATGTAGGTTCATCCTACAGCACTGATCTTTTATAATGAATTGTTACGAAGTTGGTCAATCAGATGATTTAAATTAAAATGATATTCTAAATAAATCTCTTTTTTATAGGTCTCATCACAACTACATCGAGGAAATTGGATCGAGAACAGCAGGCACAGCATTTTCTAGAGGTGGGTCTGATTCTTGTAGCATTTTTTTAGTGATTTAAAACTTGTTTTTGCCTCTGCCCCCTCTGTCCCTTACACCCACCCCGCTTGGAAAAAGAGAGCAGAATGATGTACACGAGAGTAAACGGGAGCAATGGGTACATGTGTTTACTCAACCCCAGTTTGTACCAGTTGGAAAGTGACCTCATTCCATGCAGTATTACTCTATATAAAGAAGACAGAGAGTGCTGTGGAGTAGAATTAATGCAGTATATGCATAGATTCATCATCCAGTATCCATCAACTCTGGGCTCAGTGTGTTCCTCATATATTCAACAGCCTTTCAAATGAGCAAAATATTTGGTTCATTTATCCATTGCATTATGAAACTCTACATATAATGCTAAATAATAATATAATAATTATTGCATGAAATGTTGGCTTTTTTTTCTCATCGCCTGATTCAACTCTTACCGTTCTCACCATCTCCACTTTATTGCCACCTAGGCTTCTCCTCCAGCCCCCGCACTGTCATATGTGGTGTTCCCCAGGGCTCTGTTCCTGGCCACCTACTTTTCAATATCTACATGGTCCCCCTTGCCAACATCATCCACAGACACGGGGTCAACTTCTACATGTATGCAGATGACACCCAACTCTATATTTCTGCCTCTATCATCGAATTCAGGACCATTGCTGTCCTGATGGACTGCGTGTCAGACATCAAGTCCTGGATGAGAGCTAACTTTCTACAGTTGAATCTCAACTAGACCGAGGCCCTCCTGATTGATTGGCTCGGGCCAACACCTTCACAAATCAGGCACTGGCAGCATCAAACTGCATGGTTGCACACCATGCTGTCTTGTGCAAACCTCAACTGTCTTTCCTTCCCAACATCCAAGTCAGGACTAGCTCTGCCTTCCCTCACAATATTGCCCGACTCTGCCACTATCTCACTCATCAGGCCACTGAAACCCTCACTCATGCTTTCATCACATTCAGCCTTGACTACGCCAACACCCTGCTTGTCACCCTTCCCAATTCCTCCCTCCATGGGCTGCAGATAATCCAGAACTCTGTAGCTCATGTCCTCCAACACTCCAAGCTCTGTGACCCCCATCTTCCCATTCTCGCCCAACTCCATCGACTCACCATCACAAAGAGGATTCAATTCAGATCCTGGTCCTGACCTTCAAATCCCTCCACGCCCTTGCCCCACCCTACCTATGTGACTTCCTAACCCCCAACCAACCTGTCTGGCTCCCTCCACTCAGCAAGCTCCAGCTTGCTCCATGTCCCACGACCCACCCGCCCAACCGTTGGTGGGCAAGCCTTCAGCCACTCTGCCCCTAACCTCAAGAATTCCATCCCACAATCCCTCCACCTCACCTTAGCCTCCTTCAAGTACCGCCTCAAGACCCTCCTCTTTGACAGTCGTTCACCCCAAATCCCTTCCTTTCCCTCCACCATTCCCGACCTCAGCTCGGGTCTGAAACATTGACTGTCCAGTGCCTTGGGATGTCCTCCTGATGTGAAAGGCACTATACAAGTGTAAGCTTATTGTTTTTTTTACATTGCTAGGAAATCTCAAAGCGCTTCAGGACTGTCAGGGTAGCTCAGTCGGTAACACTGTGACATCTGAATCATAAGCAGTGGCTGAACCCTCATATCAGGACTGTGAGCTCACAATCTTGTCCAGGGGTCTACAACCAGCCAATCACTGCACGATCAAACGACAAGAGGAAGGAGTGATACAATTGGATAGTTATTTAGTCTAATTGAAAATGAAGTTATTTCATGCATCTTGATTTCAAAATATAAACTAAATTGTTCAAATTGCTCCTTCCTCTTGTTTTGATTGACTATATGTAAGACAACACCTAGTGGTGATCGATCTGTTGGAGAACTCTGGTCTAGGCTGGTCCAGCACAGTGCTGGAGAAGAGAAGCATTGTTGGAGGTGTAATACTTCAGATGAGACTCTAAACTGAGGCCACATCTGCCTGTTTAGATGGACATTGAAAATCCCATAGCACAATTTGACAAGAGATTTAAGTCTTTGCCAACAGTCACTCAAACAATAATAAGTCACATCATGGTTTCTGTGAGACATTGCTGTGCACATATTAGCTGCTGGATTTGCTTATAAAATGCAGTCACATTCAGCTGCATTTTTTTTTAATTGAAATTTCTTACTTTGTGTGTTATGATTTAAGATATATCTCAAAATGCATCTTTGTCAATGTTATTCATCATCTTTCCCCTTCCCATCCCCTTCAGTTCTCCTCCATGTCCCCCGAATCCTCTGTTCCATCGTCGGCAGCCATGCCTTCAGTCACTACGCTCCGAAGCTCTGAACTCCCTCCCTCACTCCCTTTGCCTCAAACCCCTCTTTTCCTATTTTTAGGTTGTGCCTGAAGACTTTTCTGTTCGACCGCGCCTTTGATTACCTTTCCCCCTCCCCCTGGCTCGGCCCTGTGCTTCATTTTGTGAAGTGCTCTGAGACGCCATCTGGCATGGACAGCACTATATAAATCCAAGTTGTTATTGTTGTTCTCTCTATTTAATTTCTCATTTCTGCAACTGACAAAAAAAGGGCCCTGGCATTCAAATGTCTGGATATATCAAAGCATAACAATACACTGAAAGCACATTGAAATGAGTACAGTAAAAGCCCATTTATCCGCGATTCGATCAACCGGAACTTTACCGTTACGTAAAAAAAAAGTCCCCATCCGATTAACCGGATGTTATCCGGCGCAATCGAGGTGGCGCTTTAATGAATCGATTGTTGCACGAGAGTACTGTACAGGTATTTTGGCTTGCCGCTAGTAGAGCCTTAAAGTCGCGCTGCCTTTTTGACTGTACACCTCTACCCCGGCATCATGGCTTCAAACAAGGCATCTACCAGCAAAGGTGATTTTTAGGTGAATAACAAAGGTCTGTTATTATTTAGTCTATTATTAATATGGTATGTGTTAAAATAAGTTAATGTTTTTTGTGTCGGGTTTTCGGAGTCGGATCTGCCCGAATATCCGGAATGCCGTTTTACCAGCATTGGCCAGGTCCCACGGGTGCCGGATAAACGGGCTTTTACTGTATATGAATATTGGACTAAATAAATCTGGGCATCATGTATCACAGCAGTGCAATAACTAGTTTTGTGTAGGATTGTGCAAGTTTTTCTTTACTCTGCACTCAGTATGTATTGAATGTAATACACAGAATACCGGGTAAAGAAAAATTCACATGCAAGGAACGTGGTATTCATTATCTTAGAAGTTTGTGCTTGTATTCAGTGAGTGGTTGTTCAGATTCAATGTAGATCATTGGCAGGTGAGTGCATTACACTGAGGTGAGGTCAGATGAAAGATTGAGCTTTCCTGGCACCAACATTTTCTATTAATTGACTGGTTAGATAATAGACGATTTTCACTTCAGACAAAGGGATCTGATACAGGGGACATGACCTTAAAATCAGAACGCAGACAATTAGAACTGGGGTGATGAAGCAATTCTTCACACAGACGGTTGTGAAAATTTGAGCCAGAAAGTTAGGTGGAATCAATAGCCATGTTTCAAATAGGTTATAGACAGATGTTTATTTGGCTAAATACTTCCTGGTATCTAATCTGAAATTGCCTATTGGATCTTTAAACCTGTTATTGTGTTGTACAAATGCGTGGTTGTAGTTTATTTTCTCAATCCCATTTAGAATCTGTGCACTAACCTTCAAATCCCTTCACAGTTCTCGCTGAGCCTTTACTTCTTCCCTCTAGAACTCTCTTCAAAATCTCTTTGTTTTGCTTCTGCCTGCCCTCGAAACCCTGCTAAAAACATCCGTCTGACTACTTTTGATCAAGATTCATAATTCCATCTTCTTTCTCCTGCCCCATTGTTCCCTCTCATATCTGTTTGCTCTCTGAGAGATTCATTCCGCATGAAAGAAACCATCTAAATGCATTTCATTGTCTGCTGTGCATAACAAGTAGTATGCAGACCTGCATTAGGACAGAGTTGGGAGTGTGTCAACAACAGCTCTGGCAGCATATGTTTTTACACTGTTAAATCTCTGGAATCCAGGATGCACTGATTTGAGAAAAAAAAAGTTGCATTTATTTAAAACATGCAGCATTCGATTATTGGCTTCCCCATGCAGTTTAACTATCCATGTTTTGCTTCAATGACTTATATTATTCAATATTGAAAATTCTGTAATTGAGAGGCAATGAGGAAGTGCACATACAAATGTCTGTTCTCCTTTCGGTGCCGGCTGAATCTTGGATCACCAGTACCTCACAGAAACATTTGGTCTGTATTGTTGTGGTTTTATTCAAAATAAGTCGCTGCGCTATTTGTAACTTATGGATCGTGCCTGAAACCTGCGATCAAATTGGAGAAGGGAATCCTCCTGGTGTCCTCACTAACAATTCCCCCCCCCGCACTGCAATT
This sequence comes from Hydrolagus colliei, assembly GCA_035084275.1. Taxonomy (NCBI): domain Eukaryota; kingdom Metazoa; phylum Chordata; class Chondrichthyes; order Chimaeriformes; family Chimaeridae; genus Hydrolagus; species Hydrolagus colliei. Next base: position 3,867,600 of record CM068745.1, on the reverse strand, counting down.
GTTTCATTTGATTCATGGCTGTTTGTGGGTCAGGACATCATATCTCACAATTTCAAGCAGCTGGTAAGTGCAGGAGTAATGGAGGCTAGGGGAGCAGCTTTATGAACTACAGAATGATTAATATATGAGTAGCGGAAAGAAATATAAGTGTTTGTTTTAGAAAACTGAATGCAGCTGGGGTGAATGTACGATTTTAGGTGTTTATACGATATATAATAAACAAGTTTTATCTCCACTCTGCTCCGCAGTGCATTTTAATAATAATAATAATCCTTGCATTTGATATAGTGCTTTTTACAACTCCTAAACATCTCAAAGCGCTTCACGGAATATACCGTAAAGTATTGTTTTTGTGGACAGAACATGGCAGCAAATCGCACACAGCAGTGCCCCACAACAGTCGTGGATTCAAATGACCAATATTATTATTTTTTTGAAGGATTATTGTCAACAAAGTAATAACACTTGCAGGGCGAGTGAGCTACAGGACTATATTTTATGTACATTTCTTAAAATCCAGTTCAATAAGAGTATAAAATGAAGAGCTTCTGGGAACATTAGTTCATCTGCTCAACACAAGAAACTGCTAAGAAAGATTAAAGCCACTGTTCATGACTGTTGCGTTGGGGAAAAACACTGTTGCCCGTCACATTTCTTCCATAGACAGTTTCTGTTCCAACTGTTGTTAACTGGGAAGAACAGGTCAGGGATTATATCTGAAAATATTGCCATTGAAATCTACTGAAGGACTCCAGATTCAATTTATTGAGGATTTCAAGGACTATTAAAAGAGGAATAAACTTGGGAAGCATTCTTTGTTCACAGCTCTGTCTGGAAAACAAAATAAATATGCTTCTAATCTTAATAATATAATAATATTTTTTTTTATAGTGCCTTATCACATCTTCAAGACATCTTAAAGCACTTCACAGGATATACTAAAAGATAGCGACTGTATTGTATGGGTGAAATTGTTAATGATTAATTAAATTATTGCCCTCTGGAACTCTATCCTGGGGTCCCTCTGCTTCACCCCATCCCTTGCCTCCTTCAATGCCCATCTTAAGACCTTCCTCTTCAACTGTACTTTTGGTCATTGTCCATCCTCAACCCCTGTTGACCACAGCCCCCAGCTAGGGTGCAAACATTTCACTGGCCAGTGCTTCCTGTTATGAAAGGCACAATATAAATGCGAGTTGTTGATTTATTCCCTCCCTCTCTCTCTTTTGATACCCTTACACAGGCTAGCATTTTTTCACACTTCTAACTCCCAGATAGGCAGTGGGTGATGTATATCATGAGAAGAATGCACAAATTTAATAATTCACGACTGTTTGCGGGACACTGATTGCTGCAAATTGCTGCCGCGTTTGCCCATAAAAGATGTACAGGCAATCCACTTTGCAGTATATTCTGTGAATCGCTTTGAGACGTCTTGAAGATGTGATCAGACGCTATATCAAATGTAAGGATTATTATTATTATGATGAGCTATAGTGTCCTTAATGGAGTCACTGATTCAGAGTTGATCTGAAGTAGTTTTGTCTGATAAACTGAAAGATTTTTGAAAAATAGAGGGATTAGGGGATATGGGGATAGGGCAGGTAATCAGAGTTAGGTGAGAAGATCAGCCATGATCTTATTGAATGGCGGAGCAGGCTCGAGGGGCCGAATGGCCTACTCCTGCTCCTAATTCTTATGTTCTTAAACCCTCTACCAGCTGAACATGCAGTCGGCCTCAGCCAGCAGTGATTTTTTTTTATTGGCAGGCAACTCTGAGCTGGTTGGCAACGTGGATTTCCATTAATATTAATGGAGATGTTCAAAGGCACACACACTCTCAACTAGGTCATGCTAGTGAAGAGTAGAAGTATGAAAGGCCAGATTCTATTAGACTTTGTGCTGTAAATATTCTCATATACATATATACAGTAAAAGCCCATTTATCCGGCACTCGTGCGACCCGGCCAATGCCGGTTAAAGCGCCTGCCGGATATTCGGGCGGCCTGTGGCCGAAAACCCACCACAAAAAAATGAACGTTCTTTTAACACACACCATACACACCAGCCGAGATAATAACAGATAATAACAGAATATTGTATTGATACTTATTGTTAAAACTACTCTCTTGCGCTTCTCACCTTTACTGATTGAGGTTTACAGTCCAGCGATTCTTTTTTAAATGGAGGACACCAAGCGGGTGAAAAAACGGCAGCGTGATTTTATTAGCACAAGCTGATAACCTTTACTAGCGGCAAACTGAAATACTGCACCTGTGCGGCAATGTGGGTTATCGGCTAGCGTTGCTTGCCGCTAGTATAGCTTTAAAATCGCGCTCCATTTTTTTTCACCCGCTTGGCGTGCTCCATTTTAGAAAAAATTGCTGGACTATAAATCTCCACCCCAGCATCATGGCTTCAAACGCAGCATCTACCAGCAAAGGTAAAAAGCGCAAGAGAGTAGTTTTAACAATAAGTACCAATACAATATTCTGTTATAATGTTATTATTTATGCATTTACAAATGCTCCACTGCTATTGTTCCGGATAAGTTCCGGTTTATTGAATGGGGATTTTTTTTGGCATGCCGGTTATACGGAAATGCCGGTGCATCAAGTCACAGATAAAAGGGCTTCTACTGTACAGCGCTCCAGGATGTTACCCTGTGTGAAGGGTGCTATATAATTACTTATTGTTGTTGATGTAAAGGGGGATATTCAAGGTCAAGAATGCGCTTACAAGTAACTACTTTTCAGAATGGTAAAGAATGCTTTGGACATAATTGGCTTCCCCTTAATGATGCTAGTTCACAAAACACACAAATGATGCACTTTGCTGGACATCCTGCAAGACGCTTTCGGAGGTCCTTCTCACATGTTATACCAAAAGTAATATTATTATCAGTTCAGATTGAGAAATTGGTTTACACACTGTTGTATCATTCCAATTCATATAGGTACAGTAAAAGCTTTGTTATCCAGCACCCTCGGGACCTGCTCAGTGCCGGTTAATTAAATATGCCGGATATTCAAGCGGCAAGTTGCCAAAAATCCTACACAAAAAATTTACTTATTTTAAAACATACCATATTAATAATAGACTAAATAATAACAGAATATTGTATGGATACTTACCAATAAAGCATTCCAGCACATTCGGTAAAATAAAAATTCCAGCTTTTGGTAAGTTTAATAAGTGCACATGCGCACGCATTCACATACCGGGAGGGTGCCGGATGGCTCAGCTATGAGATCCAGTTGCTGGAGTGGAACACCACTACCACGTTAAGCCAGGAATACCTGTAACACATGGCCATTCACTTCATAGCTGTTTGTGAAGCATTTCTCTGCAGAAAATGGTCTGTCATATTCACTCACAAAATAAAATATATTATTATTATTATTATTATTGGCCCCATTCTTCTTTCTCTCCCCCACCAGCCCCATCCCCCAGCTTCAAAGCTTGGCATTGTTGATAAACCCTCTTCATAAGTACAAAGACAGCATTGCTTTTGACAGGCCAACATACTACTAAACGGTCACTGAGACGCTGCCCTTTGCACACTGTTAAACGATGTGTGTCTTGCATTTTTAAGGCAGCCTCAGTATCCAAATAGGATTATGTCATACACGGCAACCTTTGGTTTAAAAAAAAATTTGCTGTAACGATTTTTCAGCAATGACAAGACAAGTCCATAGAATTCCTCCAGCTGTGTTCCTATTCAGAAAATTCCTAGTGATCTCCTTTTAAGGTGCTGTAGACTTGAGCATGCTCCAGGCAGTACGCCTCATCTTTCTTTAAAAATCAAAGAGCTGGTATTTTTCAATGATTTAATGAATCAATGAAAAAGAATTCCACTTAAAACACTAGAGTATCCATATTTCTTATATTCTTAGCATAACATTATTTGCCTCAAAATGTAGGTTTTCGGTCATAACTCCAGAATTTCCATCCTCATTGTATTTATTCTATTTAAAAACTGCATTGTCAGTCTTTCTAAAAAATCAATAATCTTAAAAATATGTATTTTGCCTTTTCCTAAAATTATGGTTTGCTTTTAGGCATGGGCATAAAAGCAAAGTTTACCAATCTGGCTGTAATATAATTTTTTTAATAAAAAACAGATTTGCAGCATTTAGTTTGAAATATTTTCAATTTTCCAGGTTATAATTGAGTTTGTTGCACTAGAAATTGTGTTAATCGAACATTAGAGCATTGGGGTTTATGCAATTGGAAGTTGTAACTTGGGAATATTTTCTGTTCTCGCTCTCTGGAATTCCATTCCTGGAGTTTCTCAGAGTCACTACTGTTTCCCCTCGCTCAAGATCCGCCACAAGACTTCTCTCTTTTTCCCTCTCCATCCTCTTCAGCTCCCATCCCAAGCTTTGAGACATCCTCCTAATATGGAAGCTGCTGTGCAAATTTTAAATGATGTTATCAGAAGAGATTGCTGAAGTGATTTCTAATACTACTAATAATAATAAGCCTTGTATTTGATATAGCAGCTTCTCACATTTTCTAGACGTCTCAAAGTGCTTCACAGAATATAGTAGAGTAAAGTAAATTGACTATATTTGTGGGCGAAACGTGGCAGCCAATTGTGTCGTGGATAGAAATGGCTAATTTTATTATAGTTTTTGAGGGATTATTATCAGGCGTGTGGAGTAAGGAAACTTGTCCAAGGTTTTGCCCTACCTGGAATCAAACCCAAGTTTGATTCCAGATATTCTGTATTAAAAAGAATTTTAATACAGAACAATGACATGAGCAGGATAGCAGATAAATTCACCCTCTCTTCTGAGGGCTTTTGTGAATGCACTGGTTACTTCAGTTCAGTCTCTGCTGCCTTCTATACTGTCGACCACTACATCCTCCTACACCGCCTCTCCTCCCAGCTCAATCTTCATGGACCTGCCCTGCCTGGTTCGACTCTTTGAAACTCTTTAAAACCACAATTATTTAAATGTCAGTTGGTTACCATTCATTTTTAAAAGCACTGTTGATCCATTTACTTGAGTAAGTACAGGAAATGAATTGCTGCTTCTGTTTTTTGATTGGTTAACCAACTTTTATTTAAAAAGTGTAATCTAATGCATTGATTCAATACTCCCTTCATTCGGATGACCCTTTTAAATTATACTGGTATTATTCTCTACTTTTTTTGTCTTATGCAGTTTATTCATTCTTATCCTTGAGAGATCTATTTTGTATACTCCGACAGGCTATCGCCACCCAGTGAGTGCAGAGCAATAATGAATAATAGATATCAATGAAGAACGGAATAGAAAGGTTGCATTTGTTTGTAGCTTCCCCCCCCCCCCCCCCCCCCCCACCCCAGTCTTTGTTTTGTAAAACTGCAGCTGAGACAATAGGAAAGCAAAATAGCTGAATCAATGAGTTTAACAATTCATTAGAATTATTGGTGTTAACCATCATGTATTTATGAACAATTTGAATGTGTTCAAATTGTTCATAAATGCCTCTGAAAGGAACCGTATCATATAATCCATTGTGAGCTGCTGCGGGTGAAAACTGGTGACTCATGTTTCACTGAAAAGATGCACCACCACTCTGGTTGACATCATAATGAACTAAGCTTTCTTTTCTATCTTCAATAAACATCAATTTGTTATTTTTGTTAACAAGGCAAACTAGAAGGTGTTTGAATATTTAATTGAGAAGATTATTCAAAGTAAATGCTTTTTAATTTGACATCGAATTGAGTTTGTTTCAGGGCTTCGTTAAAGAGATATAGAGGATATATTCTAGTATGAGAGAGGATTTAGCCAGAATAAACTGGGAGATTATTCCTTTGAGGAATAAGAATGCCGTGGGAAAGGTGGTCCAGCCGTGGCTAACTAGAGCAGTTAAGGAAAGTATAAAGTCAAAAGAAGAAGCCTATAAAACAGCTAAGGTGAGTAGTAAACCCGAGGATTGGGAGAACTTTAGGGATCAACAAAGGAGAACCAAAAAATTGATCAAGAGGGAGAAAATAGAATGTGAGGGCAAACTAGCAAGGAACATATAAACAGACTCCAAGAGTTTTTATAAGTATATAAAAAGGAAAAGGCTTTCAAAGGTGAATGTGGGTCCATTACAGGCAGAGACAGGGGGAATTACAATAGGGGACAAAGACATGGCAGAGTCATTAAACAAGTATTTTCTACTGTCTTCACCGTAGAAGACACTGGAAACATACCAAAAATAGAAGGGAACCAAGAAGACAATGTTAGCGAGCAACTTAGGGAGATTAATATTAGTGAAGAAATGGTTTTAGGTAAATTGTCAGGTCTTAAAACCAATAAATCCCCTGGACCGGATGGCCTGCATCCTAGAGTTTTAAAGGAGGTGGCTACTGAGATAGTGGATGGCTTGTCTTTGATCTTCCAAAATTCTCTGGAAACTGGAAAAGTCCCCATTTATTGGAAGATTGCAAATGTAACTCCACTATTTAAGAAGGGTGGGAGAGAAAATATGGGGAACTATAGATCAGTTAGTCTGACATCAGTTGTAGGGAAAGTTCTTGAGTCCTTAATTAAAGACGTCGTTATGGGATACCTTGAAGACCATAACAAGATTAGGCAGAGCCAACATGGCTTTACAAAAGGGAAGTCATGCTTGACTAATCTTTTAGAGTTTTTTGAAGATGTATCCAGCAGGTTGGATAAGGGGGAACCAGTAGATGCGGTATATTTGGATTTTAGGAAGGCATTTGACAAGGTGCCACACAAAAGGCTGTTGCGCAAGATCAAGGCCCATGGGATTAATGGGAACATATTAACATGGATAGATGAGTGGCTAACTGGTAGAAAACAGAGAGTAGGGATAAAAGGGTCAGTCTCGAATTGGCAGGATGTAACTAGTGGAGTACCACAAGGATCAGTGCTTGGGCCTCAGCTATTTACAATTTACATCAATGATCTGGACGAGGACATTGAATGTAACATGTCTAAATTCGCGGATGACACTAAACTTGGTAGGAGAGTCAACTGTGAGGATGATGCAAATAGATTGCAACGGGGTATAGATAGGCTAGGGGAGTGGGCAGATAGGTGGCAGATGGAATATAATGTGCGGAAGTGTGAAATTATTCACTTAGGTAACAAAAATAAAAAAATATATTATTTTCTAGAGGGGGAGAGGTTAGATAGTGTTAGTATTCAAAGGGATTTGGGTGTCCTTGTACACCAGTCTCAAAAAGTTAGTTTGCAGGTGCAGCAAGCAACTAAGAAGGCGAACGGCATGCTAGCGTTCATTTCAAAAGGTTTAGAGTATAAGAGTAGGGAAGTCTTGCTGTAACTGTACAGGGCCCTGGTGAGACCGCACCTAGAGTATTGTGTGTAGTTTTGGTCTCCTTATTTAAAAAAGGACATACTTGCCTTAGAGGGGGTGCAGCGTAGATTCACTAGGTTAGTTCCTGGGATGAGGGGACTGACCTATGAGGATAGGTTGAATAAACTAGGGCTGTATTCTCTAGAGTACAGAAGAATTAGGGGGGATCTTATTGAAACATATAAGATTCTTAAAGGGATGGATAAAGTAGACACTGGGGAACTGTTTCCCCTGGTAGGAGAATCTATAACCAGGGGTTATAGTTTTAAAATTAAGGGTCAGCCTTTTAGAATGTAGTTGAGGAAACATTTCTTCACTCAGAGGGTAGTGAATTTATGGAATTCACTTCCCCAGAAGACTGTGGATGCTCAGTCCCTGAACATTTTCAAGGCTGAGATGATAGATTTTTAAAAAAAAATAGAGGGATCAGGGGATATGGGGATAGGGCAGGTAATTAGAGTTAGGTCAGAAGATCAGTCATCATGTTATTGAATGGCGGGCAGCTTGAGGGGCCGGATGGCCTACTCCTGCCCCTAATTCTTATGGTCTTATGTTCTTATACAGTATTTAATAAAGTATGGGTTATGCCAAATGGACAGACATTTGGATTCAAGGATCTGCCAAGAATTAGTGAAACCATTTCAATGGGTTGAATGTCTCTTCCTGTTATCCTATCCCAAAAGACATCGAGATGAGGAAGGCAATCTCTAAGAGTAGAAAATGGCAGAGATAAATAATGTATTTTGTCTCAGTGTTTACAGAGGAAAGCAAGGTAGGAATGCAGTAGCTTCATAGCTGATTTGGGGACATTGCTGTGCACAAATTCGCTGCTGTGTTCTCTCACAAAACATACAATCACTACACTTTACAATAAATCCTTGAAGTGCTTTAGGATGTCCTCTCGAATCAAAGGCTTTATCGAAAGCTGTGAAAGACCTTATCAAATGTAAGAATGATTATTATTATGATTAATTGAAAGGGCCATTGGGTAGCAACCATTAGATATAAAAAGGTTAAAGCTGCTGGACTGATTTGATATTAACAAAATATCACAATTTTAAATGTGTTATTGAAGACGGACTGTGGATGTGAAACTGTCCAGTTTTTGCACAGGTTTACACAATCATGAAGGGTTTTTCAGAGGTCAATTACTGACATTATTTGTAATGTTTATAGGATCAGAAATAGGTATCGTAAACTCTAAGAATTTCCCAGAAGTAATAAAATGATCACTTAAAAGAATGTCTTGACACAGTGACTTATTAAAGTGACACTTCAAGATTGGTCAATTATGGCATTTGAAAAGGAATCCGATTAACACTTGAGCATTAAAGCTGTAAAGGGGTGTAGGGAAATAGCAGGGAAACTGGTTTAGAGGAGATGGGGCAAAGTCGCATGCCACAAGAACAATGGGCTGAACAGCCTTCTGTGCTGACATTTCTACACTTTTTGAACCAATTTACGCTGATTCATTTCAATTGCTGGCATCCCTGGTGAGCTTGTCTTTAAAAATTCGACATCAATTCTATTTTCATTAAAAGCCCGTTAATCCGGCACCCGATCAACCGTAACTTCCGTATAACTGGCATCGCAAGAAAAAAGGTCCGCATTCAATTAACCGGAATTATCTGGAAAAATGCTTTTTTTTATTTTTGAGTTTTCGGCTGAATATGCGGCACGCGCTTTAAGCGGCATTGGCCAGGTCCCTAGGGTGCCGGATAAACGGGCTTTTACTCTATACTACTCCAAATTATGCTTTCGTTGGCAAACTATTAACTGGTGCGACTCCCAACACATACACTTGGGGTCCCCAAGCCATGGCACTGCACCTAAATTATAGATGAGGTAAATAGAAAACCTTCCTCCAAGATGAGATTGTGCATTTCATTCCAATAAATATCTCAGGAATTTCTAAGTAGGGATGGGAGGCATTGTAACTCTGTTCAGTTTGGATAGTCTTAAGCATGGTGATGGTTTTCCACATATGACAGACACCCGGATGACCGAATTTCGCACGGTATTCCCTAGGTTTATTACCCTTTTCTCTGTCACATCTCAGTGTTTCTTATCCACCAGTCCCCTTAACAGCAAGGACTATAGTATAGCTTATCTGGCTGAACTTTTATTGCCGGATTATTGACCAGAACATTGGGTAATTTTTAACATACAGTGCTTTGGGACGGCCTCCCGACATGAAATGCGCTCTATTTTTTGTTTGTAATTTTGTTGTTGTTGTACATTTGAACAGCCAGATGGGACTGCAGAATAAAATCTCATTTGAAGGATGTATATGATACTTATTAGATGAGCAATTGTTGTATAGTATAGAATGTTACAGAGAGGAGATGCCTTTTTTCAGTGTCTCTGTGGTGTTGCTTGGAGCCAGTCTTCATGTCTCAGTCGATAAAACAGAAGGAACACTTTCATACATAAGACAACTAGCTCCTGTGTGTTACAAAATGCATGTGAAGCCAATCACTTCTTGCTGGTTTCATTTGAAAGATGCAAGTAAAGTGAGTTCTGGCAATCGCTTATAATGCGTGTCAGCCTGTCTCAGTCGGTAGCATTCTCGTCTCTGAGTCAGAAGGTTGTAGATTCAAGCTCCACATGAATACTTTGAGTTCACAGGCTCGGCTGGCGCTTGTTATCCTTTGTGCAGTGCTGTTCTATTGTTATATATGTCAACCTTTGGATGAGACATCTAACCCGAGCTCCCGTCTTCCTGTTAAATTGGATGTTAAAGATCCCTTGCCTTATTCAAAAAGAGAATTGTTTTCAGTACCCAGGCCCAAAATTCCCCAAAGAAAATTAATCATTCATTTCATGCTATTTGTTGGACATTGATGTTAGCATATTGGTTACAAATGCACAGTCACTACTGTACAGTGAATCCCGGCTTTTAACAATGTTTAAAATTGATTGTATGATTCAGTGTAGAGTAGTGACTTCCAAACTTTAAATAGCGGCGCTCCCCTAACTCAGCAAAGTTTTTGTTGTGCACCCCCCCCCCCCCCACCCCCCCCCACCGCCTCCACACACTCGGGTCCTCGGCTCCACACGTACTCGGGGTCTCGAGATTCTGAAGCTCCGCTCCCTTCCCAGCCAACAGTACGGGCCCCCTCAAGGGAGGCGCACCCCACAGTTTGGAAACCACTGGTGTAGAGTATCTTCTAAGCTCCTGCTTTACCCAGAGTGATATAAGTGAAGTCCGTGACTCTTGAGTCATGCCTTAAAGGAGGAAAGGGAAGGAGCAAGGCTGAGGGATTATGGGATGGAGTTCCTAAGAGTGGGGACAATGAGTCTGAAAGCCCAGCCAGCGATGGGAAGGTGGGTCGGGTGGAAGACCTAGATGAGGCTGGAACTCACTGAACGGATGGAGCAGACAGGTTGGTGAGTGTGTTAGCAGGACAGAGGGGAAAGGCTGATCTTGCCAGTATCTGAAGTGCAGAGGCCCTGGCACGAGTCAATCAAAACAGCCTCAGTCTTGCTGATAATCAGCACAGAATGTTGGATGTAAGTTGGGTTGTGTAAAGGGGATTTTAACTGCACATTGATCTATGTTATACCAAAAGTAGATGTGTACAGAAGGCGAACATTTTTTTCCTTGTGCAATTGCATACCCTTTAATCTACTAATAGCGATTTCCATTACCATATTATTGAATCAGAAAAAAATCTGCATTTGGTATAGGAGCTTCATCACATCAGCAAAATGTTTCAGATTCTTCACCAAATTTTACTGTAAAGTTCAGCAAATGTGTATATGTAGCCGAACTATTAGAATTTGCTTGATTTAATTTCAGATGTGTTTAGATTAAATATTTATTTTGGCTGTTTCCTGCAACAGTACTCAGTTTGGGAAGGAATCTGTGATTTGCATTATTTACAAACTGATTTAATGTAAGGGTAAAAAAAAATGTCTTTTGACAGAGGTTGATTGTAATGCTCAATTTTGCCCAGAGTCAAAACATTAACTTTAAAAGGGAACTAGGTAGTGCTTAAAGAGGATGAATTGTGGAGGGTGGAGAGAGACAGAAATCAATACAATTCAGTTTACTTTTACTTTCACATTGGAAGGGCTAGTTTCTAGCAACAAAGTGCTACACATTGCTGGATGGATACCCGAGTTGTGGGTGGGAGCCGAGTGGAGGGGTAAAAGTTGCCAGAAACTAGGGTCAAAGAGGTTCGTTTTGAGATGCATCTTGAAAGAGGGTGGTAATCAAATGGGAAGTAGCATATGATTAGATAAGGCGGGTCATATGGAGGAAACACCAAAGCAGATCCGATGGGCTGAAGGGTTCCGTTTTATGCTCTAATGTGCCATAATTGTCCTCTGCTGTTCTACACTGTATACGGTGACTGCATTATTAAACGGGCGAATGTGTCTGTTGTTCTTGTTAATCAGATCTCATTTCTTTTGTTGAAGAGTAATACTTATTTGAGCTGTAATCCGAGATTCACCCATCCATTACTTTTGTTGTTAGCTTTTCTGCATCTTTTACAATTATTTATTCCCATACATTTACAGCATTTTGGTCTGTGTGAGTTTAAGTTATCTTTACGCTTGAGATCATGTTTTTGCATGCTCTCTTTCTGCATCAGATAACAACTTGTTTGTTCCTGATGCTGATTTCATGCTTGCCCTGTTTTCTGTTTACTAGATATATATGTGTCGTTTTTCTTCTATTTCTCTGTTCTTTGATTTTTTTAATTATCATTTTCTACATTGCTTTACCATTATGATCACTTAGTTATACCTTTGTGTGCTTTGATCTGAGTTATCCCCTTGCTTTGTCCTGTCCTGAGTTTCAGACACCTCCCCCCATCCACCCTCCACCCCCATTGTGGGTGCCCAGCTAGCAGTTTGAACAGATTTCAGATGTTCTCCCAATGTGAATGGTGAAGTAATCGATGCTATTGTTTTGCATCCCCCCTTTTCAGGGTTTTTAATCACTCATTTATTCAATTCATAGCCTTGCATTTGATATAACGCCTACAACATTGAGATGTTTCAAACTGGCACACAGGAAAATGTGAAATGCAGTGTGTAGTGACAGTATGTGTGTCGGGAAACAGAGCAGTCAGTTTGTAGGCAGGAATGCCCCACAAGCAGTGATAAATAATCAATTCTGCTGGTTGAAGTTTAACACCAAAACGCCATACTCTTTTCTCTTTAATGTCCTCCTGAACAGGCAGACTTAGCTCCCACATTACTCCAGTCCTTGACAGACTTTATATTGGCTCCCTGTCCCAGAGAGGATCGATTTCAAGATCCTCACCCTTGTTTTCAAATCCCTCCTCTGCACCCCCCTTTCTCTCTGACCTCCTCTCTCCTCAAACCAGCACCCGCTGCCTTCGCTCCACCAGATCTGGCCTCCTCCTTGTCCCCCAAATCCTCCGCTCCACCCTCGGCGGCCGGGCCTTCAGCCACTGCGCCCCGAGGCTCTGGAACTCCCTTCCTCACTCCCTTTGCCTCGCCCCCTCTTCCCAGTTTCAGGTCTCAGCTGAAGACCTTTCTCTTCGACCGCGCCTTTGGTCACCTTTCTCCCCTTGCCCCTGGCTCACCTCTGGGATCCATTGTCGTGAAGCGCTCTGAGACACCGTCTGGCATGGAGGGCGCTATATAAATCAAAATTCTTGTTGTTGGTCTCGCCTAAAGAATGGGACCTCTTGCTAATGCGGCACCTCACCAGTACTGCATTGGAATGTCAGCCTAAACTGTGAACTCTAAAGTCTTGATGTGGGACTTGAACCCACAACCTTGTGACCAAGATACATGAGTGCTACTCAGACTAGCTGACCTCTGGATGCTCGGAGCTCTCATCAGTCGGATGCGGAAATATAATTTGGGTTTCTGGCTCAGACTTGCTAAATGGTAATAAATTATTGTAACTGGGTATGTTCAGTGTGACAGCTGTGAGAGCAGCTGTTTATCTTCCTCTTCTAAGTGTTAGCCCTGATCACAGGAAAACCCTCACCCAGAAGTTCGCATTGTGGAAAAGTGTCTAGCTGACTCTTGCTGAAGTATTTGTGATTTGTTTTCAGATAATTCTAAACTCAATAAGGGTATGTGTATGCTCCGAGGCTTGTAGTATTGTCAGTTAAAGGGCAGGTGGTTGAATTTACGCCTGTGTTCTGTGTTCTTGTCCTATCTTTTGTCACAGTTACTGCACTCGCTTTGACGTGGAATTTGAGTGGTTGCATTTAAACCTGTCACTGCCCTGGAGTGCTAGAATAAACCTGCCGTGGCTTTCCCAGCACAAAAGTACATTCTTTCCCCAGACAGAATAGTCCCTCTGAATAAACTGTTCAGTGTGATTAGCTCACTGACTTGTTTTGGGTTGATTTCCTTCGAATGATCATGCTCCAAATCGTGGGAGCTAATTGTTTCAAAAGCAGTCATTCCTTGTAGTATTGTGACATATATAGACCATGGCCTAGTTTCTCACTCAGAAATAAACACTTTTTTTAGCTGATTTATGGTTGTGTTGTTTCTAAGTTCAAGGTAACTGATCACTCTGAGGTGTTTATGATTTTTTTTGTAAATTCGCTTAATGGTAGGATGGCTTAACGACTAAGTATTTAATAGCTTGTGCAAGGAACAAATTCTGAAATGCTGCAAATTTGTTCATGTTTTTTAATGAGGGCCAGGCTGCAGTGAGTGAACAGCACAAATCTTCCCTGTTCAATCTTAGCTGTCATCTTCGATGCTCTCTCTTCTTCCCATGCTTAAAACTGCCTCCTGGAGACAGGTTGTCACTGCAGGAGTAGAGGAGAACTACTCCATTCAGTCAGTTTGTTTCCCGCTGCAGTGTTGAAATGCAGCCAGTAACGTGGTTTGAAATCAAAATTATACCATTGCGAGAAATCTATCTCTTCAATCACACCTAGTCACCTTTATCTTCCCCACTCACCCTCTCATTTGCTCAGCATTCAACTCCCATCTTTATAGAGAGGCAGTATGTGTTGCTATGTTGAAATTGTGAGTCTGGGATAAACCGCTTTGCTTCGCCACCTCTTCATCAATCCCCCCCTGAAGACTTAACGCTTCAACCGCACCTCTTATCGTCTCTCCTTTCACCCCTTTCCTTGAACCCTCCATCGTGCAGTGCTCCCAAGATGCTTTCCTGAGTGAAGGGAGTTCTGTAAATGTGGATTGATGTTGTTGAAATTCCCTGTTGAAATTTTCATTTCAGCACTAAATGAAAACTGATGAATTAAGTTGGTTATCTCTGCTCCTGCGGTGACAATTTGGCTCCCGGTTGGCAGTTTCGAACAGAGTAGGCTTATAATGATTATTTGAATGTTCACATAAACATGAGGACTGCATAATGACTCTTACAGTTTATGAAATACGCATCGTAATAATCTGTTGACTTGATTAGTAGCGCTGTTATGGATAATTGAAAAGCGATTAGCAATTGACGGATTCTGATTAGCACTTTTGCAAAATCGTATGAACTCATTTCTGGCAGAAACTCCGGATTGCGCAGCATGTTGACAATTCCAATCTAATTGTGACACAGCCATTTGCTGCACTAAATTACTCTGTGACACCAGCTTTAGTCCTCGAGGGATAATTTCTTCCAAGAAACTACTTTTTAAGATTAAATTTTCACATACTTCACTTGATCATTTTATTATTCTTATTATTAACTAACAATAGATAAGCACTACATCCTATATCTGCCTTTGTTGCTTATCTTTACTAAGAATGGTACTTGATCCAGAGTATTTGTGGGATATTTGTATTTGAGGGAAACCATTCCACGTGGGCTGAGATCTATTCTATTTTCTCATATGCCAATGTACCCAGAATTTGTCAAATTGGTGAATACAGTCTTCACATAAAAGGCGAGAGTAATCCTGTATTGTTGGAGGTGCTTTCCTTTGGAAGAGACCTTTAAACAAAGGTCACATCTGCCTGTTCAGATGAATGTTAAAGTTCCCATGGCACTACTCAAAAAGAGAAGGGAGTCTTTTCTGGTGTCCTGGCCACATATCCCCCAAATAAAACATTTTGTGACTGTTTGTAGGGCATTGCTGTGTGCAAATGGGCTGTCACATTCACCTACAAATACAGCAACAACAACAAACAAACAGTAACAACAAAATTACATTTGTATAGCACCTTTCACATCGGGAGGACGTCCCAAGGAGCTGGACAGTCAGTATTTCAGACCCGAGCTGAGGATGGGATCGGGGAGGGTGGAGGGAAACAATAACTATAAAACTACAACAACTACAAAATTATCTTTATATTGCACTTTTCACTTCAGGAGATGATCCAAGGTGCTGAACAGTTAGGGGCAGGATAGGTGGGAGGGGAGAGAGAGAGTTGGGAGGGCAGCAGAAGGCATGATCGAAAAGGAGGGTCTTGACCGGCCTTGAAGGAGGCAAGGCAGGAAATGAGGTGAAGTGACTGTGGGGTGAAGTTCCAGAGTGTGAGGGCAGAGAGGTTGAAAGCCCAGCCACCGATGGTAGGGCAGTTTGGGAAGGAGACATGGAGCAGACTGGAGCCCACTGAACGGAAGGGGGCGAGTAAGTTCATAGGAAGTCAGCAGGTCGGAGAAATAGGAAGGGCAAGGCTGTGAATGGCCTTGAAAGTGAAGACGAGGATCTTAAACTCAATCCTCTGGGGGATGGGAGTCAATGGAGAGGGTGGGAGTGATGGGTCACGGAGCCTATGGCGAGAGAGGGCACGAGCTGCAGAGTTTTGGATGATCTGCAGCTTGTGAAGGGAAGAGCCGGAAGGCTGTTGAGGAGGGAGTTTCCATAGTCAAGTTTGATGTGACAAATACACAGTCACTGCTTCACAGTATATCCTGTGAAGCACTTTGAGACATCCTCCAGACATGAAAGGTGCTCAACCAAATGGAAGGATTGTTTTATTATTATTAAAAACAAGGTTTTTAAAAGAACTTACAAAATGCCAGCTTCAGAATTAACACTGCAGTGAAGAACTTGCTCAATTCTGAATGCTCTTGAAATAAAAGGGATCACAAGAGAGGTTCAGTGAAGCAGGCATCTTAACCCATTTGATCACATGTTTGCGGAATTCCAGTGAACATTTTTCATCACCGTTTGAAGTTGTTTCTTCGATATGTGCAATGTGTCTTTATAGATCCAAACTAACTCCACCTACCCAGCACATCAGAGTAGCCACACCCCACTAAATCTCTTTACACTTACTCCAAAGCCCACCCTTCATCATGTAGCTCGTAAAAAAAAATAATGAAAGCTACAGAAAACTGCTATCAAAATTAAGAAGGGATCCAACAATCCGCCAAGCTCTCTCAAACACCGACAAAGCAGACAATGCAAACCCAGCCATAAATATCCTGTCTAAGTGATGCAATTAAATTTATTTGATAATTATTTACCTTTTTGGCTACTGTGTGGCAAATGGAGTGAAATTCACCTCTTCTATAAAGCACAGCTTCCTTCTTCTAACTGGAATGCAGATTTAGGCCATTAGGTTTTATCAGCTGCCGGTTTCCCAAACAACCCCTTGTGTTTCGTATTGAATGTACTGAGAGCCAAAGTCCCAAATGCTGCCAGTGTTACAAATGTAACAACATGTTAAACCAAAGCCTGGTGTTCTTTATAGGTTAGTTCCGAAAAGTTTGCAAGATTTTGAATTCATACAATGAACCTGGAGTTAACAATTGGACTATTGGAAACGTACAAATGGATGCAGCAATTGAATAAAAAACTGTTTAGATGAGAATTGTTGTTCATCTTTATTATACTTTATGATTTATTTTCATAAAAGTACAGAGTGACATTTAAATTGAAACCAGCCACGTTCTCAAATGAGGTCAATATTGCACGTACTTGTGCATTTCATGTGCTGGTGTCATCCTTCACTAACAATTCAAATGAAGATTTTCAGAATGATGAGCCCCTCTTAACGCAAGAATTGCTGCATGACAATAAGGGAACTGTCAATACAGATTACAGAATCTTAAAATCCTTTTTATTGGTACTTATTTACTAAGACGTTAAACCGAGCCATTGCTTGTCTGTTCAGGTGGATATTAAAGATTCCATAGCACTATTCGAAAAGAGAAGGTAGTGTTTCCTTGTTTCCCATCTAATAGTCCTCCTTCGTGGCTATTTGCAGTATATTGTTTTGTGTAAATTAGCTGCTATATTATAATAATAATAATTCTTGCATTTGATATAGTGTCTTACCTCATCTGTAGGATGTCTCAAAGCACTTCACAGAATATACTGTAAAGTGAATCGAATGGATATTTTGTGTGCAGCCAATTGTGCAACGCAGTGATCCACAAACAGGCATGGATTGAGTGACCATGAATAAATAATAATAATTTAAAGAGGTTATTTCCCCTGAAAAAGCGGTGCGTCAATTGACTAACAACCTGGCTCCTACTGGGTAATTACTGTTGGGTAAACAGAGGAATGAGGAAATTAGTGCAAATACACAGTCACTACAGTTCACAGCAAAAAATCCCGTGAAACACTTTGAGACAATGCGGTAGCGCACTCTGTAAAAAGCAAAGATTAGTACTATTATTAACTTAAGGCACCCGTAATTCTTTCTGTCCATATATATTTACACACAGTGTATACATGGCTCACAGTAGATCTCATTACTTGCTGCCCTTCCATTGAAACAAGGCCGTCTCAATCTGTGGTTCAGATACTCACCAAGATAGTCACCTTGAATCATTAGAGTAGAGACCTGCATCCCAATATCCTAGTGCCAACAGCCACAGAGAAGAGAACTGTAACTTTTCAAGATTAATTTCACGGCTGTTACTGGGGTAACCTAGAGATCAATTGTAACACATACCAATGTTGTTTAGTCCTTTGTTTGCAATGATAGTGTTTGATGTGGAGACAGACTGGCACAAAATATTAATGCAATTAACAAGTACTATAATGGTTTAGAGATCTGGCGTGTGGGAAGGGGTTTTGTGAAGATAACATCAGTGCAACGGTAAGTGTTCTCAAAATTGTACGGCAGAAATGACTAAATGCTTCTCATTTTTTTTAAAATGTACATTTTGTACTTGTTGAGGTGAGGTATCAATGCTGGGAAAACAAATGAAATTCTGCAATTTTATTTTTGCATTGAATGTCAGCATTCAGCAACCCAACTTTCCGTGTAATTCTGCCCAGATGTAGGCAAGGTTCCTCTCTGCTGTGTTCCAGGAATGTGCCTTAAGCGAGTCAACACACCCATGACTCTCTGCATGAGATTGCCCGGTTAACGCTGACCTCAGGACTTCTTTGCAGGTTGCGCCTCTCACAAGCTAAGAGACACGTATTCCTTCAGTGTGGCCCGAATGTGAACCATGCATCCAAAGATGGAAGGGATAAAGTACAGACTCTTTGCCCCGAGCCCACCGCAAAATGACAGTGCATTAAATGTAAAGTGTAGAAAATCAATCAAGTACTGAATTGACAGAGTATGTGTCTTTGTCAGTCAGAGCTGAATCTGTTCATGGCACAACTCTTAATACATTTAAGATTATTAGATTTGAAGTGAATTTCTAAGATATCAGGCAGCCATAGGATAAAAGAAACATTGCCCGCCTTCTTGCTTAGATGTTGTTGTAATGACTTTCGATTCCCACAATATATTCTTTCTAACGTATTGAACTGATTTTTTTTAAAACAAAGCACGTTTCAAAATCTCCCAAGCAGTTATTACTGTTCCTTTGCAAAAAGGGAAGTTCTGTTTGAAATGAACTTCAGTGATGAATATGTACACAATTATGGACTCTCAGGTTTCTTATGCCACTGAAACACGCTTGATCTTCAGCGATGTGGCTGGTGACCTTCTTCGAAGCTCTTGATTCAACGACTGTTTTGATCTTGACATTGCAGTATGTTACTGAGCAGAGTATGCATTACAGTTGGAGAAAGCAGCGATTCAGCTCAGCAGTTGCCCAAACAAGTCGGAAATGTAAACTGATACTACCACAGGCAATCTAGAGCAATTCCTATAACCACCAAAAACATTAATGGCTGCGAAATTGATACTGTTGATGGCCAAAAGAAGAATCCGTAGAAAAGTCATCCTATGGAGAAATAATCTGATGGTAATTTACAGTACCATCACAAATTATGGTGACAATCTAAAATGCTCTTTTCTCTCCCATCAGACCAACTGAACAAAACTGTTTAGTATTTCTATAATTCCTATTTGTCAAGGGTTAGGAAGCAGCCACGTGGGATCTCCTGGCCTGTGGAACTGCTCGTCAGTTGATTGATATGTAGTGTCTGTCACTGGCCAGCTCTCACTGTGCTGATTTGGGTCAACCATTCAACCTCTCTTGGCAACTAATTCCAGTGCCTCGGTACAGTCATTATCCAGAGCTCAGAATACAGCCATTTTTCACCGTCTTTGTTATACCAATATCCAAATAAGAAAAATGCTGATATTTCTATCCTAAACTTCTCAATGAGTATCCAAATAAATAATAATAATAATAATCCCTACATTGATATAATGGTTTTCACAAAGTGCCTCACAGAATAGACTGTAAAGTGAATTGACTGTATATTTGTGGGCAAAATGCAGCAGCCAATTGCGCACAGCGGTGTCCCACAAGTAGTCGTGGATTGAGTGACCCAATTTTTCTTGAAGGAATATTATCAGACGTGTGAAGTAAGGAGACTTGCCCGAGGTATCGCCCTGCGATAATGTCTCGAAAGCATTTTTGTCTAGGTAAACAATTCAGTGCAGTGCTAGAACTCTGGTACATTGATGGAGGTGCTGTCCTTTGAATGAGACTGAGCCAGTGTCTGCTTGTTTAAGTGGACACTAAAGATCCCATAGCGCTAATCAAAAAGAGAAGGGAGTTTCTGCTGTTAAGTGCTCCGAGATGTTATCCTGTGAGATGAGTGCTATGAATAAATGAAAGCTGTTGTCCTAACCAACAATGTTCCAGATAAAATTAGTCAATTCATTTCATGGCTGGCTGTGAGTTGTGACTGTAGGCAAACTGCCTGCTGGGTTCACCTACAAAATATACATTCCTCACATGACAGTAAATCCTGTGAAGCCCTTTGATAAGTTTCTATCAACATTATAGAGAGCTATATCAAATACTGTACAATTTATTATTACTGTGGTTGAGAATTATACATTTAGAACAAATGGTGACATCCCCCGAATTTCGTAAGTGAATTTTACATTGACCTACATAATGTAGTCAACCTCTGATACAATATGAATACTGGTAACCCCCGATTTAGGACGCTTCTATTTACATTGTTTCAATTCAACAAACATAAATTTTTCACGCCTTTTTTATGGATATACAACATTTAACGACCACAAAATTTTGCGCATCTTTTTTGCGCATGCGCAGTACATAGTGTATTTTGCGGTAAAATCACAGTTGCATAGTGTATCCAAGCATTTGAACTGGCCAATAGCATGTCGGCAACCAATAGCAACATATTACTGAGCATTAGTAGCATCGAGAACTCGTGTTAGTAATAAATACAACTTATTCCTTGGCTGTTGGAACATAATAATGTAATTGATCATTCAAAAATAATTGTAATGCAATTAAGTTACCATTAATTTTAACTCAATTGGTCACTATCCTACAATATTCTGTAAATATCCATTCCAATCCTCCTCCTCATGGGATGTACCATTTACTTCCTGCACAAACACATTAATATCCTATAAATACAGTATAAATACTCTGCATTTAATATAGTTTCTTTATTCTCAAAGGGACACATTTTCAAAGCATTTGACAAGAATATAATAGTAATTCTTTGATAAACACCTTTCACATTAGGAGGATATATCAAAGCATTTCAAAGCTTATCCTATGAAGTGTAGTGACTAGTTTGTAGTTAAGACAGCTGATTTTCACATAACAGTGTCCCACAAACTGCCATGAAATGAATGATAATTTTTTGGGGGGAATTGTTCTCCGGGATTGCAGGAGAAATTCCTGTCTCTTTTCGAACGTACCATGGCATTTTAACATCTTATCCAAAGGACAGCACTATCTATCTGACATCAGCCGTGCTTGACCAAAATAATTTACAATGTAAACAGTATGCTGCCACACCATTGCTTCTAAAGGCACTTCAATCGGTCCATCATCACTCAAGTTGGGTACTTTAAAGAATAGCCCCAAGACCAGCAAGAGAAATGGCACACAGTGCTCTTCAACCGTGCCTTCGGTCACTCGCTTACCCTTACACTCTCCGGCCTCCACCACTCCTGATCCCAACCACTATCTCAGATGCGGATTCCAGGTTGTCCAGGGTCTTAGAACATCCTCTTGACGTAAACTGCTGTACCTGGTGTTCCGGTCTTGATCAACTGAGCTGGTTCTATAACTTGTCAGATCATTCTGATTCATTAATATAAAAGTATTTGATCTGATGGGAAACTAGGACATCATAGGTATGATGGGAGGCATATGATTCTGAGTAGAAATGTGTTTTCTTTGCCCTGAAATGTTTTTCCTGATGAGAAGATGGATTTCTTTTTTGCCAGCTGAAAGATTAGCTAACGTTCCAGTCCATGGGGGCAGTCCACTGGCCCACCTAAATTGAGTTTATAGTGTTCACTTCACTCAAGGTGCGGTCACCCATAGTTAATGTGATGTGAGAGCACTCTCCACGATATCTCAGACCGTTTGGCTGTTTGGGATTTGGAACTCTTGGAAGTACAGTGTGTACTGCAGAGTTTCATCGATTGGCTGCAAAAATCGTATTAGATTGGAACAAAACATGCTGGGCAACAAAACACCAACTGATTTCAAAGCAAAGCTACAGTTGGGGGGTTTCAAAATGCACAAAAGTTTCTAAATCCTTGCAGAAGGTTCACTGCTGCTATCATACAGCACTCTTCTTTGTCTCTGATGCAAAATTGTAACTCCTTAGAACAGAGAATCAAAACTGATCTACCACACAGCAGCGTTCTGTGCTTGTGTGTCCATGTATCATTGTTTGTAACATCCTGCATGTTAAAATGTCTATGCTAATGAACCAGCTCCTTTATTCCCTCTATGCAGCATTGCCCTGTGATGTTTTCAATTTGTTGATGCCAAATTTGTCCATTGCTAATTGTGATTTCCATTGACTATAATTCTCTTTCCTGTTGGTCCCCCCAAAAAGTGTCTGTTTGGGAGGGAGTGGGGAGAATTAGCTGTCAACCTGCGACGCAGAAGAAAGGAAAGCTTTTGCTCTGTAAAAAAGAAATGACATGAATGCAAAGAATGGCTTGAAATTCAATCACGCTGCAAGGTATAATTGGTGGGAGAGAGGGAAAGAACAGCATCCTGACTGCTAATGCTATTTTATTTATATCCTGCAGGTGACTGTGACAGATGGCAGCTCCTCTCCGAAACATTCAACTGTCTGGGTGGTGGTACATGTATTGGATGAGAATGATAACAAGCCACTGTTCCCTCAAAAGGTTTATCAAATCAAACTTCCAGAGCGAGAACGCAAGAAGCGCGGTGAGCCGATTTATCGAGTGTTTGCATTTGACAAGGACAAAGGGGCCAACGCGGAAATTTCCTACAGCATTGTGGACGGAAATGATGATGGAAAGTTTTTCATTGACCCCAAAACAGGCATGGTTTCCTCGAGGAAACAGTTTTCAGCAGGAAATTACGACATCTTAACTGTAAGATTTTGTTTCTGCTTTTATTGAACGACAAAATGTTTTCATGTCCCTGCAATATCAATTTTAATCAAACTCAAATTCCTCACCCTCTCCAATAAATACTAGCATTTCCCCATCTCGTTGATCTCCACTGCTCAGTCCCTCCACTGGGCTACCTCAGGTTTGCTGCACATCGCTCGTCCTCTCTACTCTCTAACCCCCCCCCCCCCCCCCCCCCCCCACACACACACACCCTCCATCTGTCTTCAAGTCCTACATAAATTCCCACCTCTTCGACCGTGTCTATGATATCTCCCTCTTCTTTTGCTCCTTCTCCTACTTTGTATCCATCCCCATTACTGTATACCAACCACTCTTAAGATGTTATCCCCCAGAGTTTTGAGTTCAAGAACCTCATTCTTATCCCTCTATGATTTTGCCCCACACTACTTATCTAAAATGTTACCAACCTGTTCACTTCCTCCATCCAGGCACGGCCATGCTTCACATCCCCTGCTCTGCCCACCCCACCATTAGTGTTTGGGCCTTCAGCCATTCTGCCTCACCCATTTGAAAGGCTTCCCAGTGCCCCTACGTGTCACTCCTTCCCTCGCCTATTTCATGGTCTCTCTCAAGACCTTCCTATTGCATCTCACCTTCAGTCATCTTCCCTTGTATTCCCCTAGCCTCCACCCCTCCCAATCCAGCCCCTAGTTTGAGTGCAAGCCTTCAACTCCCAAGCTCCTTGGGATATCCTCCCAACATGAAAGCCACTACATAATTGTGTTGCTGTTGGTATCATTCTTACCAAGAAAATTATATTTATATAATCCCTTTCATGTCGGGAGGATGTCTCAAGGCGCTAGTTGAAGGGCACTATATATATTATCCTGGTTAAAGGGCACTATATCAATATAAATGTAATCTATATAAATCTAATTTATGTTGTAGCATGGCCTTGCCCTATCCTATCTCTGCAACCTCCTAACCCCCTACCAACCTACCCTATCCCTCTCCCTCCACTCAGTGGTATCCAGCCTGCTCCATGTCCCCCGACCCACCTGCCCCACCATCGATGGGCGAGCCTTCAGCCATTCTGCCGCCAACCTCTGGAATTTTATCCCACAATCCCTCCGCCTCGCCCCCTCCCTTGTCTCCTTCACGTTCCGCCTCTTCGACGGTCGCATCGGTCATCCCAAATATCTTCCACTCTCCCTGGTCCCGACCCCAGCTCGGGTCTGAAACACTGACTGTCCAGCGCCTTGGGACGAGCTCCCAACATGAAAGGCGCTATACAAATGTAATTTTGTTGTTGTTGTGGTTGTTCAATCTTTGCTATCTGAACAGCCCTCTAACCGTTTTCTTTGCGCTGTGTATAATAAATGATGAAGAAATTGTGGTTGTTAAAGTGGTTTAAGATTGCGTGTTCTTTGCGACCCAAAGAAACATTTTTTTAAATGTAGTATGTACGAACAAGAATAAGCCCTTCGTGCTTTACATCTTCATTACATTAGCGTAGTTCACTTACTTTTTGAATCAATTCAAATTTCCATAAATTTCAAATACTCTCACGTGAAACTTTATCAAGTGCCTCTAAAAATCCATGTGTATGATGTTTGTAAATCCTTATCTGTATATTGACTACCTCTGTAGTTCTGACAACGTGTTCTGAGACGCCGTCCGGCATGGAGGACTCCATATAGATCCTAGTTCTTGTTGTTGTATGAGTTTTCTCAGACAGGATCGGGTTTCTAAACTAACTTGTACTTGTCGATTCTTTCCCTGAATTTTCAGTATTTCCTCATTACTAATGTTAAACTCATGGCCCTTATAGGATAATAGCATTCTTTGTAGAACTGCTATTTTTTTCAATGCTTCAGTTAAACAAAATGTCCATTCATAGTATAGTCTATTCCAGGTTTACTGCACTACAAAGTAGATTGAACAGTTTTATTCCATAAAAATAGCTCAAAGCCAGCAAGCTACTATTTGCCTACTTAATACACAGTCACCACTTTACAGTGTAGCCTGTAATGGATTTTGAGACATACTCCCAACGTAAAAATCACAATACCAAGTGTAAGCATTGTTAGTATCATCTTCACTTGCTCCTTGTCAAAATATTGCTCACGCTGGTTGCCTATGCAATGCCATTGAATTTAAACTGAACATTTAGCCCTGTCCTTGCTCACTACTGCCTTGTGCTTGATATGTTCAACCACAAAACTGTGGAGAACAAAACAATTATTTTAATATAAAGATAAATTACCAATGTCTGACAGTAACTTTAATGTTATTCAATTATTGATTTAACATCCGTGAATTTTTCGAGGTCCATCATCAATGCCATTGTATGAACTACATATAGTGTTGTCATTCACTGCCAGTCAGCTGTGATCCTGTGTGTGAGTTGAAACCAAAGTAGATGCTTCCTTCAACCCCGCATTCAGTATCCTTTTATTGAAATGCTGTTTAATTTATTTATAAAGTATTCACTGCCTGACACTGTCGTATTAAATTTTTGCTCCTCAGATTAAGGCAGTGGACAATGGGAGACCACAGAAGTCTTCCTCGGCACGTCTGCACATTGAGTGGATAAAGAAGCCACAACGGTCTGATATTCCCCTGAGCTTTGATGAGCCGTTCTACAACTTCACAGTGATGGAAAATGACAGAGTGACCGAAATTGTCGGGGTGGTCACAGTGCAGCCTAACGATATCCCTCTTTGGTTTGATATAGTTGGTGAGTTCATTGTCAGTACAGTATTTTGGATAAACCTTCCACACCCTCCTCCTTCTCCCCTTAATACTATTGGAAATTATTGGCAAGTCAATGACATCCTTAGCATTTAAGGTTCAATTGAATCCTATGAGTACTGACATTTCCTATCACTTACTGGAATATACTTAAGAAAAATTCGCTAAAATGAAAATACGTTTTTCATAAAGAATAAAAAGAAAAAATCTTTCAAAGATAGTATTTGAATAAATATTCTGACTCTTAAGAAGAAATGAAGTGTAGAAACTTTACTATGTGCAGTAAAGCCAGTAAACTGTGTCATTTGAATTTGAGAAAAGTGGTTGTTAACGTAATAGTGGAGTATAGTGATATCTTCAAGGAACTGTACTCAAAGGATGAAACTATTTTGCATGGCTATTCTTAGTCATTGACTAAAGAATTTTGTGGATATTGAGGTTATGTGAATATTGAAGATCCTATTGCATGTTGCTGTTCAGTGCTACGAGTTGTCCATAATGAATATGTTTCAGCACGTTTGTATTGTTGATCAGTGCAAGAATAAACTGCATTGTGCAAATGATCTGAGAAATAATAAAGGCTGAAATTGCTGTGCTGGAGATGTTTGCTAAAGTGCACACTGAATTGGACATCCATCTATTTAGATCTGGTATGCGATAAATCACTGTACAGCCCTTTTAAAGAGCAATTCATAACTGTGTGGCATTTGAATTCCATAACCTTGCTACCTCTTTATGACACTCAGATCATTATCGGACAGTAGTTTAGGATTCATAGTACAATATGTTTGCATGGAAATAATTTAAACCTTGTTAACTTTTCTCCCCTTAAGTGCACAGTGATTTGCTCTTTACAGTGAAAACAGGGGTCTATCTTACACCAATTCCTGAAAATAGTTACCGTTTGTTATGTCTATATAATGGGAAATCCATTATTAGAGTAGCAGAAACTTGACTAGTTTCAGAAATTGATGGATCCACTGTCAGAATTGTGAACCTTTTTGCACTCGCAATTTTGCTGTTTATTTTATTCCTTTGTTAGGATTTACGTTGCGGTTAACTTACACTACTTTATATTCATAAACCTTAAGACCAACCACCTCCCACCTCCAAACGAAATCTCAGAAATGAATGCCACCGTTCTTTCTTTGAAACGAGGAGTGCATTAAGGATTGTATTCTTAATGCCTTTTCACTAATTGAGAAA
Source organism: Hydrolagus colliei (assembly GCA_035084275.1). Taxonomy (NCBI): domain Eukaryota; kingdom Metazoa; phylum Chordata; class Chondrichthyes; order Chimaeriformes; family Chimaeridae; genus Hydrolagus; species Hydrolagus colliei. The sequence continues at coordinate 3,840,681 of CM068745.1, read as the reverse complement.
TTAGTGAAAGGGGCACTGTGCAACAATGGTAGTAAAACCTAACATTGTTTTTTTTAATCCATGAACAAGACATGCCAAGAATCATCAGAACACCTCGTCCGTTATGGTTTAAGCAAACAGGGTTTCAGGCATCCATCTATAGCTTGGCTCAAGTTACCCACAGTCGGTCTGCAGTATTGGTCGTGTTCTTTCTCCGGCAGAAAATGGCACTGACGTAACCATGGCCACATCCTTAGAATTTAAAAATAAATGGTGGTCTAATTTGCGGTATCTCTTAATGAAATTCCTTAATATGGAATCCCAATGGACGTCCAATCGAACCTGTGGAACGCAGCTCTGGGTGTAGATAGCGTCACAGTCAAGAGCTTGTGCGTCAGTGTGACGGACTTCAGAAAACCAGAAGGAGACCCTGCCCAATTTACATGTCCGATATTCCTTATCAAGAAATACCCAATTCTGTGAGACAGATGAATTTGACTTTACTCCAACATTAAGTCATAACGTCGTTTAAAAACAAGCTTTCAACAGATTGCAGGCTGTTGCTGTCAATTGGAGGCTCGTATTCTATTTTGCACCGTACTTTTAATGAAGTTTCATAAATCACTTATTTAGTGTAGCAGATCAAAGTGACGACAACACTTTTAAAATTGATTGTCGTGACATGTGGTGCGCAGATTCTACTCTTAGTTGATAAAAGACTCAGTCTGTCATTTATATAACACATTGCAATGTATTTTGCCATGGTTTTCAGTTAATTGGTGATTACTGGTTATAAATTGAGAGAAGGAAGACCTTCTATTTACAGCCTGCAATAAAAGGATTTTAAATTTAAGGAGACGTTATGAATAGTCAAAATCAATCTTGAGAGGAATATCCAAGTCCTCGCACTCGTTCTCTGGTAATACTGGTAGTAACTGAGCAGTTAAATAAGTTATAGTTCTTGCCTGAAACTCTAAATACATTTTGAATGAATATCATCATTTTACGTACAAGTTGATGTAATTCAGTGGAACATAATTTTGATACTGACATGTAATATTAGAATCAGATAAGTATATGAAGTATGCTTTTATTGTGCATTAATGCATTCAAATTTTTCTTGAACTCTTTTTCTAACTAATGTTTCCCATCGTTGTCCTTTTTCTTCAATCCTTTCTTTTCCTGTCACTGTTCTTTCCTCCTTTCCTTCCTCTTTATGCTCCTATCTGCCCCCCTTCAAGGTGGGAAGCAAGCTCGAGAGATGTTCTATATTTTTCAGACAGCTTGTGGCCAGAACTGTTCCAGAGAAGGTATTCGCTACTCCCATAAAGTCTCTGAAATCATCATTCAAGCATACACTGTAGTCTGTTTCAGGATTTATTTTTTTGATGCTCTTTGTTCAGTCATACAATTTCGAAAGGCCAAAATGATTTCACATTCAACACAAACAAACACCTGGCATTTATTATTAACACCGTCCGGTTATTTACATGATATCACTACATGTTGATGTAAATGTCAATTTCATTATTTTTTTTCCCCCTGTGTTCGTAAGTATCTTAGGTCATTGAGGACTAAGATCTTAGTTGGTGGGGGGGAGATTTTTTCCCCCTCCCAACCCCCAATTTGAAATGTGGTTTTGTATTTCTCCACTTCCACCTCACCCCTCCCACCAACAACACTAATTGCCCATTTCCATTTGTTGCATTGTGAATTAGGTGGTTTGATTGACTGCAAGAATTCCAAATTGTCACAGTAGTGCTGAGACCTTTTGAAGCGTAACAAATTGAAATTGGAAAGATAAAACAGCGCCCCCTTCAGGATTATCATTCATATTCCAAGAAAATGCTTCCCTCATATTTGAATATGTGTGCACCATTGGATAAAAATTCTACCTGTGGTTAGATTTGCTCTATGAACATAAACTTGTCTTAAATGTTTAAATGTAGCCTTCACATTTTAAGCCATTTTTCCCAAAGTTCTTCAAAGAACTACTTATTTGGCTACAAAGTCAAAACTGAATTGCTGTGTTAATGGAATAAGTCTAAGCCCGGTTAGAAATTTACCCCATCTGTTGGTTTTAGCCAATCAGCCACCCTGCCTTAACATTGTTATTCTGTGCCCCTTGGCAGTGTATTACCTATTGTAAATACCCTGCACAAGACAAGAACACTGTAATAGTGTCCTTCACATGCTACATGACTATGAAGAACTGGCACGATACACATACCAATCAAACACCATTTCAAATATTCAGCAGTGTTTCATTTTCTATATAATTACAAATTGTATTGTTATTTAAGATGAGATAATGCAGCATTTATAGCAATGTAGCAACAAAGCAAAATGGCATATTTTCCTTTGCCGTATGCGCATCCACTACCACAATCGCAACTGCTATAGCACCAGCTCCATTATCAAAGCCTTAAAACTCGGACGAATGTAATGTCCTCACTGAGATGTGAATTTCTTTGTTGCAGTGAATAGGTATATTTTGCCAGCCGCAACATTTGTGGAATAAGGTTTGCGAAGAACTGGACCAGCCCAATGTTCAAATAAATATTTAGACTTGTAGTAAATTTCCACAATAAATCTGTATTCTGATTGTGACCGAAACACAATTTTACCAGGAAATGATGGGCAAGAATTTCAGTCAAACCTTTCAGTTTAGAAAAGGCTTAGTCTGAGTTTAAAATATACAATTTGACAAATTGATATTAGAATATTTTGCATCAATGGTTATTATAATGATTGGGCACATGATGATTTATAGTGAGACATAAACAACACCAGCTTTAAATTAAAATACTGTATGTGATCATTATCAAACTGTCAAAATTTGAAGTCAGGCTAGTTATTGACCGGCTGAGGAGAATAAATAACATCTATGACCCATCCTCTTTGATGTTGGTACAATAGTTGGACCCAAAGTCCCCCTGAAGATTTCAATGGCTTTTATTGTTACAGGGAATGTGTCATTTGAAGGTAGCTTAATGGGATACTGAATTTCTGAATCTCTGCAGAGTGCTAGAGTGCTAAATACCCGATAGTGGTATTTAAGATTTTGAATACAATTTTATAGGGTGGATGGTGATAGACTATTTCCACTTAGTTGGTGAGTCCAAAAAAAGAGGGCAAAAACATGTAGTAGATCCAAGTGTTAGATCTAAAACGGAGTTTAGGATGATTTTCTTCAAGCAAATTGTAGAGAAAACTGATCACGAGAAGCTTTAGTTGACTAGGTTGAAGCAAATCATGTGTTTAAGATGTATGTAAGAGAAAACTTCATGAATAATCATATATTTTTAAAATCCTACATTTGGTATAGAGCTTTCATGCCAGGAGAATGTTTCAAAGCACTTCACCAAATATACTGTGAACAACAGCAAAAAAATTACATTTGTCCCAAGGCGTTGGACAGTTAGTGTTTCAGACCCAAGCTGGGGGTCGGGATTGAGAAAGATGGAGGGCAGGAGGGGAAGGAGGATGGTCAAAAGCATAGTCAAAGAGGAATGTCTTGAAGGAGGCAAAGGAGGAGGAGGGGGAGAGGCGCAGAAGCAGACTGTGGGATGGAATTCCACAGGGTGGGGCAGAGGTGGACAAAGGTCCTTCCTCCAATGGTGGTGCAGGGGAGGAGGGGAAAGTGAAGAAAGTCGGAGCCCGCTGAGTGGAGGGAGTGGGCAGGTTGGAGAGCATGTTCGGAAGTTCCAGAGGTATGGGGAGCGATACAAAGAAAGGCTTTTGAAGGTGAGGACCAGGATCTTGAACTGCATGCTCTGTGCGATGGGAATCCAGTGGAGTCAAGCGAGTATGGAGGTGATAGGGTCACAAAGCCTGGTGTGGGAGAGGACACAGGCTGCAGAGTTCCGGATGATCTTCAGCCTATGGAGGGAGTCAAGCCTGGATGTTATGAATGTGTATATGAGGGTTTCAGCAGCCTGCGGTGTGAGACAGTGGCAGAGCCCGGTGATGTTGCGGAGCTGGGGGAAGGCAGAGCGGGTCATCACATGGATATGGGGTAGAAAAAATAGTTGATAGTCGAACAAGACACCAAGGTTCCATACTAACTTAGTAAGTTAGAGTGTGCATCTATGGATGGTGATGCTGTCAGAGCCTGGGGTGTGGAGGTGTTAATGGGAGGCAAACAGGAGGGCCTTGGTCTTGTTGACATTGAACTGAAGGAGATGCAGATAGGTTAGGTGGCGGTGGAAAGAGAGATTGAGAAGTTAAGGGAGATTAAGTCATAGTCCAAGATGACTTTATCAGCGATGATGAGGTCCGGGACGGTGAGGCCCCGAGTGATCACCAGGTCGAAAGTGCAACCACAAAAATGGTTGGCGGAGTGGATGTGGAGGGAGAGGTTGAGGGAGGAGAAGTCAACAGAGGTAGAGCAGGACGGGGTGAAGTGAAGGTTGAAATTTCTAGGATGAGGAGGTATTCTGAGGAGAGTCAGATGGAAGATGGGGTGGGTGGAGATTCATAGATTCATAGAATTTTACGGCACAAAAGGAGGCCATTCGGCCCATCTAGTCTGTGCCGGCTCTTTGAAAAGAGCGATTCAATCCCACTGCCCTGCCCGCTCCCCATAGCCTAATAGACCTGTTCTCCCTAAATAAAGATCTAATTCCCTTTTAAAAGTTGTTATCGAATCAGCCTCCACCACCTTTTCAGGCAATGCATTCCAGATTCGAACAACTCGCTGAGTGAAAAAATTTCTCCTCAGCTCCCCTCTACTGCGCCTTGAAACTATTTTAAATCTGTGACCACGAGTCACAGATTCACCCACGAGTGGAAATCGTTTTTCTCTATTTGCCCTGTCGAAACCCCTCATGATCTTATAAACCTCTATTAGGTCTCCCCTCAATCTTCTCTGCTCCAGAGAGAATAACCCTAGCCTATCTAGCCTCTCCTCATAGCTGAAGTCCCTCAATCCTGGCACCATCCTAGTAAATCTTCGCTGCACCCTTTCCAATGCCTTCACATCCTTTCTGTAGTGTGGTGACCAGAATTGAACACAGTATTCCAGCTGAGGCCTCACCAAAGTCCTATAGAGGTTAGTCAGCACTTCCTGACTTTTGTACTCTATACCCCTATTTATAAAGCCTAGTATCCCATATGCCTTCTTAACAGCCTTGTCCACCTGTCCTGCCACCTTCAACGAGTCACTAACACAAATCCCCAGGTCTCTCTGTTCCTTCACACCATTTAAAATTGTACTATCTAGCCTATATTGCCTCCCTTCATTTCTTCTCCCAAAATGCATCACCTCACACTTCTCTGCATTAAACTTCATCTGCCATGTGTCTGCCCACTTTACCAATTTGTCTATATCCTCTTGCAGATGGCTACTATCCTCCTCACTATTTACTATTCTCCCTAACTTAGTGTCATCTGCAAACTTGGAAACTGTACTCCGTACACCCAAGTCCAGATCATTGATGTAGATTACAAAGAGCAATGGTCCCAAAACTGATCCCTGTGGCACACCACTGCTTACTTCCCTCCAATCTGAAAAACAGCCGCTCACTACAACTCTCTGCTTTCTGTCTCGCAGCCAGTTGTGGATCCACGCTGCCACTGTCCCTTTTACGCCATGGGCCTTTAATTTCATAATAAGTCTCTCATGTGGCACTTTGTCAAATGCCTTTTGAAAGTCCATGTAAACTACATCAACTGCGCTACCATTATCCACCCATTCCGTTACCTCATCAAAAAATTCTATCAGATTTGTAAGGCAAGATTTGCCTTTAACAAATCCATGTTGACTGTCCTTTATTAGCCTATATCTTTCTAAGTGAAGATCTACCTTGTCCCTGATTATGGACTCTAGAAGTTTGCCCACTACCGACGTTAGACTGACTGGTCTGTAGTTACCAGGCTTGTCCTTCTGCCCCTTTTTATACAAGGGAGTAACATTAGCTATCCTCCAGTCCTCTGGCACGACCCCTGTGTCCAAGGAAGATTGAAAGATCATGGCCAGAGTCCCTGCTATTTGCTCCCGTGCCTCCCTCAGTAACCTAGGGTGCATCCCATCCGGACCAGGTGACTTATCCACCTTGAGCAACGTCAACCTTTTTAGAACTTCCTCTCTGGTTATAATTATTCTATCCATTTCTCCTACCCTCTCCTCTAATACCATGGCATTGGCTGTATCCTTTTCTTTTGTGAAGAAAGATGTCAGTGAGAAAGATGGGGAAGGGCTTGGGGGAGTGATAGATAATGGGGAATTTTGAGGGAAAGGTTGGAGGCATGATAAAAGGTAAGGTGTTCAAAGCAGGGAAGGTTCCAGAGGAATAAAGGGATATGTCATGGTCAATGGGACCAAAGGGACAATGTTGTGGTCATGGTAAAGTGTAGTACCTGTATATATTTTGTGGATAAATATGGCAGTCAATTTGCATGCCATGAAGCAATTGACTAATTTAGTTTGGGAGGTTGCTGGCTAAGACATTAGGAGAAGCTCCCTTCTCTATTTAAATAGTATTATGGGATCTTCAACATGAACCTGAACAGGCAGACATGTACTCTGATTAATTTTGTACTCTTTGACTATCCGCTCTATGTTTAATAGCGTTTATTACTTAATTATAGAATCTGCTCCACAAATTAACTTAATGAAAGGAAAAAAGGACTGACAACGTTGCACAAATCCAAATAAGGTGTTGGTAGCTCAAAGCTACTAATTATTTCATAACACATCTTACAACAGAACCTTAGTATTCAGCTGTATTCTAACTTTCCCCTGTTATCCAGTTCACTTATTGCTGTTGTATTGCTTTTATGACATTTCTGAGGAATTGTTGAATGGCACTTGCCAGTGGGCATTGCATCCTGAAAGATTTCCATCTGTTCTGTTATATATTGGACATCAAAGGTCAAACCCTGCAACACGTTTGAGCCTTCATGGCTTCAAAATATTATAGAATTGAAAAATGATAATTAGTCTGGTGCAAAGAGAATTGTTCCTATTTTTAGAATGGGTTATTTACTTTTATATTCATACATTGCAAATTGCTGCACACTCCTTATGGAAAAATTGCCCACAAAATACAGTCAATTCATTTTACAGCGGAGTCTTGCAGCTCAGTGATGTGGAGTCCTGTAGCTCAGTGATTAGAGCACTCGCCTTACAAGCATGAGACCTGTGTTTCGAATCCAGGCAGGTCAGGTCGAAACCTTGGGCAAGTTTCCTTATTCCGCACGCCTAATAATAATCCATAAAAACACTTTAATAAATTGGTCATTTCAATCCATGACTGTTTGTGGGATACTGTTTTGCGCGAAAGGATCCTGGGGCCCAAGCCAGGGGGAGGGGGAAGAAGGTGACCTAAAGCGCTGTCGAAAAGAAAGGTCTTTACCTGAGACTGAAAGTAGGAAGAGAGGGGGCGAGGCGAAGGGAGTGAGGAAGGGAGTTCTAGAGCCTTGGGGTGTAATGGCTGAAGGCACAGCCGCCGATGGTGGAGCGGAGGATTCAGGGGACAAGGAGGCATGGACCAAGGTTTCAGCGACTTTTGGGGTGAGATATTGAGGAGACGGGCGATGCAGTGGAGATGGAAGAAAGCGGTGCTGGTGAGGCAGTTGATGAGGGAGGTAGGATAATTGAAATTCGAACCTGATGCCTAGGTTGCGTACGGGTTCAGAGAGGTTTAGGGGCAGGTCGGGTAGGTGGAGGAGGTGAGAACCGTGCAATTGAAGACATTAACGAGAGCCAAAGAGTATTGCTTCCATCGTATCAACATTTAGCAGAAGGAAATTTGCGCTCATCCAGCCCCTGATGACTGACAGGCAGGCTGATAGAATATCAGGGAACTGGGGATCGAAAAGTGAGGTGGAAAAATAGAGTTGGGTGGCATCCGCATACATGTGGAAGTGTGCCCCATTTCTGTGGATGGTGTCCCCAAGAGGGAGTGTATAGATTAGGAAGAGGGAGGGGGCCAAGGATGGATCCTTGATGACCGGTTGAGAACGAGAGAAAAGCAGTTTGTGAGGTAGAACTCGAACCAGGCAAGTGCGGTCCCACTGAGGTGGATGACGGAGGACAGGCGGTGGAGGAGGATGGCCTGTGTCGAAAGCGGCAGAGAAGTCCAGGAGAACAAGGAGACAGAGGGAGCCCTGGTCACAGATAGAGAGGACGACGTTTGTGACTTTCACAAGTGCAGTCTCTGTACAGAAACATTGGGCAAGTTTTCTTACACCGCACACGTTTACCGAGCACTGAATAGGAACCCAGTTGTTAGTCAATTAGTAGAGTGCTTTTCACTGGGTAATAATCCCTTCTAATAAAAATAACAATAATAATTTTGTCACAGAATCCACGACTGTTTATGGCACAGTGCTATGCACCATTGGCTGCTGTGTTTTGCCCGTAGAATACCATCAATTCATTTTACAGTGTATTCTGTAAAGTGCTTCGAGATGCCTCAACGATGTAATAAGGCATTATATCAAATGCAAGGATTATTTTTATAAATAATATTAAGCATTCTTAGAATACTCCCATCACTTAGAGATTCAGTGTTAGAGACAGTTAGGTTTAACATTCCTGAAAGCTGTTGATGAAGGAGAGACAATCATTGGTGTTGTGCAGAGCCCTGTGGTACTTTGGTTCCACATGTGAATTTAGCTGCTTATTTCAGACTTTATACCTTGGACCACAGATATGTGATAAATTGAAGTATTAGCCCTAAAAATATACAGTCAATTCACTTTACAGTATGTTCTGTGAAGCACTTTGAGACGTCTTGAAGATGTGATAATCATCCTTGTGTTTGATATAGCGCTTTTCGTATCTTCTAGACTTCAAAGCGCTTCACAGAATATACTGCAAAGTGAATTGACTGTATATTTGTGGGCACTATATCAAATGCAAGGATTATTCTTATTCTTAACAAATAATATAACAGGCAAGAATTGTTGTGTTAATGCTTACTACTCAATTATTCGTTTGCCCACTTTATATGATCTTACCACTATAATTAGAACAGACAAAAATACCAGTTCTTTTTTGACATTGCTTCCCAAACATGAGAGCCCAGGGAGTTAGTTACCTGTCTTAACAAAACCGATTAATGCAGTTGAATTACCTGTTAAGCCCCTATAAGAGATTGATGGGTGTTGTAACAAATGCAAAGATTACTATATGGTACATTGGAAGCCAACAAATGCACAGAAGTTTGGTGTTGCCTGGAATACAATCGTGAAAGTAGAGACCCAAATCTGCTATGCAGAAAAAATCAGACGCCTTAATTAATGTGCCTTCAAGGAAAGAGCATTAAGGGGAGAGAGAAAGAAGAGATTTTTTTTCCATGGCTCTCAAGGCTTTCAAACACTTATTGTTCTTAGAAATGAAATTTAAAACTTAAAGAAAATGTTATAAAAATAGCCACAATGGGCTTGTGACAGACATTTTAAATAAAGATTAGCATGTTGTATGTAGTTGACAAACCTATATAATATTCACAAAACACATTTGTTACATTAATTGTGATTTATGTGAAATTCAAAGCTGTCAAATTGTGAATTATATGCTAGCAAAATATGATACTAAGAGGGCTAAATGGCCAATGGGCTGAATGGCCTTTTTCTATGCCGCACATTTATATGGGTATATGGTAAAAAAAACTACCTTGTCAGCTTAATTTGGGATATTGCCAACTTCATCTTTATGGTTTGCCAGAGGCACATTTCAGAAGACTGAATTTGTCATTTCTGTGGTGAATCTCGCAAATTAGACTCCATTTAAATTGCACCGCGTAGAATGTCTTCGCTCGATGCCCACTGAAATCCAGACTGAAAGCTTGTGATGTTCTTTGAACATAGTGTGAATATGCCAATATAGACTGTAGCAAGTAAAACGTGCCCTTGTGAAACATCTCTGTGTTTTTATATAGCTAACGACATGGCATAGATTTTTGGCTGTACAAGACTTGAAAACATGATTGCTTAAACCACCTCATTCACTGTGCAATTGGATTTACATATTATGTATAATACATGCATGAATAAGGTTTCTAAGGCGGATCAGCATAATGCTGGGCTTTGGCTCACATCGTAGACCTAAACAAACAAAACTTTAATCCAGAGTTATTGATGATCCTTGTACAGCTTTATGGATTTTCTTTAAAGTGATTGCTATACATTCACCTCCATATGGCATGATGAAAAGGTTAGCTGCACTGTGTGCATTTGTGTTCAAATCCAGCAAGCTTAAGCTTCCATAGAGATCTATTTATGAGAAAGTAAAGGATGCTTTATCGACAAAACTCACACTGATACTACAGCAGAGTAACCCAAGGGGGACATAGGGGGTGGGGAGAGGGGTGAGAATCAAAGCTCTGCCGGTGTCACACTTGTTTGGATTATTCAGCGAGAACTTCTACACTGTTTTCTACATGGAAACCTTTGTTATGTCAAGCATCATTGTGAGCTGTCAGCTACAATAAGGCATTGCATCTGTGTTCCATGGAAACATTGTAGTTTGCATTATAGGTTGTTTTGCTGGGGTGGGGTGGGGGTCACACTGCACCTTTGGAAACCCTATTGAATTATTTACAATCCATTGTCATGAATGATCAGGAATTGTTGTTTCAATTAGCATTTTATTTTTGATGGATTTTTTAAAAATGTGTTTTGGTCTGTCTGACATATGTAGAAATCCATCACCACGCTTAAGAATATCCAAACCAGACTGATAGGTCCCGTGTATGTCGCCCACACATTGACATTTCTGTGTCTGGACTAGAATGTGCACTTTCTCTACCCTTCTTAACTAGAGAGTTTGAAGTGCAGGTTGGTGAGAGACCAGATTTGGGGGGTCCCAGAGTGGAAATTGGGGTATTGCTGGAGTCCAACCAGATAAAGCCATATAGCTTGCCATTGAATGCCATGTTTGTGATATTCGCTGTATTTTGAAGAGTAGATTTCGTTATTTTTAAAACAAAAACAACTTCAAGTTAAAATGTCAATATAAAAATGCTACCTCTATTCTAATTTTATTCTAAATATCTATTTAAAAGGTGGGCTTGGGGTTATATTCAAGCTTTAGACATGGGAAATACATAATAAGCAGGTTAAGCAGCTACTGAATAAGCACAAATTCATAAATCTGTGGGAGATTTATTTCATTGATTTTAATGTGATTTATTTTTCATGCATCTCCATTGCCAATTTTATGTCCTAATTGGATCCAAGCCACACTGTCAGGCATGATTTGAGAATCGTGACAGAATTCTGAAATGCCATCACAAGACAGGATTTACCCACTGCTCCCACCTCAACCTGTCATCTCTCCAAATGGTAGACAGATTTGGGACTGGCATCATTTTCAAACAGGAAACATGCTTTTTACTTTGAGATGCAGCTACCAATTAAGCAGAACTTCGGATACCCAGCCTGGGATCTCATTCCTCAATGGCTTAGTCTCTCTTTCATTACAGAATACAATACATGAATTTTATTGCCTGAAAAGAAAAAGGCCTCAACATTGGTTCCCGTTTCTATTGCAGTGACTGTGACACATGTAATCCATGGGGGGCAGGGGGTGGTGGGGTGGGGTGGGGGGGCACTGGAGTAATTATTAAGCATATAATCAAAATCAGTTTGCTTGAAGTGATATTTATTAACTTTAAATATGTCTTATGTATGAATATGTGCAATACTTCTTAAACTGTTGATTAAAATGTGTGGTACCTAAAAATATAGCTGCCTTGCTGAAATCACACTGATGGTACTTATTAAACTCTGCATTAACACCTTTGTGCTTTATTGTTCTTAGTGATAAAATGCATTGTTTTTGTTCCTTTGAAAGAACTTCACATACTTTCTGATGCAGTTGTAAGTGACGTGCTTGAATTGGGAGTTTTAACTATTTGTTTCAATTTAGTGATCAAAGAGACCGTATTCCTTTTGTTGATCAAGATAGATTGTAGTTCAAAAGAGTTGTGCATTAGAAATTCAAATTATTTTTACAGTTTATGTAAAATTGATTTATTTGAGGAGAACAACTGTAAGATCCTTGATTACTCTGATCCAAGTATCAATAGTGGGGAGTTCTGTAGCTCCAGTGGTTAGAGCGCTTGCCTTACAAGCGAGAGACCTGGGTTCAATTCCTACCAGTGCAAAACCTTGGGCAAGTTTCCTTACTCCACACGCCATACAATAATCCCTAAAAAAAAAATTGAAAATTGGTCATTTCAATCCATTAAATGTTCATGGGACACTGCTGTGCGCAATTGCTGCCGCGTTTCACCCAGTCAATTCACAGTCAATCCACTTTACAGTATATTCCGTGAAGTGCTTTGAGACGTCTAAAAGACATGACAAGCGCTATATCAAATTCAAGGATTATTATTAGTACAGTAGTAGTAGTTTATCTCGGTGCCATGGTTAATAATCCCAAAATAAAATTGCTCATTCACTTTGAGACTGTTTGTAGGATATTAATGTGTGCAAAATGGCTACAGTGTTTGCCCCAAACCTCAAAGTCACTGCGCTTTTCAGTATATTCTGTGAAGTGCTTTGGGACATACTCCCTTGTGAAACGCACAATACCAAATGTCAGGATTATTATTTAGTATCTTGGACCGATTTGTGGTTTGGGACAAAGTTTGGATCAATAACATTGTGTAAAAATGAAATGAAACAAATTAGCAAAAGGAATAATGTCTTTCAGTGCTCATTTTCCAGACTAGTGATAACATAATACTTATATTATCTTATATTTTACAGGTGGAAATTATGGCAACTCATTTGACATAGAGAAAGGCATGGGTACAATTGTTATTGCAAAGAAGCTGGATGCTGAACAGAGATCCACATATAATATGACAATAGAAGTTACAGATGGGACGAATTCAGCTACGACCCAGGTAAAGTAATCAGGCAACACCAACATTCTGTGTGTATTGTATCTGTGGGTGATCATGTTTGTAATTTCCTGGTTTTCCTGTACAGATATATTTTTCTGATATTGCAGTAATAGCAGAAAATGGTATAATGTGTAATGCAGAAAGGCTGGTGATGAAGGATCATAGAAAGAGCTCTAGCAATTAAAATATTCACGTAAATCTTCCCTGACATGACCATTACTCCATCACATAGCTGAGGTGTTTATAATTTTTTCCATGGCTTTATTCCTCCATGGATGATTTGCGTAGGTGTAACTTTTCCCAACACTTCAGGTTTCCTCCACTTGATTTGTCCACAAAATACACAGTCAGACCACTATACATTGTATCCTGTGAACACTTTGAGACATTTCAACTATGTTTTAAGGTAGTTAACGCAAGGATTAGTATTATTGTATGTTTAATATGTGAGTGCACATATGTCTAACTTGTGAGTCCCAATTGAATAGGTTAAAGTAATAAATTCATTTGTTGTGACTATGCAAGGAAACTTGGTGATCTCATAATACTACAGAGAGGATTTGGGGAGTGTGTGGAGTTTCGAAGTAATGCCCTTTTGTAATCAGAAAATGATGTTGACCCAAAAGAAGCTTTGCTTTCTTCCAGCCAACATTGAATGTGCACAATTTTTCTGTTACGCATGTATAATTATAATAATAATTCATGCATTTAATATAGCCCCTTATCGCACCATTGAGATGTTTGACTGAAAGCACTTCACAGAATATAGATTAAAGTGAATTAACTATATTTTGTGGGTGAAATCCAGTAGCCAATTGTACTCAGCAGTGTCCCACAAACAGTTATGGATTGAGTGAGTTTGGGCTCTTAGCAATCTGTATCCAATACTCTTTTCATTTAGGTGTGCACATTCCATGTGTAGGAACTTAATTTAATTTGAATAAGCACATTGATGGGCTTCTACATGATCGGGCAAATCTACAAGTTGTGTCCCCCCCATACGAGGCTTTGTGAGTCTATCACCCTCACCCTTGCCCAGCTCCACTGGTTCCCCATATTTCAGAGGATTCAGTCTAAGATCCTTATCCTCATCTTTAAATTCCTGACTCTGTGAGCTTCTAGAAACCTGACTAAACTTGCAAGAGAAAGATCATATAGAATAATGGTTGCACAAGATACACTACAGATCTGAATAGGGTGTTAATAGTAATCTGGATTAAATAATATAGCACAAAATTTCAGTTACTACACTTTAAAGTAAAATTTGTGAAATGTTTTGAAACATTTTGACAGCATTAAAAAGCTCAATATAAATTCCAAGGATGAATTCCATGAAAGTTTTACCTCAGATCAGATAAATCCTCTTACGTATTCGGTTACTGTCAGCTTCATATTGTACAATTTATGTTTAATTTCCCGGTCTTGATCAGCAAATTAGAAAACGAATGGAAGCAGCTATTAACAGCAAATGGAAGATTACCTGTCTGAAAATAATTGAAGTGGGGAATGGAAATGCAGCAGGTTCACTAGTGTAGATTCTTATCAAGAGAATCAAGAATTCAAAGACCATGTTAATCCTTGATTCATATTTGTCAGAACCTAATCATGGACTATTATTTGTCCATATATAACTAACCCAGAATGCTATTAAGATCCCATTCGGATCTCTAAGTGTACATTGTACACATTAAGTGGTCCACCTCCCTTTCTCCATGTTGAATCACTTTGATTTTTTTTATCAGGGAAGATATCAGGTTTCTATTGCCTCTGCAATTTTCCTGATTTTGTTTGCACAAGGGAACATTACTAGAGATTGCACAACACGCTGTGTAAACCGAGGCTTCTCAATTACCATAGGAACTGAACAGAACCTATCCAACCCGAAGGCTGTGGTACACCTAAACCGGTCACCCTATATAATGAATGATTGACCGCATAAAAGAGTAAATTTGAACCCGGGGAGGTCAAGCCTCATTATACATTTACAGATCTATAATTAAGTTTGTTTATGCTGTTCCACTGTACGTTTTTAACCTTCTTAGTTAAAAAAAATTGTGGATGGAGTCGAAAGTGTATAGGAACACAAGAAAGCATGTTTCTGCGTTTCGAGAGCACCTATAGAGGAGGTGTTCCTACCCATCTTTCGTGTAGCTCATTCTAAACCATATTGGCTTCAGCTGAATTGATCCAGCCCCTCCAGTGACAATTATACTTGAAGAACTCCTGGCATTCGTCAAGGTGAGGCCTTCAGCAAGGCTGGTCTCAGTGCTCTGTGGTTCAGAAGTTACAATAGTGAAAACGGTATGAAGGCCAGTTTATGTTTCAACCAAAGATCAGTTCAAGAAGATCCTTCAGCCCATTTGATCTCATGCATTCTGAAATGCCATACCTATTATATTCCCTTTACACCAGCTGTTTTTTAAATGAACTCAAGCTCTTGTGTCTGCCATAACTTCTACTTGCCTGATCTGACTGTTGATTCCCTTCTATGTGAAAACATTTTTTCCAGTTGCGAATCCTCAAGTTACTTTCACAAACCTGAGCTTTGGCCTCTTGGCCTACTAACTTACCATATCTTAAAATATTGCACTGGGCTAATTTTCTCTATCTCATTAGGGATTTTATATATACTGTACTCTGATAAGCCTTACTTTGAGATTGAGATGCTGCCTTTAAAAGCTGAAGCACCTCAGTTTATCAAGTCCTGGATGAGAGTTAACTTACTACAGTTGAATGTCAACAAGACCAAGGCCCTCCTGATTGGCTCATGCCAACGCCTTCACAAATCAGGCACTGGCAGCATCAACCATTCCTATTATGTTGTAGTGACTGGAACTGAATGTGATACTGTAGGTGTGGTTTACCTTTAACACACATTAGATTAAGTATGATTTAGAACTCCACCGATTTGACAATGTAATCTCTCATCCTATTTGCCTTGTTTATTGCTTCTCAAACTGTATGGACATATTGATTAAAGAGTTAACCAACATCTCTAGATCTCTCAAGTTTCCGCTTCTGCCATCCAACCACCCATTCATCCTCACATTTAACTTGCTATATACGTACCGTGCCTTAATCTGTATTGAACTTCATTTACAGCAGTTGAGCTCTCTAAGTAAGATCACGACTGCCTCTTGTGATTCCATTGTGCAAACTAGCTTGGTATTTGTGAATATACATAATCCAACACATACAGTAGAGGCCTGTTTATCCGGCACCCTTGGGACCTGGCCAGTGCCGGTTAAAGCGCCTGCTGGATATTCGGCAGAAAACCCAACACAAAAAAAATATTATTTTTTAAAATATTTTTTTTTAAAAAACATAGCATATTAATAATAGACTAAATAATCATTTATATGATAATATAATAATTATAATCATTTTACACACAGCGATCAGGCAGTTCAGAGAGATCTTTAAACTCGTGCAAAAGTTACACGTCTGAATGTCACTGTTCTCATTGGGAGCAGAACAGAGGAAAGCAAACGTGTTATTGAGAAAGCAGAGAGTGAGCGGTGGCTGCTCAGTTGAGTTAACTTTCTTTCCAAAAAGCCTTGCGATGCCTGTGTGTGTGTGTGTGTGTGTGTGTGTGCAAAATGAGCGTTGCAGGGATGAGTCTTTTTGATTAAAATAAAAGCCAATGAATTGATCTGCAAGCTCTCCTCAGGGTGGGTGTGTGTTTTGCTGTTTTGTGGCTAAATTAAATCTAAATTAATCAACTCACCCTCTGCCTCTCTCAAAGAGTACACTCCGGAGAGTGTATTGCTGTACAGTACCGGCAGCATTCTGAGCTAGCGCCATCAGGCACCTAGTAGCAGCATTCAAAATACTGACGCAACACAAAACACCAAAAAAATGCATTTTTCTGGATAAATTCTGGTTTATCGAATGCGGACCTTTTTTTTGCGGTGCCGGTTTACGTAAGTTACGGTTGATCGGGTCACGGATAAACGGGCTTCTAATGTACTAGGAACATAACGGATCCCAGTGCAGATCAACCACATTACACACTGTTCTTTTTGTTTGAGTCAAAGAAGGTAGCTGAAGGTCACAGGAGCTACTGTGTTAGAGATTATTCCAAGCATTTATACCCTGGTCTTAGCACTGAAGACCTTGTCTAGCCAAATTTACCACGCATCATCCTTTACAAACAATCCGGTGAACAGAAAAAGTGTTGTACAACATTAGGTTTTGATCTTGTAATAAAATAGAAATGTAAGCTGGTTTATAGTGCTTCATGGCATCCTTCCAAACTTTTTTCACAGTCTTTTTATTCATGTACGCACACCAATGGGTATTCATGAGCAACATTAAAAAATCATGTAGGACAAGCTTTTCTGCATTAGTTTCCTCAGTGCTTTATTTCCATTGTATATCAAGTCAATTTCTCGCATCAAAATTCCTCATAGACGTTTGAATGTTACAATGCTGTGAGGATTGATTCATAAACTGGTTTGGGCTGCAGAAACATTGCTTTGAAAACTGTTTAGTTGTGAGGAACAGAACTAATATATGGAGAATTATGGAAAATGGTTCAGGAGGATCTTGTGCACAGAGTGAAAATAAAAAGATGTGTAATTGTCATTGAGAAAAACAAATTCTGAATAGACGCTTTCAGCAAATTAAGTGGATTGTTCCCAAACTGTTTATTCAAATAATAATCCTTGCATTTGATATAGCGCTTTTCACATCTTATTGACTGAAATCTAAGTTCTAAGTTGAAAAGTTCTGAGTTGACTGAAATCTAAGTTCATCTAAATTATTCAACTCCTAGAGTTAGAGTTTTATAGAAACTCGAGTGTTGTTGGATGCCTGATGTGCAGAAAGCCATCACCATGTTTAAGAGTATCTGAATTCAGATGGCCATTGAGGGCGGGCACTGCATTTTCGGAAGGATATCAAGGTTTGGAGAGGGTGCAGAGGAGATGTACCAGAATGGTACCAGGCATAAGGGACTTTAGTTCTATGGAGAGTCGAGAGAAGCTGGGATTCTTCTTCTTGGAACAGAGAAGGTTAAGGGGAGATTTCACATGAGGGGTATTGATAGAGCAGATAAGGACAAATTGTTTCCGCTGGTAGGTGGGTTGCTAACCAGGGCACACGGATTTAAGATATTTGACAAAAGATCCAGAGGGGAGATGAGAATTTTTTTACACAGATAGTTGTTATGGTCTGGAATGCACAACCTGAAAGGGTGGTGGAAATCATTCATATAACAACTTTCAAAAGGGAATTTGATAGTTACTTGAAAAAGAAATAAATGCAAGAATATGGGAGAAAAAGCAGGGGAGTGGGACTGATTGGGTGTAATATTTTAGGATTCCATATACGTTACATCTACATATGGAAATTGGTCAAAGTGGACAAAGGAGTTCTCGGTCTTGGTCCTATCAAGATGAGCAGCATAAAAACTGAAAGTACTGTTATTCTACCACCATGAGTTACCAAAGAGAGACACAGGATTCATCATAAAGTCATCACTGTGAATGTTTACAGTGAACCATTAATATTGACCCCTGAATGTTCAGCGCCTTAGGACATCCTCCTGATGTGAAAGATGCCATACAAATGTAATTTTGTGGTTAACCATTTTAAGAAGAAAATGTCACTACAGCTGTAGTCTCAATGTTTATACAGTAGTTTGATTCTCACTAAGTACTTAAGCAGGACTCTGTATACAATGTATGGCTTAAATAAATGGCTTAAAATGGCTTTAAAAAAAACGACAACATTCATTATTGAAGCATTTCTGTCCCTGAAAAATATGACCTAATTGTACTGTATTTTTTTATATATAATAAACATTTTTTCTTCTTTTGATCCTTCTATAAATTATCAATGCAAGTTATTTCTTAATATCTAAGTGAAGAAGTTTGCCACATCCATCCTTTTTTTTCTTTGTATCATTTGCCAATACTGGGGAGATTATCCATTATCTCACAGCCTTACTGTTTATGTTTTCTTCTGATAGTAATATGGAAAGGTGAACAGAGTTTGAAATGAATGTGATGATATGTTTTCTTTAAAAAATCAAATATGCAGCCCCAACACTACGCTGTTATTGGTATGGTCATTCAGATTGACTTTGAGTGACCTTTCCATAATATTATTCCCATATATTTCCCATAAACATCTACAACTTTGTTATTACTGTATATACAGTAAAGCCCAATGTTATACTAATGTACGTGTAAGAGTAACAAATTTGGCTGGATCAAGTTTTCAGCACCTTAAGCGCTCCGAGACAATGCCTTGAGTGAAGGGCCCTATATAAATGCAAATTGTTGTTGTATATGTTCATTCTAATGCTTTTTCATTTCAATTGTAACTAAATGTACTTGTATTGCAGAATAAACTCCATGTTGTAAGGATATGAAAATTAACTATTATTTTCTAGTGCCAGAATCCTATCATTCAATAATATTTATTTTATGTCTGAAAAGATTCTCTCCATCGTAGATACATCAGGGGCATGTGTCTAAAGAGAAGACCAGGAGAATCCAAATAACAAAGCGAAAAAGATTGTTTCTATTCATAATCCAAATACTGTATAATCCAAACTATGCCATTATAGGTCTGTTCTTCACGGTGCATTTGAAATAGAATTAAAGTTGTGTGTTTGTCATGTTCTGCATTACAGGTGCATATAAGAATACTTGACAATAATGATAATGGTCCAGTGTTCTCCAAGCCAAGCTACGAAATCACCATCTCTGAGGAGACTTTTCTGGGTGATGAGATCCTGCATATTAAAGCTACTGACAAGGATGAGAAAAACAAACTGACCTACTCTATCCACAGCAGTATAAACCCAACGAGTATGCGCAAATTCCGACTTGACCATGGTACAGGCAAGTTATATATAGCGGAAAAGCTGGATCATGAAGTCCAGGCTCAGCACATCTTGACTATCATGGTGAGTATTTACTTATGGACCTTGTTGAATGGACATTATCTGTCTTCCCATTCCAGTAACCGTTTGATACATCAGGATTTGATTTCAGATTTTCTAAATGTTATTTCCTCCCCATTATACTCCCTCCCGTCACTTCATTGGACGGTTTATGTTGGTGTGGTTCCAGGTCCACTGGAAACTCTTTGAGATAGATAGATTTCTCATTTATAAAGGGATTAAGGGGTATGGAGATAAGGCAGGTAGCTGGAGTTAGAATGGAATATCAGCCATGATTGAATGGGGGGACAGGCTCGAATGGCCTACTCCTGCTCCTACTTCTTATGTTCTTTGGTATCTTGGGCAAGTGGCCATTTTCACTGTGTGTCCAAGACAGAGTCAGCAGGCTTGATGGTGTAGAGCATCACAATCCAATTCTCTCTTCATCTGATGTTCACAAATCATAGATTTCTAGACATTTGCAGTACAATTCAGCCCATCTGATATGCAGCAAGTATACATTTCTGGGGCAGAGTTTCACTGGACAATGAACATGAGTGGGAATCCTGTCAGATTTGAGCTAGTTGTAGGCTGAGAACATTGAAGGCAGCCAGTGTACCAGTGAGACAACTTATTTATATTAAATGTCATGGTTGGCTTCCAAGCTCATTCTTCTCTGACCTTCAGATGGGTCACTGCATCACAGATCAATGCTAGCTTCTGTTCTGCAGTGTCTCATAAACCTTCTGCCTGACGCTCATTATTGTGAATCATCTGGAGCCATGTTTATCTCTCTTCATAACCTTTAAGTCCAGGATTAAAGCTGCTAAATATAATTTAATTGAATATAAATGTCATCTCTTGTCTTCTTATCCCTTCAGTGTTTGTTCCTTGCAGTCGCTTGTCAAAGTTGTCTCTTAAAACATCTGTGAATACTCCTTTCCACCACATTTTCTTCCAGATTCTTCGGGGCCTTAGAACATCCTCCTGATATGAAAGTCGCTATACAAATGTAACTTTTGTTGTTGTTGATGATAATTCTGTTGCTAGCTCTCGTGGAAAGAAAAACTGATCTTGCCAACTACTTTTTCTCATTTAACTTTCATCTGGACTACTTTGGCAAAGACCCTCCATCCGTTTCTCCAATCTGTTGTATAATTTGATCCATCAAGATTTGATTTCAGATATAATACAATAGGGTCACCTTCCCTCTCTGTATGGCTCAGAACAAGTTCCAACACTGTTAAGTACACTGAGATGCTACCTGCCTGTCCATGAGAAATTTGCCCTTTTCATTTCTTCGGTCTTTTTTATACTTCTTGTCCATCTTCCTTCTACCTCAGAAGCATTCTTACGTCCATTTTATCCATTTGAAAGCAAGTCTTTGCCGCCCTTTAATCTGCTATAATCTTGCTTTTGCTTCAGTCATAAATAAAGTCAATGAATTGCCTTATGATTTTCATATTCTCCCATCACCTTGAATTACCAACCTTCCACAGAAACTTATCCCATATCCTATTGCATTCCGTCTAAATTTGGTATATATGGTGCTCTGTGTGCCAAAGCATTGTTAACATCTAAATGTGTGATATCTACCTAGTTTCAATTGAACAGAGAATCAGTTAATTCTTCAAATAAATCTGATAGGTTTGTCAGGGATATTCTCCCTCCTGTAATTGTGCCTTCATCTTATTTCTAGTGTTGCTGCAGAGGTTTTATTATTCCCTCCTCACTATACCCTTTAATGTTTTATTTGCTGCATCGCAGGTTTACCAGACTCGTAATTCTCACGGTTACTTTCCATACCCTTCTTGTTTGTATTAATTGACTTTCTGGGTGCATTTTTCTAATCCTAATACGTCATTCTTGTTTGCAACGATTACCTAAAGATGCCTGTTAAAATAAGACTGATGGCATCAGTTACTCTTTTAGCAGCTCTAAACTCGTCTATCCACACTAACGACATTGCCCCTTTTTTGGGCCCTACGATCTTTATAATTATGTTAAATACATAATTAAGCGCACCTGTAAATCCTATATTTACTTACATAACTTGTGTAATAATCCAATGTTTAATTCCTATTTACTATCCCCTACTCTCTTCAATACAATCTGGCCCTTCATTTTTAAATCGCATCTATTATTTTCTCCAAATCTGCTCTGTTTGAGCAAACACTGTTTTCAGATTACTTTCTCAGGCTAATGTTTATCTTTTTCACTCAAATAATTTATTAATGCTCACAGAGTTAATACATACATAATTACTCAATAATCTCTTGATGAGCACATATTATGGAACATATTTTAGTTGCATCAAAAGCACATTATGCAAGTATAGTGCACAGACGGTTGAACAGATGACATGAAGTCCTTCACAATATAAAAAAGAATTTTGGTATGATGTATTGTTTAGATTTATTAGGCAATTTAATTGAATATTCAAACATATAATAGCTTGGAGCTAAAATTCCAGACACATTAAAGCATGGAGCTAAGAGCATGAATTATTGCTTTGACAGACCGCATCGGTTAAATAGCTTTTGCATTCTTGTTATTTCATTAACAAACATTACTTCCAAGCGGTAAAAATGCTGCTATTTTTAACTGAGTCACATTGTGTGTTATTTTAACAAAATGAAATGGTTTTATTATACATCTCATTTAGCACCATACATAATGAATTGTAAACAAAAATGTCATTAGAATGTCTCACCAGAATAATAAATGAACAGTTAAAATCTATCCTTACATTATGCATGAACTATATTTGATAAGTACCACTTGTACAAAAAAAATCTAAACCAGTTCTGGTGCCTGTGGTACATATGGGTTCGGAGCCTTTAGAAATCATCTTAGTCTTGCTCTGTCAGATCATGACCTTATATGATACCCTGAGGTAAATTGCATCTGTTTTTCTATTGTACTTGCACTTTTACAGTAGTATTTTGCCTAAATTATACATCTTAGAAACAAAAACTGTTTGTGTTCAAGCTTGCATCCAAGCTCATTGATTTCGATGTCTGAAATGTAATACAGGTTTTCTCTGAAGTATTAGCGCCTTGGGACGTCCTCCCGACGTGAAAGGCGCTATATAAATGTAAATTGTTGTTGTTGTTGTTGTTATTTGTCAGATTCAGAACTGTTGGATTAGAACAGCAAATCATCCAATTACTTACAACAATAAAAATAATAATCCTTGCATTTGATATAGCGCTTTTCACATCTTCTAGACGTCTCAAAGCATTTCACAGAATATACTGTAAAGTGAATTGACTCTATATTTGTTGGCGAAACGCTGCAACAGCAGCAGCGTCCCATAGTCATGGATTGAAATGACTAATTTATTAATGTTTTTTTCGAGGGATTATTATTAGGCGTGTGGAGTAAGGAAACTTATCCAAGGTATCGCCCTGCCTGGAATTGAACCCAGGTCTCTCACTTGTAAAGCGAGTGCTCTAACCACTGAACTACAGGACTCCTATAGGACTTATGTATGAATGAATAAATCACAGGTTGCAATATTCACCCCAAAATTATTTTATTACATTTAATGTCACTATTCTTGCATCAGATCTGCATATAGTGTTATTCAGAGTGCTGGCAATATTTATGAGGCACTTTTCAGTTCAGTAAAATTAGACGTCGATGGTTGGAAACCAATTGGTATAATTCATCTTTTATTTACAGGCATCTTTAGAGCAGGTATTTGTGCAATGTCACCATTGTTAAGGACATTTTGGGGCAATTATCTTCTATAGCCGTACCATTCTTCAGAACTTATACAAATCAGAACATTTTGGATGGATAATACCCTGAATCTCATCATTTATCTTATTGTTTTGTAATGTATATTTAGTTAGTTAGCAAACACTTTGAGACATCTAGAAGACGTGAAAAGCACTATATGAAATGCAAGGATCATTATTATTATTTATTTTGAAAAGTGATATGAGATTCATCAGATTCCAAACCGAAGGAAGTTTTGTTTAGACGTTCATATCTAAGTGGAAGAATTTACACACGATGGATGAATCAGTTGAAACTTGGTGAACCACTTGGGAAACTTGGGATCAGTGATGAAAACAGATGTCTGTACATCAGACCCAAGTGTCTCCTCAAACATGTGTACTTAATATGGTGGCGTGGCTCAGGCAATCAGACTAGATATCGAAAGATTTATTGCTCGTATGCATGCCTAGGTGCTGCTTGCTTACATTCTTTGGCTCCATTGGGAGCTCTCCCACTTTAGAGTCAGAACTTTGGGAATTCAAGATTGTGGCGTTCCAATGCAGTTTTGAGGGAGTGCTGCACAGTTCGAGATGGTAGATGTAAAAAAAAAAATCCCACGATGATACTCAAAAGTCAAACAAGTTTCTGCTGGTGTCCAGGTGAACATGAAATGTGGAGCTCTTGTAACTCAGTTGTTAGAGCACTCGCCTTACAAGCGTGAGACCCTTGTTCGAACATAGGCAGTTCAGGGCGTAACCTTGGGCAAGTTTCCTTACTCCACACGCCTAATAATAATCCATCCAAAAAAAAACACATTAATAAAATTGGTCTTTTTCAATCCACGACTGTTTGTGGGACACTGTTGTGCGCAATTGGCTGCCGCGTTTCGCCCAAAAATATACAGTCAATTCATTTTACAGTATATTCTGTGAAGCGCTTTGAGACGTCGAAAAGATGTGAAAAGCGGTATATCAAATGCAAGGGTTATTATATTATTATTATAACAGTCCTTCAGATTTATTGGTCAGTGAGCTTGTGGATATTTATGGGATCTTGTGATTTGGATGAAGAAAGCTCTTCAGTCAATTTAACCTCTGCTTTCTTGTGTTGTTTATGGCTGTCTCCACTCTTTTGGCCATATTTTCATCACTTTGGAATGGGAAGTAACCCTACAACCAAACTGATACTCAATACTTAAGATTGTAATAGAGTGAGAAATTGATAATAATAACAATCCTTGCATTTGATATCTCAGAAGAGGTCACAGAATATACTGTATTGTGAATTGACTGTTTATTTGTGGGCGAAATGGACATAAATGGCATCCCAGAAGAATACAATGGAGAACTGATAACATCACTGTAAGTGGCTAAAAGGGCTGTATACCTGACTTTTAGACAAAGGAAAATGAACTCCAAAGTCTTCCAAGATGTTGAGGATGTTTAACACGTTACATTAGTATGTTTCAGGTAAAGCCTTTTTCAAACTTAACAAATATTGATGTCCTCTAGATCATATTTAACTACTTGGACTTAAGTGCCTCAAAGTAACTTCTGCATTAATTTCACCAGGTCCGGGATCAGGAGTTTCCATATCGCAGGAATCTAGTGCGGGTTGTGATTGATGTGGATGATTTCAATGATCACGCTCCGTATTTCACCAACACTGTATACGATGGTTCTGTATTTGAGTCGGCTGCTCAGGGTTCTGCTGTGCTGCAGGTCACAGCTCTGGACAGGGACAAAGGAAAAAATGCTGAACTGATCTACACGATTGAAACAGGTGAGCCATTATTTTCCAATGAGAAATCTGATTGCTGAGTTTCTTCTGAGCAACCTTGTGGGGCTGCATTTGGATTTAACTGATATGATAGAAAAATATTTATACTTTCCTCCTCCCCCAGGATGTTTGCTAGAGTCAACAGCTTCCCTTTATTCCCACTGCAACTTCAAGTGACATCATAAAATATGATTATCATTATAAAAGTGGTTAACTTACTATCAGCAAGTCTCTTTATCGGAGCAGAAATAATTTATCTCCCGGGCAAGGTTTATATCTCAGGAGTTCTTTGTTTAAAAGTGTCTAATAGATTTAAAATGAGCAGTTAATATATTTCTTCTTGAACAAAAATCTGGTTATGTTGCCATTACATTTCAGCTATGACCAAAACCATGGTTTGAGCCATTGTTAAACAAGTTTATTGAATATTTAAATTGTAGTTTGTCTTGGAGTAGCTATTTCTCAAGCATCAAATCAAGAATAAAGTTAACCTTTATTTTTTCATTGCTTTCAGCGCCTTGGGATGTCTTCCCGATGTGAAAGGCATAATTGGTTGTTGTTATTGTTGTCGTATGAAAGGTTAACATCTTGTACATAAGAGCTATCCTGTAACTTACAGCAAAACATCTGATGCATATGTTAAAATCCTTGTAGCGTTTATTTCTACCAAAACTTCTACTTAATCCAATGATCGAGGACACAGCTCTTTTTTTTAATAAACCCCAAATTCAAGATTTAGTAAAGGTATTGGAAACCTAAAATTGTTCATTATTGAGTAAAGTCAGCAAATAACCTAGGTTATTGAAGAATCTTTATGAACTCCAGAACAGTTTTCGGAAGTATGTACACCAAATATCATTACTGTTTCACCTACAAAATACGCAGTCAGCCTTCACAGTAAATCCTGTGAAGCACTTAGAGACATTCTGACAACATGATAAGCCACTATATTAAATGCAAGGATTATTATTCGAATTCAATACTTCCAGTGAAACAATGTTCCATTGCCAGTCAAATAGCTGGAAGTTTGAAGCTCTTTGTATGCTATTAATCAAACTGGATTTTAGGAGCTTTAGCTCAGCAGTTTGGAGAATGTTTGCACAAGCAGAGTACTCTATCTCACCTCATGTGGAGCGAGAGAAAGTAAGCTTGTGTAGAAAGAATCAATCTCGTTCCCCAACAACCTGCCCATCTGATTGACCTTGGCCATAGCAAACCTTAAGTTGTTCTACCGTCGGGAGTTAAAAGAGGAAGCAATTGTAAGCAACAGTTAAGAGTAACTTAAATTAAGAAAATTGATTCTAGTTGCATTAGTTTCATTTAGTGTAGAATTCACTTTGCTCAACTTGGCTGCCATATTTTGTTTTCAAACCTAGTCACTATATTTGACTGCTATTGCATGTGGCATTTCAATATTGGACGTCTTGTCAAATGCAAGGATTGTTGCTTATGGTATTATAGAATTCTAATATTTAGCATGGGTAATATTGGAGCATAGGAATCCAAATAACACTTGAAAATCATGGTGTTTTGACTGAGAAGCCTTTGCATTTCACCACAGCAAGTGAAAGCAGTTGTGACTAGAAAGACGCCAGCTATTTTGTTGCTGGTAAATCATCTGGTTTGGGTTTTCTTGTTAAACTGAGGCTGTGAGTACAGCTGGTATCAATTCCTCATGATCCTCATTTGGAAAGTATTCCGCATTGATACCATTTTGCTTGGCTCACTTGTATCGAAGAAGGCATTCACCTTGAGACTTTAGATTGGAGACTTTAGAGCACAAAACAAATGGTTTAATTAAACAGTTCAATGGCACAGTTGGTCGGTGGTCTGATGACAGTGTTTTGCTGTGCTGGATCTGTATGCTACGTAGCAATATTGTGACGGTGGAGGGGTGCACTTTTCATTGCCCACATGGGCAATTGGGGAAGCGGGTGTTGAGTAAAAGCCAGGCTCATGCCAACAGTGGAAAGAACTCCATTGACTATCTCTGAGTTACTCTTCCGAGGCCTTCTCTGTGGTGAAGTTTCAGCTCCTTGAGACGTCCTCCTAATGTACAAGGCACTTTATAAGTGTAATTTTGTTGTTGTTGTTATAGGTGCTGCAAATAGTACACTTATTTGTAACAATATTAAAATAGAATCATCCTTACATTTGATATAGGTTGTCAAGATGTCTGAAAGTTCCTCACAGGATTTATTGCAAAGTCTTTTGCATTTGAAAATAGACAACATCTGCTTGGCCTCCTCATCTACCTGACACTCCACCCCTCCACCTGTGACTTCTATCACCTTTATTTCATCTTCTGCTACCCTACCACTGCTCCCTGCTTATGCTCCTTTGCTCCCATTTCTATCATGTGCCTCAAACCGTAGGTTCAATCCCCAGTTATCCTTCTTCCCCCCCATCCAGTCCCTCACCAGCACCGCTTTCTTCCATCTCCAACGCATCACCCGTCTCCACCAATATCTCACCCCAAAAGCTGCCGGAACCCTGGTCCGTACCTTTGTGACCTCCCGGCTGGACTTTTCCAATGCCCTCCCTCCTCACTGGTTTCTCCTCTGCCACCATTCACAAAATCCAGGTTATCCAAAATTCCGCCACCCGCATTCTCACCCGCACCAAAGTTCACACCCCGATTACCCCAGTCCTTGCCAGACTGCACTGGCTCCATGTCTCGATTTCAAGATCCTCACTCTTGTTTTCAGATCCCTCCACTCCTCTGCACGCCACTGCCTCTCTGACTTCCTCTCTCCTCACAACTGTACCTGTTGCTTTCACTCTACCGGGTCTGGCCTCCTCCTTGTCCCTGTTCCCACGAATCCTCCGTTTCACTGTTGGTGGCTGTGCCTTCAGCCACTACGCTCCGAGGCTCTGGAACTTCCTTCCTCACTCCCTTCACCTCTCCCCTTTCTCTTCCCAGTTTCAGGTCATGGATAAAGACCTTTTCAACCTCGCTTCTGGTCACTTTTTCCCCTCCCCCTGGCTCGGCCTCGGGATCCGCTATTATGAAGTGCTCTGAGAGGCCATGTTGCGTGGAGGGCACTATATAAATACTAGTTGTTGTTCTTGTAGATGAATGCGGTAGCCAACCTTTGCACAGCAATGTCCAGCAAACAGCCCTAAATGTGCAATGATTTTCTTGCGTTCTTTCTGCACAAATCCTTTTGATTTGAAAGAAGAATTCCCAAGAATGAATGGGAATCCAACTGGCTTCATTATCAAGGATTGTGCTGAAAAATAATATAAATGAAACCCACTATGATGAATGAACTACGCTAATGGTTTCAATAGTAATGCAAAATCAAAAGTGGATGAGGCACAATCTCTTGCTAGTTTCTGTAACTTGTTACGAATTTCTGGCCACACATGATGTTATTTCCTTTCCTATGGTGAGCCTTAAGTAGAGTAAGCCCACGAGATTCGGTTCAAATTAATTTGATTGCAATGAATTCACTCAAATCAGCAGATCAAAATGATGTTCACATATCATGGTGTGTCGTGCATTCACATTAATTAGTACAATGTGTGCAAATATATTTTACCCCTCAATCAAATGCCAACGCTAAAGAATGTATATGCTCAGAGATTCGCAATAGTTTAAAGTAATCTGCTTCTTTGTAATGTAAAGAGTCTGCACCATCAATGGCAAAACTTTAAAAAGTCAAATCCAAATTAAATCTTATTTATAGATAGAAGAAAGTGATTTGTGGCGATGCCTGGAATAAATGTTATAGTTCAAGTTTGTTTTTAATTCATCACCTGTTTTCTCTCTCCCTCTCTCTCCCTTTACAGGAAACCTGGAGAATACATTTAAAATCGAACCGGTTTTGGGCATTATCAGCGTGTCAAAAGAACTTGACCTGTCCTCTCTTGGCCAGTATGTACTGACTGTTAAAGCCGCTGATCAGGGTTCACCACCTCTTTCCGCCACTACAGTCGTGAAGGTCTCTGTAACCATTTCAGACAATGCACATCCAAAGTTCCTTCAGAAACAATACACAAAAGAAGTCAATGAAAACGTCAGTGCTGGGACTTCAGTGATCATGATCTCCGCAGTGAGCCGATCGACTGTGGTTTATGAAATACAAGATGGAAACACGGAAAGTATTTTCACAATAAATCCTTATTCCGGTGTCATCAGCGTCCGCAAACCTCTTGACTATGAGCACATTCCTTCTTATAACTTGATAGTCCAGGCAACCAATATGGCAGGTATGTCATCAAACATTTCAGTCAACATACACGTGGCGGATGAGAATGACAACCCTCCAGTGTTTATGCATTCGCAGTATACGGGGAGTATCAGTGAGGCTGCTCCAACCAGCAGTGTTGTGTTAATCTCTGGAAACACGCCACTTGTCATCAGAGCCACCGACGCTGATCGAAACCAGAATGCACTGCTTGTCTATCAAATTGTGGAATCTACAGCCAAAAAATATTTTTCAGTTGATTCAAGCACGGGAGCAATCAGGACCACAGCCGATTTAGACCATGAAACCATTCCAGTGTTCCATTTCCAAGTCCAAGTCAGAGACAGCGGCACCCCCCAACTTACAGCCGAAAGTCCGGCAGAGGTGACTATTCATGTGACTGATACCAATGACTCACCTCCAAGGTTCGGTCAAGATGTCTACGAGTCTGTGCTTCTCTTGCCAACGTACACTGGGGTGCAGGTCCTGACTGTCTCAGCCACCGATCCTGATTTTGAAGTGCTATCAGAGCTAACTTACACGCTGAACGATGGAAACGCAGCAAACTGTTTTTTAATTGGTTTTAAGAGTGGGGTGATTACAGTGAAGAATCACACCCTTGACAAAGAGCTGTATGAGCTGACTGTTTGGGTATCAGACGGGAAGTTCAGCAGTTCAGCACTGGTGAAAATAACAGTGAAAGATGCCATTGACAGCGGCCTGCGCTTCACTCAAACCTTCTACACCGCTTCCATCTGGGAGAATAGCACAGAGTCAAAAAAGCTGGCTGTGGTTAATGCCGTCGGAAACCAGCTCAACGAACCTCTGAAGTACAGAATATTAAACCCTGGTGACAAGTTCAGCATTAAATCCACCTCTGGGATTGTGCAAACAATGCCTGTTTCCTTTGACCGAGAAGAGCAAGAAGTCTACGAGCTGGTGGTGGAAGCAAGTCGCGAGCACGACCCCTGGCGTGTAGCCCGGGTAGTTATCAGAGTCCAGGTTGAAGACATCAATGATAATCCACCGGTCTTTGTGGGTCTCCCTTATTACGCTGCCGTGCAAGTCGACGCCGAGCCGGGTGCCATCATATACCACGTCACAGCCGTGGACCGAGACAAAGGCCAAAACGGAGAGATCACCTACTTTCTTGGAGACGAGCCAGACCACTTTGAGATCGACCAGCGTACAGGGATTGTCACATTGAAAGAGCCTTTTGAGTCTGATTTGTCTAACGTTGAATATGACATTGAAGTCATTGCCAAGGATGGGGGTTCACCTTCTCTCTCTACTTGTGTAAAACTGCCCATCACAGTCGTGAACAAAGCCATGCCCGTCTTCGCCAAGCCATTTTATTTGGCTGCAGTAAATGAAGACATCCAGCCGCACACCCCTATCCTCGGCATCAACGCCACGAGTCCTGAAGGTCAAAGTCTAATATACACCATTACTGATGGAAATCCTTTAAATCAGTTCAATATAAATTTTCACACAGGGGTAATTAGTGTCATCAGCCCTCTCGACTATGAAGCTGAATCCAACTATAAAATGACTGTCAGGGCGACGGACTCCCTGTCGGGTGCTCGGGCTGAAGTGACCGTGGACATAGTAGTGCATGATGTTAATGATAACCCTCCAGTGTTTGAGAAGACTATGTACAAAGTCATGCTTTCTGAATCCTCGATGATCGGAACCCCTGTGTTACAAGCGGTTGCTTTAGACGCAGACTCTGAAAACAGCCGAATGGTGCATTATCAGATTGTCCACGATAATTTAAACAGCACAGACTACTTTCACATAGACAGCACCAGTGGGCTGATTTTAACATCACGCATGCTGGACTATGAGCTAATTCAGCAGTATAACTTTATCGTCAGAGCCACAGACAATGGCATTCCACCACTGAGCAGTGATGTCCCAGTGACCGTTTACGTGAGTGACATAAATGACAACCCTCCAGTTTTCAACCAGCTTCTGTACGAGTCTTATGTGAATGAACTTGCACCACGGGGTCACTTTGTTACCTGTGTCCAGGCATTTGATGCCGATAATTCTGATACCGAGCAATTGGAGTACAGCATCTTGTCTGGAAATGACCACATGAATTTTGTCATGGACAGCAGAAGAGGGATTATTACACTGTCTAACCACCGCAAACAAAGAGTGGACTCGGTATACAACCTGAATGTCTCTGTATCAGATGGCATTTTCACCAGCACAGCTCAAGTACATATCAGGGTTTTCAGTGCTAACTTATACAGCCCTGTCTTTTCACGCAGTGTTTATCCAGTGGAACTGAGAGAGAACTGTGCCATTGGGACAAAGGTGACCCAGGTAGTAGCTACAGACGGGGATTCTGAGGAGTATGGACAGATTACCTTCTCTATTGTTAACGACATTGCCAGGGACCGGTTCTCTATTGACACTGAAGGAAATATTATCACGACTGAAAAGTCAAACAGAGAAATTCCTCTGGAGAGCGATATTGATATTACAGTCATGGCTGTTGATGGTGGCGGCAGGGCAACATTCTGCACTGTCAGGGTCAAACTGATGGATGAGAATGACAATGCTCCTCAGTTTAGTGCCTCAGAGTACAGAACAAGTTTCAAAGCAGATGTGAATAAAGGGACTTTGATCATTCAAGTTGCAGCCTCTGACCCCGATCAAGGCACGAATGCCAGAATTATGTTTTCATTATACAGTGAAGATTCAAATTTAGTAGCGAGCGCACTTGAAATTGATCATGAAACCGGATGGATTGTCACCAAGGAAAGTTTCAGCCATTTAAAAGATACAATTTTTTCCTTCTTTGTCAAAGCCTCAGATGGCGGTGTTCCTGTTAGGAGTGCTCTGGTACCTGTGTATCTTCATATACTTCCTCCGGAGACGCTGCTGCCCACTTTTATACACCACGAGTATTCGTTCCTGCTACCAGAGGATGTTCCAATCGGACGCATTTTGGGTATGATCCAGGTTCTGCCTCGCCACACTGTTCTTTTCAGTACAGTTAATGGTGGCTTACCTAAAAATAACCAAGCGGGTGTATTTGTGATCGACTCACACACCGGTGTGTTAAAACTGGACAAGAAGCTTGATTACGAAGCAACTCGTCTCTATGAATTTTTGGTCACGGCCACTATTCATAACGCAAAAACTGACATTGTCTTGACGGCTGGAATCAAAATCGAAGTTATGGACTTGAATGATAGCAAGCCTATCTTTGAAGCCAATCCTTACGAGGCCGTGGTGATGGAAGGGATGCCCATAGGGACAAATGTGATCCAAGTCAAAGCAACGGATGAAGATGTGGGAGCCAACGGTCAGGTCATATACAGTCTGGTCCCAGCAGCTCAATCAGAACTTGAAGAGGTTGCAGAAATATTCACCATTGACAGCAGCAATGGATGGATCACAACTTTGAAGGATCTTGACCATGAAAAGCAACCAATGTACACATTTGCAGTGGTGGCTTTTGACCTCGGCAAGACAGTGTCTCTCTCCTCCACAACGATAGTTCAAGTGGCTGTTACAGATATAAATGACAACGCTCCAAATTTTGTGACTGAAATATACAGGGCATCCGTTAGAGAAAGTGACTCACCCGGTGAGGTTGTTGCAGTCCTTAGCACACAAGACGATGACACATCTGAAATCAACCGACTTGTTAGTTATCATATTACAGGTAAGACCAAAGAGCAATGTAATATGAATCTGATTTGAATCATCAAATTGCATATTCGTTAAGAGTTAAACCCTGTGAGAAGTTATCCTATATCAGTACAAGTTGTTGGTGTAGTTAATAATAACAATAATAATCTTTGCATTTGATATAGCGCTTTTCATATCTCGGTTGCAAGAAGGAAAGGAATCATTTTTAGCAGGAGAGCTGAATTCGATTTGTGGCAATGCGAAATATTGGGCAAGTTTCCTTACTCCACATGTCTGATAATTATCTCTCAAGAAGAAAAAAAAATACCAATAACAATAAAATTGGTCAGTTCAATACACGGCTGTTTGTGGGACATTGCGGTGTGCAATTGACTGCTGTGTTTTGCTCACAAAATATACAGTCAATTCATTTTACAGTATATTCTGTGTTGCGCTTTGAGCCATCTAGAAGTTGTGAAATTCACTGTATCAAATGCAAGAATTGTTATTATTACAATAAAAGCCCGTTTATCCGGCGCCCTCGAGACCTGGCCAATGCCGGTTAAAGTGCGTGCCGGATATTCAGCTGAAAATGCGAAATAAATAAAATAAATAATAATTTAATGCATTTTCCCGGATAACCGGATAAATTCCGGTTAATCGAATGCGGACTGTTTTTTTGCGATGCCGGTTATATGGAAGTTATGGTTGATCGGGTGCCGGATAAACGGGCTTTTACTTTATTATGATTGTAAGGTGAGTGCTCTGACCAGTGAGCTCTAGGATTCCATGAATAGTTTTACAGAAATAATGACTTAACTAATTCATTGAAATTATCTCAATTGAACCCATTCATTGTTAAGGTTCATTGCTATCTTTTTTTAATATAGGTTAATCCACTCAAATCCATTCATTATTCATCCATGCTTTCTGAATGCTCTTTGTTCAGTACTGTGGTTTGTGATGGTGAATATTTTACAGTCAATACATGCCTGTCGTGTAGCTTTTTGGGCATTAACTCACGATTTCAGAATATATTTATCACCAACCGGCAAAAGAGTCTAGAATCAGTGCAAAA
Source organism: Hydrolagus colliei (assembly GCA_035084275.1). NCBI lineage: Eukaryota > Metazoa > Chordata > Chondrichthyes > Chimaeriformes > Chimaeridae > Hydrolagus > Hydrolagus colliei. Next base: position 3,806,511 of record CM068745.1, on the reverse strand, counting down.
TACCCTTCTATTTGGATGAACGTAGTATATCATGCCAAGATAGTGTCAATACAATTGTGTTAGTTCTGTCAGTTTTGCTTAGGTTGGGACCCACATGAGAAATTTAACTCACATCTAGGTCAACACTCTAAAAGTATGGCTTGATTATATTATCATGTATATTGTACTTCGGAAGAGGCATTAACCCAAGGTATTTTCTACTTTTTCAAGCGTATTTTAAAAGATCCCGTGACACTATTCAAAAAGAGAAAGGAATTTCTCTTGGTATCCAGGTTAACAATCCTCCAAATTAATTCACATTAGGCAGTTTGTTTGACCTTTCTGGCACAAATGACTGCTAACATTTGTCTACAAAACCTCAGCACTCTTCACGGTAACTACTGTGAAGTACTTTAGCTGTTTTGTCCTGATTAGTTTCATTTAAACTGCGTTCTTTCTCTCTGTGCTGTGTGCACATTGATTTCCTAAGTCCCGAATTCACAATTAGATGTGCAGTTTATTGTCAGTTGGTTGGGCAAGGGTTCCAGGTATTTGGGAGTTGTAAATTTTAGGAAACGAGCAGGAGTATCCCACTCACATTAAAAAGAATGACCTGTCTGTTCCAATTATGTACGAGACAAGGTTGCCTTTAAGAAGTCTGACTTGTATTCCCCCCACTGGAGAAATACATGTGAAGAGAACAGAGAAGAGGTTATTCAAGTATGACAGGAGTCACAGCTGGGAGACTTCCATCTGCCAGTGTTACCCTCTAGTGACTGTAACATACATTACCAATATGGTACGTTTCACTGAATGAGGCATTCTGGTGTTTGGACCATATTGTAGCAAAAAATTATGAGTGCATTTTAATGCCTATAAAATCTTGTTTCAGATGGCCATTGACACATCATTCACTTCAATGGTATTATTGGATTTGCAATGTGCTATTTTTAAAATGCCAGTCTATTAGCATTTTACATAGATAATTCTGTTTGTCTTTTAATTGAACCAGAAGAGATCCCATTTAGTGGAATGACATTTGCTGTGGTGACACTATTTGGTATCTGGATAGAATGTGCCAGGGATACATGTTGCAAGATTTCTTTCTCCAAAAGCTAAATGCAGCCTGATTTGATCTGCATTCAGTTTAACAGTAATGCTGCCGATTAGTCCATCTCACGATGTAAAATTAAAGGAAACTTTCAAATCCAGCAGATGAAGATTCTGTAATTTTATCTGTTGATAGTTAGCTTTACAAGTTTGGCCCTAGCCAGCAATGCTAATGTCTAGGACTATTGTGGGCCAGATATCTGACGCCAGCCATCTTTGTCAACTTGCCTCAGTTGTTAGCACTCTTGCCTCAGAGTCAGAAGGTTGGGGGTTCAAGCTCCCACTCCAGTGCATTGGTTGGAGTGGCTGTACTTTGGAGAAGATATTAAACCAAGGTCCTCTCTGCCTGTGCAGATGAATATTAAAGATCCTATGGTACTATTCAAAAAGATAAGGGAGTTTTTCCAATGTCCTGGTAAACAATCTCCCAGGTAAAATTGGTCTTTGTGCTGCTGTATTTTGCCCACAAAAATACAGTCAATTCACTTTACAATATATTTTGTGAAGCACTTTGGGATGTCTAGATGACGTGAAAAGCGCTGTAACAAATGCAAGGATTATTATTATTATTCTTAGCATCACTGTGCACAAACTGACTGCCGCGTTTCAGTCACACCACTCACAGTATATTCTGTGAAGCGCTTTGAGACATCTCAACAACGTGATAAAGCACGAAATCTAATGCAAAAATTATTATTACAACAAAGACGCCTAATAATAATCCCTCCAAAAAAATTTAAATCCATGACTGTTTGTGGGACACTGCTGTGCGCAATTGGCTGCCGCGTTTCGCCTACATATATACAGTCACTTCACTTTGCAGTATATTCCGTGAAGCACTTTGAGACATCTAGAAGATGTGAAAAAAGCGCTATATCAAATGCCAGGATTATTATTATTAAATGTTTCATGGTATCAATGTTAAGAGCATTGTATGTCACAACAATCTTCAGTTTCAGAGCACAAAACATTTATTATATAAAAATAAGATGCTAAATCAAATGCAATCCTGTTGCGCGGATTTGTTTTGTTGAACCTTCAAGGTTCATTCTGTGACTCGCATCATAAAATATGACAATCTGAAAAATAGACCAAGAGTCAATAAGTTTTGGCCACAGTCACAGTGGCAGTAAAGTCTCGGGGTGTGGACCACCGAGATATCACTGGGTTCCCTCTTCCCACAACCTCAGATGTCTGCCCTCCAATAGTCCTTGACGTTAGCATTACGGGATAGAGCCAAACTTGTAAAGCTAACTATCAAATATGACACATAAGAATGTGTAACAGGTTGCCATTGAAGAATGAAAACCAAACAGCATCGATGCATATTAACTGAAGACAACTTGAAGCGTTTCAAATGTAAACATCAGATAAGGTAGCCCGTCCCATTTAACCCTGAGGCTAAATGCATTGTGGTGATGGTGAGGAAATCAATGGAATTCTACACAGCGCACTTTATCTCTAAAGATAAATGACTGTCTTAACAGTCAAACCGAGTGCGAATTGTTCAGAAACAAGCCACCTAAATATCAATTCTGTTCCACCCATGCTCCTATAATGGTGAGTAACATACTGCAGGTAAGTATACTGAGGCTGCCATGATGTTACTCAAACCTCTAGGTTACCCCATGAGTTATTTCACTGAAGATGCGACACTTTAATCAATGTGCTTCATATGGTTCCATATACTTCTTACGTGGGGTAAAATCCACCCCTACAATAACAACAACAAACTTACATTTATAGAGCGCCTTTCACGTCTGGAGGACGTCCCAAGGTGCTGAAGTCAGGTCAAGACCTGAGCAAGGGAGAGGGGCAAAATAGGGGTGAGTGGCGGGAGAGAGATACGAGGGGAGGGAGAGAGTTGAGAGGGCAGCAGAAGGCATGGTCGAAGAGGAAGGTCTTGAGACCAGCCTTAAAGGAGCCGAGGGAGGGAGGGAGGTGAAGGGACTGTGGGATGGAGTTCCAGAATGTGGGGGCAGAGAGGCTGAAAGCCCGTCCGCCGATGGTACGGTATGGTGTAGGCCGTAGCCCGCTGAATGGAGGGAGCGAGGGCAGGAAGGTGCATAGGGGGACAGCAGGTCAGAGAGGTTGTGGGGGGTGGGGGGGCAAGGCTGTGAATGGCCTTGAAAGTGAGGATGAGGATCTTGAATTCGATCCTCTGGGGGATGGGGAGCCAATGGAATCGGGCGAGGGTGGGAGTGATATGGTCGCGGAGTTTGGTGCGGGTGAAGACACAAGCTGCAGAGTTCTGGATGATCTACAGCTTGTGAAGGGAAGGACCAGGATGGCTGACGAGGAGGGAGTTTCCATAGTCAAGTCTGGATGTGACTAGGGTTTCGGCAGCCTGGGGGGTGAGGCAGTGGCGGAGTCTGGCGATGTTGTGAAGGTAGTGGAAGGTAGTACTAGTCGTGGCGCGGATTTGGGGAAGGAAGGACAGTTCAGGGTCGAACAAGATGCCCAGGTTCCTGACTGGCTTAGAGAGGTGGAGAGTGCAGCCTGGGATGCTGATGCTGTCAGTGTCTGAGGTGCGAAAGCGCTGACGTGAGCGAATCAGAAGGGCATCAATCTTGCGGACATTCAGCTGGATAAAGTTGTCTCTCATCCAAGAATCACCCCTAGATTTCCATACTAATTATTCAGATTGTCAATAATTTGGCAAATTTTGAATACAGTCTGAACTGTGAAGCTATGAACCAATCAATACCACAGATTCCTCCCACTCAAGTCTACATGCCAAAGCCTTGACAAATAGCTCCTTGCTGGATAAGCATTGGGAATCTTGCCAGACAAGGCCTTCAATGGTGAGCTATGTCAACCTCTCTGTTCAGCAAGCTGCAGCCTGTTCCATGTCCCTCGCCCGACCCTCCCCACCATCGACAGTTGGGTCTACAGCATCACTGCCCCCACCTTTTGGAACTCCATCCCACATTGCCCTTGCCTCGCTCCTTCCCTTTCCTCCTTCAAGGCACATCTCACGACCCTTCTCTTCGATCACACTTTCGACCACCCTCCTACCCACAGCGCTGTCACCACCCTTCACCCTGATTAATACCAACCCCCACTTCTCTGGTCCAAATCCCTGTCTGATGCAAATCCAGCACCTTGGATTAATCATGTTGATAGGTTTCCACAGGAGTCAGACGCTGAGCTACCCAAATAAAACCCCGATGAAGTTATTCTACTGTAGTTATCTTAAAATAATTTACAGTAACTGATTTCAAAACTAAAGTTGTAATTAAGAATTTTCCCAACCTGAATCTTCTGAAATACTGCACAGAATAAATCTAAGCACAGCTAGAATTTTAACTCTATGGCTTTCTAGTTTCAATGACACATCTATTGGGTATGAATTCATTTCAAAAGCTCCAGTATAATAAGGTCATTGCAAGTGAAAGTATTTAGACCTTGGGGTATAATCAGAAATTGAATGAACTGCTGTACAGTGCCAGGTGGAATGAGTGCATTTTATATACAGCATTTCCGGCCAATTGATTTCACTTAAAGATAAAATTAAATCCCAAACAGCAAGCAGAAATCGGTCAGCAGTCTGTTTCACCATTGAAAATCAGCATGTTTTGTTACCTTCAGACGAGTAAATACAAGGGTCAATTTTACAGCATTTTTTAATCAAGAAATCTAGAAGCATATGACACCTACTCGCAAAAAGGCCAATTCAACTCTCTGCATTTGCAGACATTGGTGCCCTGGAGTTGGAATGATGTGCATGAAGTACTGAATTCTCCAGTTAGCAGCAATAGCAAACTATGTGGTTTTATCTCAGGTTTGGAACCAGAAATCTTTACAGCACACAACATCATGTGGCCCATCGTGTCTGTGAAAGAGTAACCCATTCAGTCCCATTTATGTGTCTTTGGCCAATTGTGATAATTGTTTTTTTTAGATGTCTCTCCAATTCCCTCTTGAAACCAAATATGAATATTGCCTCAGCCATGACAACCAGCAGAGCATTCCAATCAGTTCCTAACAACTTTGTGTTTATAAAGAAAACTTTCCTTTGCTCCTTATTTTAAACTGATAAGTTCCTGTATTTCAAAATTTGCCTAAAAACTTACCTCTTTAACTGTGATTTCAGCCAACTATCGCTTTCTCACTCTGATTTGTCAAGCTCTTTAGAATGTCCTCCAGAGGTGAAAGTTGCTATATACATTTATAATGTTTTGTAGATTTTAAAATATCATTTATGGAGCACAAATTTGTTAGAAAGATGCTTAGTAAATTCTTAAAAAGGTTACAGTCTGCAATGAGGTGGGTTATGAGTTGTAATTTTCAAGTAAAGTGCTTGTGTTTGTGATTACAATGGATGATTTTGCAGTTTGTCAGATAACTGTAATAATCAGTTATCTGATTTTAATTATCAGATTTATCAAAATCTGATAATTATCCAGATTATCAATGGATAATCCATTGATACTTATTGCATCAATGGATTATCTTAAATCTTCAATGGCCATAGTCAAATTACAGATGTCAAGATAGAGAGGATAGAAAGGGACATCACCATAAAAGTTCCTCTTCAAAGGAATTGTTCTGGTGCTAATGAGTGTCTAGGAGATAAGGGCAAAAATCCCTGGCTCGCGAGAAATTGAGTGCAATTTAGAAGGAGGAACATTATGTAGAAAATCCTCCTTGCTATTCTTTTAAGAGTTGTGAAAATTTCAATCTGTGATATAATAATGCAACTCTCTATCTGCAGTTTTGTTTGTTTGCACTCCATGTGTAGAAGAAAATATAGATAAAATGGTAAAGTGGACATACACATGGCAGATGAAGTTTAATACAGAGAACTGTGAGGTGATACATTTTGGGAGAAGAAATGAGGGGAGGCAATATAGGCTAGATAGTACAATTTTAAAGGGTTTGAAGGACCAGAGAGACCTGGGGATTTGTGTTAGTGACTCTTTGAAGGTGGCAGGACAGGTAGACAAAGCCGTTAAGAAGGCACATGGGATACTAGGCTTTATAAATAGGGGTATAGAATACAAAAGTCAGGAAGTGCTGACTAACCTCTATAAAACTTTAGTTAGGCCTCAGCTGGAGTACTGTGTACAATTCTGGTCACCACACTACAGAAAGGATGTTAAGGCATTGGAAAGGGTGTAAAGAAGGTTTACTAGAATGGTACCAGGATTGAGGGACTTCAGTTATGGGGAAAGGCTAGATAGGCTGGGTTTATTCTCTTTAGAACAGAGAAGGTTGAGAGGAGATCTAATAGAGGTTTATAAGATCATGAGGGGATTCGACAGGGTGAATAAGGGGAAACTGTTTCCACTGGTGGGCAAATCTGTGACTTGTGGTCACAGATTTAAAATAGTTTCAAAACGAAGCAGAGGGGAGCTGAGGAGAAATGTTTTCACTCAGCGAGTTGTTCGAATCTGGAATGCATTGCCTGGAAAGGTGGTGGAGGCCGATTCGATAACAGCTTTTAAAAGGGAATTAGATATTTATTTAGGGAGAACAGGTCTGTTAGGTTATGAGGAGAGAGCGGGGCAGTGGGATTGAGTTGCTCTTTTCAAAGAGCCGGCACAGACTAGATGGGCCGAATGGCCTCGTTTTGTGCCGTAAAATTCTATGATTCTATGAATTGCCTTCAGCCTTCTCTCTTCATAATGGAAGCAGTGTATCTTGCTGCCACAAAAGATGCCCAAGGAGTTCAATGGTTTCTAAAAATTGTAATAATACAGGGTTCAATATCACAGCTTCAATTTAATGAAAGGTTGTTCTGTCTCATTTCCTCTCCTTCTTGCAAGCTCTTTGAAATGATGAATGTGATATAATTGCAACATTATCTCTCTAAAATGCCTCTTGAATCTGCAGCCTTGAGGGCTATTTAATACTAATGTATCTTTCTGTGTCTTATAAATGTTTCTGAACAGTGTTAATAAACCACGCAGTAAGGTTGCACACTATCACGATGGTAATGTTTTTGCTAAAATAATCAATTTCTAATGAAATGCTTATGGCTGACACACTTTGTTTTCTGAACCGTGGAAACCTGACATGTCAAGCTCACCCAACAACATAGTATGGGGATTCCCCCCTCTAATCGCGGTGTCTGAAAAATGTTAATTTATCACAATCTTACCTCACGATTTCTCAACATAATTTCGAATGTCCATTTAAACGTTCAATGAGCTAGTTAAAATCTGCTTTTAGCAAATTGAACTGCTAGCACTTACGACTCAGAAATAAGAGCAACAACACATTGATTAGTCTAGTTTTATTTTCTCATTCAATCAGAAAAATAAATTGCTCTAAAGAAATGTTAATTATAAATTCTTGACTGCAGTTTCCTAAATAGTGAATCCCTTATTAGTTCTTTATCAAGCTCATCCTACTAGCATTCCCAACAATCCATTGACATTCAATTCTAGAAATAAATTATGGCAGAATAGTTTTATTTAGAATCAGGTGATTAATTTTGTCCTGGATTATGCTCTCTAGAAGCCCACCGACAATGTAGGCTGTAGTTACCAGGTTTATCCCTCTTCTCTGTTTTGAAGCTTTGAACAGCAACAGCTCTCTAGATTCCAAACCATAGATATATGAACAATTGTTCATAAACCCAGACTCCAGGTAATTCCTTCCAGCAGCTTTGTGGAGTCCTGTAGCTCGGTGCTTAGAGCACTCATCTTACAAGCGTGAGACCTTTGTTCGAATCCAGGCAGGTCAGGGCGAAACCTTGGACAAGTTTCTTTACTCCACACGCCTAATAATAATAATTTCCCAAAAAAACTATAATAAATTGGTCATTTCAATCCATGATTGTTTGTGGGACGCTGCTGTGCGCAATTGGCTACTGCGTTTCGCCCACATATATACAGTCAATTCACTTTACAGAATATTCTGTGAAGCGCTTTGAGACGTCTAGAAAAGATGTGAAAAGCGCTATATCAAATGCAAGGATTATTATTATTATTACCTATGATTACAGAAGGAATTTCCATTTGCCCACTTGTGTTTCATATTAACAAATCCAGTCAAGAAATGCCACAAATTAGATCTCACTGATCTTTATAAAATACAACAACAACAAAAATGGATTTGTAGAACACCTTTCACATCAGGATGACATCCCAAGGCACTGAACAGTCAGGGGACGGGACCCGAGCATGGGGGAGGGGCAGGTAGGGCGATGGGAGGGAGAGAGAAGGGCGAGCGGCTGAAGACGCAATCGAAAATGAGGGTCTTGAGATCGGCCTTGAAGGAGACGAAGCGAAGGGACTGTTGGATGGAGTTCCAGAGTGTGAGGGCAGAGTGGCTGAAAGCCCAGCCACCGATGGTAGGATGAGTCGGGCGGGAGACATGGAGCAGACCGGAGCCCGCTGAACGCAGTGGGTGGGCAGGTTGGTAGGGAGTCAGCAAGTCATAGAGATAGGAAGGGACAAGGCCATGGATGGCCTTGAAAGTGAGGACGAGGATCTTCAATTCAATCCTCTGGGTATGGGGAGCCAGTGGCTAATGTTCAGATTGTCACTGATTGCGCTTCCTGTGTATGTGAACGAAATTATGTGAAAACCCATCTCTGACTGTGCTTCAGTACCCCATACCTCTGTGTACCTTTCACCCAGCTGGAGATCCTATTTCCATCTGTAAAACACTTCGAGAATTCTTCCACGAACCGTGCAATGTGACTTTCATTTGATGGTGTTGAACTCACCATCAAGAGGAAAAAGTAAAAATGTGAATCCCCCCACCACACACCACCATTTTCTTTTAAAACAAAGAATTTAGAATCATGGGCAGTATAATCATATGCATTTTCTTGAATCTTGGTAACTTGAAGTATTTGATATACTGTATTATGTTTGAGTAGTGCTGAATAAATAAACGGTGGCAGATAGTTTGGGAAAAATATGATCCAAAATATTTTTAAAATCTATCAAAATTGTGTTCGATTAGTAAAATAGTAAAATAAGCACTCCAAGATGCTACCGCACATTACAGATACAATTTAAATGCAAGTTGTTGCTCTAAAATAACATTATTCTCAGTATTATTCAATACAACAACTTCATTAACTTTGTGGACAGTCAATCCACGACTGTTTGTGGGACACTGCTGTGCGCAATTGGCTGCCGTGTTTCGCCCTCAAAATATACTCTCAATCCACTTTACAGTATAGTCTGTGAGAAGTTTTGAGACATCTCAAAGATGTGATGAGGCGCAACATCAAATGCAGGGATTATTATTGTTGTATTGTAACAGAGAGTTATTTCAGAGATGACACAATGTGCCTATTCCCACCATGATGTTTACAAGGTTTGCATTTCTTATATTGTTGTTTAGGAGGAAATCCAAAAGGAAAGTTTGCGCTTGGCCTGGTTCAGAATGAGTGGAAGGTCTACGTGAAGAGACAATTAGACCGTGAGGAGCAAGATATTTACCTGCTGAATATCACAGCTACTGATGGGCTTTTCGTATCGAGAGCAGTGGTCAAAGTTCGAGTGTTGGATGCCAATGATAACAGTCCAGTCTGTGACCAGGTAAAATTAACAGGGCAAAAAGTATCCTCTTCATCTTTCTTAGTGTTCTTATAAATACTTTCAATAACTGAAATCTGAACTCACAAGATTGATTTGGATGAACTTCGAACTCTTTGGCCTATTTGATTTCATCCTTCCAGAATACTCACCCTTCTGTTCTCCTATCACAGCATCAAGTTGCTTTTTAAATGAATCCAGTGTCCCGGCTTCAACTATTGTCTCTGATGACCTGTTCCAGTCATTAGTTACCCTCTGGGTAAATATAAACTTCCTGCTGTCTGTCCCCAAATTGCTAGTCAAAACCGATGTCGTCTTGTTCTACGATCTCAGTACATTCTAAACTATTGTTCTGCATTGACTTTTTTTATCCCATTTAAAATGTTACACACTTCAATACAATTCCCTTTGAGGTGTTGTCTCAAGACTGAAGAGCACTAGCATATCTAACTCCAGCTAAGACAGAATGTGTTGCTTTCAATTAATTGCAGGTCACATACACAAAGACATTTCCAGAAGATTTACCACCAAATAAAGTTATTCTAAAGATTGGTGCTCAAGATGCCGACATCGGGACAAATGGAGACATCCGATATTCGTTGCACGGACCTGGCTCTGATAAATACTTTCTGGAACCTGAAAGTGGTAAGTGTTTTGTGTAGAAATCCCAAATTGAGTTTTCTTGTTACAAGAGAGCAATGGATTAAGAGGATGAGTTTTACTGTTTCTTATGAAGCGTAAAAATTGAAGTTAGGTGAAATGCAGTTATGCAAGGGATCACAAGGATGTGGAACGTGATACCACGGGCAACTATTGTAGCTAAATCAATTATGACATTTAAAAGGAGATTAAACTACTCAAAATGAAGTATAAAAGGCTAAAATGGCATTAATTTAGATAGCTCCATCAGGGAGCTGGATGGCAAATGAATAAATGGTCACCTTCTGAGCTGCATTGTGTGGACTATTGAGCATTGTATTGACAACAAGGTTTTCCAAGTATTCAAAAGTAGAACATATAGCAGAATATGAAAGTACTTCATAAATACGTCAGCTTGGCTCAGCTGCCAGCACTCTCACTTCTGAGTCAGGAGGTTGTGGTGTTTAAGACTCACATTGATTCTTTGAATTCACATATGTTAGGCTGACACTTCAGTACAGTGCTAAGAGTGTACTGCAAGTGTTGTCCTTTGGATAACACATTAAATTGCAGACCCATCTGCCTTGCTCAGGTGGACATTATAAGATCCCATGGCATTATTGGAAAAGAAAAGTGAGTTGCTTCAGTTATCCTGGCCAGCAAACCTCTAGATAAAATCGGTCAATCACTTCATTGCTGTTTGTGGGGTATTGAAGCACACAAATTGGCTAATTCGTTCACCTACAAAATACAGTAGGTCACTACACTTTACAATAAATCCTGTGAAGCATTTTGAATTCTTGTGACATAAAAGGCACTAAATCAAATGCAAAGGTTATCATAATGCAATATTCCAGATTGGGTATTTTGGGGGGGTTATTGGGTAGTATTTCAGATAATAATAGCAAATTATGTAATTTTTTTGGCTCCAAATGTTCTTTATTTCTTATGCAAGGGAGTATTTTCTGTGACAACTGTCAGGCCTGTGATATATGTTCCGTCTGATCATTCTTGATGTATGAATAAGAAATCCTGAAAGGAACAAAGATCAAGGAACCCTCTGGAACTCCATCCTGGAGTTTCTCCTGCTCACTCCTGACATGAAAGGAGCTACAGAAATGTACATTGTAATGTATTTCCAACATCTGTAATGCAATTGACATTTTTAAATGCAAACAGCAAACTTTTTGATTTTGAAACATCTGATATTAAAAGCATCATTTATTCATTTGAAAAAACCCATAATTTTTTTAAAGAAATACTGAATAAACGATGTATGAGAATTAGAACAGATTCTCAGTCTTAATTATCTTGAGGACAATGAGACTAAATTAGATACATCTGGTGTGAGGATATAATTTAGTACTTTTTTGTCAGCTTACAACTTCACATTAAATTTGATTGCAGAAAAATTCTGAATTCATTTTTTAAAATTTCTTGGTACATTTTAAATAAAATAATTTTTGTATTTTATATAACGTCTTCTCACATTGAAATGTCTCAAAACTGTGAAATGCTAGTGGCCTCAGTTTTGTAGGTGAACATAGCAGCCAACTTGCAGCCAACAATGTTTCACAAACAGCCATGAAGTGAGTACACTTTTTTATGTGGGAGATTGTTGGCCGGGCCACTGGCAATAATCCCTGCTCTTAACAAATAATAATAATAATCCTGCATTTGATATACAACAACAACAACTTTGATTATATAGCGCCCTCCACGCCGGGCGGCGTCTCAAAGCGCTTCACAATAGCGGATCTCCCCCCCTGAGCCAGGGGCAGGGGCAGAAAGGTGACCAAAAGCGAAGAGAAAGGTCTTCAGCTGTGACTTGAAACTGGGAAGAGAGGGGGCGAGGGCGAAGGGAGTGAGGAAGGGAGTTCCAGAGGCTCAGGGTGTAGTGGCTGAAGGCACGGCCGCCGAGGGTGGAGCGGAGGATTCGGGGGGACATGGAGGAGGCCAGACCCAGAGGAGCGAAGGCAGTGGGTGCTGGGTTGGGGGGAGAGGAGATCAGAGAGATAGGGGGGTGCAGAGGGGTGGAGGGATTTGAAAACAAGGGTGAGGATCTTGAAGTCGATCCTCTCTGGGATAGGGAGCCAGTGAAGTCTGGCAAGGACTGGGGTAATGGGGGAGCGAAGCTTAGAGTGGGTGAGTATGCGGGCGGCAGAGTTTTGGATAAGATGGATTTTGTGGATTGTGGTGGCGTGGAGACCGGCGAGGAGGGCGTTGCAATAGTCCAGCCGAGAGGTGACAAAGGCATAGTCCAAGGTTTCAGCAGCTTTTAAGGTGAGGTATTGCCGGAGACGGGCGATCCGTCGGAGGTGGTAGAAGGACCGGATGTGGGGGAGGAAGGACAGTTGGGGGTCGAACCTGATGCCAAGGTTGTGCACAGGTTCGGTGAGTTTTAGGGGCCAGGCCGGGAAGGTGGAGGAGGTGAGAGCCGTGCGAATGGAGACGTTGACGAGAGCCAAGGAGTATGGCCTCCGTCTTGTCGACATTCAGCTGCAAGAAATTTGCGCTCATCAGGCAGGCTGACAGAACATCAGGGGATATAGTGCTTTTTCATGTTTTCTGGATGCCTCAAAGTTCTTCACGGAATATACTGCAAAGTGAACTGACCATATATTTGTGGGAAAAACACCCATGTATTGTTAATATTTAAAAATAAAATGCTAGTGAGTGCACTCAACCCTGTAGACCATGTGTATCTTGAAAGATTTCACAACTATAAATCTAATTTATATAGTGGTTACACATAATATAATAAATCTTAAAGCTAGGTTTGCTTTCTGAACATTATAAATGTGTTTGATGGAACACATTTTACTCCTGTTAAAAGTTTTCTGCGAAGAACTTCTTTACATTAGCTGTGTAGAGAGCTTCGAGTCATCCTCCCTTCTTGTCTAGTCCCGTAGCTCAGTGGTTAGAGGTTAAAATATATAGTCAATTCACTTTACAATATATTTTGCGACGCAAGTTGAGACATCGACAACAACAAAATTACATTTATGGAGCGGCCTTTCATGTCAGGAGAACGTCCCAAAATGCTGAACGTTGGTCAGAAACTGAGCATGGTGGGTTGGTGGGGGGGGGAGAGGCGGGGTTGGGGGGGTGGGAGGGCAGAGAGGTAGGAGGGCAGCTGAAAGCACAGTTGAAAAGGAGTATCATGAGACCGGCCTTGAAGGGATTGTGGGATGGAGTTCCAAAGCGTAGGGGCAGAGAGGCTAAAATCCCGGCCACCAAATGTAGGGCAGGTCGGGAGACAGACATGGAGCAGGCCGGAGCCTGCTGAACGAAGGAAGCAGACAGGTTGATTAACGATTCAGTAGGTCAGAGAGGTTGGAGCGGGCAAAGTCAGGATGGTCTGGAAAGTGAGGACGCGGATCTTGAATTCTGTCCTCTGAGGGATGGGGAGCCAGTGGAGGTGGGCGAAGGTGGGGTGATGGGGTCGTGGAGCCTTGTGCGGGAGAGCACACGAGCTGCGGAGTTCGAGTGGATGGCCGTGAACCTGGGTGGCGGAGTGTATGTGAAGAGAGAGGTTGAGAGAGGAGAGGAAAGTGTAGACGTCCAAGGAGATGGAGCAGGAGGGGATGAAGTGAAAGCTGAAGTCTCCAAGGGTAAGGAGGCGATCAGCACAGAGGTAGAGAGGAGCTAGAAGATGTGAAAAGCCCTATATCAAATGCAAGGATTATTATTATCAAATGTAAATTGTGTGGAACATGTAATTATGCACTTATTTATGAAGTGCATATTCTTATTTGCTTCCCATTGCTATAGTGACATATGTCATATGTCAATTGACATATGACATATGTCAATTCTTAAGAATGTCATATTCTTATTTGCTTCCCACTGCTATAGAGACATATGTCAATTTTGAAAGCTAATTTTAATGAAAATTTGCCAAACGGGATATGGTGATCACAATGTTAAGCCAGAGTCCAGGATAGCTTTCATCAGAGTTGTTATAGAGCTGCAGTAGCCAAAATGGTTTCTGTTTATTAAGTCTACAGTCTTTTCTTTCACTGGCATCCAGAAATGCAAATCTTGTTGAATTCAGCCTCAAATTAATTCAGCCTCTTGAGAGGTGACATGATTACAGTTTTTTTTGAGATGCTAAAGGTACAGGATAATGTACTAGACGGTGATAAGATGGTTTGTCTTGTCCAGAACAATTGAACCAGAGGACGTGGCCTGCAAATGAAGGGGAGAAATTCAAAATATATCGCTGGAAACTATTTCAGTGAACAAGCAGCAAATGTATGCAAGAGACTCCGTAGGGAAATGGTGGAAGCATAATTTGTTAATTCTTTCAAAAGAAAATTATATAGATTTATTTAGGAAATAATATCTTGGGATACAGTATTTAGTTTGGGACGACATGTGCATGCGACTGCTAGGATACTGGAAGGCAAACTGGATGGTATTCTTCCATCTAGTAACTCTCAGAATCTTATAATTAGTCTCAAATTACCCTAAGATTGGGGAGTCCTAGGATTTTAGCAGTGTTACGGTGGGGGAAAGGGGAAATGTTAAAAATGGAGAAGTAACAATGCATCTGAGTATTAACCAGGCTAGACAATAAAGAAAGACTGGAATAGATGAGGCATTTGAGCATGTTACCAGCCTCAAGCTAATGGAGGAATGGATCAGATGTGCCAGAATTAAGAGCTGGAAATGGAACAGATTCAGCGAGAGGATTATGATACTGTATATTGTTTACAAGTTTGGTGAACTCTTCCCCTCCGCTTTCTCAACCTTAGAGATGTCAGGGCAATTGTAGCACCTCCAACATGGTCCTGGCTCTGATCAGTTAACTCTGGACAAACCAGACATGGCACCAGGATCCTTGTGATCTATTATGGAGATCTCAGCTATGGCTCCAGCGAGTTCCATTCTAAATTGTTTTGCAGATCTCTTATTTAATTCCTGTTTCACATGTTAAACCCACAGGTGAACTGAAAACATTGTCTGCTTTGGACCGTGAGGAAACGCAGGTGTACACCTTGATCGCCAAAGCGACTGATGGTGGCGGCCGTTATTGCCAGTCAAAAATAATTCTACGACTGGAGGACGTGAATGACAATCCCCCTGTGTTCTCTTCCAAGCATTATGCTATGTCTGTGTATGAGAATACATTAATCAAAGTTTTACTTGCTAGAGTTCAAGCAACAGACCTAGATATGGGTAAGTGAATGCGTTCCATTCTTAAACCTCTCGCCTTAGTTCGTACTGCACCAGTAAGATAAGAAAGCAGACAAGCTGACTTGTATTTTATTTATTTCTAATGTGATAGCAACCGCAAAAGCCGCTGAAAGCAATATGCTTGATTTATGACCTAACATAACCTTGTACCGATGATCAACCCCAGATTATATCTGAATAATCCTGCTGTAATAACATCGCAGTTGTAAATCGTAAATTTAAGCCACACCAGAGAACCAATTTTATTCTGTTTGGGCTGCTTGCATCCAGGGTATTATCCTAGGTATCCTGAGAATCTGACCTTGCATTTACTATATTTTGTTGATAAAAACAAACTTGTGTATTCCTTTAGCTCCTTGTTGCTTGGTACCTCAGAATTCCATATGTTTAATTGTCTTCATTCAATTCCACCCGAGCTACTGCCTATGCCATATCAATAAGAAAAGTGAGTGAATTACAGAAGTGCATAGGCAAATAACTATTGTTCATGTATTAGCTGAAACCAATTTATTTGCTGAAGAATTATGTTGTTGGATTGCCTGACAAGATCGCATATTCGACGATATAGATCCCAGTAAATATTCTTTAGATTTTGTTCAGATTAATTCAACATGGTTCATCTCATTATTATTTATGGTTGACTGTGAATGTGTCAACTGAATGATTATATCAGCAGTGCAAGTTGTGGACTGGAATATGCTTGTTCCACATTATGTTTTCTCATGCGTCCTCGCGACGTGAAAGGTGCTCTATAAATGTAATTTTGTTGTCTCCCTTATCCTCGCCCGACTCCAATGGCTCCCCATCACCCAGAGGATCCAATTCAAGATCTGGTCCTCACATTCAAAGCCCTCCATGGCCTCGCCGCACCCTGCATCTGCAACCTATTAATCCCCTACCTACCCGCCCTCCCCCACCGCTTAGCAGGCCTGCTCCACGTCCCCCAACCCACCCGCCCTACCATTGGCAAGTGAGCCTTCAGCCATTCTGCCTGCAGCCTCTGGAACTCAATCCCACAGTAACCTCCGCCTCGCCCCCGCATTGCCACTTAATCAAGTCCCGCCTCAAGACCCTCCTCTTCGACGGTCCCATCGGTCACCCCAAATCCCCCCTATCCCTCCATCCTCCTCGTCCCTGACCCCAGCTCGGGTCTGAAACAATGACTCTCCAGCGCCTTGGAACGTCCTCATTGTGGTTTTTGCATGTGAGTTTTCCCTTGTGAGTTGTCGCAGCTCTCAAGCTACCGGCCCATCTCCAACCTCCCTTTCCTGTCCAAGGTCCTCGAAAGAGTGGTTGCCTCCCAGCTCCACTCTTTCCTCTCAACCCACTCACTTTTTGAACCCCTCCACTTGGCTTTCCGTGCTGCTCACAGCACAGAAACTGCTCTGGTCAAGGTCACAAATGACATCCTGACCAACTGCGACCAGCGCTCCCTCTGCCTCATCGTCCTCCTCGATCTATCCGCCACCTTTGACACCATAGACCACGCAATCCTCCTTCACCGCCTCTCCTCCCTCCTCAACCTTCAAGGCTCTGTCCTTGATTGGTTCCGGTCATATCTCTCACACCGCCTTCACTTCGTCTCCTCCAACGGCTTTTCCTCCAGCCCTCGCACAGTCTTGTGTGGCATTCACCAGGGCTCTGTCCTTGGCCCCCTGCTCTTCACCCTCTACATGCAGTGACATCATGTGAGATCCTCTTCCTCCCTTTCAAGGCTATTCATGGCCTTGCCCCAGCCCATCTCTCCGACCTGCTGTCTCCCTATCAGCCTGCCCGTCCCCTCCGTTCAGCAGACTCAGGCCTGCTCCACGTTCCCACGCCCAAACCCCTACCATTGGTGACTGAGCTTTCAGCCTCTCTGCCCCCATGCTCTGGAACTCCATCCTGCAGTCCCTTCGCCTCGCTTCCTCCCTCTCCTCCTTCAAGCTAGATCTCAAGACCTTCCTATTCAACCGTGCCTTCTGCTCCCCTCCTAACTCTCCCCCCTCTCCTAGTCTTCTTCCTCCTATTTTGAGGATATTTTGAGACAGTTCACCTTATCTCCCTATCCAGATGACTCCAGTGATCAAGTGTCTGAATCCCCAGTGAAAGTCTATCCCAAATTGGCATAATCCGCAATAACAATTTAAATTCTTGACAAAAGTACATGTTAAATATGTTTTATGAATAAAGTGCTGGTGTGGGATAATGATTTACACTGCTGACAACTTAAACAACCACCAATATGAGTTATATGGTCACTGCTTTGATCCCTGTTTTCTACACACATAATGATGGAAAATAAAAACAACTATTAGACAAATAATTTGACAGGTTAACTACAGCCTTGCAACCACTACTGAATTTCAAGTTGGCATATTTCAAAAACGCACATAGCACTTGAATTATTCTTGCAATTTGACTGCCATTCAAGTCAGCAGTTGAGGGAACTCAAAAGGCTCGTTTAAAAAAAAGCTAGATTTTGGTTTAAACATGTTATTGCAAACCTTGCAATTTCAACAGAGGTGCACAATGTATAGCGGAGTACTGCAACTCTTGCTTTTGTCGTTCCAGTCCGACTCGTAGTTTGCTTTCACAACAACAACAAAATTACATCTGTATTGTGCCTTTCTCGTTGGGAGGACGTCCCCAAGGCACTGGATAGTCAGTGTTTTGGACCCTAGATGGGGTCGGGATTGAGGAGGGAAGTGAGGGAAAGGGCTCCAACCATGTTTGACTTTAGCAGCTTCTGAGTACCAAAGGGTGGAGGCAGAGAGGCTGAAAGCACGGCCACCGATAGGAGGTTGGGTCGCGCAGGAGACATGGAGTAGGCTGGAGCCCACAGATCGGAGGGACAGGACAGGTTGATGGGGGTCAGCAGGTCAGGGGTGTAGGAGGCAGCAAGGCCTTGGAGGGCCTTGAAAGTGAGGACTAGGATTTTGAATTCCACCTGTCAGTGGAGCTGGACAAGGATTGGTGTGATGGGGTCATGGAGCCTGCTGTGACATAGGATATGAGCTGCAGAGTTTTGGATGATCTGCAGCTTATGGAGGGAAGAGTTTGGCAGGTTGATAAAAAGGGAGTTTCCATCGAGTCTTGAGGTGACATATACATACATATAAGATTTTAACGATTGAGAAAATAAATTCAAGAACAATACTTTCAAGTCATCCGTAAAAGCAATTTCAGGACAAACCTCAGAAAGTATTTCTTTACCCCTATCGTAATGATTGATAAAAACAGGCCAGGGCAATGGGCTCATTTAAAATGCAGCTTGCTGCTGTAATCGGAGGATGGTTGAGTGGGTATTCCTAAAGGATGAGATAAAATGGTCCGATGGGTATTTTTCACCTGAACCTCTTTTATGAACATCAGAGATCCTTTTTGTGACAAAAAGTGCAGCTATTTTCTGCAGCTATTCTGTTGTTAGAAATTTCAATTGATTTATACATGAGATTTTGCAATACATAAATTAGGCTGGTATTAATTTGAAGCAAAGGATACTTTCTCTCAATCTTGAATAGAAACTCAGTGGAACAAAATAATAATATAATGCTGGATGAATAGCAGGTTACTTTAACTGGACACATGCAATGGATGAGAAGCAATTATTTGCATGATAGTACATTGTCGGGCGTATGTACTATAAGTAGAGTGAACAACAGAGTCACCTGAGATGAGCATTGAGTCCTTAAAACTCAATGCTCATCTCAGTTTTACCAACCGCGGAGGTTTACGGGAACCCATCGGACCATTTTAGAATTATTTTTGTTTAAAATATTACAGTTGTTATTTGTCATTTACTTGGTCAATTAACTTCATAGCTGTGTGCTAGACATTTCTGGGTGCCCATATGTGCCTCATTCACCGTCAAAGTGTATCAGTCACTACATATTACAGTACCTTTAAATCTTGTGAAATACTCCGAGATGAATGAGGCACCACATCAAATTCAAGGATAAATATTATTCATTGTTTTTGTTTACATGTTTAAAATCTCGGGCACCGCTCTGAGACCCTGTCTGAAACTCGCTATTTAAATACAGGTTGCTATAGTTTTATTCCCTTTTCACTTTCATATGATACAAAGCAGCTTACTGCCAGTCTTTTTATAACTTCAGGCATGTTGCTGAGAGTCAGAGGTCTGTGAGCAGAGCTGTCTTCATGCAGTTAAGTCAACATGCTTGAGATTCTGTTTGCCCCTCTCTCTTGAGCTGTTTTAGTAATCTATGTAACCATGCTCCTCACTCTTGGGAACAAACATTCCCGACATGCGTTCCAACTCAGCTGTTGGGCGTATGCAAGTACTGTACAGTACAGGCCCCAACCGGGATCTCGTCAACCGCAAAACTCACACATCCACGGTTTGTTAAATGCGACAACCCTTGCAAACCACGGCTTATAACCCTTGCTTATCCATGGGTTTTAACACTAACACTAGCATTTAGCGCTAGGACCCAGTTACATCAACCAGCCTCGATGTCGCTTCGCGCTAGTGTATAGCACTAGGACCCAGTTGCGTTGTTGCAATCAACCAGCGACAACACTTCTCTCTTAGGATTAAAGTAAATACAGTAACATGAATTTATTGTCACTTCTCCACAGCCTAGCTAGTAAGTTTGGAAGCATTGGCAGCAGATCTGCAGATCTCTCTCTCTGTGGTAAGCGTAGTCTCTCTCTGTATCTCAGGCTGAAGAGAGATCTCTCTGAACAAAACACAAAACACTACAGATGCTGGGAATCTGAAACAAAAACAAAAGTTGCTGAGGAAACTCAGCAGGTCAGGCAGCATCCATGGAGAAAGGAAAAAGAGTCAACATTTCGGGTCTACAACCCTTCGTCAGAACGTTTTCCTTTCTCCATGGATGCTGCCTGACCTGCTGAGTTTCCCCAGCAACTTTTGTTTTTGTTTCAGGGATGTCTATCTCTCTCTCTGTGAATGCGTCTTGGACTTTAGAAAGGTTCTCTCTCACCTTCTCTCATTCATCTTCTCTCCATATCACCTTCTCTTCCCCCCCCCCCCCCCCCCCTCGCTTCTCTCTCTCACCTCTCTATTTCACCTTCTCTTCCCCACCCCCACCCCCTCTCTCTCACCTTTCCTCTCTCTCTCTTCTCTGTCTGTGTATAGATCAGTCAGTCAGACAGCCTCGTGGATTGCCGCAGATACACCTAAACATACTCCCCCTATCCCCATGTATGTTATAACTGTATTGTTTTTTTTGTGTTTAGTTTTTACTAAACGCGAACTTACCCCCATGTTTGTTTCCCATAGGGCCCTGTATTTTCCAACCGCGGTTTTACCAACCGCGGAGGTTTACGGGAACGTATCCACGTGGTTGGGGAGGGATACCTGTACTATGTTTTCATTGCCTTAGCTGTTTATCACTCACCTTCATATTCGCATTCACATAGCGTACTCATTTTCTTTCCAGGACTATTGTGCATGAGCTGAAACACTTTAATGATGAAAATGAATTTCTACCTCTGTAATAACACTTTAATCTGACAGTAACATTGCGAGTTCCTCTTATTTATTATAGTGGGATTTTCTGTTCTCCTCCACCACTAATTTAGATTGCACATATAAATATGCATTACAGCACACACAGGGTTTATCCCCCATGGTACACAAATACTAGCATCAATTACCTCAACTATGTTCGATCTGTTGCACCCAGCTAGTTGCTCTTCACAGACTCCTCCATTTGTTCCTAGTGAATAACGATTAGATGTGAAGGCAGAAGGACACAAAATCAATGTTTCACATTACAGTTCCTTTTTTAAAAAAAAACAATCATCACTGATCTTAACATGCACTTTCTACTTTTGAAACTCTGGCCATTTTATAGGCTAATTAATCATAACCTGAACCAACCCTGTGCCTACTCTGAAAGAAATCTTTTTACCCAGAATTTAGAATTATGATGCACCAAAACAAATAATCATTAATCAAGGAGGGGAAGTTTACAGAAACCTTTTCTTAGCAATTTTATCTCAGAGACTGACACCTGCCCTTTCTGTTCCCCTCAATTTGTGAACTGAGTCCCATTTGCGTGCCTCAATATTTTGGGGTTTAATCTGTCCATCTTTCTCTCTCTGTGCCTCCCGCCCCACCCCCCACACCAGTAAATTCCATGTTCCTAACCTGTTATTTTCATTCTATTTGCATCCCACTTTTTTCTTTCAGTTCTGACAGGTTGACCCATTGTTGCCTTTCTTGTTCTTTATGCAGCTTCTGTGATTGGAGTCACAATATTCCTGGAGGAAAGCAGTAGCTTATTTACTGCCAGTTTTAGTTGTACTAAATCTGCTTCTGCTTAAATAATAATTCCCTTGCCTGGGGAAATTACAAACTTAAACCTAGTAATGTTTGCTAAGTGGGCTTCCTGCACAATGGAGATGGTTTTATTCGGTTGCCAATGAGAATCTCAGCTAGTAGCTAGTTCTAATTATGATATGCCAAGATTCACTTATGGATTTGCTAAATTATTTCTGTGTAGCATTGATACAAATGAGTTTTTAAAATGGGTAATTGTAATGTTTCTTGGAACAACAGTAATATATGGGTTAAATAAGAAACATTTGGACTGATTGTACAATTGGGAAGGCAAATGGTAAATCAAATGTAATTCTAGTAGATGCAAAGTATTATACATCTTGGTGCACAATGAATGGAATCAAATTAGAGCATGGGGAACTGTGTAATGAGCCTGGAATGGTGGAAGCAACCATCAAAGCAAACAAAGAAAATGCTGAGATATGAAGCTAGAACAATGGAACATAAACCTACAGAAATTATGCTAAGACTTCACAATAATACCCAGGTTGGAGCCAATTAGAATATAGGGCTTGGAATTCCTTGGTTAGCTAATGTTCGAAAAATGTAGATGTGCACACAGATAGCCAGCTAGGTGGATTACTAAACTGTCTTCAGCTGTTAGGTCTTTGACCCTGATGCCCAGGTCTCAGTGCTGATTGCCAGGAGCAGGTTGTAACAGGCTTGCAAGTCTGAAGCACCCAGCCAGCAGGGTGTAGGTACAGTATTCACAAGTGGAAATCGTGAATGAGATCTTCACACCTTTCCCTCTTTCCAGCAACTGCGTGAGATTGAACAGGTCCTTCCTTGTTTAGGGTCCAGTGGAAATGATAATGCTATTCTCAAAGTGTTACATGGCATCTAAGGAAGAACACTGTAAGGGCATTTGAAGCAATATTGTCTCCTCATTTCACTCCCAGCATCACTGACTTCTCAGCAGTCAGCGCAAACAGAATGCTGGGCTATAGCGCTGTATCATTTCCGTTTAGCCTGTACAGTATATACTCTGGTCAGGTTACCCTGAGAATACAGTATACTGTACAGTTCTGCATCATACAGCAAAAGCAGCTACCTACGCTTTAATGTGGTGTAGAGGAAAGTGACAAGGATCATCGAGGAATGTGCTCTGAACAACAACTAGACAAGCTGGGGTTCTTCAGTCATGAGAGAAGACATTTCAGAGCAGTCACCATAGAGGTGTACAACATTTATAATTGAAAAAATATTTACAAAATAAGGAACAATATTTTAGGATGCGTCAAGAAGGTAGAACAGGAGGACATATGTTTAGAGTTGCAAAGGGCAATTTCCAGAGAGATACCAGGATCTCTTTCTTTACACAGAAGGTAATTACTGAAGGTAAGTTGTCGGGAAGTGTAGTTGAGGCCAGAATGTTTAAATAACAGCTTGATGCTGTGATGGAGGTGTATTCTGGAGAGAGAGTATTCAGAAGGGTTGAGATCTTGTGGCAAGAACGCTGTAATTATGTCTGTAAACATTAGAGTGGAAAGAGTACTGCTTTGGGAAGCTGTAGTAAAGCATCTGTGATGCACACTTTGTCTCATGTTTCTCATGCCAACTCATGAAACCTCATGGTGTTCTTGAGTGATGGACCTGAGGTCCAAAAGCCAGCATAATGCATAATTTAGCTGTCGTGTAAATTCATCGTAAACTGGCATATATCAGCTTCTCTACATGAGACACAGTTTAGGTCAAGAGGACCTGTTATTGCCGAGGCATCAGTAGTGTTAACTATTTACTGAGGACATTTTTATCAACTTAAGACTAATAAGAACTTGACCCACAACTCCCACCTACTTCTTTGCTCTGCCATTTTGGCTAATGTGATTTGTAGTTTTATTTTGACAAAACCTTGTCCGAATTCTTATATCTTTTATGTTTACTTTGAAAGTTTAAGCATTCAAATCAAATAAACCTCTGCCTGGTTACCGAAACTCACACTGTGCTTATAGCTGCTAATAACGTTTTCCATCCACACTTGAAAAATAGTTGCTGAACATCATTATGGGCAGGCAAAGGAAGGACCTCTTTTTGGTCAGCCACGTCTGATAATTCAGCGGCTAATTCAAGCCATCAGCAATCTCCCTTTTCGAAACCCTCCAGTCCGGTTTCCGCCCTGCCCACAGTACAGAGACTGCGCCTGAAAGTCACAAACGACGTCCTCTCTATCTGTGACCAGGGCTCCCTCTGCCTCCTTACCCTCCTGGACCTGTCGGCTGCCTTTGACATAGTCGACCACACCATCCTCCTCCACCTCCTGTCCTCTGCCATCCACCTCAGTGGGACCGCGCTCGCCTGGTTCGAGTCCCTACCTCACAAACCGCCAGCAGTACATCTGCACAAATGGTTTTTCCTCCCACTCTTACCCGAGGGTCCATCCTTGGCCCCCTCCTCTTCCTCATCTACACGCTCCCTCTTGGGGATGTCATCCGCAGACATGGCTAAGACCTTTCTCTTCGACTGCGCCTTTGGTCACCTTTCTCTCCCTGCCCCTAGCTCGGTCCCGGAAACCGTTATTGTGAAGCTCTCTGAGATTGCATCCGGCGTGGAGGGCGCTATATAAATTGAAGTTGTCGTTGTTGTTGTTGATACATATGGAAACTCGCTTATATCAGTGTGAGCAACAACAACAACAACTACAACAAACAACAAAACTTACATTTATATAGCGCCTTTCACGTCGAGAGGACATCCCAAGGAGCAGTAAGTCTTCTCCATATTTATCCAGGCAGGTCAGGGCGAAACATTGGGCAAGTTTCCTTTCCACACACACCTAATAATAATCCCTCCAAAAAAAACACAATAATAAAATTGGTCATGTTAATCCACGACTGTTTGTGGAACACTGCTGTGCGTAATTGGCTGCCGCGTTTCACCCACAAATACACAGTCAATTCACTTTACAGTACAGTATATTCTGTGAAACACTTTGCGACGTCTAGAAGATGTGAAAAGCGCTAAATCAAATTCAAGGATTAATATCATTATTTTAGAAAATTATTTTGGTTTGTTGCAATCATAATATAGTACATATCTGATAAAACTCTTCTTGTGTGGATTAATTTTAATATCCCCTAATAACAAAACATTTTCCAATTTCCTAGTGTAATTACATACAGAGGATAAATTATAAATTTACAAGAAGAAAAAAAGCTAGGCATTGTGTTTGGTGACCAGATAGCTTTACTGAACACAGCAATGCAAAACCATCTCTGTCGCACTGAATCACAAATAGCTATTTGGGATATCACCGCTTCAGTTATCAAATAGTGACAGTTTGAGCTATTGTATGACAGAGAGCAATGAAATAAAATTAGCATGAACTCAATGTCCTATGCCTGACTGATGTTTCTGATGCACAGGCTTTCATCTCAAGAGCGGGCTTTTACATGTATGATATAAAACACATCAGTCCAAATGCAAAATTCACCCTGCTGCTCCCCAAATTGGATTGGGTTCTAATTTACTTTCTGAGTAGAAATTGTCACTTTTTTTGTAATGCGTTCATGGATCTCTATTGAAAATGATTTATTCTGGCAGATGTTCTAGGTTGATCATATCAAATATGGTTCAAGGGAAAAAATATTTGTTTTACAGCTTGTTTACAGTGAAATACTATCAACGAGGTGGAACATGCAGTGATTTTTAACAGGTTTCTTAATTAATGATTGGAAGCTCGCTTCCAGAAAGCTGGAAGAATGTCACCAGTCAGTGGGAATTCCTTCCCGAAAATAGGTTTAGTTATTGGAACTGAAATCTTGACTGGTTGTCAGTGTAACACACGGTTTCCCCAATAAGGAATCTTGTTAGAAATTGCAATATATTAGATGCCAACAAAAGACTGTCCGCGTAACAATATTAAAATTAGAAATTTTCCCAGCTGGCTGCACTCCTTGCATGCCCAGCGCCTTGGGACGTCCTTCTGACTTGAAAGGACTAAACAAATGTAATTTTGTTATTGTAGTAATGCACAGTGCTATTGCAGGTAGAACCTTCTTCCACCTCATTTTGGAGGTTTCCCACATATTCATTGAGCTCATGGTAGTCAAATGTAGCCGGTCAGGTAGGATATTAAAAACTTCCCACAAATGTCTAATTTTAATAACAGTAATAAATCAGTGCTCTGAAATGTATTATTCTCATCAACATGATTGTAACGGTTACTTCACCAAATAGTTTTTGTGTTTGCTGGAGGCCCATTTGCAGTTGCTTTGGGAGAACCCTGCGATTACTGTTTTTGAAGGTTACTGTAGTATAACATCTGAAAGCCCAAATTATTTGGGGAGGTGGTATCAGGTGTTCAGTGACATATGTGATTGCCTTATGTTTGCTGCATTCACAGGCCTCTGACCTTGTTCTGCTCTGGAGACTTGCTGCCAAAAGGCGGTCAGCTGTTAGAACTAACTGTTTCGCTAGGAAGGTGCGCTCATAATTTGAACAGACAGTCCTGCGTTGAAACCTACACTGTGAGAAGGCGAGAGGGTTAGTTTGAGTATTACAAAAACACAGTCAATTCACTTTACAGTATATTTTGTGAAGCTCTTTGAGACGTCTAGAAGATCTGTAAAGCACTATATCAAGTGCAAACATTATTCTTCTTATTATTGTTATAGCAATTGAGCAGTGAGGGAAATCACCTGATTTGCAGTTGGGTTTTGAATTCTTCAATAAAGACGATAAGAGCATATAAATTACAGAGCATGTAATTGTAAAGTTTTTAATTTCTTTTTAGCAATCCAAGGAAACTTAGTTGTGGTCCTGATCCTACTGTAATGAAAGCTTGATTATTCACCAATTCCAATGGACAAATGGAATTGATCGATAAGCAAAGTTTCACTGCATATAATTCTGAAAGTGTGCATATACACCCCATCAGCAGATTGGAGTGGATTAAATCACAATGCAGTTATTCACCTTACATTCCCATGTAAGTTGACCCCATGTCTGCAGATGATGTCTCCAAGGGGTAGCATGTAGATATTGAAAGGTCCAGAGCCCTGAGGGAGCCACAGGTGACAGTGTGGGGACTGGAGGAGAAGTCTTTTGTGGCGACAAAGTGGAGATGGTGGGAAAAGGAAGGGACAACCGGGCAAGGGCAGATCCGTCAAGATTGAGCTGGGACGAGAGGTGGTGCAGGAGGATGGAGTGGTCGAAAGTGTCAAAGGTGGCAGAGCGGTCGAGGAGGACAAGGCAGCTGAGAGAGCTCTCATCACAGTTGTTTAAAATGTCATTGGAGACTTTGTCTCCTTGCTAAGGGCAGCATGGATGCCAGTTTGGAGGGATTCAAAGAGAGAATGGCAAGAAAGAAAGGTGCAAAGCTGGGACGCAACAGCTCGTTCCAGAGGAATGGGAGGTTGGAGATGGGGTGGTAACTGGAGAGTAGGGATGGGTCATTGGAAGGTTTTTTCAGTATGTGGGTGCCTTGAGGGTTCGGAGATGGCTGGTGTACTGGGAGATTTACGGGAGTAAGAGGCGGTTCGGGAGGTGATGGTGGCAAGGGAATTGAGGATGGAGGAGAGGGAGTTGTGGAGGAAAGAGAGTGAAGAGGGTAGGTCGGTTAGTGGGGGCCAGAGGAGCAGGAGTTCAGATGACTCCAGGGCAGCAGAGAGGGAGGAGATTGTTTTCCATGGAGATGGTAGATTATTGAGTAGTGGGAAGCAGTACAGAGGTGTTAAGGAAGATGAAGTGGCAACACATCAACCTGAGTTGTTTGCTCATTGAAAAGCTATCCATTGGTACAAAAACAACTTTTCCTTTGTTCCCCTGGCTCTATTTGAGCCAACATTCCTGATGCAACACCTGAAAATTTGTTGAAAATACAACCTTTATGTGTACAGTTACTGTAGAGATCACAGGAGGAATGGAACCTTCTGTCTTATTAACATATAAATTTAGCCTGTATTAAAGAAGGCGTAAATAGGTATTATCATTTGCCTAATTACCATGTGTCACCAAATTTAAGGAAAATGTCATTGGAGCATCGTGCAATTTTTCAAATTGAAAGAGTGGTCATTAGCCCCCTGCCGGTTCCCAGCGGCATTAAAAAACCCCGCAAGTAAACACCATCTGTGTGTTATAATTCAGCAATAACATAATGCCATAACAGCTGTGAGCGAACTCTTACTTCCACGTATGCACATGGTTGGTTGGAATGTAGAATTTGTTGCCGCAAACCATTGTTTAGGCGAAATCCACGAATTTGTTTAAAACGGAATTCAATGCTTGGAAATTTAGAACGTTGAAGGGAAGTGGGGAGGGGACGGGGAGAATTCAATTAAGGTAGGAGTAGGAGAACAAGACCAGTGTAGCCTTGTTGGGTCATAGCACACGGTAGTTTGCTGTAACAATATTAATAAACTTGCATTTGATATAGTGCGTGGGTGAAACCCGGCAGCAAATTGCACACAGCAGTGTCCCACAGAAAGTCATGGATTGAAATGACCAATTTATTATTGCTTGTAGCAATTGATGATAATAATAATCCTTGCATTTGATGTAGCGCTTTATCGTGTCTTCAAAGCACTTCACAGTATACGCTGTAAAGTGAATTGACTGTTTATTTTGTGGGTGAAAATATCCTTTCCCTTGTAAAATGTGGCAAAAAGAATTGTGTGAATTATGGTTTGGATGGTTATTTATAAGTTTCCTGACTCTATATTGTCTGTTTGAAAAACGAGAGGCGTTAATTTCCTCTGGTCCTAGTCTAAAGGCTCGACTGTGCCAACACCCTGCTTATCGGCCTACCCAACTCTTCCCTCCACAAGTTGCAGATCATTCAGAACTCTGTACCTCGTGTCCTCTCCCACACCGGGCTCCGTGACCCCATCGCCCCTACCCTCGCCCGGCTCCACTGGCTCCCCGTCCCTCAGAGGATCGAGATCAAAATTCTCGTCCTCGCCTTCACAGCTCTCCACGGACTTGCCCTCTCTGACCTGCTAACCCTTTATCAAACTGTCTGCTCTCTCCACTCAGCAGACTCTGGCCTGCTCCATGTCAGCTGCCCGGCTTGCCCCACTGTCGGCGGTCAGGCCTTCAGTTTCTCTCTGCCCCCAACCTCTGGAACTCCATCCACATTCCCTTCACCTCCCAGCTCCATCAAGGCACACCTGATTGGGACATCGTTCCAACGTAAATTCCATTGTCCAACATCTTAACAATTTGCTAAATTTTGTATTGTTCTTAATTTAAACCAGCGATTTGGGATGTCCTCCTTATGTGAAAGGCACTATACAAGTGTAATGTTGTTGTTGTTAATCTCAATCTAGACATTGGTTTGTAAACCAGCTTGTTACTACTTAAGTCTGAATTTAAGAAATCTAATACAATTGCAGTGTGAAATAAAAGTAATTTCCAGTTGTGAAATCTTGTAAAAGTGTGAGCCACAGTTTTAATGATTGGCTGGCTCCAAGCACCAGCAATATACAGTGTTATTGAGAGTTAAAGCCAAACTGAAAAGCAGCAGTAACTTGCAATTTTGTAGTGTTTTTCACATGAAAAGTGCCTCAAAGTACATACTTGACAAATATGATATTGGATATCTGTACACAAGTCTGTAGACTACATCTTTATGATCTTCATTCAGAGAAATGAAATTCTCCCAATATCCTGGTCAACAATTCCCCCAAATAAAATTGTTTATTCCCTTCATGGCTGTTTGTAGGACTTTGCTCAAGTGTATCCTGTGAAATGCACTGAGAAATCCTTACTGACATGAAAGGCAATATGTCAAATCATATGGTACCTGCTAAAAACATTCTAACTTATTAGTAATATGTGGAAATCTAAGTTCTCTGTATTGAATAAAGTATATGTAGTTCAGCAATGTGGCACAATCAAGATAATATTTTTGTCACTGAAGTTGTTTCAAAATAACTACCACATTTGCATATTGATAGCAATTCTGTTAAATAAAATAGGGAGGTTTATAAGAATAAGGAAAATGCGTCTTTATGAATACAATAGAACCTGCTTTAGTTACAATGAATAGTTGGAACTACGGTACAGTATTTACTGTATAAGAATGCTCTTAGTATTGATGGGGCCAGTTACAAATCCTGTTTTGGATTAAGTTTCAAGCATTGGCATCTATTGATAATAATGTTCTTTCTGTTTTGACAGGATTAAATCAAAAAGTGGCATACTCTCTGATCAATAACGCGCATGGATTTTTCTCTATTGATGAATGGTCTGGAATCATCACACTCGAAAAGGCACTGGACAGGGAGCAACAAGCACAGTATAATCTCACTGTCAAAGCCAAAGACCAGGGATTGGACTGGAAACTTTCAGCGATGGCTACAGTCACCATCACAGTGTTGGACATCAATGACAATCCCCCAGTGTTTGAGAGATGGGACTATGTGGCCACAATAGCTGAAGATGTAACTCCGGAAACTGAAGTCTTGACTATATTTGCCGCCAGCAAAGATACTGGTGCGAATGCAGAAATCACTTACGACATTAGATCTGGTAATGAACATGGGAAATTCAGAATCGATCGCCAAAGAGGTAAAAAAAACCTGTTTATAATTAGAAATTGGAAAATTCTCTTCCTCAAAGTATTTTTATTTAAATGGCATGTACATATTGCATTGTTTAAGCCATATTTCATTAATTTGAGAGCTTGTTGCATTCTATTGGATAAAAACATGTACAATAAAAGCGTGTTTATCCGCCACCCTCGGGACCTGACCAATGCCGGTTAAAGTGCATGCCGGATATTCGGCTGAAAACACACCCCAAAAAATACATTGTGCCGGATAAATTCCGATTAATCGAATGCAGATTTTTTTTGAGGTGCCAGTTATACGAAAGTTACGGTTGATCGGGTCACGGATAAATGGGTTTTTACTGTATAACAATCCAAGCTTAAATATCAATATTCCTTCAGTAATATTTGTCAATTAAAATCTGAGGTTATAGGTGTTAATGTACAACATTATTCACAAGATTGATTTGGATGAAGAAGGCCTATCACCATCCAATCTCATCCCTCCAAAACACCCATGCTCCCATCACAACATAAAGCTGCCATTTAAATGAGTCCTGTGACCTAGCCTCGACCACCCTCGCTGACAAAATATTCCAACCTTTTAAATGTCGTCCTGTGAAAGTAAAAACTTCCTGATATGAAATTCATATTGAGCTTTTCAAATTAACAATTGTATGGTTATTTTGAGAACAGTGAGGGTAAAGCAAAGCGAGAGAAGAACATCATGACCATGGTTGGCACATTATTCTCTCTGCTAGATGAAAGATCATGTGAGAAATTAATTTAGCCAGTCCCAATCTGGGTTTCTTGCAGTTTTGTGTTCAAACCAAAACACAATTACCAGTATATATATATATAATAATAATAATAATCCTTGCATTTGATATAGGGCTTTTCACATCTTATCGACATCCCAAAGCGCTTCACAGAATATACTGTAAAGTGAATTGACTGTATATTTGTGGGCGAATCGCGGCAGCCAATATATACAGTATAAAGGAAAAATTGAATAGGAGTGCATAGGTGTTCCCAATAGTATTTACCGTGCTTGCGTTTCTAGATAGAATGAAGCTATGCTGCTTGAAGTCAATGGTTCTTGATTCATTAACAGTTTGATGCTGTCATGAGAGGACAGTAGGGTGGCTTTCTGAATGAGATCAGATGGCCGAGGGCCTTCTTCATCCAAACCAATCTTATGATCTCGAGACTTGCAGCATGTTGATGTGCTTTACTTTGATCAAATGTGTTTTTTTTAACCACAGGAGTTATTTCTGTAATTCAGTCTCTTGACTACGAGACCTGTAAGGACTATTACCTTACAGTTGAAGCTAGAGATGGAGGCTCACCCTCACTGAGTGCTATCACCACTATAAATATCAATGTAACAGACGTGAATGACAATGCACCAAAATTCAGTCGCGAGATGTACAGTGCAGTTATCAGTGAAGATGCAACTGTTGGAGATCGTGTGGTCACGGTATGTCTTTTACTAATGTTTTCTTTCTGCAGCTGCACATTAGCACAATACTGTCGAACTTCTTAGTTCTGCAACAATGGTTTATAATTTGAAAAGTATTTCAGCTCGTCTAACATATTGCATAAAGTTGTAAGGTGATGGTAAATTCGTGCAAATTCTTTACAAAGGGGAAATGAAATGCTAAATTCAGAGTTATCACTGAGAACAAGGTACAAAATACCCCTAATATTTTATTAATTTCTAGACTGCACATATGGTAGAAAGCAACAACAATCCACATTGATACAGCAACTTCCTCTCCTTTTTTTCATGTTCATGTGATAAAAGTGATAATGATGCAATGGATTGTGAGGAGTCTGAATGTGGTCTCCATTCTCTTGCTGTGCTTTGCTTGACATTTCCAATAAGTGCAGATTTGAAGCGCTGTCAAACTTTGATTAATATTGATTGCTACCACACTTTTGTTACAATTAAGCAAAAAACACATCAGATGTTCACCCAAAGCACATCTTTGAAAGTGATCTGGTTGGCCTCCAGATGTAAATTATCTTTCCCTAAAGGAACCCCGTATGCAAAGCGGACCTGCCAATAAATCAACACCAGTAGCTTTTTTGACGAATGCCTGTGGGTGATCAAAGCACATGTGAGGTTCCTCGCAGCAAGTGCCCAAGGTCCTACGTGTGACTTTTGTAAAGAGACTTTTTTTTAAACCTCCAAATATGCGGCACTGGAATATCCATTTTGCTAAATACAACATTATGCGGCAATAGGAAGGCGTTCAGAGAATGTTTTCCATCACAATAGCTAAGGCACCGATTCAAAAGCTATTTGGAAAATGTGCTTTTAAAAAGTATTTCATATACTCACTACTACTACTGAACTACTACTGCACCCTCCTCCATAAAATAACAACTCACCAAATAAAATAAGGTACACAGTCATTACACTTTACAGTATATCCTGCGAAGCCCAATGTAAGGATTGTTGTTGAGGAATTTCTGTGCTGGCTTTAATACTGAGAAGAGGAATGTGAAGATCATGGAAGAGTATTCAGCTGCTCTCTTTTGAAGTGCTTTCTCCACTTCCTCTGAAATTTAAATTCAGATTTCAATCATGGCGCTAACCTTGATTGATATTGCTACAGGAGCACGATTGGACACCACTGTTAAGTAAATTAAGGCGGAGAATTTAAACAGGCTCTGGATAACCAAATAGAAATTGGAAAAAATGTCAAAGACAAGCAAATCGGATTAGAAGCAACAACATAAAGCATGGTTAGGAAACTTTAATGGAATAGGGACAGAATCAAAATCTGGCTCCCTGAGATACAAACCGTGAGTAAATATAAATCAATATATGGGAGCATAATTCCAATTAAAATTGATCATTTAGGTGAGTAATTGGCTACATTTAGGAGCACTGTGTATTTGAATGGCACAGATTGCTTTCCTTCTGAATACCAAGTCATGATATGGACATGTACTTGCACTTTCTTCTTCTTATAACAGGTTGCAACATGCAGTATGTATTGAAGAAAAGTGTAACTATTGAAGTTTTAAACTTTTTTGAATTATTTCTTAATCAAATGCAATGCAAAATTTCAGAATTGTGAATATTATACATTTCTACTAAGAAACATGTTAAGAAATGCAAATTAGACTCTGATATATCATCAAATATGCACTTGTAATACCAGCATTGATCAATATTATAGGCCACAGATGGTATTGTTGATATACATATTGTATTGGCTCTGGATTATATATAGTTTTTAGCTGTTGAACAGATTACAAATGCGTTCTTGATATTATAATAATCTTTGCATTTGAGATAGCGCTTCAAGACATCTCAAAGCGCTTCACAGAATATACTCTAAAGTGACTTGACTGTATATTTGTGGGCAAAACGCAAACGTAAATATTATAAGGATGCTGTTATGTCTTGTGTGTCTCCATAATCTGAGATACATGTATGTGGACATACATATATAGAATTTATAGCGCTGAAACAACAGCAACAACAACAAACTACACTGGTACAGCACCTTTCATGACAAACGTTCGTCCCAAGCAGCTGGATTTGGGAATTGGCCTGAACATGTGGTTGAGATCAGGGGGTTGTGGAGGATAGGAAGGGTAGAGATAGGAGGGTGGCCGAAGACACAGTCGACACGGAGGATCTTGAGAGTACCTTGAAGGAGGCAAGGCAGGGAGCAAGACAAAGGGAATGTTGGATGGTGTTCCAAAGGATGGGGGCAGCGAGGTTGAAGGTTTGACCAGCGATCTTGGGGTGAACCGTGAGGGATGTGGAGCAGGCCTGAGTTATTCTGCCCAACTAGTCTGTGTAGGATTTATACTTTCCATGAGCCTCCAAACATTCCAGTGCCTCAAACTAGCTTCTTCTATGCTCATTTATTCTCTTTTCTCTTTTTTATGCATTCTCTTAAATGCATTGACACTAAAGAAATAACAATCATGAATCCATTTTATTTTTCATTAGGTGTTCATTCATGTTTGCTAGGCACTATTCTGCACTCCAGATTTAGCAAAAGGTTTTGTAACTACATCCACATGTGCTCATAAAGATCTCTGAAACAATTGTAAATACAGTATAAACTTGTAGTTTATAAAGGTTTCTCTTAGGATCATAGAATCATAGAATTTTACAGCACCAAAGGAGGTCATTCGGTCTGGCTCTTTGAAAAGAGCAACTCAATCCCACTGCCCCGCTCTCTCCCCATAACCTAACAGACTTGTTCTTCCTAAATAAAGATCTAATTCTCTTTTAAAAGCTGTTAGTGAATTGGCCTCCACCACCTTTTCAGGCAATGCATTCCAGATTTGAACAACCCGCTGAGTGAAAACATTTCTCCTCAGCTCCCCTCTGCTTCATTTTGAAACTATTTTAAATCTGTGACCACAAGTCACTGATTCCCCCACCAGTGGAAATAGTTTCCCCTTATTCACCCTGTCGAATCCCCTCATGATTTTATAAACCTCTATTAGGTCTCCTCTCAACCTTCTCTGTTCTAAAGAGAATAAACCTAGCCTATCTAGCTTTTCCTCATAACTGAAGTCCCTCAATCCTGGTACATCCTAGTAAACCTTATTTGCACCCTTTCCAATGCCTTAACATCCTTTCCATAGTGTGGTGACCAGAATTGTACACAGTACTCCAGCTGAGGCCTAACCAAAGTTTTATAGAGGTTAGTCAGCACTTCCTGACTTTTGTATTCTATACCCCTATTTATAAAGCCTAGTATCCCATATGCCTTCTTAATGGCTTTGTCTACCTGTCCTGCCACCTTCAAATCCCCAGGTCTCTCTGTTCCCTCACACCCCTTAAAATGGTACTATTTAGCCTATATTGCCTCCCCTCATTTCTTCTCCCAAAGTGTATCACCTCACACTTCTCTGTATTAAACTTCATCTGCCATGTGTCTGCCCACTTTACCATTTTATCTATATCGTCTTGCAGATGGCTAATATCCTCCTCACTATTTACTGTTCTCCCTAACTCAATATCATCTGCAAATTTGGAAACCATACTCCCTAAACCCAAATCATTAATTAAAAAGAGCAGTGGTCCCATAACTGATCCCTGGGGGACGTCACTGCACACTTCTCTCCAGTCTGAAAAACAGCCACTCACCACAACTCTCTGCTTTCTGTCTCACAGCCAGTTGTGGGTCCACGCTACCACTTCCCTTTAACGCCGTGGGCCTCCATTTTCCTAATAAGTCTCTATTGCGGCACTTTCTCAAATGCCTTTTGAAAGTCCATCTAAACTACATTAACTGCACTGCCCTCATCGAAAAATTCTGTCAGATTTGTAAGGCAAGATTTGCCTTCAGCAAATCCATGCTGGCTGTCCTTTATCAGCCTATATTTTTCTTAGTGAAGATCTATCTTGTCCCTGATTATAGTCTCTAGAAGTTTGCCCACTACTGAAGTTAGACTGACTGGCCTGTAGTTCCCAGGTTTGTCCTTCTGCCCCTTTTTATACAGGGGAGTAACATTAGCAACCCTCCAGTCCTCTGGTACCACCCCTGTGTCCAAAGAAGATTGAAAGATTGTGGCCAGAGTCTCTGCTATTTGCTCCCGTGCCTCCCTTAGTAACCTAGGATGCATCGCATCCGGACCAGGTGACTTATCTACCTTGAGCGCCGTCAACCTTTTTAGTACTTCCTCTCTGGTTATACTAATCCTATACATTTCTTCTACCCTCTCCCCTAATACTGTAGCATTGGCTGCATCTTCTTCTCTTGTGAAGACAGAGGCAAAGTACTCAGCCATGCCCTCTGCCTCCACAATAAGATTTCCTCCTTGGCCCCTATTTGGCCCCACCCTACCCGTGACCAATTTTTTACTCTTAATATGTTTGTAAAATACCTTAGGATTCCCTTTAACACTAGCTGCTAATTGTTTCTCGTGCAGTCTTTTTGCCCCTCTAACTTCCCTTTTTAGTTCTCTCCTGCACTTCCTATATTCCGATTGGTTAAATTCTGTATTCTGGGCCTGACACTTATCATTAGCCTCCTTTTTTTTAACTTTATTTTCACCCAAATTGCCCTAGTGATCCAGGGAGGTTTGGATGCCCTACATTTTATCTTTGTTGGAATGGTTTGACCTGTGCCCGAACTATCTCTTCCTTGAAGACTGCCCTCTGCTCGTTAGCTGTTTTACCTGCCAATCGTTCTTTCCAGTCCACCTCTGCTAAGTCCCATTTTAACTCACTGAAATTAGCCTGCTTCCAGTTGAGTATCTTCACCTTTGAGTGTTCCTTATCCCTTTCCATAATTACACTGAATCTAATGATATTGATCGCTATTCCCTAGGTGCTCACCTGCAGAAACCTGCTCTACTTGCCCCACCTCATTCCCCAAAACTAGATCCAGAACTGCTTCCTTCCTTATTGGACTGGAAACATACTGATCAAGAAAGTTGTCCTGTACACATTTCAGGAATTCTTCTCCATCCTTGCCCTTTACACTACTATTCTGCCAGTCGATGTTGGGATAATTAAAGTCTCCCATTATCACTACATGTAGCAGAAGAACAAGTCAGAAAATTAGTTGCATTGAGCAAAATAAACTGTCTAAGTTTTCTTGGTATACATTAATCAAACACATTTAGGTGGTGTCTGCAATATGAAGAGTATTGTATATTGCTTTGCGGACTTGTGTTCAGCATTGGGTGACACTAGCCGTGGCTATTGAAACTTTAGTGAAGTTTGATTGTTGAAATTTACCTTTATTTGCACAACTTTGTTTAAAGTTAATCCCCTACCATCATAAAATAACAACTCGACAAATAACCAGTCATTACACTTTACAGGATATCCTGTGAAGTCCAATACAAGGATTGTAGTTGTCATAATTGAGGAATTTCTAAATCCACATTGGGTTACCATATTACCTCTCACCACTGTCAGATGGGGGGGTTGAATCTAGCTCAGAATAGTGAATGAAACCTCTGTTCTGCTCTGTCATTTGGAATGATTTTTTAGGGGGCAATCTTGCAATCTTGGACAAGTTCCTGTTTTGAATAAGTTTCAGGCTCATAAAAATAACTCACATTTAGGATTGATAATGCAGTAAAAATATTTTTCCCTTCTTGGTTTGAGATTTAAGGCAAACAAATTGAATAGAGTACCTTGAATCCGTTGTTGCTGCATCGATACTGATTGGATAATAAAAATGTAAACTTTCATTCCCCCATTACAAACATCACTTACTTTGAGCAAATAAATTCACCAACCCAAATTGAAAATATATCCTCATTATTTTTTCCATGCTTAATTTTAATTGGGTGATATGTACCCTTTGATTTATCACACTGTGTGATTTAATAGAAGGATCTTAATTTTTCAAATATAATTGAGTTTTGATCATGAAATGTGTGCATACGTTGGGTATATTTATTATCAAATTTTATCTGAAAATTAAGTGTGTATAGGAGTAAGGCTCCTATTTATAACTTTTCCTCCAATGAACAAAATTAGATTCATCCATCACATATGCCAAATGTAGGAAGAGGCAGGCTTCAGATGCTGAATTCAAAGGAGGATTTTTTGTTACAGGGAATTACATTTCTAGAAATGTATTTCCATGCAGAATATCAGTGGCAAGTGATTTGAACAGAAATGTTTCCTTTCAACTGTATTCGTTTCACTTTCTGTAAATCCAGATAACAGTTCTGGTCTGTCGAAGTATAGCAAATTCATAGTAGAAAAAGGAAAACACAAGAAGTACAGGTGTTTGTTTTGATGCTATTTATTTAGTAATACCACCATAATGAAAGTGATGATCTTCATTTAGATAATGAGCGTATTCATTAACAATATGTTTCCACAGGTTCTGGCAGAAGATTGGGACAGTCTCCCCAATGCAAAAATCCACTTCTCAATTGTGAATGGAGATCTGGACAACTCTTTCAATATCAATCCAATGACGGGCTTAATAAAAGTCAACAAGCAGCTTGATAGAGAAAAGGTAAAATAATATAAATGATGTTTTCTCCTCTTCACCCCCTCACAATCATTGACACACATAGACCAAAGGAGGAACATGCTTGTTGACGTTCCAGGTTTTTACCATTAGGCCTTAATATTGCTCCGTTATAAAGAGGGATTTCTCTTTTCAGGCATTTCTCATCGCTGATCGCTATCCACGGTTACAAAGTGCTGTTCCCTTTAGTGCATTTTGTCTGTGTGATTTGCAGCGATGCAATCTGTTTTGACTTCCATGGAAGGAATTGTTGTAAACCAAGGACCGAGTTTGGTTCAGCTACCCTGGAAAATATATTTTTTGCAAACAATACAAGTGCGGCTGACTAATAAAAAAGCTGGCATCACAATGCAAACAAAAGTATATCCAGATCTGTCAAGGTGTGAAAACAGATAAATCTCTCTCTTTCTAGCAGCACAAAATGAATAAAAGTGGCTTCAGGTTGTAGGAGAAGAGATCACTGTCAAATGCGGGGGCATTAGATAGAATCTAGGAACTGATCTCACTTTTTCCTCATGCCCTGTGTTTCTTGCGTGAATTATTCTTGGTTGTTTATTCTCGATTTTTATGGGTTGTTATATTACAGCTGCAGTGCTGTAAATTGTTTTGTGTTATTCCAATGACTTTCTACATCTGGGTGTACAGCTTCAGGTATTATTTCTGCACAAATTGTGTTGCATTACCCCTAAGAGGTTATTTTCTACTTTTTGAAAATTACTAAATTTGATGGAATGCATTTATAATGAAATTTTCCCTGTTATAAGTGCACATTGCCAAGATCAGTACATTTCACCGTTAGGAGAAAATCCTGCCAGGAATATCGAGATTGTTGATCACTGAATCGGACTGCTTTAAGAGTACATTTTCTTCTTTGAGTAGATTGTGTAAGTTAGCAGACCCATAAACATTCATAGATGGAAGTAAAATAATTTATTCATAACATGGTGGTTTAAAAATAGCAATTCCTAAAACTAGGAGAATTACTTTTCACACAGAGAGTTATTGTAATGATGGATCCCTTGCCAAATAAGGTGGTAGAAACAGAATCTACTGTGAATTTTCAAGAGGGAAGAAGGCGGGTGTATGAAAGTTAAAGGCTTCAGGGAGAATGAGATTGGGAAGGGCAGTGTGATTGAAAGAACAGCTTGCGTTGAGAGGCAGTGCAGATTTGATGGGCCAAATAACTTCCTTCTGTAAGTTCTGCATTCCTTTGAAATGAAGGGCTTTGTAACTCGTAACACTCAAATAGGAATCACAGTGTTGCACTAATGAGTTTCTATGTGCATCAGATACTTGGATGACCCAAAGAAAGTGATCCCCTCTGCCAATGGCCAATGTGTCAATAAAATGCTCTGACGTTTGTCAAATTACTCAACTTGTATATGAGAATGCCAAATAATTGATTTAGCATTGCGGACTCCCAGAGTTAGCATTATATTAAAAAATGTAAAATTCTGAAGAGAGAGAAAAAAAATGAAAGTAAGGTGTTGTGAAAAATTCCTTACTGTGTATTCATCTTTCTAACAGGTGTCTGGATATTCACTTACGGTACAAGCTAAAGACAGTGGCACACCTTCCATGTCATCTACAGTCACTGTGAATGTCGATGTCTCAGATATTAATGACAATCCCCCTGAGTTCACACCATCAAATTATTCAACCGTCATTCAGGTAGATTTCCCGAAAGTGATGGGTTTTGCATGTGTCAGACACTCACCTAATTGAAGAAAACAAGTTGAATATCCTGGTCATTTTTCACAACCTCCCCAGATATGCTAGGCAAGGCTGCCAAATGCACCATCTGAGAAAATCTATGTCAATACATCAAACAGTTGAGGATCTAGAGTCCCGGTGAAGCAC
Source organism: Hydrolagus colliei (assembly GCA_035084275.1). Classification (NCBI taxonomy): domain Eukaryota; kingdom Metazoa; phylum Chordata; class Chondrichthyes; order Chimaeriformes; family Chimaeridae; genus Hydrolagus; species Hydrolagus colliei. The sequence goes on along the minus strand of CM068745.1, from coordinate 3,766,425 downwards.
TTCTGGAAAGTTAGAATAATGGATGAAAATTAGGGGGAGTAATTCTACAAGCATTTGTCTTTTTTTTTCATGTAATATTTACATTTATTTTACTTTTATTTTGTAAATTTGTTTTTAAATGGCAAACCTCTGTGTTGTAAAGTCAGCATGTGTGTTGCTGTGTGCATTTTGCCTACAAAACAGTCACTACACCTTACAGTACAGCCTGGGAAGCATGGCCTTCCAATGTGAAGTGCTCGTACTAAATTGAAGGATTATTATATTGTTGCAAAGTGGGTCATAATCTTATGAGCTGGAAATCAGCTATTTCTATAGTTTTAAATGTTTTTTTTAAAATGTAAACAAAAGTTCAACAATGGAAAGTAATTTTCATCTGCTTGGAGAAAATTGAAAAACTTACCAAATACTGTACCGATCTTTCTCATCTTTATAGGAAAATAAAGCCATCGGCACTGCTATCCTGCAACTTTCAGTCACGGACAAGGATTCTTCCCACAATGGGCCTCCGTTCACGTTCACTATCCTCGATGGAAATGAAGGGAAGGAGTTTGTGTTAGACCAACAGGGAGTTCTGAGATCTGCAATAGTGTTTAAACAAAAGGTTGCAACAGAATATCTGCTGCATGTGCAGGTAAGAGATGATGTAGATGTAGGATTATTACTCCTACTAGTTCATGGCTATGATAAATATTGGGGAAATGGCATAGAAGTCTTGAGAATCTATTCATCAAGAACTGTTGTAAGTATAATGCTGAAAAAGCAGTAACTTGATTATACATCTATCTAGTTATTTTCCTATTCATATTTATAGCACACACTCAGGTCTAATGCACCGCGCATAAACTGGAGGTCTGACCTCCTCATCTGTCAGGGAGAAATAAAGTGGAATTCTAGTCGGTGAAATAATGCCATTTTGCTATTCTGAACCTCAGTTAACAAACAGCGAAGTTTGGATTCTATTGAATTGATGGTAATTGTGGTGCATATTTTTAGTGCGTGGTATTAGAATAAATGTTGTCATGATACACTAGAATTAACTTTTATTTCTGTTCCTGGAATATAAACACTTTGAACACATACAAATACTTTGTGATAGGTTTCTTAATTCAGGCTTTATTGATCTGGGATGATTATATGCTTTGCCATCTCGTGATTAAACTCAAGCTATGAATATTATTATCTCAGTTGCCCAGCCAGGAGTATTGAGCACGTTGAGATGTCCTTCCCACATGAAAAGGATCATATAAATGTAAATTGTATCATACATATACATAGCAATGCATTCTTACAAAGCCATGTTATATTTGTGTTGCAATATATTGCCATGCTATCTCCTTTAAAAACCAATCTTCCAATTCTCCCGAATTTTGCCCTCACCCTGCACTTTCCAGTATTATTTAGAGACTGAGGTAGATTTCATTCTGATTAGGATTCTTCATCTTGAATGATTGTAATGGTTGAACATTATCGTAAAACTATTTTAAGAATAATATTCAGAACATCTGTAATCTCTGAAACCATGAGCTAGAATGCTGCAAATTCTAGTCCAATCCATAAAGACTGTGCAGCATTAACATCAGTTCACCAATTCTGACAGAGGTTTAACGAGCTAATAATGTTTTTCACTGTACTGTAGTATAGAGATTCTCACATCACCATCTGCCATCAAACACTGATGACTGTACCCAAAGCTGCACAAGGGTAATCTGTGTCCCCGCTCCTTTGATTGCAATTGACTGTCATCAACTTCTCCTACTCACCTCTTCTGAAGCCCACATCACCATGATCAGAACCTTCAGATCATTCTTAGAACATAAACTCATAGAGAATTTAGGGATGTCATTAAATTATGTCTGAATATGGAAGTTGTTTTCCCCTGTTTTTTTAAGAACTGCAGAAAAATGACTTCTAAATGATGATACTATATAAAAATCTTTTAAAATTATGGATGATACATTTTAGTACATTTTAGTACAATGGTTTTAAGGCAAAGACAATGAGAACTTAGGGCTGGAGGATTGAGGCCAGTTTTAAATGTTGTATTTAACCGTAGCCTTGTGTATTGTCAGAACCATGAGAGACTACGAATCTCACTGGCTGGGAGACAAGATAATACAGAGTGGTGGTGAACTATTGTTTATCTGATTGGTGGGAAGTGTGCAATGGTGTCCCACAGTGATCAGTATTGGGAACACAGTTGTTTTGGGTCTATATAAATCACGTGGACTTGGATATAGGGTGTACAATTTCTAAGTATGCAGATGATACAAAGCAGGGAAAAGTTGGCCGGCTACAGGAGAACATAGACAGATGGGCAGACACATGGCAGATGAAGTTTAATGTGGATAAGAGCAAAGTGATACATTTCTGAAGGAAGATTGAGGACAGACAGCATAGATAAGAGAGATATGGGGGTTCATGTAAATAAATATTTGAACGTGGCACGCCAAGTAGATAAAGCTGTTACAATAACAATGATTCATATAGCGCCCTCCATGTCGGACAGCGTCTCAGAGCGCTTTATTAGAAAAGCATACGGGATACTAGGCTTTATAAATAGAGGCATAGAATTCAAAAGTCGGGAAGTTATGATCAACCTTTATAAAACACTAGTTAGGCCTCAATTGGAGTCTTTGTTCAGTTTCGATCACCACACTTGGAAAGATGTCAAGGCATTGGAGAGGGTGCAAAGGAGATTTACCAGGGTGGTACCAGGAATGAGGAACTTCAGTTACGAGGAGAGGCTAGAGAAGCTAGGATTATTCTCGTAGCAGAGAAGGTTAAGAGGAGACTTATTAAGAGATTTTCAAAATAGAAGATTCAGTAGGGTGAACAAGGAGAAGCTATTTTCACTGGCGAGTGCGTCGGTAACCCGAGGACACTGATTTAAAATAGTTGTTAAAAGAGGCAGAGTAGATGTGAGGAGAAATCTTTTCATGCAGCAAGTTGTTCCGATTTGGTATGCATTGCCTGACAGAGTGGTGGAAGCCAATTCGATAACAACTTTTAAGAGAGAAGTATTGGGGAGGACAGGTTTGCAGGGTTATGGGGAGGGAGCAGGGAAGTCAGATTAATTTGGACAGCTGTTTTCAAGGAGCCGGTATAGACACGATGGGCTAAATGGCCTCCTTCTGTGCTGAATAATTCTGTGATTCCATGTTCTTTTGGGGGGCATTAATCACTTACTGATCAGCTCTGAAAGCATCACTTCTGAGGATGATTCATTGGAATCAAGTGTTTTTGATTGAATGATATCACCATTGGCTGACAACTCTAATTTATTTATTCTTCTTTCCTCAGACACGATTTGCACGAAGTTCAGAAAAATCCTTCAATTGCACTTTTTAAAAATAAAACTTATATTTGGAAGGTTTAGTTCACTTCATACACTTGGTTATCCATTTCTAAGGCATATTTATTGTTCTCCATACTGTGGATTCAACAATCAGTAAAGCAAAAGTATATTCTTGCTGAAAATAGATTGCAAGGATTGGGTTAGTAATGGTTCCTCCTCGAATCAGTGAGATTCTGAAAGGCATATTTGACAAACAAAATTAAAATGTGACTCCCTGTAATAAATTATTGGAACCGAAAACTCAAAATAATATTGCAACTAACTTTTTACTCTGTGTTTTCCCCCCCGTGAAATGTTTGCTGTTTTTATCTACGTCACCACAGGCTCATGACTCTGGCAAGCTCCAGTTGGCTTCATACACCTACATCCTTATTCGTGTGATTGAAGAAAGCATCCATAAGCCCACTGCCATTCCACTCGAAATCTTTATTTCCACTTTGGAGGACGAGTTCCCGGGAGGTGTAATTGGGAAGATTCATGCCACTGATCAAGATGTGTATGACATCCTTATCTACAGTCTGAAGACAGATCAAAGGAGCTTGTTCAATGTAAACAGTCAGGACGGCAAGATCATTGCATTAGGAGGACTGGACAAGGGCAAGTATATTCTGAATGTTTCTGTCAGTGATGGACGCTTCACTGTGCCTGTAGAAGTCATAGTCCATGTTGAGCAAGTGACTCGGGACATGCTCTGGAATGCAATAACTGTGCAATTTGAGAACGTATCACCCGAGGATTTCATTGGGCTTCATCTGCATGGATTTCGGCGAACCCTTCGGAATATTATTGTTGCCAAAAAGCGTGACAGTCTTCACATAATTAGCATTCAGCCAGTGGCAGGCACGCAGCAGCTAGATGTTTTATTGGCAGTGCAGATGGATGGGAATGGCTTCTACAAATCTGCTTACTTGGTCCAGAAACTGAACAGTGCCAAAAAGAACCTAGAAAATGGGCTGTGGATTTCCACGATCACAGACAAGAACTGTTCTGGCTTGGAATGCCGGGAACCATATTGTGAGCAAATGTTTGCTGCAGAAGGACAATCCATGATGACCTACAGCACTGCTAGGATCAGCTTTGTCTCTCCCCATTATTACAGAGGCACCAGATGCTCCTGTAATGGTGAGTAACTTCACCATGAATAATTGTTGAACTGTTAATTGAAAACATGTTAGAATATTCATGTCAAGTTTTATGATGGATCAATGTTACTCCATAAAAGATCCTTGTTTTTGTGGTGCTGTTTCAGGGCTTAAGTAGGTAGACATTTGTTGCACAGCTGATAAAAAGCCACTCAAAAATATAACATACAATATAAAATCTCCCATTACAACAGTATAGTTTACAGTATAATGCTTCATGTACTGAGCCTGGCATTCTGAGTTGATCCAAAGGAACAACTACATTTAGAAAAGGATAAGTGCACAGATTTGACAATAAATGTACTTCTGAATGCTAGCCTTTTTAGAAAGAAGAATGCATCAGTTTTCAACCTAAAATGCAAATTGGACAAGCAGCAGGAAGCTTATTGGCCAGTGTTTGTATTGATAAGCTGCGTGGTTTGATCTGGTTTAACTGCAACAATGCCACAGCACATATTTGGGAACCCTCCCAAATCTTGGTTATTGCCAATTTTCCAGGATTAGATGATTATTGGTGTGTGTCCCTTCGGGGCGAGTGAAACTACCATTCCACACAAAGGGCCAACACATGAATCTCTGTCTGGTTTGAATACCCTTAATAAGCATCGATATTTTTTTTCCTTATGTGTTCCAAAATAAAACCCACAATTTTCAATATATAATGCACTGTATATTGTATATCTGTAGCTTCACTTTGAGGAAAACTTTATCGCCCACTATTACAATTTGATGTTCGAAGGGTGAACATTGAACTGGTTGGGTTTCCTCATTCATGCTACTGGAACATCTGCTTATTAATCTGTTGCAGCTATAAATGAAAATGTGTGCTTGCTCAATTTGCAAGGAAAATCGTAACCTGTTCAGCCTATTTAGTTTGAAAACAATGTGCCAGACTGCAGTCAAATGAAGCAAATTTCAAGCAAACTTGAAATAATGCCTGATTAATCAGGGACTGAATGGCACACCTCACACCATAAACATATAGTCTACCATGGGCAAGGCATCATTTGCCTTTATTTATTGTTTTAAATATTTGGACAACACTGTGTTGTTCCCTGTTCTAAACAGCAACAATAACTTCCCCTTGAAGCAAAATAGCTGAACTAAATTGGGTTTATATAATTTCCAAAGCTGTGCATTGTCATTTTAAAACTGTCAGCCCGAGTGTGCAACAATACTGGTGCTGTAAATTCTGTTATTCTATACTTCCTTAATGCAAGAAAGAAAACTACTAATGTATGCGTGCTTGTACTGTATGTATGTCATGTTATTGAGAGTCAGATCACTTAGCCGATGTGTTATCATTGTCGAGTAACAATAGGTAAGTTTTGAAAACTTTGATCCATTTCAACAATATTTCATCATATTACAAAATGTTATTCAATATGTATTTCAGCAGAATGGAAATCAGGGTCAGATTTACATGGTATTAGTGCCTGTCAAGCTCTTTACAAATGTTTTATATCACCAGCATTCACAGTTTATCCTTGCATATCCTCAAAGGATGACAGTTTCATTTCTATCCACAATGAAATTTTCAGAAACACGGTACACATTTCAAATAATAATAAATCTAGCATTCCTCACTTTGGACGTAGAAATTGATAAGCACAGAACAAAGTCGTTGTGTCTTTGCTGACTCTTTGAACGAGCAATCCATTCAGTTCCGTTTGTTTGCCTTTCCCATATACAGTACTCCCTGCAAATTCTGTTTTTTACTTCATTTGGATGAGAATTTGAGGATATTCCGAAGAAAGAACAGGATAAAAATGGTGAAATGTGCATAGGACAATGATGGCGATTTATCCTGATCTATCAAAGATCAAATGCAACATTATTTATTAATATGCTGTTCACCTAATGTGTTTTGGTTAAAACTGAGTTGAATAGCAGACATTTTTTAACTGAAAGTTGTTTCTCTTCTGCAACAGGTGATCTGTGCCCAGTTATTTCCGATGTTTGCCAAGATAAACCTTGCCCGAGTGACATGCAGTGTGTTAGGGGCAGGGTGGGCCACGGACCATTTATCTGTCAGTGTCCACCGGGGAATCTGGGAGCGTGTTCAGGTGAGAAAATCCGTGAATAATTGGAAGCTTTCTGCATTCCGTAGCCAGGAAGAATATCTTCAATCATGTCACAAATGTCAATGAATTTGTAAAGCAGGTTGCCTGACTGCCAGGCCTTGTTTGGTTCCTTCCTTTCATGTAACCAGAATAGAGTGTACAGTGGAGAGATTGGATTTTTATGATGACTGAGTGAATCTTTCTGACGTTCATGTCTAAGTGAGCGATAGCCACCAGTTAAGCTTGTTTGATGTTGATTTGATTGAGAACTGTATTACTAATCAAAGTACACAGTATTGAGCTGTGCGTGCAAGGAAAATGCATAGACACCACTTCCAGAGAACACGCATTTCATCAAATGGTCATTATTTCACCCAATATCTTTGTAATTCTAAAGAGAACACATTGAAAGTGCATTGAAGTAGAACAAATGTCTAAATTATGGTGATGGAAGGCTGATTTTTTTATTTCAGTAAAGTAGTCACAGAGAATGCTCAGGGCGATGACTTCATGATTTATACTGTTCAATTCAAGAATTTAAGTACTGTAAACACTTAAATCACTATTTTCATTCATTTCTATGTTGTTTTTCAATATGTGAGTACAGTCTATCGACATCATGTTAAAAGTAAAATTGCCTTTATTCGGGTAAAGACTTGAACTGAGAGTACCTTTTTAAGAACCACCTCTGTAGCTAGGTTAGTAGCATTTGGACTGTTAATGAAGAACCAAAGACTCACCAGACGCATTGTGTTCGCCACATGGAATGCAACATGGAATGCAGAAAGCTGCATTTAAACACATACTGAGATCTTTCACTATGGAATTTACAACCAAATGATCTGTAATCATTTTAATTGATTGTGATAAATGGGTGTAATTTTGCCTCATCTCGTAGCGCTCTCACCTCTGGGTCAGAGGTTGTGGATTGAAGCCCATATTGGAATTACAATCTACCCTGACAATCACTGCAGTCCTGGTGAAGCTCGATTGTCAGAGGTGCTGGTTCCCCTCCCCAATTTGAAAACTGCCCCAAAACCTCTCTTTGTCTATCCTTTTGGTAATCTTTCCCAATGCCCTCTTCATCAACTACCCCCGAGTGCCCTCTTCATCAACCATCCCACTGGCCTGTTCAAAACCACTTTCCAGTTCCCAAACCAGCCATGTAAAGTACTTTAACATCCGCTTCTGATGTGAAAGCAGTGATGGAGTCAGGTTTTGCAACTGGGAGAGGGGATTGGCTACAGTAGCTGGTGTCGCTATCTTCACGTCTCTCCTGTGCTGCCTCATACTCTTCCCTCCCCACCCTAACATATTAAAAAAAAACTCATAACAATTTCCATATAAGGTTGCTGGCAGTATTTTTAAGGGGGAAATAGTATTTGTACAAATTGAGCAGACACTGGGGTAAAAGACTAATGGGGAAAGTACATGTAGGAAAATATTTTATGTACTGCACATATTGTAATTTATGTTGCTTTGTTTCTTTGATGTTCCATTAATGTTAAAAATGTTTTGGAAATACTGTAATTGTTTCCAGATATTCATTTTTGTTAGTGGCTTTCCTTTCTATCTATTATTCACAGTAGAGTAAACACAAGGAAGACTGCTTAAAGCCTCGCTTTCTCAAATGTCGTCTCAGTTAATTGCCAAATGGTTTTTATTTAAATTCACCATCGTAAGTGGGGTTTTCTATGGATCGCAGACCATGATTTAAAAGGACATCTTGGCCTTGCTGTTGAGAGCTGCCTCTGCAGAATTTCGAAATCCCAACTTTCAAAGGCTTGGCCACCGATATAAATTTAAGGAACTATCTTTGGCTGTTGGTGATTTCAGTGTAGTGGGAGTGGTATTTTCAAGTAAACCTATGAAACTTAATGCTATTTACAACCTTGTTGTTACATGTGTTCTACTCAATAACGATGGTTGGAAAAAAACCACATGATTTTCTAATTGATAGCACGGTTAGAAAACATAATGTTAGCACAATGTTAGTATTTCAAAGTGGTTTTCCTTAATGTGTCCAGGTCACGCTTCACTCAGCTTTGCTGGCAACAGTTATATTAAGTACCGAGTGGCAGAAAGCAGTAAAAGAGATGAACTGAAGCTGGGGCTACATTTGAGAACAATGCAGAGTAATGGAATAATAATGTATGCCAAAGGAGAGCACTGTGTCATTCTGAAGGTAAGTGAGCTTTCTAATTTATTGCATTTATTCGTCAGTCTAGGTTACAGGTTCAGGAATCATGGTTTGGATGGCTCTGTAATTCTTTTCTGTTCTACCCCACTCTTCCTCCTACTTTTTAATTAAAGCATTTGCTCAGTAGCTAAACAAAAATGTTGAAAAGTGTATTATCAGGCAAAAAGCAAAGAATTGGACAAAGCAATAAGTCTGCCACAGAAATTCAATCCACTTTTGAAAGAGAGAAAATGGCTGCTGTTCAAGGTGATGTTGAACAGAACAGAGAAAATATAGGTCTGTTCCTGAGTTTGTCATAGCTAAATCAATCCATCTTAAATTAGATTGGTTCTCAGCCTCTGTGGGATACTCCATCTACAAACTCTGAAATTGGATTTGATCTGGGATCCATCTGATGAAATAAGTTGAGGTCATTGCTATGAAAAAGTTAGGCTCTGATGCAGAAGTCAAGTGGGGCCGCCATATTGAGAATTCTACTTAGATTATCTAATGTATTTAGTTTATTTTTTTAATGCATTAGGGAGTAGAGTATAGACAGATCTGGGAAGAGGCAGACGAGAAGGATAAGTGGAGATGTATGTGGAGTATAAATACTGGCACAGGCAAGTTGGGCTGAAAGACTTGTTTCGGTATTGAAGATTCTCTATACAGTAACTCAGTGTAATTGTGTGCACACAGTATCCAGTATTGTAATGTTAATGGAATCTAACCATTGCCATGCAGAGTAGCTCCATTATAAAGTGGGAGGTCCATAAAATCACAACCTGGATTGTAACTGGGCTGGATAGACAATCAGTGCCTCTAGTCACTGTGTGTGCACGCAACGTCCTGGCTCACTTCCTGTGCACTGGCTTGCTCCAGCCTCGAAAACCACGGATTTCTGGGTCAACAAATCACAGCCTGTACCAACTTCAGCAAATTGAACTCGGGCATTATTATGCTGGAGGGGAAATCACGGTGTGGAGTGTCGAGAAACATCCTTAGACAATACTGCACATCATACTGTACATCATACTGACTCAAAGGAATTCTGCTGCCAGCTATTTGAGTGCTTTATCAACCCCTTTGATTGTCTAGTGCCAGAAGGAATACTGGTGGCTTGTATTTCCCACCGTAGTCTTTTCCTACTGTCTGCCAATACTGTACCAATTCCAAACAAAGAGAAAGGATGTGATCTGTCAGGGAGCTACAACTATAGCATTCCACACGACAGTATTTGTCATGTTTGTGAAGATGAGCTCCTGTGCTGCAGGTGGAAGTTTCAAAGGGAAGCGGTTTATTCAGACACAGTTCTTGGTCAATGTCATTGCTCCCTGTGTGAATAATTACTGCTTCAAAAGATGGACTGTGCCATCCGCGGTGCACCAACGCACCTTTTCGTGCTCCGTCATTCATCTTATGGAAGCAGGAAACTTAGCACGTCCAACACAGAGGGATGTTATTTGGCTTACTGTGTCCATGATGGCCCCATTCAATCCCTCTCTCCTGCCTTTTCCCCATTCCTCTTAATTATACTAGTCAACTTGGTGATTAATTCCCTGTCATAAAATATTATAGAATCTACGTCAACCAAGGTCTTTGATTGGCTGGCAAGCCTCTGTAATAATTGCCCTCCTAACATTTCTCTTAGTTTGATGCTGTGAGGAGAGGATAGTAGGATCAACTGTTCTTACAGACACCTTCCCCCTAACACTGGCTCGGCCTTGGGCTCGGCCATTGTTACACTCTCTGAGACACTACCGTGGCGTAGTGCAACTTATGGCGTGGCGGGCGCTATATAAATGCCAAGTTGTTGTAGTGCAGCAATTCTAGAGAATCAATTGGGCAGAAAGGTCTTCTGCAAGCAAACCAATCCTGTGAGTGTTTTTTGTTAAGATCTTGAACTCATTCTTCACTGTTACCAACTCACTGACAAGTGCAAATTGTTTTTCCTTCTTTACCTTTTTAAAACCTCTGGTAATTTAGCAATTTCTGTCACGGCTCCTCTCAGTCTTTGTTACGGTGAAAACATCCCCAATATTTCTGGTCTCGCTTTGCAATTAAAATGTCTCCTACCTGGTACATTATAATAAATCTCCTCATTCTGTGGCTTTGATATCTCTCCTGAAATGGTGACACAGAATTGAGCTTCAAAACCAAATAATTCAGAATTGTATTATTTTAATTGTGGCATAACCAATGATTTCTACAGGTTTCGTATTACCAGTTTGCTTTTGTATTCTACATTTCTATGTATAAAATTTAGGATCCCATTAGTTCTTTTTCACATGTCTATGTCAACTTGCTCTCCCACTTTTAAAATTCTGTACATGTTAATCCCTGGGTCTCTCAAGCAATTCCACACCTTTTAAAGTTTTGAAATATAATTCCTTTCAATATTCATCCTACCAAAATGTATCACCTTATTCTTTGTTTATGAAATTTCATCTATCATCCAGATGCAAAAATCCTATCTAGGTCCCTATAAAATTTGCAATCCTCCTCCCTGTTAATCTTATCTATATCCCTCTGAAATTTGCTATCCTCCCGTATACTGTATTTGGGTTGGCTGCAAGTTTTGGTATTTTACTCCTTGAAACCAATTAATTTATATATCGAAAGAGTATTTGTTCTAACACTAACTCCCGAGGAACTCCACTCCAACATCCCTCCATTCTGAAAACCTTATTTACCCTCTATTCTTTGTTTTCTGTCCCGGGATCTGTTATTGTGAAGCGCTCTGAGACGCCATCCAGTGTGGAGGGCACTATATAAACCAAAGTTGTTGTTGTTATCCAACTTTCTTTCAACACTGTCACATTTCGTTTCATTCTTTCTTGGGTGCATTATAGTTGTGATGGATTAGTCAGTTATTGTATATACTGCACTACATTGTTCTGGTGAATAGCGTAGATTGGAAACAAGTGAGTTCTTCTTGAGACTTCTTGAGACAACACCAAGGTGATGTGGCTTGACAATTGAATGTCTGAATTGAGTCAGACCCTCTGTGCAGTTTTGATAGTCCTGTTCCTGAGCCAGTACTCTGGGTCCACAGTACTCCAGGGCACTGCTGATTACAGACTATCAGGTTTGGATTAGCTGTGACTGGTTTGGATAGTGGATACTCTTAAGAATAGTGCTGTTTTTTTTTGTATGTGTCAGTCACAAAAATATTGTTCTCCAAATCTTCTTGCATTCGTCAAACGTCTGCGTATATTGCTGATCATCATTTATCTGGGCTGTATTCGAGGATGAAACCAATCAAAGCAGTTAAAGCTGTCGACACTTTATGTAGATCTTAAAATTATACACCCAAATTTCACAATTGATGAGTTTTACAAGGCCAATTGAAGAATATCTTATCGTTATGTTACTTTTAATGAGAGCAAGTCTGGCTGCACAAATTAGCTTTCCCATGGTGACATTACAGTTCTTTCAGGGCTGTTTGTGTGGGAAAAGTGTTCAAGGTTAAACTCATAATTGTTTCAAAAAAGATTATAATTTTTTTTAAAAAGAACTTTTGGCAGAATCCAAACTTGAATACTAGTTAATTGTGTGATGGGATACAATACAGCCCCATTATAACACATCTTCTTGTAGCTCAGTAACAATATACATTATATGGCAATGTGTCTCAGATTCAAGATATTTGGCAAATGAACCAGATGGGAGATGAGGAGAAATATTTTCTCGCAGCAAGTTGTTCCTCTCTGGAATGCACTGGCTGAAAGACTGTGAAAGCAGATTCAATTAATAACTTTACAAAAGGAAGTTTGATATTTTCTTGAAAAGGAAAATTTTGCAGTGCAATGGGGAAACTACAGGGGTGTGGGACTGGTTGGGTAGCTCTTTCAGAGCCAACACAGGCATGATGATGCTCCTTCTGTGCTGTAGGATTCTATGATTCCTAGGGTCCGGCGATATATCGGTGTATATCGGTATGATGCAGACTTTTTAAACTTGCGCACCCCCGAATACGTGCACACCTCTGAATGCACGCGCACCTCCGCATGCGCAGGACAAAATATCGGGGTTTTCCGATATCGATATATTGGTTTGCCCATATCGATATATTGGTATACATCGATATGGGCAAACCGATATCAGAAAATTTGGATATCGACGGACCCTAATGGCTCCATATGAATCTCAAACTGTTGTACTGCACACAGACTGCCTACTTGCTATGTATTGACTATCTGAGGACATCCGCCTTAGGATATCCTCCTGATGTGAAACCTGCTATAAAATTGCTAACTTTCAGTTAATTAGGTCAGTGCCAACATCGATTCCTGCTTTATATACACACACACCGAATAACAACAACAAAAAAAAAATTGCACTGATATCAGGGCCGTACGCAGGATGTTTAATGGGGGGGTGCGAATTGCTAGTGATGGGACCAACAATGGCCGGGGGCTTGCGGGCTGCACCCGAAGCCCCCTCGAGGCTCCGACGTTTTACACAGTTTGAGGTCTTATTTAATCGGTTCAGAAGATCCAATATGAACGGTAAATGTTTCATGTCCTTGGTGTTTAAGAGCATCATTATTTATTCAGTGTTTTTATTTTCCCAGGTAGTCCGTGTCTAAATTTTTGGGGAAGGTCGAATGTGTTCGCCGATAAAAGCAAACACGATTGTTGACTCGATGATGTACGGAATGTGAACGATAAAGTAAATTACAATCCAATTAAAACAGTACAATGACGAATGCTTGATAAATGTATGCGTATAAGAGAAAATGATCATAAACTACAGATTGACAGTAATTAATAAGTTGTTCTGCATTGTTATCCTAAGACTCTCAAACTTTTAGCAATTTTTACTTACGGTGATCAGATTAAAAGATGATTTTAGCTTCCAGAAGTGGTGCTACCCTTGTGGCTGTATGATTTCCAAACGAGGATGGATTTGAATCCATCTATGTTTATGCAGTGTGTCACAGACTCGCCGTGGCATTGACTCGTCTATCGACGCGGTATGTTTTGGGTAGACGCCGATTCTGGTGTGCGACTCGATAATTTTATATTAATACTAAAACATTCAAAGATGTGTGTTTATAATAGGCGCTAAAGCATAGGCCTACGTCCATGAGTATTTCTTTTAAAGATAGGCATTCCCGTCCAGACACATATAACTTTTTTTGTTGGGTTCTCAAAAGCTTTAATTTCTCAGAAGCTTGTAAATATGTTGTCATTGTTTGCTGGCATTACAGTCACACCTCTCAAAACTGGAGTCATTTTTACTTACGGTGATCAGATGAAAAGATGATTTTAACTTCCAGAAGTGGTGCTGTCCTTGTGGCTGTTTACGGGATGATTTCCAAACGAGGATTTGAGTCTTGGCGCCAATGTTTATCCAGTCACGAGTCACAGACTCGCCGCGTCATTGACTCGTCTATTGACTCGTATGTTTTGGGTAGACGCCGATTCTGGTGTGCGACTCGATAATTTTATATCAATTCTAAAACATTCAAAGATGTGTGTTTATAATTTATACATAGTTTTGAAGAACTGATTGTTACACAAATGTTCAATAAATTTAATTTACTTGGTATTTAAATTTGATAAAAAATGCAATTCTCTACCCCGGAAAATGTGGACCTTTTATAATTTGGGGGGGTGCGTACGCACCCGTCGCACCCCCCTGCGTACGGGCCTGCTGATATAGCGCCTTTCACGTCGGGAGAACTTCCCAAAGCGCTGAAAAGTCTGGTCGGGACCCGAGCGGGGGTTGGGGGAAGGGGAGGGAGAGTAGGGGAGGGGGAAGAGTTAGTGGGGCAGCCGAAGGCGCGGTCGAAGAGGAAGGTCTTGAGACCGGCCTTGAAGGAGGAAAGGGAGGAAGTGAGGGGGAGGGGCTGTGGGATGGAGTTCCACAGTGTGGGAGCAGAGAGGCTGAAAGCCCGGCCACCGATGGTTGGGGGGTTAGGGCGGTGGACACGGAGCAGGCCTGAGTCTGCTGAGCGGAGGGTACACACCAGACTAAATAATAACAGATAATAACAGAATATTATATTGGTACTTATTGTTAAAACTACTTTCTTGCACTTCTCACCGTTACTGATTGAGGTTTACAGTCCAGCGATTCTTTTTTAAATGGAGGACGCCAAGTGGGTGAAAAAAACAGCAGTGTGATTTTAAAGTCGCGCGACTTTACTAGCTGCAAGCCGAAGCTCTAGACACTACTAGCGGCAAACCAAAATACTGCACCTGCGCCACAATGTAGGTTAAAAGAATCGCTGGACTATAAACCTCAACCGCAGCATCATGGCTTCAAGCGCAGCATCTACCAGTAAAGGTAAAAAGCGCAAGAGTAATTTTAACAATAAGTACCAATACAATATTCTGTTATTATGTTATTATTTATGCATTTACAAATGCTCCACTGCTATTGTTCCAGATACGTTCCGTTTAATGAATGTTTTTGGCGTGCCGGTTATAGGGAAGTGCCGGTTCATCAAGTCACAGATAAACGGGCTTCTTCTGTAATGAGAAATTGGTCGCTTCATTCCACGGCTGTTTGTGGGACGCTGTGGGGTACTGCTGTCCGCAATTGGCTGCCACGTTTCACCCATAAAATATAGAATAATTTCTCTGTACAGTACATTCTATGAAGCGCTTTGAGACGTCTAAAAAATGTGGAAAGCGCTATATCAAATGGAAGGATTATTATTATTATTATTTACAGTATATTCAATGAAGCACTTTGAAACATCTTGAAGATGTGATAAAACACTATATCAAATGCAAGGATTATTATTATTATTATTGATCTGGGTGAAGAATGCCCTTTGTTGTTTTGATCTCAATAACCACATTACCACAAAACTCCACTATAATACAGGCAGCTAAGGTTTACTTGTTTGAGAGTTTAACATCTGAATTGTTGATATTGGCTGGCTTTTAGATGCTTGCTTTTCAGCGAGCATGTTTTTGAAGAGCCTGAGCTTAACAGTAAGTGAACTGGCAATCACAAAGTTAACACGTTTTTTCCATTAAGTATTCATTCAACCCATTTTGCAAAAGTTTCAGCTCAACTCATTATGATTGTCTTGTGTTAACGTTTTCTAAGCTTGTCTGAATCAGTATGCGTTCCTGTTAATGGAATTCGGAAAGACTGGGACAATTAACACATTGATTGAGATGAAATTCCATTGTTGGGGTTCCCTCTGTTAAACGGAGAGCTGCTCTGAGAGATGTACATTTCTTAAAGTGGGTCAACTGAAGAAATTGTTGAATGGGAAATTAAGCATAAAATGATATCCTACCTTATGGTTACTAACAGCACAAACATAGAATAATCCTAACACTTGTTAACTTAAGAAAAATAACACTTGTTGGAATATATGTGCCTGAGTACACAACAAACTCTCATTTTATAGTGTCTTATCGATTTGAAATATCTCAAGACAGCTTCGCAAATAACCAATTCATTCTTCTGTGACCCTGTGAACCAAGTTATCCAGAACAAAAATTGTTTTCAAATCAAGAAATGCAATCCTTGACACCTAATTTTTTAAAAAACTTTATATATTTTAGATTAAGTTTGGTTTACTGTCTCATCTGAAGGATGGCACCTCTGACCGTTCTTTGCTTTCACCTCCTCCCCAATCACTATCAACTATTGTATAAACTCCAGCCTAAACGATTGTATAAACTCACAGTCCCACGTGGGTCTGAATTCACAATCTGCTGAACCAAAGGCAAGGCTCAGCTGAGATATACTAGGCACTTGTGGCAGGATTATAATTCATTCCTGTGGTATTCAGGGATCCATAAAAAACAATTGATTGGTGGTTACATGAAGCTTTACAGTCGTAGATGGCAATGTTTATAGAAATGATTTCAATACAATAACTAATAGGGCCTATTCCGGCTATTCAGTAAGTTGAGAATTTTTTGCAGTCTGCTTATAAATAAGTTATGCATGTTTAAATTAGAAAATAGTGTTACATTATGCATGTAAAATCAATTATGAATAGAAAATTGCTTTATAGTTGTTTTATTAGCACAAGGGATGGATTTGCAAAACTTAAACTAAACACAGCCGAAAGCACAGAGCCCACATAAACAAATATACTACACAGCGGTCATTTTTTGATGATCAGTATTTAATTATCTCGATAGGAGATGTATCTGAAATCCACGGTGGCCAGTATATGGGCTGACAAGATAACTAGTGAGGTTCGAGAAGTTGGGGGCATATGCTGACCATACAAAAGGTTGATGTGCATGCTCATCAGTGAAAAGCTGGAGCTCCTGTGGCTCAGTGGTTAGAGCACTTGTCTTGCAAGCTGGGGAGACCAAGCCGGGGAGACCTGTGTTCGAATCCAGGCAGGTCAGGGCCAAACCTTGGGCAAGTTTCCTTACTCCACACGCCTAATAATAATCCCTCCAAAAAACCACAAGAATAAAATTGGTCATTTCAATCCACGACTGTTTGTAGGACACTGCTGTGCGCAATTGGCTGCCGCGTTTTGCCCACAAATATACAGTCCATTCACTTTACAGTATATTCTGTGAAGCGCTTTGGGATGTCGATAAGATGTGAAAACCGCTAAATCACATGCAAGAATTATTATTATTATTAAAAGCTGATACATGTCCCCCAATGACTGGACAATTCATCTTGTGGAGTTCCTGGAGCACAATAGCTATGTAGCCTTGACGATACATGCTTAACTGTGCACTGTAGCTTGTGAAAGAAGAATTGTAAATGCTCAGGGCTTCCTCAATGCTGTACAGTTAAAGTTGGAACAGGTTGGTGGCATCTTTGTTGGCTCCAGTGCCACAGACCAAATGTTATTTTACACTTAAAACAAGAACTCGCCATCTGCTGGATATGAAGAGGTGTAAATTGAAGACATAGAATCCAAGTGGTGAAAGGAACCTGACGAACAGACAGCAGGTGTCATTTGCCCAGCGGCAAAGACTCACTGACTGCAGTAATCTTTTTAAATCTGTTCTGCAAATGTTTAAATTGGTCATGCTGTTTAATAACCCAAGGTTTCATGTTCGTTTTAGTCTTTGCAACAGAACAAATTACTCATTGATGTTTGTCAGTATACACTTTCAATATTAATAATAATAATAATAACCCTTGCATTGTTGATATAGCGCCTTATCATGTCTTTAAGACGTCACAAAGCGCTTCACAGAATATATTGTAAAGTGGACTGACTGTGTATTTTGTGGGTGAAACGCGGCAGCCAATTGGACACAGCAATGTCCCACACACAGTCAATGGTGACATTAGTCAGAAAATGACAGAGTAGAAAAGAACAGCTGAAAAGCTTTGCTTGTGACAGTTGGAATATTATATTCTGCCAGAATAAATCCTGTCAGTGTTCAGAAAATTTGCATGAAAACCCCAAATAGTACAGAAGTAATTTATAAAATGAGAATCTCAATATAGAATTGAAGCCTTGGCATAAGCAATGCAGCTTGCTTTGTTTCAACTAGATGTAGAACTTGCATTGAATCAGAGAATATTACAGCATAGAAGGAGGCCATTCGATCCATCATAACTGTGCTGAATCTTATCAGTCCCACTTCCCCCCCCCCCCCCCACCCAACCCTTTCCCCACATCATTGAGATCCAAGACCTCAAAACATACCCATTAAATGAACCTAGACATAAATCACTTCAGCCCAGTTTAATCCTGTCCACACTTTTTCAACTGGGTCAAAGCAAATTAAATCAGAAACTGGACCCTGCTCTGATATAACGTCCCCTACTTCCAAGTGCTGAGACACTGAGGTTGTTTGTCTCTAGCACAGGCCAGTGTCCAAACATAATCCTTTCGGTCCTGATTGTTACAACCACACGGTGCCTTTAATGAGCCATTGGGGAGCATAGTAATGAGGCAGGATTTTCTTGGTTGATGAGAATGGTTAAAGTCTGGCTAACAGGAAATTAACATGGAAGAGATGCATTTCACACCAACCAGGTCTAAATGGAATATATTAGCATGGGAAGAATTCACAAATTTTACATTTTTCCTTTAATCTCATCTCCCCCGCTGTGCAAGAAAGTATTTGGATCTTTTGTTTTATCCCTTACCAAGGGGTGGGGGCTGGGGGGGGGCGGGGAATCTGGCTTTTGAGTACACTTTATTTGATTTCTTGATTTATAATATAATACAGGAAGTTGTGCAGGATAGTTAAAGAAATGATTTAGCATTAATATCTTTCTGTGCGATAACCTTCTCCAGCTCGATAACTACAATTGTGTATTCAACTGTAATTTTGCTGCGAAATCATGCAATATCTCTACTTATGTTTGTATTGGGCCTTGTTTGCTTCAGTGTGCAGTGTAATAATATGAAGATATATAATGGCACAACAAAGAATACTACAATTATGAACCGACAATCGAGCCACAAAACCCAGACACCATGTGCTCAGTCAGCCGGCAGCTCCATTAACTCAGTCAGGATTTACATCCTTTTCATTACTGGGTATCGATCCAAAGCTGTCAGTTGTTAAGTCAGTACTGATTGAGTCTCCTTGAAATGAAAAGCAAGGGTAAAAAATGTATTATCTCTCTTAACAAATTTTGCTAATCTCAAATAAAGGAGGCATTATTTGCAATCGTCTGCATTGTCTCTCATAGCAATGTTTTCACTTTTATTTATAGAATGATTTAAAAATAGTGAACACGCGGTTTACAAATATCCCGAAACCTGAAACCTGGCTTTGTAAATGGCTGCGAATATGTGTGTGATTATTTTTGTGTACGTGTGTAGCTTTTGGTATTTTTGTATTTAAAACTTGCATGTGAATAACCATTATGTATGTGTATGTATGTGAGAGGGTATTTTTTTATGTGTGTGTATTGTCTGTCTACCGGGGGGTTGTGTATTTATGAGTTTGTATGCCTCTATGAAACAGAGCTTTGTACATATATTGGGCGAGGGAGGCTTTGTGTAATTGAGTGTATGTGCTCATGCTAATTTCTGCTGAATGAATTAACTTATACCATTAAACAATTCAGACTGGCTTCTGGACAAAGCTAGCAAATGTGTACAAGATCCAATTATAGTCGCTGAGCACTCAGAATTTGGCAATAATCTTTCTGTTTTCATTATTTTTGTCCCAGGTAGAATTTTTAAAATGTAAAACTATGGTGTGTGTGTGTGTCCGTGGGCTCTGAGTCGGTCCTTACCCCAGTCCTTGCCAAACTCCACTGGCTCCCTGTCACAGAGCAGATCGACTTCAAGATCCTCACTCTTGTGTTTAAATCCCTCCACTCCTCAGCATCCCCCTAGCTCTCTAACCTACTCTCTCCCTCCGCACTACTGGGTCCGGCCTCCTCCTTGTTCCCAAATCCTCTGCTCCACCATCGGCGGCCGTGCTTTTTCTCGCCCCCTCCTTTCCCATCTTCAAGTTGCGCCTTTACTCTTCAACCACGTCTACGGTCACCTTCCCCCTCCGCCTGGCTTGGTCTCGGGCTCCGCCACTGTGAAGTGCTGAGACACTGCCCAGCTTGGGAGGGGGTAGTGGGGGGTGGGGCTATATAAATACAAGTTGTTGTTTTACCCACTGGGTCATCATGAAACCTGAAGTAGTTTAACTCTGAAATAAGGATTTGATTTTAACAATCAATGCAGACTGCATTTTCCAAGAAATTATACACGAGCCTAAGACGGTTGTAGATCCTCATCATAGAGTGCTCACTTAATGCGGTAGAGAGCACTCAGAACATGAAACTGCTGATCTGCTGACTAAACTCTTCCCAGTGATGGTTGTGACAGTGCTTGTACTTCCATCAGGGGAACATAGATTCATAGAATTTTACGGCACAAAAGGAGGCCATTCGGCCCATCTAGTCTGTGACGGCACTTTTATTTAAAATGTGCTCGGTGTGATACTGTAAAAATGATGCACACCATTTGCGTTGAAGTACAACTTTTGAAATACTTAAGCATATATTGATTTAATTGTTAGGAGTATTATCAAAATACGATGATCATTTTGAATGGCTATTAATTCTTTATTGGCAAAAATACAGTTTGCCTTCAAAAAGTCACCGTACTTGAACGTAAATGTTTGTGAATAGTTTTGAAATGTTTCGCTATAATAAGGCTCTATGTAAATTCTCCCTTCTTTGTATTGCGACAGTTCTCACCGTCAACTGAATGTAACACACACATTTTATTCAGCAAAGTGTACAAGATGACCTCTGTAAGTGCAAGTCCCTACTCTTGTGGAAGCTTCACTAATTAGAGCAACATACCGACAAGTATTCTCAATTGGCTTACTGCTCTTGCAATTGAGATGTTTTTGTTATAGCGTTGCCACACTATCAGGCCTATAATTCCTGCGACTACCTGCTTTTCTGTGAATCCCTAAATCAACAGATTACACTAGTATAGCACTCCTTAGGTCAGAAATGGACCTTGGTCTTTTTTATCGAGCATTTCTTACGTTATCCTCGTCCTCACTTTTCAGGCCATTCACGGCCTTGCCCCCACCTATCTCTCTGACCTACTGTCTCCCTACCAGCCTGTGCCCGCACCCTCCGTTCAGCACTCAGGCCTGCTCCGTGTCCACCGCCCTAACCCCCCAACCATCGGTGGCCGGGCTTTCAGCCTCTCTGCTCCCACACTGTGGAACTCCATCCCGCAGCCCCTCCCCCTCGCTTCCTCCCTTTCCTCCTTCAAAGCCGGTCTCAAGACCTTCCTCTTCGACCGCGCCTTCGGCTGCCCCACTAACTCTTCCCCCTCTCCCACACTCCTTCCCCCACCCCCCAATCCTTCCCCCCCCCCCGCTCGGGTCCCGACCTGACTGTTCAGTGCTTTGGGATGTCCTCTCAACGTGAAAGGCACTATACAAGTGCAATTTTGTTGTTGTTGTTATTATTTTCTTATGCTTACAGGCTCCCTATCTAGAAAACACTCCCATGCAGGTTTTGTTAGCACAGTCTATTAAAGGGGCAAATAGCCCCAAACTTTGAGAACATAATATATATATAATAATAATCCTTGTATTTGATATAGCACTTTTCACCTTTTCTAGACGTCTCAAAGCGCTTCGCCGAATATACTCTAAACTGAATTGACTGTATATTTGTGAGTGAAATGCGGCAACCAATTACAGCCCAGCATTGTCCCAGAAACAGTCATGGATTGAATCAGTGCCTTGGGACATCCTCCCGACGTGAAAAACGCTATACAAATGTCATTTTGTTGTTGTCGATCGATCAAATTTTTTTTTTTTTTTGAAGGGTTAATAACCCCCCAGAAATGTAATGTATGAAATATGCTGATCCAAAAGCTAGTGGCCATGAGATTTTATATATTATTTACATTTAAAGATATAAACAGTGCAAAAATAGGATAACTGTCAGTGTCATGACAAATAAGGAAAGAGTTGGAAAAGTCTTAGTGAGATGCATATCCAAAAATACATGTTGGAGAAGGGTTGGAATAGTTTCAAATCAGTTGGGGGGATTGATAAGCAGGGTTTCCTTGGATCTGCACTTGGCAATGTTGAAATTAAGTCAACCCTTTGTGACAGTCTCGGTGGTCTGATTACTGAGCCAGCCACTGCTGATGAAATCCCAATCAGCTTGGTTCATCAGCAGGACTTGGAATGGGCAGACTGGAGGCAAGGATTGTTCTCGATTGGTTCCTCTTAACTCAGTCAGCCAAAACCCTAATAAGTAGGGTGGTTCTCGCTGGATAGGCAGCCGGAAGCTTGCCAGTCGGACAGTGTTTTCAATGGCAAGCTACAATTTTGCTGGTTAAACTTCAGCGGTATACCCAAATCACATTCTGGAATCCCTCAGATTTGATTTTCACTAATCTGCGCCCAATAATTTGGGGGAATCGGGATGCATTCCTCCAGGGAAAGTGTGTATTTCATTCCAGATATGGGAAATTTCTGCATGTAGGTGGCTGACATATGCAGAAATCTGTCTGGATTGGAAGCTCTTAAGTGTGGTGATGGCTTTTCACACCTCCTGGCTACCATCAATCATTGAATTGAGTCCACTGAGACTCTCTTTGTAGTTTGTTCTGTACTGAGTACTGTATTTTGTAACTTCCTGATGTATATTAATGGTTCTTTGAAACAAAAGGGAGAACCTGCATTTTTATACTGCCTTATCACGTTGATAGGTCTCAAAGCACTTCACAAGTAATCACTGTCAAATATAGTGACTATTTCTTGGGCAAACAATACAAAATACCGGTCAGACTCATTTGCTCACATGCTTCATCTTTCACAAGTGAAGACACAGAACACTTTTGTACATATCTTCAAAGCTGCTCATTACTGTATCACAGTTGGTCTTACATTGTTTATTTATGTTTGGTTGGTCCTTTGGTGCCCAGAATTGTTTTCTGCTTGTGTTGTGCAAAGGGTTTGCAGTTTGACACATTTCCACTAATTTGTTCCAAGTACATCCAGGATCATATAAATATGATATCCAATTGCTACAACCTGATTTCTAAGCAGCTGTTCTACTATGATGATGTTGTTCAACAGCTGTTTTCATTTCATCTTGATTTTGCATCTAATCTCTGTGCACAATTCCAGTCTGACTGCCATTAAGGATCATACTTGTAAGCAAAGCTTGAACAGGCTCTAATTCAGATGTTAGGCAACCATTATAACATCACATCTGCACAAGAGAATTGTAGGCTGACCAAATGACTTGGCATTGAATTGGAAGTCATGCAGATGGTGTGTGGAGTATTTGGAGCAGTATCCAATGTCATTAAAAATACATTAGTTGCCTCGTTGTCAATCATAGAATCTTCCAGCACAAAAGGAGGCCATTCGGCCCATCAAGTCAGTGCCAGCTCTTTGAAAAGAGCAACTCAATCCCACTCCCCAGCTCTCTCCCCACCTCACAAACCCATCCTCCCCAAGTAAATGTCTACCTCTCTTTTAAAAGTTGTTATCGAATCGACCTCCACCAACTGTTCAGGCAATGCATTCCAATTCGAACAACTCGCTGAGTGAAAACATTTCTCCTCATCTCCCCTCTGCTTCTTTTTGAAACTGTCTTAAATCTGTGACCACGAAGTCACTGATACGCCCATCAGTGGAAACAGTTTTCCCCTGTTTACCCTATCGAATCCCCTCATGATCTTCAATAGATTTTTTTTAAAGAAGATGGGTATATGTGCTTGAATGCTGGAGTGTATTTTTACCTGCCCAACACTCAAACATAAATCAGGTGGACTTGATGAGGATTAGCTGAGGTCTATCACATGCTGCTCTGTTGACATTGAACAGAGTAGGTATTTCACTAGTTTTGGGATGGTTCAGAGAGTTTATTTCATTTAGTCAGTTGAGCCATGTAGATCAGAAAGGTCCTAGGTTCAATCCCCTGTCTATGCTGAGTTGGCCGTATCTTAGCTAAGGAATCAGTAGAGGCACTACAATTGGCTTCTGTGTATCTAGACTACAGGAAATCAACCAGAACGCTTTTCTTTCCCCTTCCCCACTGTTGCAACTTACATTGGTACAATGCCAGTTAGCCATGGATAGTATCTGCAGATCATAGCGCTGATCTTGCAAATCATGGTATTGGACTTATGATAATTGTATTATGAATGAAATAATGACAAAAAATTTAAAATTAACATGGTGTCCTGCTATTTGGGCATCTGTTTCTGCTCTGCAAATAACAGCCCAAAGGTCCAGAAGGTGTTGCTTCCAGCTCACCCCACAAACAAGCCAGTAATTATCACATCACCTCAGGCAGGTCTAAAACACTCTAGGTACTGCTGTTAACAGGCCAGAAAGTCATATTAGCAAGTTTTAAAAGGGCAGAGCAAACATTGGAAGCAGGGACTCCTTCCACTAAGCTCCCATTAACCTTGCACCCAAAGCCCTAAAGATAGAGTATTCCTAGCTGGACAAGTAGCAGGAAAGCTTGCCAGATAATAACATAATAATCCTTGCATTTGATATAGTGTTTTTCATGTCTTCTAGGTGTCTCAAAGCACTTCACAGAATACACTGTAAAGTATTTGTGGGCGAAACGCGGCAGCCAATTGCACATAGCAGTGTCTCACAAACACTCGTGGAGTGAAATGACCAATTTATTATTGTTTTTTGAGGGAATACTTATTAGGTGTGTGGCGTAAGGAAACTTGCCCAAGGTTAGTTGCCCTTGGTTGTCCAAGATAGTGCTCTCATGGCAAGTTATTCAGGTTTAACTGGTTAAAATCCCAACAACAACAAAAACAAAATTGCTCTGTCTAGCGCCTTTCACGTCAGGAGGATGTCCCAAGGTGCTGGACAGTCATTGTTTCAGATCCGAGCTGGGGTCAGGGACGGAGAGGGTGGGATTTGGAGTGACCGATGGGACCGTCGAAGAGGAGGGTCTTGAGGCAGGACTTTAAGGAGGCCATGGAGGGGGCGAGGTGGAGGGACTGCGGGATGGAATTCCAGAGGTTGTGGGCAAAGTAACTGAAGGCTCGCCCACCGATGGTGAGTTGGGTGGTCAGGGGACATGGAGCAGGCTGGAGCCTACTGGACGGAGGGAGAAGACAGGTTGGTAGGTGGTTAAGAGGTCACAGAGGTAGGGTGGGGTGCGAGGCCATAGAGTTGCTTTAAAGGTGAGGACCCGGATCTTGAATTGGATCCTCTGGGACCCAACACACACTCAAGGATCCCCAAACCGTGGCTCTTGCTATCACGTTCCTAATAATCTCTGGAATTAGGCAAACTGGATACATCCCTCCAAGTAAGAGAGTGTGCATTCCATTGCAATATATATCTGTGGAATTTCCATGTGTTGGTGGGATGCATGGAATTCTCAGTTTGGTTTGGGTATTCTCAAGCATGATGATGCTTCGCATCTTCCCCCCACCCCACAAAATTCATATTGACTTGTCATTTCGTTTACTACAAACGGTGAATCAGAAACATAATCAAATATCACACATTAATTAAAATATTTACAGCTAAAATTCATACCCTCTCTTCGCCTCCCGAAGCCATGCAGGATCAGAAGATGAACCTGGTGTATTTCTCTAGCGCTTCAGAGTACAAAAGCCGATCAAAGAAATCAAACAGATACGCTAGGTAACAAAAAGATTGTGGCCAGTCAACAGAAATGAAAGAAAGAAATTCAAAGTCAAGGGAAGAGATTGAAGCTGACTCCCTACAATGTTATCTCCACAGCATTCACCTCAACTGGAGATTAATTGAACCTCCCTCAGGAAAGAAAAACCGAGGTTTCGCTTTGGTTTTTTAAAAGTGTCCCTTGCAGCTACAACAACACCAGCAGAATGTTGGCTTATCAGTACAAAAAGGCAGTCAAGTTGCACTCTGGCCTCATTGAGAGATTTCTCAGGGACTATAGCAAGTGATCGGTAAGCAGTGAACTGTGTCTTTATCAGTCAGCAAAGCATGCCGTGTATACTTAAGTGAGAGTCCATTTCTACATTCTGCATTGCGGAGCCCTTCTGTGAGATTGTGTTCCTGAAGGCAGATGCTCCAGATATGAGTCTACTTAATGGGAAAATTACCATATAAGAGCTATCCAGCGCAGCTCGTTGTAAGCAATCTGGCAAGGCAGCGGGGACAAATGAATTCTCTGGTGCAATTTACAAAAGATTTCTGCTAAAAAGGAGCCCTTTTATTTCCAGAGATAGATTATCACTCCCTGAACACAGGCATGTCTCCAGTAACTCTTTGGAGGCAGCTGTTACCTGGAACATAAATAGGCCAGGGACCTTCTCACTTGCATCGTATATTGTGCCATCCCTCTCTTCATTAGTAAATTACTCACCAGAAGGCTGGCAACGCATTCTCACACTGCTTTGCATTTATTGCTCACCCAAGTACCCTTAAAATACAGGTATACAATAAACACTAAAAGATCAGTTTTATCAGTGGATTAAAAAGTGTAATAAAATGCAAAAGGAGCTATCCATTTTGCTGAAATAGAGTACCAGTCATTTATTGACCTATCCCAATGTTATAATTTTATTATTACAAATGGCTTCTCCTTTCCATCTCACTCACAGTCACATAATAATAAAATAATAATAATAAGAAGAACATAGTGTCATATAAAATATATACTACCCCTTTACATGACATTTGTAAAGTGAACTTTACAAACTGTATATGGTAACATATACAGGGATGACAGCCAATTCTTTCTCCTTGCCTCTATCCTCGACTCCAGGATCACTGCTGTTCTGATTGATTGCCTGTCAGACATAAAGTCCTGGATGAGTTTTAACTTTCTGCAGCTCAACATCAACAAGACAAAAGTTCTCTGCTTGGCTCCCATCAATGCCTTCTTACCTCATGCACTGACAGGAATCATCAACTTGCCCAAATGCTCATTCCACCTAATGGAGTTGACGAGAAACCTTTGGCCCCAACTTTGCCTCAAACACCACATCTAGGCTCTCACCCACTCAGCAACCTTTTCCATTCCAACTCCCTCTATAGCGCCCACCCCCCCACACACACACTGCAGCTTGGGCTCCCAATGTATGTGAAGTGCTTTGAGATGTCCTCCTCACAAGAAGGTTTCTACATTAAATTGTATTCATAATGGATTTAAACCCGTCACCAGTAGACAAATCCATTACACAAACTCATCCTTTCTTCCAAATAAAATTGGTTGAACGCACATTCGCATGCAGAGTTATTTTATGTGGGTGGGTGGTTGATCTTTTTTGTTAGAACATCTTCTATCAATACATTTAATTTTATCTTGAATGACTATTCTCTATTTGCTCTGTAAGAACAACAAAATTACATTTGTTGAAGGCCTTTCATATTGGGAGGACGTCCCAAGGTGCTGAACGGTCAGGGGTCAAGACCCGAGCAAGGAGTGGGGGCAGGTTTGGGATGATGGAGGGCAGAGAGGTAGGAGGGGGCAAAGCCGTGAGTGACCTTGAAAGTGAGGACAAGGATCTTGAATTTGATTCTCTGAGGAATGGGGAGCCATGGAGCTGTGTAAGGTTGGGGGTGATGGGGTTGCGGAGCCTGGTGTGGGAGCGGACACAAGCTGCAGAGGTTTGAATGAAGTTTGGGATAACCTTTTCAGTTTGGTGGAACGCTCGCTTCTAAGTCAAAATACACATTGGTGCTGTGACCTCAATGTCCAGGCTGACACAGGTGCAGCAAAGGAAACTGTTGCCTTGTTGGAGGTGCAGTCTTTTAGAGGAATCACTAAACCAAGGTCCCACTGCATTTCCTGGTTCTAACAATAATAATAATCCTTGCATTTGATATAGCGCTTTTCACATCTTCCAGACGTCTTTTTTTAAAAATGTCATGGCTGTTTTGCTGGACGTTTCAGTTTGCCAATTGGTTACCCTATTCACCTAAAAATACACACTCTGAGATGTGTTGTGATGAAGTGTAACATGAAATACAAGCTTTATTATTATTAACACTGTTGCTTGGTAGATTATTCCAAACATGTTTTTCTCTTTGGAGAAAGAGGTTTTGTTTTCTTGGCATCTGCTTTCCATTTATTTCCTCTCCTCCTGCTTTGTTAACTTACTTTGAAGTAATGGGTTTACCTTGTGTACACATTAAATATTTTATATGAACTATTCAGGCCAAGTCCTGGTTTAACTTAAAAGCTTAAAGTTTTCAAGCTGCGTGATTGGCAGCAAATACCCATGAATTTGGCAGTGACCATATAAATAGGGTTCTCCCATCACCAATCGCAGCTAGGTGGCGTATGCCGTATATGCAATCAAAACAAGGCGCGGAAATGAGACACACTGCAATTTAAAGATTATATTTTTATTTCAAGATACAGAAAATACTTTGTGCATCTGATTTTATTTTCAATTTGATTAAAAAGAGCTTCAGTTCTATCACTCCTTCCTCTTGTCTTTATGATCATGCGAGATAGTGCCACTTTGAATCGATCGGTCGTTTGGAGATCCATGGCCTAAAAGCAATCCATTCAACCTCACTGATCCTTCCCTTCTACCTTGCTTGGCGTCCAACATCATCTTGATGAAGCTTTCCGAGATGGCGTCCTAGGTGATGGACACATGTGCAAGTTGCTGTTGATTTGCTGCCAAACATGCAGTATAAAATTCCAGTCTCAAAGTGACACAGCTATGCAGTGGACACTGGATAGACAATGGATTAAATATAGTAACTGGAGGCCAAACGTGAAGGGGAACATTTTAGATCTTTTTGGAAAGATGTTAAGCGATGTCTAGAAGACGTGAAAACCACTATATCAAATACAAGGATTATTATTACTGTTATTATTGTTACTTCCATTATTATCATTCACATGTTAGTCTGAAGATTGTTTCTTTAATTTTAAAGATAAATTTGGATGAGGTTGTTGCAAGTCAAATCTGCAAATAGGCAGAGGATTCCAAAATCTGAGGTACAGGACTGAGTGAGGATCTATTAGATTATCTTTTAGGTTGGCTGTGTCAAAAATTGGTAAGCACAGCTCAGTGTGGTTCAGTGTAAAATAATTAGTGTGGGAGCAAAGAACCGAAAGGTTCAGGTGTTAATGGGACATTTGTACATCTGATAATCAGGAATGTACTCAAGTAGACAGCAGATAAGTCTACAACACATTCAGCCCAAAGCTTATTGATGGCACGTTAGCACTTCAGTTACATTGTTCAGTATAAAGGTCTCTGTTTATCACTCTCTTTACAAAGACTACATCAGCCTTTCACTTACTGTAGAATAGTGATGTGGACTAAACCTGGAATTACACTGTCTGCTCCATATGATAATGTACATAAATGCACTTTAATGTCTACAGGAACAGACAGATTTGTTTAATGTTTCATCCAAAGAATGGTACTCCCATTAGTGCCAACCCCCACTGCCCAGCCCCCACCCACCACCAGATACACACACACACATTGGAGTGTAAGTTTAGATGAAGTTAATTCCAAATCCCAACTAGTGATTTGAACCTCTTCTGACTCAGAGGCAAGAATTATACCAACTGACAAGACCTTCCACTAGCCCCCAATGAGACCAAATCAGAATGGAATTATGAATTCATTTCAACTCCTCAAATTGATCAACTGTTGACAACCATTATACTAAAGGGACATTAGTGTTTCAGATAGGAGCTGGTTTCACTTTACTCAGTGATTTTGCAAAGAGATCTGGTGTTTCAGACCCCCCTTACTCTTGGAGCAGAGGCATTGGAAAGTTTCCCACGTGGCATTGAAAGTTGTGTGCCTACAGTGTACACAGACTACACTTTAGAGTGAATCATATGAAGTGTTTTGGGATGTCTTTCTGACAGTGAAACAACAACAAAATTACAGTAGTATAGCGCCTTTCACATCAGTTTAATGTCTTATTTAAAGGACAACAGCTCTAACAGTTGATTGCACTGGAGGGTTAGCCTAGGCTGAGTTAAAAACTTTGATGAGGAATGTGGCTTGCTTTCTCCAACCTCCCACCAATTGCAAGCCAGAGTCACTCAAGACAGTTGCAGCAACATTACTGTCCACTCCAGCTGAGATCACATAATGAAACTCTGACTGGCATTTTGACCTAACCTTTCTATGTAATCCAAAGAAACTATATCAAATGTACATCACGTCAAAAGGCACTATATCAAATGTAATGATCAGTAATACAAATGATACAAGTGGTGGTAGGAGTAGCAGTGTCAAGACATATTAACAACATGCAGTGATTAATTCCTACATTAGGTCAGTTCATAAGTTTCCATTGTCAAGAACAGGGATACGATTGAAATAGCTCCCAGAATATTAATAAAATGCAGGCCAAGAAGATGGCA
Source organism: Hydrolagus colliei (assembly GCA_035084275.1). Classification (NCBI taxonomy): domain Eukaryota; kingdom Metazoa; phylum Chordata; class Chondrichthyes; order Chimaeriformes; family Chimaeridae; genus Hydrolagus; species Hydrolagus colliei. The sequence continues at coordinate 3,735,939 of CM068745.1, read as the reverse complement.
ACCCTGAAACCTATCTTTGGAAGAATATCTTAACAATCCCATTCATGAACAAAGTTGATAAAACGGAGGCATTGGGATGTTTTCCATCCCTCCCAGTTTAAATGAGCATTAAAATCCATTAGATGTCCTGTAGACATAACAGACAAAATTATCTAATACCACTGACATGCATACATCACCTCACGGCTGGACTATGGAAATTCTCTCCTAGTCGGCGTCCCCAGTTCCTCCATTCACAGGCTGCAGGCCATCCAAAACTCTGCAGCCCGTGTACTATCCCGCACCCGCCTCCGCGACCACATAACCCCCACCCTCGCCCGTCTTCACTGGCTCCCCATCCTCCAGAGGATCGAGTTCAAGATCCTCGTCCTCACCTACAAGGCCTTACACGGCCTTGCCCCATCCTACCTAACCGATCTACTCTCCCCCTACGCGCCCACCCGGGCCCTCCGTTTAACAGGACTTGGCCTGCTCCAAGCCCCCCGCCCGAACCACCCCACCATCGGAGGCCGGGACTTCAGTTTCTCCGCTCCCACCCTATGGAATGCCATCCCTCAATCCCTCCGTTTCGTCTCTTCCCTTTCCTCTTTCAAGGCCGGTTTGAAGACTTTCCTCTTCGATCGTGCCTTTTGTTCCACCCCGAACTCTTTTACCTCCCCTTCGTGTTTCACCCCTTCCCAAACACTCCCCTCCCAGCTCGGGTCACACGCCTCCTGTTCAGCGCCTTGGGACGTCCTCCCGACGTGAAAGGCGCTCTATAAATGTAAATTGTTGTTGTTGTTGTTGACATGAAGTAGCATCTTGGAGCACTGTACAGGCATAGTTTGTCGCCAAACCAGGGAGAAAGAATGATGTCTTTAGGTACGATCTCACGATGAAAGAAGAAGGGGCAAGGCAGAGCAATTGAAGTAATAATAATAATAAACCTTGCATTTGATATACTACCTTATTGTGTCTTTGAACGCTTCACAGAATATATTATAAAATAGATTGACTATAATTTGTGTTTGTCCCACAAACACTTGAGGTTTGATAGACAGAATTATGGTTATCATTCTTTGAAGGGATTAATATCTTGGAAAAGCAATCTACCAATCGACTAACCCAGGTACCTACTTACTACGGTAGAAGCCTGTTTATCCAGCACCCGCGGGACCTCGGTTAAAGCGCCTGCCAGATATTCGGCAGAAAATCCAACAATTTTTTTTAAAAAAAATTTAATTACATTTTTTAAACCGTAGCATATTAATAATAGACTAAATAATCATTTATATGATAATATAATATATAAATAATAATAATCCTTTTACACACAGCGACCAGGCAGTTCAGAGAGATCTTTAAACTAGTGCAAAAGTTACACGTCTGAATGACACTGTTCTCATTGGAGGCAGAAGAGAAGAAAGCAAACGTGTTATTGAGAAAGCAGAGAGTGAGTGGCGGCCGTTCAGTTCAATTAACTTTCTTTCCTAAAAGCCTTGTGATGCCTTAGTGTATGCACTAAGTTGAAACACGAGATATACAAGCAATACGAGAAAGATTTTTTAGCTCATCCTTTGGACATGCTGTCAGAGTTACAATAAAAGCCATCTCAGTACCATGAACATTCATGGAACTGTTGTTACCCTTGACACACTTCCAGTTATAGATTTTAAGAAAGACTAATTCATTTCCCCCCTTAGTTGGTAAGGTATTTAATCAAATAGATATTAATTAAATGGACTAAAATGCAAATGCCCTCTCACACTCGGAAATTCGGATAATTGTTTTTCAACTGACATCCAGCTAAAAAAAAACTAAATGTAAAGTAGGATCATATTATTCTTATTCAAGTGCTATTGGTGGATAAGAGCATATTGGTCAGATAATGGTGAAGCCCTTTGACTTGAAATTCCGGTTGTATGCAAATTATATCCCTCATTATAGTTTATCCAGCAGCATTTTAACAAGGACTGAATATATCTGTCATTTAAAGTGATGTGCTCACATGCACCTTGTACCAGGCCTTAATGATAATAATAATTTCTGCATTGATGTAACCCCTTGTTAAATTGTCAATGTCTTACTTCGATTTATAGTGCCAACTAGGTGGCTTCACCAACCAAATCATTTGGGGAACAGTCACATATACTGTACAATGTTCTTGGGTTATTTGATTGTAACTTGGATATTAGCATGTATTAATTATTTCAAAATATAGTCGACTAGAAAGATAGCCGTCTTATGTGTCGTTTGGAACCACGCTGAATTATTTCGAGTTTTGCATTCTAATTTTTAACGTGGGCTTGTGGCCTTGCACCGTTTATATGAAAAATTAAACTCTTTATCCTGTTGTCTATACCAGATTGTGGATGGAAAGCTGTGGTTCCAGTTGGACTGTGGAAGCGGGCCAGGTATCGTTGGGATTTCTGGCCGAACTGTTAATGATGGGCATTGGCATTCTGTCGTTCTGGAGCTCAACCGGAATTTCACAAGTCTCTCGCTCGACGACAGCTACGTGGAGCGTCGGAGCGCTCCTCTGCACTTTCACCCCCTTGGCATTGACAACTCCATCTACTTTGGTGCTCAAGTTCCAGCTGTGGCGGCCCGTGGATTGTCCAGCCAAAGCAGTCCCCCAGTCCTGGGTGGGTTTCAAGGCTGTCTGGACTCAGTTGTCCTGAACAACAATCAGCTGCCGCTGCAGAACAAGCGAAGTCATTTCGCTGAAGTTGTTGGCCTGACAGAACTGAAGCTTGGCTGTGTCCTGTATCCTGATGCTTGTGCGAGGAACCCATGCCAGAATGGAGGAAGTTGTACAAGTCTGCCATCTGGTGGTAAGTTTACCTACATTTCCCCACCCCCCCACCCTCATTTGGTTACCCATCAATTTACATCACTTGCTTAATACAGTATCTGTTTCCTCTAAACCCACCGTAATGTTCTTACACCAAATGTGCAATTAATTTTCTTAAGTTCGTACTCCTACATCAAGAGTGTGTTAAACCTAAAGGCATCTTGGTTTAGAGGAGCAAAACAGAGCTATGTCGTATTCAGCTTGATCGTATGAAGCTCTAAAACAACAACTTGCATTTATATGACGCTCTTCACGCTGAATGGCTTCTCGGGCAGTTTAACAGTGATGGAGTCTGATGCCGAGCCACTGGGAGGAACGGTCGAAGAGAACTTCTTCAAGTGCGACCTGAAAATTGGGAGGGACAAGGCGAAGGGATTGAGGGAGAAAATTCCACAGCTTTGGGGCATAGCTACCGAGGGTGGGGCAGAGGGTATGGGAGGCGAGGAAGCCAGATCCTGTCGAGTGGAGACAACAACAACAAATTGCACTTATAGAGCGCCTTTCACGTCGGGAGGACGTCCCAAGGCGCTGCACAGGAGGCGTGTGACCCGAGCTGGGAGGGGGGTGTTCGGGAAGGGGTGAAACACGTATGGGAGGTCGAAAAATTAGGGGTGAACAGAAGGCACGGTCGAAGAGGAAAGTCTTCAAACCGGCCTTGAAAGAGGAAAGGGAAGAAACAAGGCGGAGGGATTGAGGGATGGCATTCCACAGGGTGGGAGCGGAGAAACTGAAGGCCCGGCCTCCGATGGTGGGGCGGTTCGGTCGGGGGGCTTGGAGCAGGCCAAGTCCTGCTGAATGGAGGGTCCGGGTGGGCGTGTAGGGGGAGAGTAGGTCAGAAAGATAGGGCGGGGCAAGGCCGTGTAAGGCCTTGTAGGTGAGGAAGAGGATCTTGAACTCGATCCTCTGGAGGATGGGGAGCCAGTGGAGACGGGCGAGGGTGGGGGTTATGTGGTCACGGAGGCGGGTGCGGGATAGTACACGGGCTGCAGAGTTTTGGATGACCTGCAGCCTGTGAATGGAGGAGCTGGGGAGGCCGACGAGGAGAGAGTTCCCATAGTCCAGCCGTGAGGTGATGTACGCGTGCACGAGTGTTTCGGCAGCGCGGGGGGTGAGATAGTTGCGGAGCCTGGCAATGTTGCGCAGGTGGAAATAAGCGGTGCCGGTCAAGGCGCGGATGTGGGGGAGGAAGGAGAGTTTACGGTCGAACATGATGCCGAGGTTCCTGATTGGCTTTGTGAGGTGGAGAGTACAGCCTTGGATATTGAGGCTGGCAGCGCCCGATGTGCGGAGGCGCTGGCTTGAGCCAATCAGGAGGGCCTCGGTCTTGCTCACGTTCAATTGGAGGAAATTTTCCTTCGTCCAGGACTCGATGTAGGACAGACATGCTGTCAGAACATCGATGGTCTGGGGATGAGGGATGAGGCGGAAAGGTGCAGCTGGGTGTCGTCCGCATACATGTGGAAGTTTACCCCATGTTTGCGGATGACATGTGTATATGGTGAAAAGGAGGAGGCCAAGGACAGAGCCCTGGGGGACGCCGTGAGAAACTGTGCGGGGGTTTGAGGAAAAACTATTGGAGGATACGAAATGTAGGCGGTGGGTCAGGTAGGAATGGAACCAGTCAAGGACTGTGCCTTGAAGGTAGAGGTGGGAAGAAAGACGTTGAAGGAGGATGGTGTGATCGACTGTGTCGAATGCAGCAGACAAGTCAAGGAGGACGAGGAGGCAGAGGGAGCCCTGGTCGCAGGTGGTTAGGATGTCATTTGCAACGTTGACCAGGGCAGTTTCCTGCTAACAGCGGTTAGCAGTGCAGGGAGAGAGCAGGTTGGAGAGAGGAGGGTGTGATAATCCTTTTTGACATGAATCCCATCCTTGACATGAAACATTTATACAGAAAGTGCGGAATATAGGAAACAGAATCCTCATGTGGAGGCAGATGGACCACCAAATTCAAGAGGAAATTATCTATTTAGTGAAAAAATTGATCGAGGGGTATAAGAAGGAGAGCAGCGAGGAATGGCTTTAATAATAAATAATCTTACGTTTGATGCAGCGCCTTTCATGTCAGGAGGGTGTCTCAAACCACTTCCCAGGAGAATGCAGTGCACAAATTGGCTGTCTTGTTCACCAATTAAACACAGCCACTAAACTTTAAAGTATATTCTGTAAGGCACTTTGGGATGCATTCCACTACAACAAAATTTGAAATACTCATTTAAGGTAAATCGTATGAAAAGGTAGAGTAATTTATAACAACTTGATGCAAATTCTACACTTTCTTTGGATTCTTCAAAAATTTTATTTATGTATTTCAAAGTTATTGCAATGATTAATGTATTGTGGATATTCATTTCTCATGCAATTCCATTGCAGTAGATTTGGCAGCAGAAGGGATAATCAGAGCTGCCAACCAGTATGTTTTTGCCATATTTAGTATGGTAAATTGAAGTAAATACGGCAGCACGATTTTTAACCAAATTTCATCTATGCAGCAAAAACGCAAAATACTGTACTGCAGATGCTGGGAATCTGAAACAAAAAACAGAAATTGCTGGGCACGCTCAGCAGGTCACTGTGCAGAAAGAAAAGTGAATCAACGTTACAGAACTGACAAAGTTCTGTTGCCAATTCTGACGAAGGGTCGTGGACCCGAAACGTTGACTCACTTTCCTTTCTCCATAAAGAAACGCTGATGAGTGTCCCCAGAGACTTCTGTTTTTGTTTAATCTGTGCACCATTTGCCAGTAAATCCTGTAAAGCATTTTGATGCTTCTTCCTGAAACAATGCGTTTCCATTATTTGAAGCATTTTTCTTTGACTTGAGGTCATCTCCCTGCTGCAACATACTGGATCGTTGATTCATATTCAAACCCTCTGTATCAACAGGTTATCAGTGCAGCTGCTTGTCGCAGTTTACAGGAAACAAGTGTGAAACTGAAGTGACAGCCTGTGTCCCAAACCCTTGCCAGAATGGAGGCTTTTGTGATGCCATCGTTGATGATTTCATCTGTGGCTGCAAAGAAGGCTTCACTGGTCTGACGTGAGTTGATCTATAATCTTGTTCTTTGTATGTATGAAGCTGGGTTGATAAGGAATGTTGCTGAGAAGGTTCAGTACTCAATTTCAGATGAGTTTTGCTTTCTGGATACTCTTGGGATCAGTTAGGAACCAACAACGGTCATTCAGAGAGTGTTATAATAATTTGTAAGGGGTCAAACTTGGTGGTTATCCTAAATAAACCCTAAATAAATTCTGCTCCTTTCCAATCACGCACGGAGATATGGTGTCAAAATTCACAGATGACGCCAAACTGAGAGATATAGTAAATAATAAAGGATTCTGAAAAAAGATGCAGAAATAAAGGCATCTGAAAAAAGATGCAGAAAGCTGAACAGGTTTGCAGAATGGGCAAACAGATGGCAGATAAAGTTTATTGCTGGGAAACACAAAATAATTTTTTTGAATAATAGGAATAAAGAAGCTTTCTGATGAACCTAGAAGGCTGAAGGAATAAAGAATTCTGGAGTTGAGTAACACAAAATCCACACTCTTCCAACTCCAGTAAAGATTTCGCTACCGGGTCGTTGTTCTCAATGCGGATAGCCACATGCTGAAAGAAACAATGTGACAGACTAATGCACATCCATGATGGTTAGGTTAAAGTTGATTGTAAATTGTTCAATTGTTCCACAGGTGTGAAGAGGACATCAATGAATGTGATGTAGAAGAGTGCCATAATGGAGCAACATGTCTGAATACATTGGGGTCATTTCACTGTAACTGCTCCTCAGGATTTGTAGGCTTATATTGTGATCTGAGGCCTGTAATTGTACCCAATATACAACCTGGCCATCCCTACATTGGAAAAGAGGAGTTCATTGGGATAGCGGTGGTCCTGCTTGTTCTCATGATCCTCGTAATAATCTTTGCCATTTTCCGTAAGAAGGTGTTCAAGAAACATTACGCACGTAACAACATCACCCTCGTGCAGGACCCTGCAACCACCGCGCTGCTCAACAAACCCAACGGCATCCAGTTCAAGGGTGTCCGCAATAACGGTGACGGGCGTTGCATTTACCAGGAACCTAGAGGTCCACCTCAAGTGCCAGTCAGGCCGATGGGCTACACGCCGTGCTTTCACAGCGACTCTAGAAACAACCTGGACAAGATTGACGGGATGTGCGTGGAGCACCAGGAGATGAGCACTTTTCACCCCGATTCCCCTCGACTGTTGAGTACCCGCAGGGGCGTGGTTGTGTGTAGTGTGGCCCCAAACCTCCCATCAGTGACTCGATCTGTCTCCGACTGTGATTCATTAAGAAAAAACACGTGGGATGCAGACAGAGACGGTAATAGAGATTTATCTTTACTTTGTTTGAACTCTGCCTCCGTGTATTCCATCTTCCTTTTATCCTGACCTGTCTGGTCCTGTGCCCCCTTGATAGATCAAGCTCACGTCTCTTCTAAATGGTTACAAGTGGCAAACCAGAGGTGATGTCCTCACTCAAAATAAATGTTGGTAATTAACTCTGCACACTGGTACACATGTTGCAGTGTTAAACAATCACCTCTGTTAGAATGTGGAGACCTGCAGCTCAGTGGAGATCAGTGGCTCAGTGTTTAGAGTCTCACCTCGCAAGCCAGAGACTGGGGTTCTGTTCTTGGCAGGGCAAAACTGTGGGTCAAGTTTCCTCTGTTTACCTAGCAGTCGGTAGGAACCCGGTTGTTAGTCGATTGGCGGATTGCTTTTCCAGGGATAATAATTCCTTCCGAAAAACTTAATAATAATAAATTGATCACTCAATCCACGACTGTTTGAGGGGCTCTACTGCTGAGTTTCGCCCACAACATACACAGTCAGTCCACTTCATAGACTGTGAAACTCTTTGAGATCTCCCAATTATGTGATTAGGAGCTATATCAAACCCAAGAATTGTCATTTATTATTTCAAGATGATCAACAGAAAGAGCCCAACAATACGGATTATTTTAATTAGCTCCTGTAGATGAGCCAATTCACAGTCCCTGAGCAAAATGGCCTCCTATGATTCACAACATAAAAGGTGGAGGGAATTTCCATCATACAAAATCCTACACAGTTATTATTGTAACATGAATATATGTGACTTTGTTTTCTTTAAACACACTGCACAATGAGGTTGACATTAAGCTTCGTGGCACCAATATTCTTTAGCCAAACTGTAAATCCTGCTCTGGCTTTATATGTATTGAAAGCTTATAGTAGTGGAATTGTGGAGAGAGACATGAAGAAGGAATGAGCCATAATAACTAATTGTCTAATTTTATGGCTTCAGGCAAAGTGGACATTACTGAGGATGCCGCAGGTTTTGCAGGAAGTACAAAAGGTAGCAATTCTGAGGTCCAGTCACTCAACTCCTTCCAGTCAGACTCATGCGATGACAATGGTAAGAAGCTTTTCTGACCCATTCATTCTCTTCTGTCTTCCAACCAGGGTTTACTCGCTTGAGACAGTATAAAACATTGCTTTCTTTACAAAAGGACAGTGGAGAAAACATTCATATTTCTCATCGGTAATGGTGTCATCTGTCAAACCTGAAAATACATTGATTGCGTGAGGCAATTTTTGTTTCCAGGTTTGAGCCAAGACCTCACTTTCATATTATGGAAAATATTAATGTATCAGCAAATTGTGTGGTTTCGTTCAGTGCTGGAGAATTGATAGCTTCACATTCGTGATACCACAGGGTGGTATCCAAAGGCTTATTAAAGCTTCTGCCCCCAAAATGGGCTTCAATCTCTGAGTGAGACAGTCAGTCAGCTGCTTAATTGTGTGTAGTTTTATATTGTGCCCACTTGGAACTGGATTGAGGTTTGTCCCATGTGTTTGAACTGAACAAATTCCCGCTCGCCATTTTCTCCTAATCTGCTGCACCTCCCAGCATCTGTCGAGGCTGAGGCTTGCAACTGTTTTACAACAGTCCAGCATGTGTGTTATTATGTTATCCACTACAGAAAGGCAAAGTAGGTGATATAATGCCTTATACTGTGTGTTGTATTTCCAAATGGGGCAAACCATGATCAATACAAACAATCATCATGTCCCTGCAAGGAGCCAAAAGTACGAGGCAGTTGGTTATTTGTGGAGCTTCACTGATTTTGAATAGCATTGGTCATTGAAAGACGAAATAAAACTTCTAAACAAACTCATCAACCAATGAGAATTCAAGTAGTACATGTCAGACATTGTCACACATTTCCAAATAAGCAATCATGTCAAAGTCACTGTGCTAGCTATTGTAAAAGGTATTGTTACATTTTCGTGGATTATTCTTTTGGAAAATAGCTAATGCAACAAAAAAATTAATCCATGAATAAAAACGAAGCCGCTTTCGACTTTTAAGATGATCCACAGAATTCATATGTACGTTCTCATCAGTACAATTTCAACAACACTGGGTGACATGAGATGATTTTTAAAAATATAGCCAGTAATTGGTCTATTCTATTATTTTTCCTAAAAGTTATAACATTTTATGATTGAAGAAAAATCCAGGAATTTATTTTGTACAACAGCAACATTAAGATTATGGTAGACACCTACCACAAGATGGCATTATGTAACCAGTACTTTGTGTGGAGTTTGCCTTTACTGTTTCTGACCTATTGCGTTGCTCATTATTTATAGGCTGCATTCACATTGTAATGGTCCATTTTTAAAATGATTCGCAGGCCACACACAAAAGAAATATTTCCTTCCAATCTTGAGTAAGGTCCAGAAATAATACTATTTCATTTTACTGTTGTGAAAGACTTTGAAGTAGCGTACACATGTCTGCATATTTTCTTCCAAATGTATATTTTGACTGAGAGCTAAATTTGTCAGTAATCCTACCTGATATACCAGCATGATTCTATATTAATGTTACGTGATTAGATATATCTTGCACTGTCTGCATAGCTCAGAAGCTGGGTACAGTACTAAGAAAATTCGGTCTGTGACCCAATGGCAATTCTTCCTCTGATTTTCAACATTTTTTATATTTTACTTTTTTTTCGTCACTGACTTTAGTTACCCTCATTGATATTTGCTTACATATCAAAACAGGTAACACTTGTGTCCAAAGCAGATGGTTTATGAAATTTGGAACAGTTCCTATTCTAATGTCTTTTTAACAAACAGAGCGGCTCGTTGGAGGCACAGGTTTCTCCCGGTGCCCTGGTGACCGATTCCTCAGATATTATTAGTCATTCACTCCATGGCTGTTTGTGGGTTGTTGCTGTGTACAACTTGGCTGTTGCATTCATGCACACAGAGAAAAAAACACAGTCACTTCACTTCAGAGTAAATGCTGTGAAGCACTTTCGGACCCGATATAAAAGGTGCTATACCAATGAAAGGAATTTTATTTCAATGGACAGAAAAAGCGTCTATTTCCTATTAACGAGATGCTTCACTCAGTTCTGTCAGGCTAAAACTTGTGACTACATTTTCTCATCTTTCTGTTCGTAAAAGCCGTATGGATCATTCTCCTTGTGTAATGGGCGGGGGGCATACTGTATTAGAATACATTTTATATATCCTGTGGAAGGAACGGGATTGAAAGATCAATTTACATTGTTGTTGATTCTTTTTGTATTCTTGTAACTGTCTTAGCATCACAATTCGATAATAATTTGTGTGTATTTAGTGCCCTTAACACTAAGTAGCTTTTTGAAAAAAAAATAGGACTACAGTCAGTTCTATGAAAAATTGACTTACTCTCCATACTTGGGTTTGAGTGCAAGCCTGTTGTTAAAAGATTCTTACCAATGTTTCCAGTATTCTGTCTACATTGTGGAGTCCTGTAGCTCAGTGGTTAGAGCACTCACCTTGCCAGTGAGACACAGTGGTTCAATTCCAGGCAGGGTGAAACCTTGGGCAAGTTTCCTTGCTCCACACGCCTAATAATAATCCTTTGAAAATAAATAATTAAATATTTGATCATTTCAATCCACAACTGTTTACGGGGCACTGCTGTGCGCAATTGGCTGCTGTGTTTCGCCTACAAATATGCAGTCAATTCACTTTACAGCAGATCCTGTAAGCATTATTGTAAGCATTTATTAGATTTGGGTGGATGGATATTACCATGATCATTGATATTAAAAATATATATTGTTTCCATTTGCTGAAAAAAAATTGGGGCACTTTAATCCTTCGTTCACAATTGAATAAGTTCCTGAAACGAAACAGGGAAGGTGCAAAATGGAGACAAGAATCTTTGCAATCTTTGAAGGATACTCGGTTACTGCACAAGTAAATCTCCAGAAAAATACAGTATTGAGATGCATTACCTTATTAATTCTGCAGAACTATCATTCATTCAATGTTGTTTCATGTCAAATTGATACTGCACAAAATGCAGTTCCAGTTTGAAGGGTATTCGTTTTATTATAAGTCCCATTCTTTTAACCAAGTCATGGCGTGGTTTCAAGTATCAAATTAGTGCTGGGCATTTATGTAAATCTAATTTGTCCTGCAGCTAATCCACCAAACCTGGCCAACAATGCCTCAAATACAATTGGCGACTCATTCCATGGCTGTTTGTTGGATAGTACATATTAGAGCTCCTGCAGCTCAGTGGTTGAGCACTCACTCGCCTTACATGCGTGAGACCTGTGTTCGAATACAGGCAGGTCAGGGCGAAACCTTGGGCAAGTTTCCTTACTCTACACACACGCCTAATAATAATCCGTTCCCCCAAAAAACACAATGATAAATATTGGTCATTTTCAATCCACAACTGTTTGTGGGACGCTGCTGTGCGCAATTGGCTGCCGTGTTTCGCCCACAAATATACAGAATATACACAAATATACACTTTACAGTATATTTTGTGAACCGCTTTGAGACGTCAATAAGATGTGAAAAGCGCAATATCAAATGCAAGGATTATTATTATAGTTTGTTATTCCAGGTAGTCCAAATATACACAAATATACACAAATTGTGCCCTTTTAACATTAGCGCGCGACTGCTCCCGAATCTTTTTTATTAAAAGAAAATATCAGCACTTCTAGCACTTCTAGAATAACATCCTATTCAGTATTACCGCAAGTGCAGCCAGCACAATCTTGAGAGTAACTTGATACTTGCATCTTGTGCTCTGAAGAAGAGTTGATGAAACTAATACAAGACTCATTAGTTCCCGTTAACTCAATTACAATTTGTTCAGCAGCAGCACTAACCTAATATAAACTAATGCCACAGTTGCTATATTTCTGAGCAGCGTTTGTCTTCCATTGGTAAAATCAACGTATGCTTCGAGACGCCACCCGGCGTGGAAGGCACGATATAAATCTAAGTTGTTGTTGTTGTTGTTATACTGCGGGGAGGGTTCGAGAATAGCTGGCAAACAATAATGCCCTGCTGTGCTACACATCTCTCTTATTAATTTTCCTGCATTGCGTTGGAATACAATTTACATGATTTGCGTAGGGTTTGCCAGGGGTTGTGAGATTACAACTTTATTGTGGGATTGTGATTTTTATCTTGTTCTTAAACAAGAAAATAATATTTTTACGGAGAATCCTTCGTCATTTGGTTAAAGGCGCATCTCGCCAATTGAAAGGTGCCTATATAAATGCAAATCTTATTGTGAATGTTTCCAATTTAATATGAGATGTGCAAGAATATAAAGATAATTTTAAATTGCATTTTAATTAAAGATGATGAATGGTTTATCCTTGCCTCCTTCAAAGTCTTCCTTTTAAATCATACCTTCAGCCACCTTCCCCTCTTCAACCCCTTCGCCTTCCACCCCTCACTGATCCCAATCTACAGCTCAGATGCAAACCCCTTGCTGTCTAGCACCTTGGGTTGTCCTCCAGTCGTGAAGGCGCTATATAAATGCAATTTATTGACCTTAAAAGCAAAACAAGATGAAGTAACTGCCACAATAATAAGTTATTACATTACAAGTACAACACTTGTAGTGCATTTCACAGAGGAGAAAGAGAGGGATACAGAGTGGGATCTTAAGCTGGGAGGGACATGAGTGGGGGGGGGGGGGTTGTATTAGTGAGTGATACATTGAATGGGATCCACAGCAGGATCATGTTATAAATAAATTCACGTTATAAAGAAAAATGTTCAATGGGGGGGGGTCCCACTGTGACTTTGTGTAGAAGGATCTTCTGGATCTGCTTATTTTTATAGCAATATCTTCTTATTGTTAATATGTGAAAGGAGCAGTCTGAAATATGTTTTAAAGTGAACAAAAAATCTGGGAGAGCTGTCAGATGGTTATTTGATTCCATGCAAATGAGATCAAATGGGCTGAAGATGCTTCTTCATTCACGCCTTGTGATGGATCAGTTAAGAGAGCCTGCATTGGTAACATTTTTATTTAGAAAATACCAAAACAGTCAGATTTACTCAGGGAGATCAAACTGGATGTATATACTCAATCAGCATTCATCTGAAGCAGATTCATAAAATGGTCTGTCTACAATGTTGACAGCTCATGAATGCTCAACGGCTGGACAGTTTCTTAACAATGTGAGAACTCTTTGACACTTCCTTTCCTTTGATCAGAGAGGATACCTATTGCTAACATCTATTATAGTTCACTGCACTGAAATTGTTGTTCATTTAACCTATGGCCTGTCTAATGTACGATGCAGAAGTGTACTCAGAAACTGTCAGATCCGTTGCTTGCTCTTTGATCTGCTCGGATACTGCACTTGTAAGAAACAACATGACAGGTTTAAAAAAAGGCCTTAGAAATGCAGTGTTTGCCAGCTTTTGGATTATTTAATGTGAAAGTCGTAAACCACAATGGTGTTTCCATACATTGTGCTTCAGTCTGGTTACACTATAGCTCCTACCTGTGAGTTTCTGATCTCAGCACTGAGTGCAACTATTTTTCAATGACTCAAAGGATAATGATTTTTAAAAGACTTTTAAAAGAGAGGTAGACATTTATTTGGGGAAGACGGGTTTGCGAGGTTATGGGGAGAGAGCTGGGGAGTGAGATTAAATTGCTCTTTTTAAAGAGTCGGCACAGACTCGATGGGCTGAATGGCCTCCTTTTGTGCTGTAAGATTCTATGATTCTATGATTATGCAGCCAGGAGGGTCTTAGGTTTGAACACGATACATAGTGGATTCTAAGATGTATATAAATTCCTCCAATGTTGTGAAATAGTAAAAGTGCAATTTTAAAACTGAAAGTTAACAATGCTGCATGCATTACAGTGCGATAGTACTGCGAGCTTCTGAAAATCCATTGGATAAATATATCAAATCTTTGGATTCCAAACCCACAAAACTTCTCACTCTCCAATGTGTTTGGGATTTATTGAAGCTATTAACTCCTCTGTCCATTAATCGCTTCCATAAAATCCCATTGCATATGAAAGCCAATGTGTCATATAAGTACTTTGAATATTGATCGTGACTAAATGGGGTGCAATGAATTGGATAAATAAGGTAATTTGTGATCAACAATCCCTATGCAAAATCTCAAGAGCCCAACTATCATCAGAAAAGGTAACTCCATGAAATCAGCAATGCAATAGTTGCTCCATGATATCACCATGTTCTCAGAAAATAACTAAATTAACATGTTTCCTTCCCCCTTTACACCCCACATCCCTGTCATCTGTACACCCGACATATCTCTAGCGGTGAAATTAAAATTTTAAATCTGCTCAAACTGTGTCTGTAAAACACAGATAACTTTTCGTTTATATTTTGCCCTTCATGTTGGGAGGATGTGCTTTAAAGTGCTTCACAAGTTGACAGGGAATCCGCTGTTTCCCTCCTGCACTCCACAAAACCCCCAAAGTAATGGGGAAGGAAGTACAACACGAACTCTTGAGTAAATCACAGTACTGTCCCTCATAGGTAACTGCATTTGAAGGGAATATGTCAAGAATTGTCAGCACAAATTGTATGGCGTAGCATTAATTGTATTGAGTTGTGATCTGTAAGATGTACAGTTCAGTGGATACAACTCTAACAAGCCTTAAGTTCCTCAACTTTGGTAAATTAGGTTGCAATTTCTGTTTTAATTTTGATGTTACATAAATGTCATGGCCAGTTAATACTTTAGGGTCTCTAAGGTAAAAGCAGAATTGCTTTTAGGAACAAAATCTAAGTTAATTAGGACGGCTAGATTTAAAGTCATTTGGCTCTGATGCGATGGTTTATCAATATTGTTCACAATAGGAGAATGTTAACTTACCTGCCTGCATTCCATGTGTCATTTGACAAACATTTTACTGTCAACTTTGGTTAATTATTGAATATCTTTCAAAATCTGACACACACGGAAACCCAGAATCATACTTAAGAAGATCCAAGCCAAGCTTTAAGACTTTAAACCTGCTTAGTTAGGTGAACATTATACACTAATCCTTGAAAAGAGAAGGTTGTTTCTCCCAGATAAAATCGGTCATTCTTTTCATGGCTGTTAGTGGGATGTTGTTGTGCACAAGAGAGATGCCATGATTTCCTACAAACAGTAACATCATTTTACGGTAAATCCTGTGAGGCATCCTGAAATGTCTCCTTGTCATGAAAAGGCACTATATCAAAAGCAACCATTATTCCCTGGCTTGTCTCATTCCAGAGCATGTTTACTTTCAAACTGGGATGTCCTCCCAACGTGAAAGGTGCTCTATAAATGTAATTTTTTTGTTGTTGTTGTTCAGACCAAAAAGGTGAGAAATGGAAATTTGTCTGGATTTCTAATGCCACAAGGCTCAGTTTGTGTAAATATTATACTTTCAAAATCATGTTAATTTCTTGGCCAAAATATACAAATATAAATGTTACAACAGGATATAATTATTACCTCAGGGTTTACTATTGAGTCCTGTAGCTCAGTGGTAAGAGCACTCACCTTACAAGCATGAGATCTGTGTTTCGAATCCAGGCAGAGCGATTCGGGCAAGTTTCCTTACTGCACATGCCTTATAATAATAATCCGTCCCCAAAAATCCTATAATAAATTGGTAATTTCAATCCACGACTGTTTGTGGGACACTGCTGTGTGCAATTGACTACCGCGTTTCGCCGACAAGTACATAGTCAATTCACTTTACAGTATATTCTGTGAAGCTCTTTGAGACGTCTAGAAGATGTGAAAAGCGCTATATTAAATGCAAGAATTATTATTATTATTATTAGTTCCCTCTCACAATCTCCTTCACCATCTTCCCTCCCCTTGCTTGTCTGGTCAACGGATCTATAGCATATTATGTGTGATACAAAAAAGCACATTAGCTTTATGTATAATTTTAAACACTCTCCAATAATAATGATTCAGATTGTTACTTCTAAGGCTTGTTTTCCCTGTGATATTGCATACTGTGTTCAGACATTCTGAGTTTTATTTACAAGGTAAATAAATGCTTGCTAAACAATGTAAACTTGCTTACTAACCTCAACTGTTATCTGCTCCCACTTTCTGTTCTTTGTTTTATTCATCCCTTTTCTTACCCCACCCTCAAAAGCTTCAATAGTGACTGTTATACGGCTGGTTAACGATGTGGTTGACACAATTGAGAATGAAGGTATTTAACTTGCTGCTTGATCTCTATATTTTCTTGTGAGATATGATCGATGATGAGTTATTCTTCTGCTTAGCAATTTACCTTTGCAAATCTAGTTAGCTCTCAATTCCCGGCCTGTATAAATGATACATAAGAATTGAAAAACCTAAGGAAAAACTGAAATGTAAGCTAAATTTGTGGCACTTAGTTGACTGAGTTCTTTTAAAATATATTTAGTTTTGTGATTGTTTGAAGCATAAGTTCTTTTAAGATATATTTAACTTGATTATTCGAATATAAATGAATATCGCTCAGTCAACATTGGCCTTCTTCATGTCCCCCGCCCTATCTGCCCCAACCATTGACGGGTGAGCTTTCAGTCATTCTGCCCCCGCTCTCTAGAATTCCATCTCAGATTCCCTTTGACTCCCTCTGTTCCTCACGTTCAAAGTCCGGCTCATCTCTTTGACCGCACTTTCGGTCAGCTTTGCCCTCCCCCATCCTCTTCGGCTTCCACCCACCCACTGCCCCAGCCAGACGTCTGAGGTACTTTAAGATGATGCCTGCCTGATGTGAAAGGCGCTATATATAGGTAAATTGTATTGTATTGTACACCCCTCTCCCAAGCCAACAAAGGTGTCACTGACTGGTTTGCAGTCATATGACTGTGATGAAAAACAAGGGTCCAATGCTCCATCTAGTGGTATGTGTAACGCACTTTGAAGATGTTGGGATATTCCATTCTAAGCACACATCATCAAAGCATGTTAACTTAGTGCCCTCATCCCAAAATTTGAATGAATACTTTGTTAAACAATGGGCATTTTAACTAGAATTTGAAATGTGTGCATTTATGTGTAAAATAACTAATAAGATGCAAATCCATCAGAGTCTCAAAACAGGATGGTATTCTGAGTGCTTTCAATGAAGACTAATGTAATCTGTCTAAACCACAGTGGTCAGACTTGTGACTTGAACTGAATGCTCTGTTACAGCAACAATTCTATTTAACTTTTCCAGAGCTGTTCTTTTATTTTTACTTTTACATTTATTTTCAAACAGCGCACTGTTTGAAGCCATTCCTGTCTCAATGTGACATTATTAGTGTGGAAGGAAGTAGGAATTTTGACTTCCACAGCTTGGGGAAGGAGAAAACAATAACAACAATTAAAAGTTATATACTGTACTGCACTTTACTTTGGAGGATATCTCTAAATGCTTCGCAAAGCTGATTGGGGACCCAAGCTGTACATGCAAAGTCGGGAGTGGTGGAGAGAGCTGAGAAGGGTGAAAAAATACCCAACACACAGTTGAAAACCACAGTCTTAGGATATAGTATTTGAATCTATAATCATTTTCAATTTGAATAATCCACAGATAATCATAATTTCACATCACTATAATAAAGTCATCGGTAATTAGAACTGCGTTTTCTGAACCAGTCAATAGTTCACCTGTCAATTTACAGTAGTCTGCAGCCTGTGAGTAGTCCACAGGCCAATTACATTAAATCCTACCAATCTGAATTATGTATTTTGTATTCTGCCGATTTTTTCGCTTCATATGGTCATTTTAATGGTGTCAGTTAACGTGGCTACTGCAAAGCAGAGCTCTGTGTTTGTTTTATGCTGGAGTAGTTTTGGATTGAATATAGCAAAGTAAAGTACAATTTGTAATCAGGCATTTTCTTAAGTTACCTACTTTGTTGTTTAAAAAATACGAAGGGCAACAGGAGAAAACAAAGGAACTCTGTCCTTTTTATTCAACCTTAGGTGTGTAAAATCCATTTTTGAAATGTTTGTTTTGAAATCATTCAGCGTGCTCTATTTTAAAATGCATTTTACTGAACTGCTTCTCAAAACTGCTCCCACATCCATATGTTATTGTAAGTGCGATTGATTGATTGATGGGCTTCAGGTATGTTAATAATCAAATGATCACTTGTTTTTGCTTTCCACCTGACAGTGTCCCTTATGGAGGAGGGGCAGAGCTACAACAGAGGTGACTTCCAGACCCTTCCCATTTGCTCATTAATGCTACCCCAACTTGTTTTTAATAGCCATTTGCCTCACTTGTTTTTTTATTTGCAATTCGGTTGCCCTCTGTGCATGCATGTAACAACAGCTGTGAGAGTTACCGTCAGTTTCAGTGGAACTGAATTTAAGCTGAGCTGCAAGCTTTTTTTTTCCCATGTGAATGACCTATTGTATATGTGCACATTTGCGGCTGGACTGCTTTCACTTTGTTAGAATAATGAGCTTCACCTTTGGTTAATTGTTTAGTACATCAGTACACAGATTTGTGGGCGCACAAAAGTGTGACCCTTAATTTGCAAAGTCGTGATTGATTACCTTTAGTGAAAAATATAAGACTCCAAACCATGAGAAACCAGAAGTTTCTCGTTCTCTCCAAAATGGAAATTCAAAGCATTATTCTGCAATCAATGGTTCAGCCTCGGTTTGTCAATGTATGACTTTACAGTAAGAAATAACTGGCTTCCAAAATGCATGCTAGTTTCATTTGGTCTTTGCATGAACTCAACATTCTACTACCTCAACTGGTGCGATGTGCCTGATGACTGCGTATCATTACAGTACAGTGTATAAAGTCATGTATCGTTGATAAATGGCTCCGACAAGCTTCAGATGTTCGGTATTTGATAGATTATCAATCATGTCTCAGTACAAGAAAAACACTGCTTTTTTAACCATTTACTCGTGCAAACTGTTTACATAACCTGCACTAAATTCACTGTTTGTGTCCGTGATGCACTTGTGCTCGTTGTCGAGTTGTTAGCAAGGGAGAGAAACTTTGCGTCGTGATAAATTCTGGATAAACTTGCACCGCACAAGCAGAGTGTATTAGAAACGGATCCATTGGTTAGCTATTCAAGGGCAATTATTTCTATATACAGATATGCCGTCAACAAAGCACACTGGGATATCTAGCAGGATTTGTCAATATGTACATTTTCACAGTGACATTTATTATACTCGTATTTGCAGTAATATACAGGGAGCGCAACATATTTTGAGTAGAAACAAAAATCACCCGAGTCATGCCAGTTGATTTCAAATTACCGTACTTCAATAACAAATTTCTCACTGTAGATGTTTCATTCTGTTGCAGCTTATCACTGGGACACCTCAGATTGGATGCCTAGCACTCGACTGCCTGACATTGAAGAAGTACCTCACTATGAAGCAGCAGACACAGCACCTATGCATCACGAGAGTACGAGAGCATTAGACACCGACTACTACCTGGGTGGCTACGACATAGACAGTGATTTCCCACCTCCTCACGATGAGGAGTTCTTGAGCCATGACCAGCTCCCCCCTCCCCTGCCGGAGGATTACCACGGGCAATACGAGGCTGTCCAGCCACCCCAGGTAAAGTCCGTATCAAACACTTCGAGCTCCGACAGCCGACGCAGACCTCACTTCCACCCCAGCCAGTACCTTCCGCCTCACCAGTTGCCTGTCGAGGGCGATGTCGCTGGAGCGCAGGACGAGGCGAACTACACCACTTTTGGTGCGGGTTCCAACCAGGACTTGGAGAACGTGAACTCTGACAGCATGTCGATGTCCGTGCTTGCGTCCACCAATGTGTCGTCGTCAGACGTGTCGGCGATCTGCGGCTTCGGAGACTCGGAAGCCGTGATGAGCGACTATGAAAGTGGCGACGAGCTCAATTTTGACAATATCCACATTTCCTTTGTGGAAACTCACCACCACACGCAGGTGTGACAGCTGTTGCTCTGCATCACTTCAGAGTCAAAAGGACCTGACGGATAAAAGTCGAGCAACGCTCGGAGAAACGTGGAGTTATGGCAGGAGTGTAAAGACATTCCATAGAGAGTGACACCTGCGAACACTGGTGAAAAGAGTGATTTAGAATCAGTTCCTCTCACTAACTGATTTAACTGTGCACATTAGTCCCAATACCAGCTCCAGAAAAATGTCTCCTTTATGGAATATAATAATAAATGCTTCAGCTTTTTTTTTAATAAATGAAGTGTATTCATGATAGTCATGAGAAGGTTTTAAGTTTGGTCAATTTGAAGCTGAAGGTGCGGATAAAAATTAAATTAAAACATTTTTACGGATATAATCCTGGCATTGTATTGTTCCTGTGGAATTTATTTTGATGGTGCAAGATTAAAAAGATCTCTTAATCACATTATAAAATATGGATGAAGCAATTGGCGATTTAGCAGGTAGCCGTGGAATGTGAGGTTTGATGATGATGGGACCTTGTAACAGCACTTTTTCAAAAGGACAATGAAGTAAGTAATTGGGGCTCGGCTGTATTTGTGTTGCTGTCCAATGGCACACTGATGGGCAGCAGCTGCCTTAACAGTCAGGCCCTCCCTTCTAGGTAAATGCCCAGCAATCAGTCTGGCACCATTTTAATTCTGTCTGTTGAAACTACAGTATCAATCGTGGAATATGTCCTATTCACAGCTCCACAGTCAGCGTCTGTCAATGCATTGAAGTACAGTATCTGTCAATGAAAGAGATGAAAACTTCTGCCAATTTGTTAGCCTGTCTAAAGTACCTAATAGAAGATCAAATATACCACCACCCCCCACCCTCCTGTCTTTGCTGTAAGGACTGAATTCATTTCAGATCTCAGTGACCTGATCTGAACTGTTACTGTGGCATTTAGATGACATCTCATTGAAAGCTCTGAAATTGCAGTCTGCTGCACGCACTGCAAGCTATAATAGGACAAAACTGTTCACATTTGCTGCTTAGCAGCTAATTTAAACTGCCATTGAAGAGGAGTGGGAGTGTTTAACCCGAACTAACAGAAGAGTAAGTAATATTGCACTGTGGTCTGCAGCTGCTGTAAGTTTCAAATAAATATGCATCTTAAATGGCTGTATGACCTTGCTTAAGGACCCTTGATATTCTCATTGTGTTTTGGCAGAGCGATAGCTACATCGTTGGTGGGGTGCCAGTGAAACAATTTAGTGTAAAAAAGAGAAGCACTTTTCATAATTGTCATATTGCGCTTTCAGAGAAATGTCTGCATAGTGTGGGAGTCTGTATTCACTGGCCAATCCTACTCTAGACAATACTAATGGATTCCAAACTAAGATCAAACTCTAGATTGGTGTAATGAAATGCAAGCTCAGTGTTCTCGGTCGTTTCAGTACAGCTCGTTTCAGTGTAGCGCTGTAAATGGGAATATCTTTGTTAGTCCATTCGATCATGCAGTTCAATCTAATCCACTTGCTGATGTTTCTCAATGATCGAGAATGTATTAGTCTCCAGATCTGGGCTTGTTTTTTTTAACTGAAATTAGTGAGGCTGCATCTCTTTTATTTTTCTGTTTCATGATACGATATTCAAGAGATGCTTTTGAACAGTCAAAGCACAATATGGTTACCCATCGAGTGTTTGCCCGGATACACTGTGTAAATTAGTTTGTTTAAATATAGAGGAAAGATAGTACAGGTATATGGATTACAATTTTATGTTTTTATCTTTAAAATTGAACAACATCACAAGGTAAATTTCTCCATTTAATGGAAGTTAAACACCTTTTGTTTGGTCAGTCTGGATCTGTTTCCTAGATAAGTCAATTGCACAGACATCCGCTGTCATATTTTACAACTGGAACAAAACGCATCTGAAGACACTAGGTTTCTAATGCAGCTTTAGAGTTTACTGCTTTACTTTAATCCCCACAATGAGGGTCTAATATGCACATGCGTAAACCACATTTGTCGCATTGATTGCAGCGTCCAGTTTGTGACTTCCCGTGGACAAAATTCACTCGTTCTGAATCCCAAATTGGCAAAGGACGGACAAAGAAAGGGCAGTGATGGAAATGTTAGCTTGCTTCCCACTGGCATTTTGCTTGCTTGCTTTTTTGCAGACTTTGCTAACTCAGCGCTCTCGATTCCTCTGCCTTTCGTTCCACAAACCCCAAATTGCAATGACAGAATAAATCCGGTTTGTAGTATCGCAAATTAAACATCGCCACCCCATGTCAGTGTTCAGAGAGTAACTTCTGATGAATACTCTTATTTGTTTAACATAAAATTACCTTTTGGAGTATACATAGCACTGCATTTTGGAAAATTGTGAAATTTAATATGACTCATGATCATTCAAACTTCTTTTTGTAGTATGGTTATGGAACTGTTCTTTTGTTGTGTATTATTTTTACCTGCTGTTAACAGGCTTTGTAAAGATGTAAGTTTATGTGTTTAAAAGGTTTGTAAAAAGTGTACATAGATATAGATTGGGTTGTTTAAATATGGCAGGCTTTTGTAGATATTTAATGCGTTCTTGGATGCCTTGACTTTTTGCTGATTAAAATGAAACGTCAGTCCAAGGCTGAGACTGATTAGTATTAAGGGCATTTACAAAGGACTGTTTCTAAAGGAACAAAACATAAATTGTGTGCAACACAATCCATTGTGTTGTGTTCGATAACCTAAGTGCTGCTTTTCTTGTAGGTAAGGTTTCCCCACTCTGGTGAATCGAAAAACCACTCTTCTACATAAATGTGTTTCGAATTAGTTGAGAAAACCTAACTTTTCATGTAATTTGTGGTCACACAAGATTATATGCTAAAGATTGTGTTTTGAATAGCTGTAGTGAATGTGTCAAGTCTGGGTGGGGGGGGGGGGGGGGAATGACTATGTAGTGGGAACGGCAAGGTTACTTTTTAAGTGTTAATAATAATAATAATTATAGTAATAGTACTCGCATTTGTTGTAGCGCCTTTCACATACGCAGGATTTCTATAAGTGCCCACAAAATGCACAGTCATTACACTTTACAGTAAAATCCTTTGAAGCACTTTGAAATGTCCTCTTTACCTGAAAAGCGCTTGATGTAATGCAAGGATTATTATGAAGGGAAGCAGAATGTCAACAGAATTTGATCTGTTCCATGATCCTTTGTGTAATTAGTGGTGTTGGCAGTATTAAAAACTGTAGTATTTTATGTTGATTCAAATGTTGTCCATTGTACAGATTGATTTTTAACTCCCGCTATATTTCCTAAGTTGATGTAACAATAAAATATGTTTTTAATTAGCCCTCGATTGCTGAATGTCCTTCTCCAGTTATCATTCAAAAACAACTTATTGTGGAATTTAGTTTTTTTAAATGTCGGTCTAATTTCTTAACAGATTACTTAACAAGTAAGTGACTGATCAGCAGCATGACTTGAAAGGTCATTCCAGTCACTGGAGGAAGGGACTCTGCTCTGATTAGCCCTAAATAATTCAAATGATAATAATAATCCAAGCAGTGAGAAAGCTTTGAGGCAGTGCTCTTATTTGCAAACTGAGAGATACCGGGGCTGACCAAAGAATAGAAAAGTAGCTGAACCCCTGCTCAATCTGGGAAAATTCAATCCATGTCCTGGACGATGCAGGAGAAACTATATTACTAATATTGTGTTGCATTGCTTAGTGTAAAGCAACTGATGAAACCATTCATATTCATTATTTTGCATCTACAATGGGGAAGGCAATGAGCCAAGCAGAAAATCCTATGGAGACCAGTCCTTTAGAGGAATAATTTGGCCAGTAATTAAATGATTCATTGCTTGTTTTTCTCCTTCCATTATTAGCGTAGATTATTGCTCCTATAGAAAGATTGAGCATTCTTTTCCTTTCAATAAAAATACATTTACCTTGTTTTATTATTCTTTAATTTGGGTATTTGCACACTTCAAAAATATAATCCTGATTTATTCCCAGGCACCAGATTTTAATTTTCCACATCTGCAGTTCTGGCTTTGCTGTAAATTGTACAGATGCCAGCGAACTAACTGCCTGTGAATCAACGAAAACTGCAAAATGTTTGACGACAACATCCAGCCTATTGGACTAAATCTGTGTCACTCACAAAAAGAGAAATAAGCTGCTGTGGGATGATGTTTAATGCACTTGGACTTGTCCGTTCGACACATGGCTACAATCTCGTCCACCACGCACACAAACACGCAAATTCACATTTCTTTTCTCTCTGCCCTTTCTTTTTTTCTTGATTACTTTATGTAACGTGTCCTGGCTAACATTCCTGCCTCATCTAAAGTTCACCACCCGCCCACCCACAAAAAAAAATCAAACCATTTGACTATCAATCAAGCTGTTGTTTGCAGACACAAATTAGCCTCCATAAAATACTCATCTCTAATGAATCTCATTTGGGAAACACTTCGCAATGTTTTTTTTAAATGTCCTCCCTCATCTCACCCCTGCCCCCACACCCCTACATCCCCAAAGCTTGGGTCCTGAACGCTGACTGCGAAACGTCAGCGATGTGAAAAGCGCTCTGCAAATGTAATTTTGTTGCTGTTCATGTGACTGTCAATAGCTAAGGGAGAACAGAATGGAGGGGTATGATTGGGATGGGGGGAATTGGAGAAAGACTCATTTGAAATATAAACAACAAGACCGGTGGGTTATAATGGTTTGTTTCTGTGCTGTAACATTTCACGTAATTCTAAAGTGTTTAAGAAAAAATGGTTTAATTGTCAGCCTGGCTCAAATAATATTACTCCCCCCTGAGTCAGATGATTGTGGATTTAAGCCCATCGTATGTTGTGGCTCCACTCCATTGCTGGGGAAATGTTCTATAATACTACTATTACTACTAATAATAATCCTTGCATTTGCTATGGGGCTTTTCATGTCCTCCAAATGTCTCAAAGTGCTTCACAGGATGTACTGCAAAGTGAATTGACTGTATGTGGCCGAAACACGGCATCCAATTGCGCACAGCAGTGTCCCACAGTTATGGTTTGAAGTGACCAATTTATTATTGTTTGATTTTTTTTCCTGAGGGATTACTCTCAGGTGTGTGGAGAGGAAACTTTCCCAAGATTTATCCCCATCAGGAATTGAACCCAGGTCACTTGCTTGTGAGGCGAGCGCTGCAACCACTGAACTACAGGACTCCACAGTACTCTGTTCTCTGTTGTGAAGGTGCAATCCTTTGGACGAGATGTGAAAATGAGCTCTCGGCTGCCAGTTCAAAAAGAGAAGGGAGTTTTTCCCTGCAATCTGTTCAACCATCCACCAGAGAAAAAAATGCTTGTTCTCTTTTTGCTGATTTGTGGGACATTCTAGTGTGCAAATTGTCTTGTCATATTCAATACAAAGTCATTACACTGAATGGAAGAAATTCTTGTGAAGTGCTTTGATTTTTTGATTGATAAGGTACTATATCAAATGCAAGGATTGTTATTCTCAGACCAGATGGAATTTTAAACCTACTATTTGATAGAGAAATAACTCCTCTAGGTATGTTTGATTTTCTTAAAATGAGCCGCGCCATGTGAATTTGGAATTCTAATTGAAGATCTGAATTGTGACGGCAATGTCTGTGGAATTTTAAGCGAGCAAGTTAGAAGCCAGACACTCAGATGAATCTGATTTAACATTGGCCAAAGCTATTCATCTGTGCAAGACGACTGAAATGACAGATAAGACGGCTATCAATCTGTTATATTCCAAAAGGCTTCCCATTGAAAAGGTACATACGGAAACCTGCCCTTGTGAGTAACTATTTGAAAGCATTTTCACAGGAGATCTATGTGGAGCATGTTAAACATGAGATTGTGCAGCTCAAAGAGTAATCTGCCGTGTGAACCGTGTACAAGTAAACCACTGTGTAAGAGAATAGCTTTGTAGATGGGAACAACAACAACAACAACAAAATTACATTGATAGAGCATCTTTCATGTCGGGAGGATGTCCTAAGGCACTGAAGAACAGTTAGGTTGGGACCCGGGCAGGGCGGGTGGAGGGGTCGGGGAAAGAGGAAAGGGAGGAAGCGAGGGGGAGGGGCTGCGGGATGGAGTTCCACAGTGTGGGAGCAGAGAGGCTGAAAGCCCGGCCGCGGATGGTTGGGGGGTTAGGGCGGTGGACACGGAGCAGGCCTGAGTCTGCTGAACGGAAGGGGCAGGCAGGCTGATGGGGAGACAGTAGGTCAAAGAGATAGGTGGGGGCAAGGCCGTGAATGGCCTTGAAAGTGAGGACGAGGATCTTGAATTGGGAACTGGAGAGAGCAAAATTACACATAATTGATGAGAATATTTCTGAATAAAAGAAAAAACTCTGGGATAAACAAAACGCAACGTGTGTTGTCAAGTATGTGCATTGGTGATACAGTCATCAAGTGATTGTATCAACAATGCAAGTGCCACAGGACAACCAATGAGTCGGGGACTAGACAAATGAACAGAATCAAATGCAAAAATAGGTTTGGTTTGAAACTCCCAAATCAAATGAATTCTGATGTAGAATTTTAACAGAAGCAGTCTACAAGAAGATTATTGCATTCCCAACAGAAAGATCAGAAAAGATATTAATTGCAAGCGGTCATCACTCAGAACATCAAGCGACAAAAGCAGCTTTAGTGTGTTGTTAACAATGGCACATATTACATTTCAGAGTTTGATATCTATTATGATATGCACCCGAAAATTTTCATGTGGAAAGCTGTCCAAACTGAAGCTGTTGAAAGAGTTGAAGGTGAAAGCGGAAGGCTGCAAAAAGATACTGAAGAGTGCTGGAGGGAAAAAATATTAAGTCAACCACAGCCAAATGTCAAATTGCGCTCAGAAAAATAAACCATGTGGAATAAGCACTGACAGAGAACATTGAAATTGAACCAGGACCATCACTTTGATGTGAAAGGCCAACTGAAAAAGGCCAACAGAAGATGCTTAGTTCTAGTCAACTACAGTACTTAGGTAAGTATAATAATAATACTTGCATTTGGCATAGCGTCATATCACATCTTCGAGGCAATTCAGAGAGGTTCACAGTATATACTGCAAAGCGAATTGATTGTATATTTTGTGGGTGAAATGGGGCAGACAATTGCACACAGTGGTGTCCCACAAACAGTCATGGATAGAGTGACCAAATTATTATTGTTTGAAGCAGTAATTCTCCCAGAAAAGCAATCTGCCAATCGACCAACAACAGCATTCCTATTAACTGCTAAGCACTCTGGGACTCTACGCTGTGTGTGAGGGGCGCTATATAAATTGTTGTTGTTGTACACAGAGGTATGTGGAGAAAGGAAACTTGCCTAATGTTTCTACAGGGAATCGAACCCAGGTTCTCTCACTTGTGAGGCTAGTGCTCTAACCAATACACTACAGGACTCCACATAATCATGATATTTACATTTCAGATGGCAGCTTTCACAACAGAAGGACTTCTCAAAGCTCTTCTCAGGATATACTGTAAAGTGTAATGATTGTATTTTGTAGGAAAATGCAGCTGCCAATTTGTGCATGGCAATGTCACAAAGACATTTCGTATGAAATGAATGACCGAGCTTATTTGAAGGATTGTTGGACAGAATACAAGGAGAAACTCGCTTCTCTTTAAGAAGCATCTGAATAGGCAAAAGGGATCTTAATTTAATGTTGTATGCAAAGTATAGCACCTGTAACAGTGGAGTATCAGGCTACTTAGTGTGTTCAATAGTGATTGGTTAATCTACCAAATCTGTCACAAATGAGTGTACCATTCAGGACTTTAATATGTCCTAACTATGTTGTGCTTTTCAGACTATTTAATGTGAACGTTTTGCTGAATCAACCTAAACAGCGCATTATAAACCCAGTCTGAGAAGTGCAGTCACAAAAAGCAATTATATTGTGATATGAAATTCCATGTGCTGCATGCATGAGGAAGAAGGAAATACACGGATTAGGAGAGGTGGAGGTTTGTCATGCAGCTAGGTATATTTTACCCAATCCCCAAGTAGTCAGAGTCAGAGTTTTTTCAGTCAGGAGGTCAAAACGAATATCCCATTTATATTAATGAAACAATATATATGCACTACTCATAATAAGTTCAAAATATTTATTGGTCATGAGCTGACACCGTCTCTCTCTCTCCCCCCCACCCACCCCCCCAAAAAAAAACTGGAGGGCTGTGACTAATTGAATTCCTTTATCTGTTGTTTCGGCTGGCACTAAGTAACTCAAAACAGATCATGAATGGAATCTGTGTTCTTCTGATCCATTTGACTTTACATCAGACCGTTGGGGAAGTTTCAAGCCCCATTTCACATGAAGTATTGTGTTTTCCACTGTGACTTGTACTCTTGTGTGTCCAATATTTTGAGAGTTCAGCTTTCCTGGAACAGTTCAGTTAAGGATTTCAAACTTAACGTGGATGGTTGTCCGAGATTGTAACCTGCATCTGTAGAAATTTGATTCATTCCTAACTAGTCCTGGTAATTATTTGAAATGAGTAGAAGTCGTAAAATGTAACTTTGCATCTTCACCAGAGTTTACTGATCCAATGTCCAGGTGTTGGGATACCATACATCAAAAGCATTTGACATTTAGTATTGCTTTCCTGCATAATACATTTCACGTTAGCTGAAACACTACTGCATTAGGCAATATATAAATAAGCTGTAAGATATTCATATGAGCACCACAGAAGAATCTGTCCCAAATGCTAATAATTATTTATAAGAAAGACATTAATGAATTCTGTGTTGTGAAACTGTTATGGCTGGTTTGGGATTTCTGCACTTTGAATATTCTTATTTAGTCTCGTCACTCCCCAAATCTACCTTACTCTTTCATATTACTTCAAAACTTCAGGGTATGAATTTTGTTATTTATCTTTGATAATGTAAATATGTTGGCAAAAAAATCAAGATATCAATAAACATATATGTAAGTTGAATTTCAGCACAGTAGAAGTGAGAAAACAAATTGAGAGCATAGAGCATATTAGATTCACATCACCCATTGTCCTAATTTACAACAGTTATATACAATAGTTAATTTAATTCAGTTTAAAGGGTGCGAGAATTTCCACCGTTGCCAACAACCTTCATTGTACAACATTTGTTAAATTTGTGGTTATGAGAAAATTAGATTGTTTTATTTCATGTTATACAGATATACATTGGCATATGATAAAGCTTATGACATAGATACATTTTAGCTATTGTCAAGCTTCATTCCATTTAAATCTTATTTGAAAACCAAGACGAGAAGAATTTCTTGCATTTTAGAAAGTGAGTTGATGGATGGGCGATTTATTTCTAAGGAACCAAATTATTGTTTGGCATGATATGATTTTCAAAAACCACCACAACAACTTGCTCTTATATACAGCGCCCTCCAAGACATGAAGCCTCTCAAAGAGCTTAACAGTGGCCGGGCCTAACTCCGAGCCTGGGGGTGGGGGGGGAGCTGGGGGAAGATCTCCGTAAACACGGTCAAATAGAAAGGTTTTCAAAGAGGAGTTGAAAAGAGGGAGAGGGGGCAAGGCATAGATATTGAGGGAGAGTGTAAATAATAATAATAATCCTTGCATTTGATATAGCGCTTTTCACATCTTAACGACGTCCCAAAGCGCTTCACAGAATATACTGTAAAGTGAATTGACTGTATATTTGTGGGCGAATCGCGGCAGCCAATTGTGCACAGCAGTGTCCCCCACACACAGTCGTGGATTGAAATGACCAATTTTATTATTGTGGTTTTTTTTGGAGGGATTATTATTTGGCGTGTGGAGTAAGGAAACTTGTCCAAGGTTTCGCCCTGACCTGGATTCGAACACAGGTCTCCCCAGCTTGGTCTCCCCAGCTTGCAAGACAAGTGCTCTAACCGCTAATCCACAGGAGCTCTAGAGTGCACCAGAGTTTGGGGGCATAGTGACTGAAAGCGCAATCTCCATTGGTGGGGTAGAGGGTGTGAGGGATGAGCAGGAGGTTGGTGCCAGTCGACCGAAGGTGCCCGGTGTTGGATTGGATAGTGAGGACGTTGGAGAGGTAGGGGGGTGCCAGGGAGTGAGTAGACTATTCATGCAAAGGACAATTATCCATTAACAGATTAAAATATCCTTGGTCTGAAGTGAAATATCATTACTATGCTAAAGATATGGATTTGATTCCCAGACAGAGAGAAATATTAGGCAAGTTTCTTTACTCCACACGTCTCTTGTTTACCTAGCAGTAAGTAGGAACCCAGTTGATAATTGATTGATGGATTCCTTTTCTGTGTAATAATCCCTTAAAACTAAATGTCTCTCAATCTACGATTGTTTGTGGGACACTACTGTGGTTACTATGTTATGCCCGTAAAATATAGTCAATTCACAATATATTCGGTGGAGCGATTTGAGATGTTTCGAAGAGTTGATAAGGTTCTCTATCAAAGGTAAGGATTTTTAATTTTCTTTTGAGAAGACAGAATATG
Source organism: Hydrolagus colliei (assembly GCA_035084275.1). Classification (NCBI taxonomy): domain Eukaryota; kingdom Metazoa; phylum Chordata; class Chondrichthyes; order Chimaeriformes; family Chimaeridae; genus Hydrolagus; species Hydrolagus colliei. The sequence continues at coordinate 3,705,358 of CM068745.1, read as the reverse complement.
AATGGGTTTGGGTTAAAATGCTAGATAGTGGGAATAAATAGATCTTAGAGAGATATTAGAGAGTTGGTAAAGAGGCACGAATGGCCTTCTTTTGTGTTGAGAAATTCTGAACACCAAAACATGCTTATCAAGATGCCGTGTATATAAAAGGTAAGTTTAAGCATGTTTTTCAGGAGCTCAAAACTCTTAAGTCAATTAGAAACGCACAATGCCAAAGCTGATAAATGAATTGACAAATGGGAAATAATACATGCTTGCAACCAAAGGTGTACACTTTACAATATATTCTGTGAAGCGCTTTGAGACGTTGATAAGATGTGAAAAGCTCTACATCCAATGCAAGGGTGATTATTATTATTATTATTATTATTATTATTGATTTTATGCGGCCCGCGACCAACATTTTGAGAAGGCAGTTTTTCTCACTGACCTGGCCTACAGATCTTCAGGTAACTCTTGACCATTTAGACCAGCGCTAAATGATGGCTCATATGTTGCCCAAGTAAACCCAGTGAGCAGTGATTTTTCTTCAAGACAAATCTCTCTTACTCTTATCTGTTACCCACATCCTAATGTACATTACTCAAATGATTCCCTTTGCCCTTCTCCCATTCTAAAACTAATGATTATCTGAGTGCACATGTAACCCGCCAGAGATTTTTTTAAAGTTTTATATTTTGCTTTGGCTGTTTACATTCATCTAAACTACACAACACTGTAAGCATACCAAGCAGTAAAATTGTATAGGCAGTTAAGATGTAATGCCTCATCCATCTTCCCCACACCACTACCATGTAGAATCATAATGGAAATATTTTTACTTTACTTCAGCCCTGTTTAGCACCCAGGGAACAATATATCTGTGGGAAAAGAAGATCTTATTGTTTTATGAGCTATAACATCAAATGAATTATGATGTTTCAAAGTTACACCAGCCTATTTTAAAGTTTTTTTTAATGTTTCTCTGCATTTAATAACATCCTATATTGTTGGAATAAATTCTTGATCAGTTATCTTCATGTATCACCTAGTACGTATTTAGAAGCCTGGCTTTCATATAGCTCATCCAAATTATACTTGTCATGTGATTTAATCTACATATTATAGTACTTGTATTGTATGTGGAGCCCTGTAGCTCAATGGTTAAAGCACTTGCCTAGCAAGCAGCAGACCTGGGTTCGATTCCAGGCAGGACGCAACTTGGGCAAGTTTCCTTACTCCACACTCCTGATAATAATCCCTCGATAAAAATAAACCAATGATAAATTAGTTATTTCAATCCACAACTGTTTGAGGGACGCTGCTGTGCGCAATTGACCAGTGCATTTTGTGCACAAATATACAGTCAATTTACCTTACAATATATTCTTTGAAACACTTTGAGACGTCTAGAAGATGTGAAAAGTGTCATATCAAATGCAAGGATTATTATTATTATTATGATTATCCATATGCTCCAGTAGAATGGTTAGCAATCGCGTGCAGGAAGCCTACCTGAATGTTCTCATTACAGAGATCATGGATCTCAAGTAAGAGTCTGCTGAAGGTGATTGTTGTTGCCAATGAAATGTAATATTATCAGGTACAGAACTGAGAATTGAAAGTCACCGTGGTGACGAAGCCATCAGATTCGATTTGAACAGCTGGGAGAATGGATGTCAGACGTATGACATGTGGAAAAGTAAATTCACAGGTTAAAGTCAACGTGAAAATTGTTAATAATAAGTTCTGCATCGTTCACATAGTTTGCAATACATTTCTTCTGATTTAATTTGTTTTCACTTTTTCCAAAGGTTTAATTTTGGTCCTGGTGTTATGCAAAGTACTTCAGTTCTTCAACAGTTTACAACAATTCAGTTTAACAATCTACACAGTTTACAGTGGAGCTTAATTTACCTCATCTTTCTCAGTTATGTCACTGTTTCTTCTGCTTGGTTTGACTGTAATTTTGTTCTTGGGCAACAATTACTGTAACCCTAAAATAAAAATCTGTTTATTCAGTAGTGCAGTGTATATGTGTTCAACAACAACAACTTCAATTTATATAGTGCCCTCCACGCTGGACAGCATCTCAGAGCGCTTAAAGGGAGAGGGAGAGGGCAGAGTGTTCAAGGTTGTCTTCACCCATAATTGCCACTTCCACACTATGGGTGTGTTTATTTCTTACCTGGAACTCTACTAGATTGAATCAGTAGCATGGCTGGTAATACAGCATACGTACCAATTACAGAAATTCACCTATCAAAAACAACAACAAAGTTACATTTATACAGCGCCTTTCACATCAGAAGGATGTCCCAAGGCATTCGACAATCAATGTTTTGGACCCGAGCTGAGGGTTGGGATCGAGGAAGGTGGAGAGCAGGGGATAATGGCAGGTGACCGAAGGCATGGTCAAAGAGGAGAGTCTTGAGTAAGATCTTGAAGCAGGCAAGGGAGGAGGGTGAGATGGCGGGACTGCGGGCTGGAGTTCTAGAGGGTGGGAGCAGAATGGCACAAGGCCTGGCCACCAATGGTGGGGTGGATGAGGCGGGGGACGTAAAGCAGGCCAGAGCCCATAGAGAAGAGCAGGTTGGTTGGGGGGTTAGAAGATCTCAGAGGTAGGGGTGAGTGAGGCCATGGCTGTGAAAGTGTGGACCAGGATCTTGAACTGTATCCTCAGTGTGATGGGAAGCCGAGAAAGTCAGGCGGGGATGGTGTAGCAGAGCCTGGTGCTGGAGAGGACATGGGCTGCAGAGTTCTGGATGATCTGCAGCCTACAGAGGGAGGAGTTGGGGAGGCTATCAAGCAGAGAGTTCGCATAGTTGAGCCTGGATATTATCAATGAGTGTATGAGGATCTCAGTGGTCTGTGGTGTGAGACAGCGACAGACCCAGGCGATGTTGCAGAGGTGGGGGAAAAGCAGAGCAGGACATGGCATATATGTGGGGTAAAAAGGATAGTTGAGGGTCAAACAAGATGCCAAGGTTCCAGACTGGCTCAGTAACATGGAGTGCCTTGGATGGTGATGCTGTCAGAACCCAAGGTGTGGAGGCACTGATGGCAGTCAATCAGGAGGACCTCGGTCTTGTTGAGGTTCAGCTGTAGAAAGAGAGTTCTCATCCAGGACAACAAAAACAACAACTTGTATGTACAAAGCACCCCTCATGCCGAGTAGCATCCCAGAGCACTAGACATTAGTGGAGAATGACTCTGAGCTAGGGGGGGGGAGGGAGAAGTGCCTATAAGCAAGGTCAAACAGGAAGGTGGTCTTCAGGTACAACCTGAAAATTGGGAAGGAGTTGAAGGAAAGGAAAGCAAAGGGTTAAAGGAAGGGTGTTCCAGAGTTTGGGATACCATTACCTATATCTGTGGCATTGTGGCTCTGTTGGTAGCGTGGAAGTCAGAAAATGGTGGATTGAAGCCCTACTTTGGGATATGGAACTCTATGAACATGCTCCAATGCAGTTTGGTGAGGGCTGGTGCATTGGTGGAGATGCTGTCTTTCAGATGAGATGTAAACGAGGTCCCTACTGCCTGTTCAGGTGGACGTTAAACAACCCATAGGACTATTTGAAAAGAGAAGGGAGTTTCTCCCAGTCTCCTGGCCAAAAACCTCCCAAATTTAAAAAGTGATTATTCACTCCATGCCTGTTTATGAGATATAACCTCGCACAAATTGAATGCCATCTTCACCCACAAAAAACATGGTCACTTGGTAAACACAACGTGCCTTATCATGCAAAGACATCTCAAAGCACATCACATGTGTTGTGCTATGAGACGTCTTGATGTGAGAAGGCACAATATCAAATGCAACAATTATTGTAAGGATTATTATCTGTTAGAGCTGATGCATTGGAGGTGGTGCTTGTTTAAAGATGTGTTAATGACAGTTGTTCAAAGAGGTTTGTGTCAAGCAGATATTGTCCTGACCTCTCCTTCTGTGGGAATAGAAATTGCAGTATCAGTGGTTCTGGAACACAGCTTGTTGTGTGATTGTTCGAGAGATCTCAACTTAATGAAGGGATGCTAGAGAGCATCTTTTGACTCCAGGAATCATATGCATTTTTGGCTAATTACCACCAAACCCATTCGAGTAACCTCCTCCATTCAGCAACCATCCCTTGTTAAAATACAGCCTGATTCGCACACCAACAAATCCTTACTCCCCAGTGCCTCGGCACATCCTCTCGAGGTGAAAGGCGCTATTCAAATGTAATTTTGTCGTTGTTGTTACTCAGAGTCTACCGTGATATAAAGGCCACTTGATCCCAATCCCTCGGGAGGATGTTGAGTGTAATATTACATTAGCCATGTATAGTTTCTGTCAAGCTGCTGTTTCTGAACATTTTAATCCACAGCACTGACAGCACATTAAAATGTCCCTTGGGCTATTAGTTTAAATTATCTAAATTCTGTATTTTATCAAGTGAGAATGAGACAATTAAATTAGCAAATAAAAATGACATAGCAATGTGGCAGTAAATGATGGGAAACGGTGGTTGAAAGAAATGTACACACAGATTCAATTTCACCAAGACTGAATTGTTTATTTTAGGAAGTAACATATTAAATTGAAAGATGCATTCCTTGGCAGTAAATCAACAGCAGGTACAACAGATGGCTATCAAACTCCCTGAGGAATTGAGGAAAATATATTGATGATTTAAAATGTGTAGGTAGTAATTTCAACATAGTGCACATTGAATGTACGTTGACGAGAAACTAGTTGAACAACTAGTTTCCGTTCCTAATAAATCCTTACATAGCCGAGGAAATTCTTCAAATTGGACACTCTACTTATGTTTTTCGTAAAGTAGATCATAATAAGCACGTCAACAATGGTGATAGCTTTTGATATTTCATAATGGGTTTCTTATCTGAAAGAAGATTTTGAGATCTGATGAGAAAAAATACTTTGCTGTCTTTTTTCCATCTCCCAATAATTGGAAGTCTGTTGTTTCGCTCACAACATATACAGTCAATTTGTTAGAGTTGGTGAAGAACTGGTTAAAATTAGTATAGACTGTTAAAAACAGAGAGTGGGCTAGAATGATGTTTTTGTAAGACTGCTGTAGAAGATAAGGGAAGTTGCTGCACATAGTTTGAGTTGTCAAAGATCACCATGAGCAACCAGTTAGAACAGACTGAAATAAGAAGAGCTCATTAGCGAAGAAAGGCAGAGTTGGGTGTAAAAGAGAATGTGAATAAGCACGAGAGTGGCATGAGATGTTCACGTGAACACCATGTGTCCAAGAAAGGATAAAAGTGTTGAGACAAAGGAATAGAGCAGAGCGGAGACGGAGGAGCAGAAGGAGAAGGACCTGATGGAAGATACTGTAACGTGACAGTAGCCAAGCCGCTCTCGAGAAGGAGAAACAACTGACGGAAGAGACTGTCGCTGGACAGTAACAAGCCACCCTCGATCGAAGGATTAAAACTAGGAACACTCAACTGAACGAAAGAACCACAACTGAGGGTAGACTCGTGACGGATTAGAATCGGACTGAAAGCAGAGTACCGGTAGTATAACTTGTGAACTGTAATAACTCGACATTGACTTGTTTGGTTATCAAAACGACGTTGCGTAGTCATTGAATTGTCTTGTAACGGGCGTAGTGTATTGTTTGTGCCTTGTGGTCATTTTATATGCTTTAGTGTCAGCTCAATGAGTAAACCTGAATAAAGAACCTGTTTTATAAGAAATGAATCAGTAGTACCTGGTCAATCGGAGGCTGGCTGTAACCTCATTTTTGACTGGAGAAATTGATATTTTCAACCTGAGAAATCAATCTCTAACAAATTCACTTTACAATCTATTCTGTGAAGTCCTTTGAGATGTCTTGAAGATGTGATGAGGCCCTATAACAAAAGCAAGGATTATTCTTCTGATGATGATTATTATATGTCACTCTGTCTCAAGGAAGCCCCCAAAAAGCATTGAGTTGCATCAACATTCCCATCAGTCCATGGACTTCTGGATTCTTAAGTTAAGAAATACTAAAAACAAATTGCTTCAATATTTAGTAGTCTTCCAAATCTTCTATATCAATGTTATTTTTCTACAATCATTCTCTGTATTTGTCGTAAGTAGATTGTAAGTAGAGTAATAAAGTTTACTCTGAAAAACACCTGCAGTTCATGAACAGTCCTAAATCCATTGCTGACGATAATCTTGCTTATCTCCACAAATGTCTGCAATATTTGGGGTCACTCCAATGCTGTCACTACCTTTACAATGAAACGTAAAGATCACAAAGAGGCTGAGGAAATAGCACACAGAGAGAAAAACTCATTATTTTGTGGTCGAACATTACATCAATGAAAGGATTTGCGGATTCTCCATAGAACCATACAATCCCATACAAATGGGGAATTATAAATCAATTAGCAGAGAGACTTAAAGGTCACAATTATAACTGACCTTACCACATTCAGTTCCTCAGTTAAGGAAGGCAATTTAATGGGTGTTAATACAATAATCCTTGCATTTGATACAGTGTCTTAACATGTCGATGAAATGCCTCAAACTCCTTCATAAGAATTCTGCAAAGTGTTTATTTGTAAGCTAACCCAGCAGCCAAATTGCACACAGCAATGTCCCATGAATAGCCAGGAAATGAATGATCAGTTTTATCGGGATCGGTGATCGAGAGATCGCTGGGACATCCTGAGAATAAATATATTGCAAAAAACATCTTGTCAAGTTATGGTTGGCAATGAATCATTTTGCTGATTACTGTATTACTATTCTATACAATATTAAATGGACACAAAATTCTGATTTCCAGCGATTATGATCACATCTGAACAGCAAACAACCTTGATACCACCATCTTCCAATTGAAGCTTTTTAGTGACTGCAGATATGAGAATCACCCCCGAACTGAGGAGTCTCGTAGCAAAGTGGTTAGCGTGGTCGACTCCCAAGTGAGAGAACCTGGGTTCGATTCCCAGACTGGGCACAATCTTAGGCAAGTATGAAATTTAGTTAAAATTCAATTGCTTTCTACATGACAGATTTTCACATGGTTGTGAAACAAAGGCGAACAAGGCGCAGTAGAGGGGAGCTGAGGAGAAATTTTTTCACTCAGCGAATTGTTGGAATCTGGAATGCATTGCCTGAAAAGGTGGTGGAGGCTGATTCGATAACAACTTTTAAAAGGGAATTAGATCTTTATTTAGGGAGAACAGGTCTATTAGGCTATGGGGAGCGGGCAGGGCAGTGGGATTGAATCGCTCTTTTCAAAGAGCCGGCACAGACTAGATGGGCCGAATGGCCTCCTTTTGTGCCGTAAAATTCTATGATTCTATGAAAAGAGCCAGTCAGCCCCCAGTGTTGCAATGTTTCCAGAATTCTGTACTACCTGTACATCAGTTGTATTCAGTAGGATGCAGTGTAAATCTAGATTCTCCTTCATTCAGCTCCTGTGGGAAGTTAGAAATTAGATTTATTTTGGTCAGCTGGATGTCTGACATCAGTGAAAACCATGGGTAGGAGTATCCAAACCAGATTGAAAGTTCCATACGCTCCCACCCGCAGATGGAAATTCCTGTGTTTGGAATGTACAAAATAATTTTTGGAAGTGACATCTCCCTAGGAGAGAGATTTCGAAATTACGTCACCACACCTGGGACACCTAATCCTTGGCCTCCGCGCCAGTCACTAATCATTGGCTCACCCAGGGCCTCCGCACTCGCTTGCTCGCAACTCCGTGTTGGGCAATTACTCGGCTGGTCGGTGCTTCATTGGGAGTTTGATGCAAGTACATGCCGCTGTGCTCGTTTCTCTGCCTTAGTTGTAGGAAGTTGTTTTGTGAACATTTTCATGTGTTTCTGCAAAAAGAGATGGGGAAAGGAAAACTACTGCAGATACCGGACATCTCAAATATAAGCAGAAGTAGCTGGGAACACTTTGGCGGGTCAGGCTGAGTGTTCGCAGGAGGTTAATGGAGGGCATGGGAGCAATTGGCAACCCAGAAATGAAACAATTGCTACAGAGAAACTGCAAGAGAGATAGGGATCCTGGGTGAGAAGTTGTGACCACCCATCAATCTGTTGGTTGCATCAAAACACTCGCAGTTTGCAGCTTGGTATTTATTTCTCTATGTTCACATATCTCTATGTTGAGGTCCAGTACCACTGTATTTACCATTACATGTCAACAACAACAACTACTTTGATTTATACAGCGCCCTCCATGCCAGACGGCGTCTCAGAGCGCTTCACAGTAACGAATCCCAGGGGCGAGCCAGGAGCAGGGGGAGAAAGGTGACCAAAGGTGCGGTCGAAGAGAAAGGTCTTTAGCTGAGACCTGAAACTGGGAAGAGAGGGCGAGAGGCGAAGGAGTGAGGAAGGGAGTTCCAGAGCCTCGGGGCACAGCCACTGAGGGTGGAGCGGAGGACTCGGGAGACAAGGAGGAGGCCAGACCCCCCATTCTTTTCTGACAGCTTCCATGCTATTCCCTCCAGATAAAGTCAACTCGAGGATTGATAAATCTTGAGTGCCAGCTCCTGTCCCCCTTGAAGCCTGAAATTCTGTGCAATCTTAGCCTGCAAGATCATTTTGTCTCACCGTTTAAATCTCAGGGAATTTGGGAAAATTCTAAAGTTCACTTTTAATTTTACAATTGATTTTCCATAGCTCTTACAAAGAATCAGTTTCCAAATTTAGATTAACTTTTCCACATTTATGCATAATGTTAAACTTTAAGACAAAACAGTGCACACCGTAGATTATTGATTAAATCTGAATTTCTAAGACTACAGTTTGCCTGCATCTCAGGCATCACGTAAATCATATTAAATATTATGGTCCTGACTGATTTGATTTATGTGAGCATTACAGAGGAACAGGCACTCACATAGGTCATCGGAAAAAAGATTCCTCTAAAAGCAGTAAAAAAACAAACTCAATCATTTGTAGTATTGTTGATACTCTCTGCCCTATTCTGAATGGTGAACTCCAGGAAACTAGCCCCACAGCAATGGACTCCCAGTTGGTGGCAATTGACTATTGATTTGGAAGTCACTGCCCTACTCTGAATCACAGAATGATACAACTTCACAGCACAGAACGAGGACATTCAGCCTGTCAAGTCAGCACTGGCTCCCAGAGTAAGTTGTACTTTCAATGCCACTGCCCTATCTACATACCCTTTCAAGCCTCTCACTTTTATGTACGTAATAACCAGTAACTACTATTTTCGCCCACAAATTCAATTCACTTACTTTATATTCTATGAGGCTGTTTGGACGTCCCAATGATGTGATAAGGTGCTATATCAAATGCAAGTATTATTATTATTTTGAACTGTTATGACAGCACGCGTCTTGTCCCGGCGAATTGCTATTTTGCAAAGAAAGCAGGGTTTGCGAAGACGAAATCACTGACAGTTATCTCTATTCCACTGCTTTGCACTTGCCATGGTGGTGGGATTGGGGGGGGGGGGGGGGGGGAGAAAGTTTTAATTCGGAGACTCGATTCTTTTTAGGAAACCTCGCTTTCAAATCTAATATTCGACACTCTCTACAGTCTGTTTCTTGTATTAACCTTTGATCTATTATTCACTTGACAAGATATACCATCAATTCACTTTACAGTATATCCTGTGGCGCGCGCTTTGAGATGTCTTGCAGATGCGATGAGGCACTATATCAAACACAAGAGTTATTAGTGTCATTATTATCTCTTCATTTGGTCGTGTCAGCCTGGCAGAGTCTTGCCTCCGAGCCAGAGTGTGTTCAACACCCGACCCACCCTCCCCTCCCTACCCTTTGATCTCCCAATCCACACTGACACTCCAAGGCAGGGCAAGGGGAGATGGAGAGGGTGGATGGAGCAAGCGCCACATTGTCAAAGATGCCATCCTTTGGATGCCTGTTCAGGCGCACTTTAAAAATCCCCACAGAACCATTCAAAAAGGAAAGGGAGATTCTCTCTCTTTCTCTCTTATGTCCAGACATTTCTCTTGGTTATAAATTTGGAATAATGTATTTTTTTTTTTTAAAGTATGAGGCTCTCAGTGTTAACGTAAGCCGGGGGTCTCTGTTATCGCGGTTTCCCAAACCCTTTACCTCCTCTCATGGAAGAGTTGTGTAGCTCAGTGGTTGGAACCCTTGCCTCATAAGCGAGAGGACCTGGGTTCGATTCCCAGGCAGGGCAAAACCTTAGGCAAGGTTCGTTACTCCACACACACACACACACACACACATACAAACACACGTCTCTGTTTACCCAGCAGTAAATAGGAACTTGGTTGTTAGTCCATTCACAGATTGCTTTCCATGGGGACAATAAAAGTGATGATCTGGTCACTCAAACCACAACTGTTTGTGGGACGTGGACGTTGCTGTGCGCAATTGGCTGCCGTGTTTGCCCACAGAATACACCGCCACTACACTTTGCATTATATTCTGCGAAGCGCTTTGAGCAGTGTCAACAATGTGGTGAGGTGCCATGTCAAATGCAAAGATTAGTATTCTTATTATTAGTTTGGAAAGAGATGGAAAAAGAGTAGATATAATAATGATACCAGAGGCTCCTATGTTTGTTTGGATTATGATCGATATTTCTCAATATTGACATTTTGCAGTTTTCTCCCCGAGTACTTGACAGTAATTATCTATCATAAGTAACAGCAGAAAATTCCTGCAAAGTATTTACATTGATGTGACTACTGCTATGTTGATCACATGGATGGATGTGTTAGTTAAGGTGGCTGAGCTAATCCTAAAAATAGATAATTATCTTTAATGTACCTTATAGTTCTCAGAAATAAATGGTTAATTTATTAAAACTTTAAAAAAATAAATTCACCATCCAGTCCCCAAAATTTAAATTTCTTTTAACATCTAAATAAATAAATACAGTCATTCTCATAGAGCAAATATTCACCCTTTGAAGACTTTATCCACATAGAGGCACTGATTACAAATAAAGGCTATTAAAAAAGGAAAAGAAGATGCTGGACTTTAAACCGAAAGACAACTTCAAAAGTAAATTGGGTGGAATTCTATTTGCAGTTATGGCTTCTGCCCTACAAGAAAGATATGAGAGTTTTGGCGAGTATACAGCATGGATTCACAAAGATGAGAAGAGAGAGAGAGTTGTATATAAGAGAGGCTGGAGAGGGTCATACTTTTTTCATTGCAGCAGAGAAATGTAAAGTGTAGTATAATCTGATTTCTGATAATAAAAAGATTTGACATGGTAAGTGGTCACAAACTGATCGATGATTTGAGGACAAGAGGAATTGAATTAAACATTATAATTAGGAGCATAAAGAGAAAGTTAAGAATAGATTGCCATAGTAGGGTTTACGGTAAACTGAGGGACATTTACATCAGAATTCAAAGAAGTTAATGATAATCCTTGCATTTGATTTCACGCTTTTCACATCTTATTGACTTCTCAAAGCACTTCAAAGAATATACAGTAAAGTGAATTGACTGTATATTTGTGGGCGAAACGCGGCACACAGCAGCGTCCCACAAACAGTCATGGATTGAAATGACCAATTTTATTATTGTGGTTTAGTTTTGGATGGATTATTATTAGGCTTGTGGAGTAAGGAAACTTGAGCAAGATTTCGCCCTGATCTGCCTGGATTCGAACCTAGATCTCATGCTTGCACAGCGAGTGCTCTAATCACTGAGCTGCAGGAGCTCCAAGTTTACTGGAGAACACAAGGGAAAAAGATGGGGGAATGGGATTAGGTTAGATATCTTTGTAGTTTATTGAAGGAGCAAACATTCCCAATAATTGATTGACCTCCTCCTGTGTCATAGATTAATATAGTTCTATGTACAACAGAGACCCATGCACTGATCTTAACTCTTTAAGTTCTGAAATAACTGATGATACGTATTGGTCGAAGCTTATGTATTTTACTAATCAAGCACACACTACTTGTACTAGTCTCAATATGCTCTCCTGCTTATGTTTTACGCTGTTAAACCACAGTCTTTCAGGGTCAGTTTAAACTAGACTAAAAGTTACAAAGCGATAACTGAAATTCTTGCATTAGCTACTAAATTGGGAGTATGTGCATAAGTGCACATATGCGTAACTACCCACACGATTGTTTTAATAATCATATTCCTTACTTCCTATAAAGCTCATGTGTTTTCTAATTGTATTGCAAAGCATCTATCACAATGTGTAGCAAAAGCATGACGTTACTAAAGGATTTTGTGATACTCATAAGATCACTTTTGCGGAATGGTTATCTCTGATTATAAGGAGGTTGAGTACACAAATGCAGAGTTAGTGCCAATATACCATTTACATTGTCAACCATACTGTAGGATTTTACATTTAACAGTAGATGGCCTCAAAGCACTGTGCATTTTACCAGTGTAGCCTCCAGGCTCCTATGCTGGAGGTTTTTCACAAAATATTTTTTGACGCAGCAGATTCTGTAGCTGTGTATATCACTAGCACTACAAGATTCCTTCTACTCGACATTATAATAAAAATTAAATGAGCATATTTAACACGTGGAGTCATGTAGCTCAGTGGTTAGAGCACTCGCCTTACAAGCGGGAGATCTGGCTTCGATTCCCAGGAGGGTGAAATCTTGGGCAAGTTCCCATGCTCCACAGAATAATAATCCCTCAATAAAAACCTAAAAATAAATGGGTCATTTGAATCCACGACTGTTTGTGGAACACTGCCATGCGCAATTGGTTGCTGCTTTTCACTTTACAGCATATTCCGTAAGCATTATTGTAAGCACTTATTAGATTTCGGTGAACGTATGTTACTATAATTGATTATATTAAAAATAAATATTGTTGCCATTTGCAGAAGTTTTTGGGGCTGACCTCGAATGCTTAGTTCACAACTGAATAAGTTCCTGAAAATAAACAGGGAAAGTGGAAAATGGAGACAAGAATAGTGCCGATCATCACACAATACAAACAGAGGTGTCTGCAAATACCGGTGAGTAACATGTGTCACAACTGACTAAATCAGACGAGCAAATTCTGGTGAACAGAGTGATGGGAATGTGCATATTTGTTGAATTTGCTTAACAACTTTTATGCCAAAGTTATCGGTTTTGATTTATTGTGTAAGCTCCAGGTGTTCAGAAGGAATTACAGATGTTCAGAGAAAAGTAAAGGTACCCTTAAGAAAATAATTTGTGTTTATTGAAATAACACCACACCTGTTACATTTCATGAGGTTTCTGTTCTATAAACCACAGTGACTGAATTTTGTCGGCAAATTAGGTATTCAACATGCACACAACAACGTTGGAAAAATGACTATGCAGTAAATGAACAATTTGATTTTGATGATTGGTTAAGACAGGATTGCTTAATCCTCAATTGATGCATTCATGTGTCTGCTACAGGATAAAACTATATATTTATGAAGATGAAGTGTATTATACAACTAATTTTGAGTGCAAATAATTCCAGTGTAACCACGTCGAAAAGTGAATTTTCAGTTGAATTAGCTTTTAGTTGAATCACATGTATCACATAAAAAGGATTGTGTTGCTTTGCTAATGTTTGATGTAAGCTCATGCAAACAGATGATTTTGTTACAATGCGAACTCCTGATACTTGACCCTGATTTAATCATCCGCCATCATGGTGTCAATATCCTGGCAGCATTTTGTAGGATTATTCTAATCACTATGCCCTTATATGTAGATGTAACGGTTATAGCACCCTCTCGAGGCCACTGTGGTAGCACATGGAATTGCATGGAATGTAGCCATCTTAATAAAAGCCGTCTTACATGAAAGTCGATCTGGTGGAAATGGACATGACCAATGTGAATTGTGGCTTAAATGGATCAATCATTTTGAACGTTCTCGCATCGCCTCAGGTCTCAAAGAAAAAGAAGACAGAAAACAGGTGAGCACACTCCTATTTTCCATGGGAGATGGCGCTGATGATATTATAATCAGTCTCAGAATAGATGAGAAAACTGCAACATATGATAAGGTTATAGAAGTACTAACTGAACACTATGAAGACAGACGTAATGTGATCGTGGAGAGGGTTCGGTTTAACTTGCGAAAACAAGTGCCAGGCGAATCCATTGATGTTTTCATACAAGATTTGTTCAGACTAGCGGATAACTGTCAATATGGCGAGCTCAAGGACAGCTTGATCAGAGACAGAATTGTTGTTGGAGTGCTGGATGAAAAATTGTCAGACTCTCTGCAGGCCAAAGCAGACCTCACGCTTGACAAAGTGGTCCATATATGCCGTCCGTCAGAGGCAAGATATGGCAGCTGAGACATCGTCCGTGGTGAAATCAGATCCACTCGCATCGGTCATGTCACTAAACACAAAACTCCATCCAACGACAACAGCTTAAAGTCGAGCAAACTAATGCAGCAAGCACGAGATTCCAAGGCCGATAATTATCAATGGTGTGGCAGACAACGCCATTCACGTCAACAATGGCTTGTAAAAGATGCCATATGCAACAACTGCCAAAAGAAAAGTCGTCTCAAGACAGTTTGCCGCAGCGCTGCATCCAAACGCAAAAACACAAAAGTGCATGAAGTTCAAGACTCACTGGAGGATGACCTTCCGTTCCTCGGTGAAATCGTTGGCAATAACAACTTTTGGAGCTCGCATCTCAGTTGATGGACACCACACCTGCTTCAAGCTAGACACCGGGGCAACCGTTTCTGTCATCAGTGACACAGAACCCTGGCTAGCCGGAGTACAACTCAAAGAGATCAATCAGTCTCTCCATGGTCCAGGCGGCATCCCACTACCAGTGACGGGAATGCTGACTGCTAAACTGCAGTACCTCCAGAGGAAGATAACTGAGCCACTCTACATAATTTAAAACCAGAGATGTTCACTACTTAGTAAATGAGCATGTGTCGATCTTGGCCTCATCGCAAGAGTAAACGAGGTGAAGCAGAGTCCAACTCCTAACTTCAAAGCAGAATATCCTGGATTATTCACTGGCCTGGGAAAACTTCAAACACTGTACCACATAACGCTGTGCCCTGACGCCAAGCCAGTATACTTGTACACACCGAGAAAAGTGCCTCACCCACTACTACCACAAGTGGAAAAGGAGATTCAGTCCATGCTTCAATAGGGTGTCATTTCGCCAGTCAGTAAGCCAACAACGTGGTGCTCAGGTATGGTAACCGTGCCCAAATCAAACGGTTCCTATCGCATCTGCGTTGATCTCACTCAACTCATCAAGAATGTACAACGTGAGATTCACCCTATGTCCTCAGTCGACGAGAGCTTGGCTAAGCTTGGGAAAATCTCTCCAAGCTAGACGCAAAGAATGGATTTTAGCAAATACCGCTTGATGAGGATTCAAAACTTCTGACTGCATTCATCACACCTTCAGATCATTACTGCTTCAACCGGTTACCATTCGGCATTAGTTCTGCACCAGAGATTTTCCAATGAACCATGCCTGGTATCCTCGTTGGCCTCGATAGTGCCATTTGCCAAATGGATGACATTCTCATTCACGGTGCCACACAAGTTGAATACGACTGACGCGTGAGAGCAATCTTGCAGCGACTACTCAAAGCTGGCCTCACACTCAATGACAAATGTGAATTCTCCAAAGGCTCCATCAAGTTCTTAGATCATGTGGTAGATGCAGCAGGCCTACATGCTGATCAACGCAAGACTACAGCCATTGCAGAGTATCCAGTCCCATTCAACATCACTGAGCTCCAGAGATTCATGGGAATGGTCAACCAACTTGGGAAGTTCGTCCCTGGGTTGGCGGAGATGAATGAGCCGTTATACCAGCTGCTACAGAAAGAGATAGCTTGGTATTGGGGTAACGCACAGCAGAGTTCATTTCAAAACGTGAAAGATTTGCTACTTTCATCTGCAGTTCTCGCTCACTAAGACCCGAAACGTCCAACCTTCGTTGCCACTGACTCTTCAGCATCCGGCATTGGTGCCGTTCTCCTTCAGATCCAAGACGATGGAAAACGCCATCCAATCTACTATGCATCACGTTCTCTCAGTGACACGGAGAAGCGATATGCAGTAATTGAAAAAGAAGCACTAGCTGCAACCTGGGCCTGCGAGAAGTTCTCTGACTATGTACTAGGACAACACTTCATCCTCGAGACAGATCACAAACCACTTGTGTCTCTTCTGCAGACGAAGGAACTCGATAAAATGCCTCCACACATACTGCGATTCCGCCTTCGTCTGATGAGATTTAGTCCGACAGTCCAGTACGTTCCAGGCAACCAGAACACTCCTGATGCACTATCCCGTGCTCCTGTCGGCACACCCGATGAATCTGACACTGTGCTGATTGCAGAAATTTAAACTTTCGCGAATCATACGATGAATACACTACCAGCGAGTAGACAACGCCTACTTGACATCGCTGCAGCTCAAAAAGCGGACGAAGAGTGTGCGCAGATCAAAGAGCATTGCTTATGTGGTTGGCCTGCTTACATGCCACACACACCACTACTTCGCCAGTACTGGGAAAGTAAAAGTCATCTCTCTGTCCTCGACAATCTTCTTCTTTATGACGACCGCATCGTCATTCCCAGAACCACCAGATTGGAAATGCTTGACTGCATCCATCAAGACCATCTGGGAATCACCAAGTGCTGAGCCAGAGCACGTACATCTGTTTGGTGGCCAGGTCTCTCCAAGACTATAGAAGAGATGATTTCTAAATGTTTGACTTGTGCCAAACACCGACCAGAACAACGCGAGCCTCTCTTGCCAGCATCATTCCCATCACGTCCGTGGGAAAGGCTGGGGATGGATTTATTTGAATATAAAGGGAAGATTTTTCTCATTGTTGTCGACTACTACTCCCGTTAGATAGAAATAAAATCTCTCTCATCTGGCCAAACCTCAGCAACCGTTATCAGAGCACTGAAATAAATCTTTGCCGTCCACGGGATCCCAGACTTGGTGGTTTCTGACATTGGGCCACAATTTAGTTCAGCCTCATTCCTCCAGTTTGCTGAGAAGTACGGATTCGTACACACCACCAGTTCGCCAAGGTACCCACAGGCAAATGGCAAAGCTGAGAGAGCAGTTCGTACAATGAAAGGGCTACTCAAAAAGAATGAAGATCCCTATCTTGCCCTCCTGACGTACAGAGTGTCTCCTCTCCAGAATGGGCTGTCACCAAGCGAGCTGCTGATGGGCAGGAACTTTGAACAACACTGCCTATTCTTCCACCAAACCTTCAACCAAAGGTTCAACCTGAGCAGAAGATCCGACAGAAGGAAGAGGTGTATCACACAAACCAGCAACAAAACTTCAACCTTCGTCACCGCACTAGAGATTTGCCAGAGCTTCATCCCGGTGACTCTGTTTGGATCTGAGACCAGGACCGCCACAGAACTGTCCTCAACCAAACTTCCAACCCACGATCCTACATCATAAAAACCAGTCCCAGCACAGTTCAACGAAACCGATCAGCCCTGGTTAACACACCACCTAAAAAACCACTACTGGAACCTCCACCAACTACACCTACTGATGTAACAGAACAGACCGCAAATTCACCTCAGAAGTCTTTACCGTCTCCATCATTGTCACAAACACCGAGTCTTCAACCACCAGCTGTGATGACAACATGTTCTGGACATGTAGTGAAACCTCCTGATCGCCTTAATTTATAAGTGATCAGAAGCATTGGTGATCTTAAAGTACATCTGTCTGTACTTGGGGGGAGATGTAGGATTATGCTAATCACTATGCCCTTATATGTAGCACCCTCTCGTGGCCACTGTTGTAGCACATGGAATGTAGCCATCTGAATAAAAGCCGTCTTACATGAAAGTCGATCTTTCCACAGTCTCTCTTTTATATCTCGAATATAACACATATATTCATGTATTTATACGCAAGTCCTTTTCTCACAGAGTGACCAGTTATCAGGAGTGCACAGAACTGTATTATGAATATTCTAAGTCAGTGTATTATGAATCACTGTGTTATTCACAACCAACAAAATATGGGTTTCCACCAAGTACTATGACAGTAACTGTCTCTTCATGCATGAACGTCAACAATGATAATGCACATCTCTGAGTCAATAAAGTCGAATATTTGGTAACCAGGCAACCACAAGAGCTGCTGGTGTCCAAATGTTTGGGTTTAAATAATCTTCGGGTGACAATCGCGCTTCTTAACAAACTTAAGTGGTTAAAAATTAGTTTCAATACGATGCACATGGCCTTTGGAAATGCTGGCCATTCTTGTGATTCCTGATTATAGCCACCGTTTGTCACAAGTAATGCTGAATGAAATTTGGACCCCAATGTGATAATTATTCGAAATAGGGGGAAAATTCCCTGAGGGTCAAGATTTACTCTATTTGTACAGCATTTTAGAAAATCCAGAATATGGCAGATTGTTGAATGCAGTGTTAACTTTCAAGTTGTTCTTTTAAGTTTTAAAATAACTCAGAGAAAACTGGCTTCAAAACTTCTGTTGCGTCTTTACAACTGGGATGGACATAAATCAAGATGACTGAAAAATTAAAACTACCAAATACCAACAAAATTACACTTGTATATAGCGCCTTTCACATCAGGAGGACGTCCCAAGGTGCTGGACAGTCATTGATTTAGATCTGAGCTGGCATCGGGGATGGGGAGGGTGGAGGGAAACGGGGATATTTGGGGTGACCAAAAGTTAATGGTACTAGTTAGAAATGTAGGATTCCATCGTCACAAAGAATGATACAACAACAACTTGCATTTATAATCCTTGAATTTGATATAACACTTTTCAACAACAACAACAACAACAATTTACATTTATATAGCGCCTTTCACGTCGGGAGGACGTCCCAAGGCGCTAACCAAGAGGCGTTTGACCCGAGCTGGGAGGGGAATGTTTGGGAAGGGGTGAAACACGAAATGTCTTCTAAGCGTTTCAAAGCGCTTCATAGAATATGCTGTAAAGTGAATTGACTGTGGGCGAAACATGGCAGCCAATTGCACACAGCAGTGTCCCACAAACAGTCGTGGATTGAAATGACCAATCTTATGACAGGTATTGTGATTTTTTGGAGGGATTATTAGTAGGCGTGCAGAGTGAGGAAACGTGCCCAAGGTTTCTCCCTGACCTGCCTTGATTCGAACACAGGTCTCACACTTGTAAGGCGAGTGCTCTAACCACTTAGCTACAGGATTCCACGGCATCTTTCGCACTTAGTAATGTCTCAGCGATACACAGAAACAAGCCATTCAGCCCAACTATTCCATGCCAGCGTTTATACTTCACACAAGCTCCACCCATACTAATCCTCTACCCATACCCCTCTATTTCCTTCTCCCTCCTGTATGCAAACTTTCCTTTAAATACATTGATGCTTTTTGTTTCAACCACACCCTACAGCAGTGAGTAATCATGGATTCTCTGCATGAAGTTCCTCCTAAACTCTCTTTTAGATCTACAAGTAGCTATCTTATAGTCACATCCCAAGCCAACGCTAATTTAACCCTTCTATGCAAATTTCAGTTCAAAATGTTTACATTTTTAACTGAAATTATTATCACTTTTAATGTCTTGCTCTTCTTTATCCTTCTTCTTGTTCAAACCATACCAACCTGGTCATTTCCTATGCTCAGCAGTCAGCATTGGTGGTTGGGATTTCAGAGTATCTGTTCGTACTTCATCCCAGAGTCGCTCTGATCTGCCCATTCCTTCACATCTTTCAAGTTGCATCTCAAGACCTGCTTTGAATGAGCTTTCCTCATCTTTTCACTTCCCACGTAGGCTTCCACCCTCCCCAGCTCGAGTGTCAAGCCAGAATTATCCAATGCCTTGTGGTATCCTCCCAATGTGAAAGGCCCTATATAACTATAAATTTGTATTGTATTCTATCTTTGCGTATTGGAATAGTAAGATGTGGGTCTGAGCATATAATTCTGCATACTAATCATACCCATCACCTCACGAGGTGATAATAATAATAATAAGAAGAAGAATCCTTGCATTTCATATAGTGCTTTTCACATCTTGTAGGCGTCTCAAAGAGCTTCACAGAATATACTGTAAAGTGAATTGACTGTATATATATGTGGGAGAAACGCAGCAGCCAATTGCGCACAGCAGTGTCCCACAAACAGTCGTGGATTAAAATGACCAATTTATTATTGTTTGTCCAGCTAGGACAACCTTACCTACTATCATTTCTGGCCCCCGCGTCTGGCAAGAACAGGAGCAAGTTAGCTGCTTCTCTTCATCAAATGAGAATGGACCAGATCCAAAGACCTAAACAGAAGAGGGTTGCCAGACATTGAGAATCAGACCAATTCATTTTTAACTGCAGCAAGATATGAAATTGAAATTACTGTACAATTTGATTGTAAGAGCAAATTGCTCATGCAACAATCAGATTAATAGCTTCTCTCAGCGGGCTCCAGCTTGTTTCACGTCCATTGCCTCGCCCGCCCCACCATTGGCGGGCAGGCCTTCAGCGCTCTGCCTCCACCCTCGAAAACTCCAGTCCCTTTGCCTCGTCCTATCTTTTATCTTCTTCAAGACCCACCTCTTTGACCATGTTTTCCATTAACTTCCTTCCCCCCACCTGCCCTCCCCGATCCCCATCTACAGCTCAGGTCTGAAATACTGCCTGTCCAGCACCTTGGGACATCCTCCAGACCTGAGAGGCCCTACACAAATGTCATTTTATTGTTGTTGTATCTGGGTCTTGTTTATTATACACGCGGTGTGGACAAAAGTGATGAATAAATGTTGCAGTTTAATATTACCTTCTTTAGAAACAGCATGGGTTGCTTTGGTATCCAGTGGCTAGGTTGCCCGTTTTAGATGTTCATATAGCTCAGATGCTATATGCAGCACATTTTCAATTCTCTTTCACAAACATTGTGAGCATTTGAAAGCACCGATTGGGTTTAGAATAGTGTATTTGTCTGATTGTACAGGAAAGATATGAAGAGCATAATAAATAGCATGAAATATTTGCAGTGTTGGTTGAAAGTTTTGGTTGGAGCATTAAACTGTGAGATAATTCATCTTAATCAATTGGGATGCCCTCCTGACGTGAAAAACGCTTTACAAGTGTAATTTTGTTGTTGTTGTTGTTGTTGTTGTTGTTGTTAATCATCAACTGAATCTTGATGTGAGATTGCTGTCTTGAAATCATTTGATAGTTATTGAGATTGAATTTACATTGCTCATAGGAGTCTTTAAAACATATGGTGGCGTAGAAACAGAAAACCATTTCAGAAACCTTCAACAAGGTTTGGAAAACGAATCAACATCAGTCTGGAAAATGTCACTCTGTTGGTCCTCCACTCTGACATTATCTACTCATAGAGCAGCATTCTTGTGATTCTTCGGAATTCAAACATCGTCACAACCTGGCCCAGTTGGCCCTTCCACTTCTTACTTACAAGATTGTGGATTTAAGCTCCATATCTTAGAACGCACATTGTCTGTGCCGTGCTAGGGGTCATAGGTACTGTCCTTTGGATCAGACGTTAAGCCAAGATCTGTTCTGTCTGCCTGCCCTAGATGCATGTTACAGATTCCATTCCACTATAGAAAAATAATTGGATTTATCCTGGTGTTCTCACCAACAATCCTACAAATAAAATTGGTAATTTACTCCATTGCTATGCTGCTATATTCAGCCACAAAATATACTTGACAGTATATCTTGTGAGGCCTTTTAAGATGTCTCAATGATATAATAAGCAAATCAAATGCAAGGATTATTATTATTATCAGTCGATAGGAACATAGCAAATATTAAGAAGTTTAAAAGAAATAACAGTACAATCCGTGACACTTACCGAAAACACATTTTCTAAGAGATTTTATTATATTTGGTGACTTTTTGCCAGACTTTATTTCATCAGTGCTTCTGGTTTTTCGTCCCAAATTTATCACTGTTATATAAACTATTGTTAAACCTGAAACAAACCTCTAAGTCCAATATCATCATTCAATGCTTGGAATTATTAAATTTGAGGCTAAGATGATTTAAAAATTGTTACTCTTTTCAACTCTGATTTTGATCACCCTACCCTTTGTCAACCTCCCCAAACAGATAGCTCGGTCTCTCCACATTCAGCTGAAGCACTTTGAGAAGCTTCCCAAAATGAAACAATGTTGGATACGCTCAATTAAATGAATTTGCAAACAAGTACTGTACTAAAAATGCAAGCAGTAAAAGGCACCTATTAATATCATTTCCCTTTAAGGTATAGAAACCACTTAGAGTGAGATAAAGTGCTCACAT
Source organism: Hydrolagus colliei (assembly GCA_035084275.1). Classification (NCBI taxonomy): domain Eukaryota; kingdom Metazoa; phylum Chordata; class Chondrichthyes; order Chimaeriformes; family Chimaeridae; genus Hydrolagus; species Hydrolagus colliei. Next base: position 3,683,149 of record CM068745.1, on the reverse strand, counting down.
TTTCTGTCGAGCAATTAAGAATCCAACTAATATTATCTAATGAGAAAATTGGCTGCTGCATTTGCTCAGATAGAATTTGCTCAAATAAATAGGTTCAAACATCGTCACATGCATAGGAGTCACAATTTATATTGTACTTTATATTGTACTTTTCAAGGTGCTGTAATATGGAAATCAGTTGCACAAAATCTCTGCAAAAATATCCTGCATAAATATTACGAATGGTACTGGGCTGCCTGAAACATTTTTATATCACATAGTTTCCAGCGGTATAAACCATTCCTTATCACTCAATGCCATTCAAGGCAAATCACCTGTAAATAAACACTCTCGCAGAACTCACTAACTACTGTTAACATTTAAAAATGTTATTGAAGAGCTAACTATTTAATAACATTAAAAACGTTTCAGTTTACATTTCATGGGACAAACAATGGACTATTTATGCGGACGGTGAATAAATTCACTTCTGCATTTGTACGGCAGTGCTGCAAACAATGTCTTAAATGAAACACTTTCTTCAAAATAGCCCCAGCAAGTGTGTTCCCAATATATTTATATAGTTGCTTTTATTGCAATGGTTCAGTGTGATTTATCTGAATAACAGAGTCAAAAGCACAGTATGGTATAGAATAAAACCACCATTAAAATAAATCACCTTTTGTTATGTTCAAATAGACAATATTATTTTGAAGTGTTTCCTGAGCATTCAGCAGCTTTTAAAACAGATCCCAGTTTGCTTGGCTCAGTTGAAAATTGCAGGTGTATTAACACAGCATTTGTTGCAGTCCCAGTGGCACACCATAACACTGGACTAATTCACTGCACACAGAGTAGCAGAACTCAACAACAACAACAACAACAATTTACATTTATATAGCGCCTTTCACGTCGGGAGGACGTCCCAAGGCGCTAAACAAGAGGCGTTTGAACTCAGGCTTTTCTCTGCAAGGTATTACATGGCAGCTGTCCAGTCTCAGCTGGGACTGTCGGTGGAGATGGCAAATAACAGAGAGTGCGGTTTAGTCATAGAATCACTGAATTATACAGTACACAAGGAAAGCATTTGCCCATCATGTCTATGCCAGATCTTTGAAAAGAGCTGTCCAAATCAATCTCACTCCCCCGCGATCTCCATAGCCCTCAAACTTCTCCTCTCCAAACAATTATCTCCTTCTCTCTTACAAGTTCAACAACTCCAAACTCGACTTTTCCAGCGGCCTGCACTCCAGTCTCACCAGCTCCACCTTCCGCAAACATTCAAACCGTACAGAACTCCTCCTCAGCCATCTCCTCTCACAGCCTAGGCTCCCCATCACTGCCACAATTACTCAGTACCACCGTCTCTCTGTCTCCCAGTTGATCAATCTCAAGATCTTCGTCTTTATTTGACGTTACCTCCCAGCCTTGCACCGCCAACTCCTGGACCTCCCAATGTCCACAAACTCCTGGACTCTATTACCAAGGCCATTTCTTCTACTTCACCAGCTCCAGATTGCTCCCTGTCTTGTGACCTCTCCAGCTCACCTTCAATGGCTGAACCTTCAAACAATTTGCCCCCTCCCTCCTGGGGCCCTACCACAATCCCTCTGACTAGTTTCTTCCATCTTTGCTTACAAACCAAACAGAAAGACTTACCTCCTTGACACTGCTTTCAGCCTGACCTGCTCAGAATGTGTGCACAAGAGTAACATATGAAAGAGCAGAAGTTTAAGGGATGGTTAAAATGCTACGATTAACAGGGAGGTATTTACACTGCACTTGGAAAATACTGTAAAACATTATGTTGTGAAATAAAATTATGTTTTGCCCCCAAAGTATACAGTCAATTCACTTTGCAGTATATTATATATCACATACAAGGATTAGTATTATTAAATGTAAGTGCTTGAGGCAATATTAATGATTGCGGCTGACCCTCAGAAAGAGTACAAATTTGATTGCTTCACTGAAGTCTGAGACTAAATTCCATGCAAAGTACTTTGACGAGGCAATGAAAAGAAAAATAGAAAATAATGATGAACCCACAGCATATGAATGTGCGTGGCACATCATGCCTGACTTGGGGATATTGAATTAATTAGATGGATATTGAATTAATTAGATGTTTCAATGCAGTGATTCAAACCAAAATATTTAGAGCTTTTTATGCTATTATTTTAGGTGCCTGCTTTGTTTATTTAATGCCAGCGATTGATTTCTCTAACATGAAACACCTTTCCCTCCCATTTGCTCATCACTTGCCATTGTAAGGCAACTCCAAACAACTATTTGGGGAGGACAGGTTTGCAGGGCTATGGTGGAAGAGAGGGGGAGTGGGATTGATTTGGATAACTGTTTTCAAAGAGTACGCCCAGACATGATGGGCTGAATGGCCTCCTTCTATGCTGTATATCTCTACAATTCTATGCTTCTATGACCCATGATCATATGATCTAATGAAATATCTCTGTGAATCCTGCACAAAGATGAAAGCCAAGTTCAGTCTGAAGCTGATTGTTGATTTAAAAACCCACAGGGAAATACTTTATGAGACTATGTTGAAATATAAAGTTTTCATCATTTATGTCTGTATTTAAGTGTCAGTATTTATAGTTTACAGGCCGTAAAATTGTTGGTTCAAGCCCTGAGTCATGATTCAAGGTCATAATCTAGCTTCAGTATTTCCAAATGCATTATTCAATTTTTGGAGGGTTAGTTGGGTGTTAGAAACCCATTATTATGCTTGAGAGTTTCCAAACTCCCGGATTGAGAGTTCCACATATGTATGCCACCTTCACATGGAAATTGCCCCATGTCTGGAATGGAATGTGCAATCGCTTCTGAGAGCGAAGCATCCCAACCTAGCTAATTCCAGAGATTATTATGCACAGGTTGGCAAGAGGCAGGACTTTGCAACCCCAGTATACGTGTTTGGGTACTGCTGTAGGTTAACTAACTAAAACTGCATGGCTGGCCATTGTGAGCAGTGTCTGACAAACTTCCTATTCCTTGACCACCCTACCCTTTAGTGTTTGGCTTGCGGGGATAACGGGAGCAAAGAGGGAAGAATCTCTGCTCCCAGTGACAGTTCTGATCCCTAGCAAGAATCCAGGATGGATTGTCTGTCATTAATAATGATGTGTCAAAAATGTGGTCACATCTGCCTATTGAAGTGGATATTAAAAATTGATGTCACAAGTCAAAACGAGAAGGGAATTTCTGTTGGGTCTTCGCCAATAATTATCCAAATGAATGAGTCTCCTGCTTGTGGGGACTTCCAACAGGCAGAATGTTCGCTGAGTTTGCCAACAAGAAGCCTTGACAATAATTACTGAGAGGCTGTTTCAATATATGTTTAATATACTGGTAATACGTAAGACAATATAAAAATGAAAGTTTGCTCTATTTCACATTCTATTTAATGCATTGAGATCCATTTCCATTAACCAAATATAACGATGTGTAAAAAAGACAATAATAAGAATGTCTTAAAACACTTCACAGGAATTGCTTTAAAATGTACTGACTGTACACTTTGTACAAAGTCAAACTGCACACAATAATGCTCCTCAAAAAGATATAAGTGTATGACCAATTTTATCTAGAGCATTTTAAGCCGGAATACCAGATCACTCCCCTCCCCCCCTCCCACTTCCCCATCTTCCTTGGCCCAGTCCCTCGTGAATACAAACGCTCATTTTGGGTGTAAACCTTCAATTGTCCAAAACCTTTGGATGTTCTCCCAATGTAAAAGACACTGCATCAATTCAATTTCTTGTGGTTTTCGCTATACCTGAGCCAGTCTTCATGCACAGGAAAAATAATTCTGTAATCTTTTTAATTGTTTGGTAAATTCATAAGAGCACCTGGAATTCCCTTTGTGCATATGCATTTGCACACAGTTAGCACAACTCACAAATTAGACTCCATTATTCATTTTCAAATGAAGAATACATTAAAAGGATACATTAACAGTGGTTAATATGTTGGGGCAAGCATTTGTTCCAAGTAAACTAGATTCCAATTGTCTGAATACCCCCCTAGGAATTGTTCTCAATACAAATTCCTTCAGAAACATGAGCCCAGAGATCTGAAACAACAACAAACAACAAAATTACATTTATAGAGCGCCTTTCAAGGCAGTTTCTAAAATATATTGGACTGAGACAACTCTCACTGCTTCAAACTGACTTGATTAATTTTACTTTGTATAAAGTATTATAACATCAACGCTCAGCATTTCCCTGTCGAAATGACAGTTGTAATGCGTTCAGAATTGATTCAAAACTGGATGATAACATAATTTATCATACTTGTATCTGTCTTCAAAAGCCACCCTCCAAATTACAAACTAAAATTTACACCATAGAACAGGTATTGTAGTTTGACATTCATACTAATAATTTGGGTATCAAAATTGATAGAGGATTTGTGTAGAATGACTTAAACAGAGTGCTGTTATTATTGTTCCTTAAACGTGCTGAAAAATCAACAATGTTTCATCAAATTGCAAGACTTTGTTAAAACGTCTATCCATCTGAATGACCTCTGGAGCACGTGGTAAATAAACTATTAAGTAAAATAACATGCATGCAAAGTCAAGCTGGACACGAAACAGTAAATAGAAAGGAATATTTATTGAGCGCGTCATTATAAAACAATAGCTGAAAGTTGCTTCAAGGTTATGTGAAAGCACATGGTTCAGCAGTTGGCTCTCACAATCTAAATTTAATGAAGCAATGAATGGAAGAGATCTCCTGAAGAACAGGCTATTTCACTAAATATCCCCAAATGTTCCTTTTGATGTTGAAGCCTTTCAAAAATCTAGAGTTTTTTTATTACAATAATTGGCTTCCACGGCAATCGAGTTTGAAATAATCTAGCGTTTGTGGCTAACCAGTATATATCAATGTGTAGTTTTATTGTCAATTAAATTGGGAATCATAACAGCGAAAATCTCAGAAAAGCCGCAGCTCTCAACATTGACCAGTGGGAATTATTGATTCTCTTTTCATTTCAATTTACTGTAATAGTGAGGCTTATAGCAGGACACGCAGTAAATGCGCAGTAAACTGAATCATAATAACAACAAAATTATACTTGTATAACGCCTTTCACGTCAGGAGGACATCCCAAGGCACTGGAGTTAAGGTTATAGTATGTCTCTGAAGCGCTTTGAGACATCTCAATATGTAATAAATTACATACTCAGTGATGTACATTAAATGCAAGGGTCACACATTAGCCAGAAGATGTCTGCGGTAGTTACTCATCACATAATAGGGCCTCAGAGGTCGAATTATTGAAGTTGAGTTTTGGTAGAGCGAGGATATGTTTTTCTTTTGCACAGTTTGTGCAGTGCAGCCATATTCAGTACTTTACTGAATCTATCTGAGTCTTCACTGAGTGCAGCATTCAAGTGGCTGAGTCAATCTGGAAATGAGAAGCCAGTGCCCCAAAAGAAGGTACTCAGATTGCTCAGTCAGCCACTTAGCCACAGCAAACCAGGGCAACCAGAGCAAGGGAGCCCACGGCTGGCTGGCAAACTGAAACATTTAGCAGATCTGGGAACGCGTGAGTCATCCCATCAAGAGTACACCTTGTTGGAGGGAGATATAGTGCTTTTCGCGTCTTATCGACGTCTCAAAGGGCTTCACAGAATATACTGTAAAGTGAATTGAAGCTTGTGCCCTTCCTATAAGAAAAATGGTGGTGTTTGGTGCTGTGTGATTATCTTTGATTACAATAATAATAGTAATCCTTGCATTTGATATAGTGCTTTGTCACGTCTTCAAGATGTCTCAAAGCGCTTCACAGAATGTACTGAAGTATGCGAAGTGAATTGATTGTATATTTTGTGGACCAAAGGGTAGCGGTCAATTGCACCCAGCAGTGTCCCACAAAGACCAAATCATTTTTTTTTACAATGAGGGTTAAAAGAAAATATTGTCATCAGATGTTCGTTGGGTATTGGGTATTGGGAGTCACCAGAAATATCAACTCTCTCAAAAACAGTGTATGAGTATTGTGAGAGATTCAGGTGGAGTCGACCAATATGGTTGTGTAATAATCCAATATTTATTAAGTACTGTAATAAAAACAGCTTAATTTATTCTTTAAAAACTGAGAGCATAGATATAGTAGAATCAATATAAATTCCCCTAGTAAGTGCGTTGACTCTGGTCGCAACTTCAACTATTTCAAAGTTACATCTTTCTTTTATGTCTTTCTAACTCCATCTCCTCTTGTCACAGAGATAGCCCCCACACTTTGCAGGCTGCTTTGCGGAGAGAGAGAGAGAGAGAGAGAGAAAGAGAGTTATGGGCAACTATGGCCTTCCACAGTCTGCTTGATTTTCAGCCTTGAGATAGGGAGTTGTCTGAGTCTGTAGCCTTTTCTTTCTGTAGTTCATTGTTCTTACATATATGCTCAAGGACCCAATTGATCATCATCTCAGAGAAGTGAACATCTTGCCAGGAAAGTGTGGAATGCAATCAGAAGCTGACCTAAATTGATCTAGCAAAGTACTGTTAACTCCCGCTGTGTTAGTTATTAAACCAAACAAACTTTATTGAAGGATGATGGGTTCTTTTCTAATATTCCTGATATTCTAAATGCATTAAGATTTAAGATTAATTGAAAGCCTTAAAAACATTAACCATCAACAAATATACTCTTACAATATATATTAAAGGACTAGCAGTACAACAGGCCTTTAAGGAAGCAAAAGACTAGAGGTAAGCAAGTACATAAATGTATAACAGGTTAAGGGGTTTATCGACTACATATCCTGAAGTCTTAGCATCATCACCCCAATCCAATAAAATGTTAAAACTTACTGATATAACAGTCATAAACACAAACCAATATAGATTGGCGTCTCAAGCCCTCCGAGATGCTGTCTGGCATGGGGGGGCGCTATATAAATCAAAGTTGTTGTTGTTAGATCTGCTAATCTGACGGCAATCAGATTAGCAGATCGATGATTTTAAAAGAGAGGAGGACATTTATTTGGGGAGGACAGGTTTGCGAGGTTATGGGGAGAGAGCTAGTGAGTGGGATTAAATTGCTCTTTTTAAAGAGCCGGCACTGACTCGATGGGCCGAATGGCCTCCTTTTGGGCTGTAAGATTCTATGATTCTAATCTACTTGCAGGTATATGTTGCGTGATTCTATTAAACGTAGTCCCTTAAAGGAACACATGAAGCAAAGCCCAACAGAGCAACATTATAGTGTGCAGAAAGGTCTTCAGGTCAATGTAAGATTCTTGGAATCTATCAGGAAATTTTCTTTTAAAGCTGATGAAAATCATCAGGGAGGCATTGAGTTCATCAGAGAGATCACCAGAGTTCAGAGAGGATGCCTGGCACTGTTCACAGCTTTGAGGTGTCATTGTTTCCACTAAACTCCTCTGTCAGCAATACCAACGTATGGAGAATAGCATCAAATTGGCCTTCCAACTAGCATATCCTTGAAAACTGCTCCAAGCTACTCCATAGGTTAAAAGAATATATGTTTGTTAAAGGATTGTTAAAGGAAGCCATACTCTTTGGATCCCGTCGATGGACATCTTCAATCCCACGGCTCTCAACTCCTCCACCTACTCGACCTTCCCCTAAAACTCTCCGAACCTATATGCAACGTAGGCACGATTATCTGTACCCCCAATTATCCTTCCTCCCCCACATCTGGTCCCTCACCAGAAACACTTTCTTCCATCTCCGATGCATCGCCTGTCTCCGCCAATATCTCACCCCAAAAGCTGCAGAAACACTGGTCCAAACCTCCCTGACCCCTTCTCTCCTCACAACAGCATTCATTGCCTTCGCTCTTCCGGGTCTGGCCTTCTCCTTGTCCACTTTTGGTCACCTCCCCTGGCTAATCCATTATTGTGAAGCATCCTGAGACGCCATCTGGCGTGGAGAGCGCTATTTAAATCAAAGTTGTTGTTGTTCTGGTTAGCCAAGTACCTGACATATTCAAAAAATTATGCTTCAGTGGATGGAAGTCAGACTGAGAGTTCCACAGATATACCATAAATTATAATAATGCTTGCATTTGATTTAGCTCCTTATCCCGTCTTCGAGACATCACAAAGAATATATATGAAATAAATTGACTGTATATCTTGTAGGCAAAACACGGCAGACAATTGTGCACAGCTGTGTTCCATAAACACTCATGGATTGAATAGCCAGAATAGCATTCTAATTATTTAATTTTTGGAGGGATTATTACCCCCAGGAAAGTGATCCCCCAATCGACTAAAACCAGATTCCTACTTACTATTAGGTACTGCCACCTATTTATTACTAATACTGCTGGGCTCCTAGTTACTGCTAAGTACTCCCAGATGACTGTGGAGGAAGGAAACTTGTCTAAGGTTTTGCCGGGAATTGAATCCAGATTAGATATATACAAAGTATGCATGGAAATTTCCATGTGCCTGGAATAGAATGCGCTCTCTCCCTGGAGGGATGCATCCTGACTGTATTAGATGCAGGTTACTGAGAGTCCAGGTTTGAGAACTAGCCCTCCAATGCCTGTGTTGGGGTATTGTTGCTGTTTATCCAAGATTTCCATCTCCACTTGTCCATGAGTTCGCTTCCTGACTTGACTTTTCAAATGCTCTCTTGCCAGTCTCCCCAATTCCACCATGCATAGGATCGAGCTGATCCAATACTCAGTCACCTACATACTCACTCGCACTAAACTCGGTACCCCCATCACACCAGTCCCACTCTCTTTTGCCAAATGGATCCATTTCAAGATCCTCACACTTGTTTTCCAATCCCTTCATGCCCAGGCACCTCTCTACCTCTCCGACCTGCTTAGCTCACAAACCACTGCCTCTGTTCAACTGGCTCCAGCCTTCTGTACATCCCTCGTGTCCTCCGCTCCACCATCAGTGGCCACTCTTTCAGCCAAACACTATCCTCTATCCCTCCACTTTATCCCTTCCTTCCCATCTTCAGGTTAGGTTCCTCTTTGACTGTCCCTACAGTCCCCTATGCCACCCGACACTACTCTGTGTGAGGGGCGCTGTGTAAATGCAAGTCAGTATTGTTTTAGTCTTTCTTCCAACTCCATCTACTCAATTTACTCAGAAAAGTCTAATATCAGCAGTGGAGCCAATGGTGGTGGAGAGTAAATCTATGGAACAGGCTCCTAAGAGAGACTGTGTTATCAAAAAATGTCAATTAATTCAAATACAAATGGGAAAGACTAATGTTTGGGGATACAGTATACGTGTAATTTGAGACACATGTACTGTAGTATGCTTGGAAGAACCAGGCAACTTTGGAACAGAGGTTCCTAAACCTTTACAATCTGTTGAAGACTAATCCATACAGAATTAATTGCTATCACCACCTCCATTGTTGAGGCAGGTAGTGACTACCAGGATGGTAGAAGATAAAATAGATGGATCTTGATCTGTTTGTGTCCAGCAATTCCTATGTTCCTAAGCGATAAGGGGTTTCTTTTTGTTGCAGCTGTTTTTCTGTTACTAGGCAACTTAACCCTCTACTTAGTATCTGCCACAAAGAGTTGGGAGATACATATCAAACCTACCTATATTCTATTGCATTGGATTCTTAAGGACATAAATGCTTTCATGTGTTCACAATGATTTGGTATATTGGTCTATGTGTAAGTATTGTAGGGCTCCCGAGCCTCCAGTAGATGACACATCTAAAACATCTAAAACATCCAGTAGATGTGTTTGACACATAGGATGTCAAACACACATAATATGAAGAGCACAAGGATTCTGTGGTCAGAAACGGCAACTAAGCAACCACGAGCAGAAATAAACTTTCACTGGAGCTCAAATCAACTGGTCTAATTCCACGTGGAAGCTACTGTAGCCATTGTCAATTTACTCTCTAAATTAAATGCATTACTCAGTCTTAAGAGTGAAACATTTATCATTTTTTGCAACGTGCTGTTTGGTTTCATTGGGAATTCCCACCTAACGTCTTTCCATTACATCAAACTGTTTCTCAAATGAGTTTAGATAAGTGGCCTTTTGTTCTGAAGCCATGGGGTATCTGAAAGATGTGTTCTTCGTCTACTTTCTCTATCCTGTATCTCTGTACTCTATCCTGTGCAGTCCTGTAGCTTGTTGGGGCACTTGCCTCACAAGCGAGAGGACATGGGTTTGATTCCCAGCAGGGCGAGACATTGGGCAAGGTTCCTTACTCCATACACCTCAGTTTACCTAGCAGTAAGTAGCAATCCGGTTGTTAGGCAATTGGCGGATCGCTTTTCCAAGGATAATAATTCCTTAAAAATAAAAATAAAAATGACGGTTTATGAGATACTGCTGTGCGCAATTGGCGGCTGCATTTCACCCACAAAATATACAGTCACTACACTTTACAGTATATTCTGTGAAGTGTTTTCAGATGTTTTGAAGGTGCCAGGCAGTCCAAGGACGTTCCCTTTGCTCTAGATAATGAGTGTCGGCAGATGGAACATCCCTCCAAACGTCACCCTTTGAGGTCTGTTTAGCTCTCACACAGTAAGGACTGATTAATTGCTACCGGATTGATTATACAATTACAAATGACTGGTTTTACTAAATAAGCAACTCTAAAAGCATTCTTACAATCTTCGAGTAAACTCTGACCTTATTACTGCCCTTTTATCTCCCCCAGGTTAGAAAACACATGTGGTCACTAGCATACTTAATTCAGCTAAAACACTTTTCAAAAACATAGTTAAAATGAACTAAATTCTAATATGCAACGGTTAATCTATATATTAAAGTACAACTCCACACTCCTCCCTTTTATCCTAAATAGGATAACTCAATATCTAGTTACAACTCCGTCTGCCCTGGTTCGAGAAACATAAGTTTCTGCGCAGTTTTCTTTGTACTTTGGTGACAACAAGTAATCAACATTTTAATGAGTACATATACAACAATGATTATAAAAATCACCTCTAGCGCGTATATAACTATAGCTTTAACCCATCCTCCAAACAATCCTGTAAACCATCCAAACAGGCTCCAGTCTTTGCTGTTATTAACAATTTCTCCAGCATCTTTTCCTGTTTCATTTATTTGATTTGTATAGTTAGAGATTTGTTTAGAAAAATCGTGTATCTGCATACAGCATTCTACTCCAATTATCCTACACATTCCTCCTGTGGACGCAAGGACAAAATCTAAATCCATACGGTTCTGCAATGTCATTTGTCTTATTTCTGACATTTGTATTGATCAGTGCCAATGCCGCAGATGTTTTACTAGCGATTTTTGAAACATCCGCAGCTAAGTCCCCGATTTGATCCAGGGCACACATCATCCCATAATTGGGTATCGATGCGCCAAAGAATCGGGACTATCATGACTGATGACGAGTGGAAAATGTATCGGCCGATCGATACGTACTGTGGCCTGTAGTGGCAGGTACTTCTTCAATCATCCTTATCATTGGCAAATAATGTCCTAGAGCACAATGACCCTGAAAGTCATTAGGTAAGTAGTCATAACCCGTATCGTTACAAATCCATATTAAGCTTTCTGTTGGTGAAGCAAGAACACATTTTAGGGCCTTGGTACGTGAAACCATGAGTTGGATAGCTAGTTGTAAGTGAATTTCACAATTTGAGGAAGGAGCAAAGTGAGAAAGGCTTCTTATGTCACCATCATATATATATTCTTGCATAAATCAGCGTTGATGTTCCCGAGAAAAATCTAACCGTTGGAGCTGCTCACGCACAAATCATATAAACCAAGTACGGTGGTAGCTTTGCCTACCACCGGTGGTCTACCCCACTCGCCATTACACTCGCCGCGTTTAAAAGGCTTTTCATTCTTTTTCTGTCATGACGTCATGACTTCATGACTTTTGCTGTTTTATTAATCTCCGTACATTGTGTGCCGTTTCCATTTACTCCCATTAGCCCCATTAGACCACAGAGTTCACAATGCGTCACTGGTGCAGTCATCATGAGGAATCCCACGTGTACTGACCGGGGAGACATCCCACGTACATAATTGTGTGACTCGTGTTTGCGATTTACAAATGTCGATGTCATTTGAAGAAATGTATTAGGTGTCGCATATTACGGTGAAGGTATTGGAGGAATTTGACCAAGAGCGTATCTGTGTTTAATTGGAGATGTTTGAGTTCGAATTTTACTATCTTTTTTGAATCTCATTCACAGGGAAATTATCTTGAATTTTGTAATTACCACTAGGCGTATTTGGATGGCAAAGGCATTTGGTAGTACAGTTGTGTATACCATGGCACTCAGTCACTTATGAGACATCTGAACACCCCGAGTCTACGCTAGGGGAAACACGACTACCAAGCGCAGCAGAAGTAACTGTAATTAAAAATAGAAGAGCAATCATTATCATCCACCAAGCATACACCAGTTGTGTTAGCACTAAGCTGAGAAAGCAGAAGAAAAACTGGAACTGCGGCTGAGGCGTGAGTTTGATCCACACTGTCCTTCTCCTTGTCCGATTCCACTTCCTCTATTCTGTTCAGTTTTATCGCGTCTACAACAACAACAACTTTGATTTATATAGCGCCCTCCACGCCGGATGGCGTCTCAGAGCGCTTCACAATAGCGGATCCCAGGACCGAGCCAGGGGCAGGGGCAGGAAGGTGACCAAAAGCTCGGTCGAAGAGAAAGGTCTTCAACCGTGACCTGAAACTGGGAAGAGAGGGGGCGAGGGCGAAGGGAGTGAGGAAGGGAGTTCCAGAGCCTCGGGGCACAGTGGCTAAAGGCACGGCCGCTGAGGGTGGAGCGGAGGATTCGGGGGGACATGGAGGAGGCCAGACCCAGAGGAGCGAAGGCAGCGGGTGCTGGGTTGGGGAGAGAGGAGATCAGAGAGATAGGGTGTGCAGAGGAGTGGAGGGATTTGAAAACAAGGGTGAGGATCTTGAAGTCGATCTTCTTTGGGACAGGGAGCCAGTGAAGTCTGGCAAGGACTGGGGTAATGGGGGAGCGAAGCTTAGAATGGGTGAGTATGTGGGCGGCAGAGTTCTGGATTAGCTGGAGTTTGTGGATTGTGGTGGAGGGGAGACCGGCGAGGAGGGCGTTGCAATAGTCCAGCCAAGAGGTGACAAAGGCGTGGACCAGGGTTTCGTCGGCTTTTAAGGTGAGGTATTGCTGGAGAATGCTGGAGAAGTCTACCCCTTCCACTGATGCTTTCTTGCAGTGGAAGGCGTGCAGTCAAGTTGACTTTTCCTGCACCTTAACTTCCGTAAATGTTGTTAACAGTACTTGGTATGGACCCTCCCAGTGGGGAGAAAGACCACCCTTTTTTTTTAACACTTTTATGTATACAAAGTCTCCTGGAGTGAAAGCGCGACAACTTTCAGTTGTGGCCGGTTGTTGGAGCTCCTGCACCTGTTTGGAGAAACTGGACAAGTGTTTAGTGAGTGCTATGCAGTCCTGAAGCATAACATTTCCCATGTGGTGAACATCATAGTTCACTTTTTCTGGCGCATCGAACGCCATAGGCATACTGCAGCCAAAAATCATTTAGTGAGGGGATAAATTGGAAGTTTGAGAAGCGTGGGCTCGCGTTTGCATGAGGGCGATCGGTAGTATTTGTGGCCATTTTAGACCAGTTTCTGTGACTAGTTTAGCCAATTTTAATTTTAAAATGCCGTTAGATCTCTCTACCGCACCGGCTGATTGCGGATGATAGGAACAATGAAATCGCTGATCAATTTTTAAGACCTTGCAGACTTCTTTTACCACTTGTCCAATAAAATGTGGGCCATTATCACTTGACAATCGGAGAGGCACCCCAAACCTCGGAATGATTTCTTTAATCAAATATATGGCCACTGTGGTAGCGTCATTGTTCCTGCAAGGAAATGCTTCAACCCATTTTGAGAACATGTCAACAATTACAAGGATATATTCAAGTCCCATTGCCTTAGGTAATTGAATAAAATCCATCTGTAAATGTTGGAATGGACTGCAAGGTGGAGGATGAGCCGCCATGGCTACAGGCTTAACCTTACCCGGCTTGTTCCTTTGACAAATAATAAATTTTTTAACCACTTCATTTAAGAAAGTTAGTCCCACAGCTTACCAAGTTTTAGTAATGCCCTTGAACATTGATGCTGTGCCTTCATGTGTGAACTGATGGACCAGATGTACAAACCATGGATATAGGATTCTGGGAAGTACAGTCCTTCCATCATTACTCACCCATGTCCCTACATCATTTACATAGCAATTGTCTTTCCTCCAATTAGACATTTCATCTGTAGAGGCTCGATATTGTAGAGCCCATACTTCATTTAATCCAATTGAATTGAGACACCCAATATCCGAATAATCTTTCAAAACACACATTGGTACCATATCTGTGTCATCTGACAATGCTGTTGTTTTAGCCGTCAAATCTGCTAGTCTATTCCCTTGAGATACCGTATCTGTGCCAGTGGTATGTGTATTACATTTTATTATGGCCAATCCTGACGGTAAGAGAATAGCCTTTAATAAATTGAAAACACGTTTGCCGTTTTTTATAGGCGATCCAGTAGACGTGAGGAAACCTCTTTCTTCCCATAACTTCCCCAAATCATGACATACTCCAAACGCATACCTAGAGTCCGTGTAAACATTTAAAATTTTTCCTTCTGGTAAAATACATGTGCTTGTTAATGCAAACACTTCTGCTACTTGCGCTGACGTGTTAACCGGTAATCTATGACTTTCTACAACCCCAAATTGGGTGCACACTGCATAGGACGAGCATAACTGTCTATCTGCATTATAACAAGACCCGTCTGCATACCACTCATTATCTGCACTAATTAGTGGGTTGTCCTGCAAATCAGGTCTTGGTTTTGTCTCCAAATAGATAACTTGCTCGCAATTGTGCGGCTCTCCCTGTTTCCGATGGTAATAAGGTTGCTGGAGTTAGCGTATTGCATCTCTCCATTGTTATGTTACAGTTAGACAGTAGTGAAACTCCATATTTAATCGACCTTGCATCAGTTAAATGTTGTGTTGCGTGTTTTAGTAGGCAAGCCTCCACCGCATGTGAGACATGTACCTCCATCTGGTTGTCTAAAGTGAATACTTTAGCTTGTGTCACAGCGTAATATGTTGTAGCGACAGCTTTTAGACATCCCGGTAAAGCACTGGCTGCCGGATTGAGTTTTGTTGATATGTAAGCTATTGGCTGCTGCTTCCCACAATGACCTTGTGTTAGTATAGCCTGTGCAAATCCTCCCTTTTCGTGCACAAACAAATGCAAATTTTTCCCATAGTCAGGGAGCCCAAGTGCCGGCGCACTTTGCAATGCCAACTTTAAGTCATTAAAAGCTCTGTTTGCTGCTTCAGTCCACTGTAAATGGTCTTGACAATCTGGCTTGGATATATCTAATAGTGGTCTAGATAAAGTAGCATATTCTGAAATCCAATAATTTGCCATCCCCAAAAAGTGATTCATTTGCCTTATTGTTATTGGTTCAGGTAATTTGCAAATACCTTGTATTTGTTCATTACTTAGCGCTCTAGTATTGTCACACAACTGATGTCCCAAATACTTTACGGTCGGACTCGCCAGTTGTAGTTTCTCTTTTGCCACTTTATGTCCCTTGTCTGCAAGGGCTTTTAATAACATTTTCGTGTCTATTTCACAATTTTTCTGTGTGGGTGACGCTATTAGCAAGTCATCTACATACTGTATTAAAGTTGATCCCTTGCTCTAATAAACTATTAATTACCTCCTTTATTCAATTTTCAGCCTCTGGTTTTAGTGGATATCGAGGGGGTCATTTACCCCGTCCCCTATCCCAGTACCAGCAACCCCGCCACCAGACTACTGTGCGACATCTAGTGAAAGTACAGGTAGCACCGCAACATCTTATGCTGAGCTCCCTGAGAGATTGGGACAAATTGGAAAGGACATGACGGGAGATCCTTTGTCTGTTTCCATGTTGCCAACGCGACCGTTTCCCACTGGGTGTAAGGGTAGCGTAACGGAGGTCAATAGACCATGGTCTGCCATGGAGTTAAGAGATTTAATTCTGTCCACTCCAAAGCCACAATCTGACCTCCAGAAAGCCGTACATCAATTACGGCTGATACATTTGTGTCACAATCCAACTTTTGAGGTCTGGGTTGCGTTTCTGAAGGGATGGCTGGGTTCAACGAAAAGTCAAAGTGTGCTTGAGCATTTGGTACAGAAATTCGGTAGAGTTGTGGATAATACGGGTCCCGCACCAAGGGGGTTCATACAGGAATTGATCCAAGTATTAAAATTAACATTCCCACTCAAAAGCGACTGGTCTAAAATTTCGGGATGTACGCAAAAAGATGGAGAGGATATTGAGGATTTTGCGGAAAGATTGGCTACAGTTTTTAAAGGAAATTCAGGAATAGCCGATATAGACAACAACCAGTCAGCATTTGTGGCTGCACTCGTACACAGTTGTGATGCAGCTTTACGAGAGAAGTTTAAATTGATATGCATTGGGTGGGAGGGTAAACAAATTGACGAAATATTACCGGTATTGAAACATTGTCAGAGACAAATAAAAGAAAGGAATTCGAAAAACCTAGACAAGAAAGTTGCAGAGCTTCTGAAAGCACAGCGATGGGTGCAAAATTCTAGTCATCAACAATACCGGGGGAGAGGGAGAGGGAGAGGCAGAGGCAGGGGTCGTGGTTATTTCTCCAGTAGATGGCAGCCTCGCTTCGCAAATCCTCAGGGAAATTGGAATCGGGGAAATTATGAAATGCCTCCGCCCCAGGGTTGGCGGTTCCAACACCCACCGAGCCCACAGGCAAACACTAACACACAGGTTAATTGTAACCCATCCCTGCAGGATAATAGTGGACAATGTTTTACTTGTGGTCAGATGGGACCTTGGTCTAAAAATTGCCCAGATAGGCATCGGAGTTTTTTCCATGCAAAATCCGTATCAGTCATATGGTCAGGAAAATGGGAAGATGAGCAGTTAATGTCGCTACAGCAGGAGGAAGACTCTTGGCTAGCATGACATTTGGCAGACACTAATGGAAAATTATTACCATTGGGGCCGAGTCATCCTATAAAAAAGGAACCTATTATATCATTACAGATTGAAGGAAA
This sequence comes from Hydrolagus colliei, assembly GCA_035084275.1. Classification (NCBI taxonomy): domain Eukaryota; kingdom Metazoa; phylum Chordata; class Chondrichthyes; order Chimaeriformes; family Chimaeridae; genus Hydrolagus; species Hydrolagus colliei. The sequence goes on along the minus strand of CM068745.1, from coordinate 3,666,075 downwards.
AACAGAAAAACTCTTTAATTGATACAGGGACTACGTTTTCAGCCTTAAAAAGATTAATATTAATATTGATTAAAAGACGCAATAAGATTGACAAAAGGAATGCTGTTTCTATGGTAGGAGTAGCGGGAATTTTTTTAGTATCTTATCCTCAAAATTTTCTTATCCTCTAAATTTTCTTGTCGCTGGCTACTAAACTTAAACTTATACTAAAAAAAACTTTCACCCTTTCTTTTTTCAGAGAGGTCTCCAGCCTCCTTTACTATCTCCTTTTTTGTTCAGGGATTCCAACCACTGAATCTAGAGGACTCCAGCCCCGTTTATTATTTGTTTCTCTCAGGGATTCAAACCACTGGAAAAGGACTTTCAACCTTTTTTTTGAAAAGGCCTATTTGTTCAGGAGAATTTTATCTGCTACATTTGTTTTAATTCCTGGCTAGTTTGATTCCCAGGACAGACTACAATTTAGACCCTAGATGGTAGTGTCGTCAGCACCAGGAGCAGAACAGAACGGGTAAACTGAGAGTAAACAATTTCAGTGTAAGCAAAAGGCTTACCTCTTCCTAGGTCGTGAAGAAATTGTTCGCTAACACTCCCCTTCTTGTTCGTCCGCTTCCCAAATGCTCACGGGCGTACCATCTCGGTGGAACCTCCAAATTGTTGAATACAAGATGTAGTCGCTATGACTAGGAAGAAACAAACACTCACAAGTTAGAGTTAGCTCAGGAATACTTTATTTGACCACTCGCAGCAAGGAGAGGGAAAGCGCATCTCTCAAGAGAGTCGTTACTTTACCTCTGCCGGTGGAGCATTCCCATGGCTCTTTTATACAATAATGAACACGAGTTAGAACATAGAAAAACAATGTAAGATGGACAGTTGTCTACTAAATAACCCATCATTGTAAACGTGTTAGATTAGGTGTTACACGTGGTGCCAGGCAGTCCAAGGACGTTCCCTTTGCTCTAGATAATGAGTGTCAGCAGATGGAACATCCCTCCAAACGTCACCCTTTCAGGTCTGTTTAGCTCTCACACAGTAAGGACTGATTAATTGCTACCGGATTGATTATACAATTACAAATGACTGGTTTTACTAAATAAGCAACTCTAAAAGCATTCTTACATTCTTCGAGTAAACTCTGACCTTATTACTGCCCTTTTATCTCCCCCATGTTAGAAAACACATGTGGTCACTAGCATACTTAATTCAGCTAAAACACTTTTCAAAAACATAGTTAAATTGAACTAAATTCTAATATGCAACGGTTAATCTATATTTTAAAGTACAACTCCACACTTGGTAACTGCTTTCAGTGTTTACAATGACCAGCTTGCTATTACATCTACCAGATGTTGTGGTATGAAATCAAGGTAGTTTGCCTGCCTTACATCCTGTCTTCACTCATATGAGCCATGTGCCTGTATGAGTATTACCAAAATAAAAACATTGATTATTCCCTTGGTGACTTATTCTTTTACAAGCATTAGAAAAAATAATTACATCTTGTGAATGGAGAAGGGGTATACGGAACTTGTGGTGGCTCGGAGATCTCTTCTGGTGCAGAGAATGATTTAATCTGGCCCGTGAATCATTCCCAACTTCATTATTTTACCTCCTAGCTGTGCTTCTCTTCAGCCGGTCTCATGTGAAGCATCAAAGAAAGTAATGGGAAGAGGGAGGTTTCACTCATATAACCTCGTACCTTGTACGACCTCATGAGAGGCAGCGTGGCGAGCGAAGGGAAGTGGGGTGCAGCAGGAATATTTTAAAATAGCATTGTTACATAATGTGCAATTCTAAAACTGCAGTCTCAGCAGGAAACGCAAGGTAGATGGAAAAGCAGGAGAATTTCAGTGAAAGTAGGAAGTGGATTACCTTTTTATTGAAAGTAATGAAAAACAGTGTTTTTTTACATCTACTAATAATAATAATAATAATAACAACCCTTGCATCTGATATAGTGCTTTTCATGACTTCTCGATGTGCCAAACTGCTTCACAGAATATGCTGTAAAGTGAATTGAATGTATATTTGTGAGCGAAAGTCATCAGCCAATTGTGCACAGCAGCGTCCCACAAACAGTCGTGGATTGAAATTACCAAATTTATTCTTATTTTTCGAGGGATATTATTGACGTGTGGAGCAAAGAAACTCGCCCGAGGTTTCCCCCTTGCCTGGAATTGAACCCAGGTCTCTCGCTTCCAAGATAAGTGCTCTAACCACCAAGCTACAGGACTCCACATTTCCTTACAGGTGATATCTGTGTTGAAAGAGTTCACCACCAGCCAGCACTACAACACACTACACAAAACAAGATACGACAAATATACACGTCAAGTCCAAACACTGTAACAGGCATGATAGAGATACCCTCAGATTTTGTCTCGATTCAATAATCTGACAGTAGCCGCTACTGAAATTCAAGTGAACATCTGGTTCAAGAAAAGGAGTTTCCGCAGTGTTCACTCTGAGACATTTCATGGTTTTCTAAGTGGCAAGCAAATGTATATTCAGTAAAATAATTTGACCTATTTTGTTTCTCTTGATATTGTTTTGAATTATTATATGTACAGTGTATCTGTGTCTCTTTGTCAGTTTTGCAATGATGGATTAATCTATTTTGGTTTTCTGTTTTGTTGAGCATTCTTTGTTGGGACCTCCAAACGCTGAGCTGGTATCTTGAGCTTTGATTTAATAAACACAAAAAAACTTGATGATGGTGGTGATTATTATTATTATTAAGTTGGCCTGTTTTCATTGGAACAAAGAAGGATGAGGGGGAACTTGATAGTATTGTACATCATTTTGAGGGGTTTTGACAGGGTGAACAGGGAGACTCTATCTTGGTATCTCCACTGAAAGGCAACTCAGTGACTTGGGACATAGATATAAGATCAGTGGCAGAGTTAGACTTTGCAAATGGGGGAGGGTTGGTAGGGGATGGGGGAATGAGTTATTAGTGATGCCACCTTCCCATTGTTCTCCATGCTGACTCATATCTCCCGCTCCGGATCTTTTCCCATTGTTTTCTGTGCTGCTTCTCTCATTATATGCTTGAAAAGGTGGCCTACATTCACCATCAAAGGCTTCTGGAAGAGGGTCGTTGACGCTCCTGCCTCCCCCCCCCCCCCTCCCCCCACTTCCACCACCCCCTTATTATATTCACCTCTGTATCAGAACCACACAAAGAGTCAAAGGAGAGTTTAGAATTGACTATTTTCACACAGAGACTTGCTGGAATGTGGAATGCCTTGCAAATAGGGTCCGTCGATATGGAAATTTTCCGATTTAGATATATCGATGGGCTCATATCGAGATATACCGAACTATCAATATTTTGGGGTTTTTTGTACTGCGCATGCGCGCGTGGCGCGCGCATTCAGGGTGCATGCGCATTCGGGGCCTATCTCCTCAGGAGATAATATCTTTCTCTCTCTGTGTCTCTCACACTCACTCTCTCCATCTCTGTGTTTTTCTGTCTGTGTCTCTGTGTTTCTCTCCTCTCTCACATCCCCCCCATCTCTATCTATCTGTATATTATCACATCCACCCCGTCTCTCCCCCCACCACCCACCCCGCCGCCATCCCTCTCTCCTCCCCCCCACCCGCCGCCCTCCCTCTCACACACCCCCGCAGTCTCTCTCCCCCCCCACCCCCCCAGCCGTCTCTTTCCCCCTCCCCCTCCACCGTCTCTCACCCCCTCCCACCCCCAGCCATCTCTCTCCCCCTCGCCCCTCCCCCAGCCGTCTCTCTCCCCTCACCCCTTGCATACCTGTAAATTGTATTCGAAGACCATGAATACAATATGGCGGCTTTGCACCTCGGTCTGTGCATTGTGTATAGAGATGAGCATTCTGGGTCTTGTAGTGCGCGCATTCCGATTTTTTCCCTCGATATATCAATTTTTTTATATATCGATATTTTTGGAATGCCTATATCGGCGTATCGATATGAAAATTATATCGGGTTATAGTGATATATCGATATATCGCCGGACCCTACTTGCAAAGTAAGATGGTTGAGGCAAAGTCTTCTGTGGATTTCGAAGGTGGGGGGGAAATAGAGAGGTGTATGAAAGTTAAGAGTCTTGAAGGGGAATCGGGATCGAGCAGGGCAATGGGATTGAAAGTAAGCTTGCTCTGAAAGTCAGTGAAGACTTGATGATCTCCTTCGGTAAATATCTGTGATTCTAACAGAACCAAAATGGCGGTTTCATTTGAGCAGGAGAATAACTACCTTCATATTTCAAAACACGATTCTGAAGGAAATGAAATTACCAATCAAGTCTTTAAAACACAATATTATCATGTTTTCATGAACAGTCTAGCTCATGTATAATAATAATAATAATCCTTGCATTTGATATAGCTCTTTTCCACACCTTCCAGATGTCTCAAAGCGTTTCACAGCATTCGGTATATCATAATGTGAATTGACTGTATTTTGCGGGCGAAACGCGGCAGCCAATTGTGCACAAACAGTCGTGGATTGAGTGACACATTATTATTTATCTTTCTTGATAGATGCATGGGGGAAAAATGACATTGCTGTTTACTCAACAAGGAGAAGTCATCTGCACACTTAAGAGTCTATTTTATCTTTTAATGTATTAGGAATTTTCTTTTGAAAATAACTCATTGAGCTGTGCATATTACAGGGCTGACGTAATTAAAGTTAGTTATAATTGGCTGCTCCATTGGATTGAAGCACCAATTTAACCTTAAACTTCTCGTTTTGTGACGTGCATTGTCTCACAAACCCTCACAGGAGATGTTATGCGTTAAATTTACTGTCCAGTAACCTCTAATCTAACAGTTTTATGGACAAAAATATCACTGGAGATTTTTTTTTAAATGAACCTCACCACACATTTTCACAACTGGCTTGGGAGAGGTACACAATTCCTTAGATGCCGTTATTAAATGTGTTTTTCATTTGAAAGTACATTTATTTATGCGCCGATTACATCTTAGCCAACCATGCAATGCCAGAAATGTTTCCATTGGTGGACTAAGTCATATGCTGCTGGTGACTTCATGTTTGTCATAACTGATCATAGAATCATAGTCTTACTGCACAAAAGGAGGCCATTCGGCCCATCTAGTCTGTGATGGCTCTTTGAACAGAGCAACTCAATCCCACTGCCCAGCTCTCTCCCCATAACCGAACAGACCTGTTCTCCCTAAATAAATATCTAATTCTCTTGATCATATATTACTATTATATATATAAGTGCTTATATTCTCGCATATCTAACATAATTCACCAAACCCCCTGCCTGCTCTCAGTTCAGTTAGATCATTAATGCCACCCGATTAGCACAAATACAATGTTAATAAGACTATTGAATGATTTCCAACACCACCTACAGTAGCAGAAAATAAGATTAATAGGAACGTTTACGAGCAAGGCGAGCACAATTTCTTCATCTGAAATTGTTTAATCGCCGGCTGAGTAGATTTGCTGTTGATCTGATCAAGTCTTCCTAACTAGAGATTACTGTCTGGGCTGTGGCAGTCTGATCAAACTCAGCGTTTAGTGCAGAAATGAGAATTAAGGGGGAGCTATTTCTCCATGTATGCAGCCTGGAGTGAACACTTCAGAGCTGACTGCTGAGCTGTTGGGACATTGCCGATTATAGGGGAAATAAATTGTGAGTTTTTCTCCCTGTGGGTATTAGTAATATTCTTTGTTAATATATATTAAAGCCTTGTGTTACAATGGGGGTATTATTATGAGACAGATTCTAAACAAACAGCAGCTACACACACACACACACAGATACACACACAGTCACAGGGTGAGAATTATACTGTACTTCCAATAGAGGAAGTTTGGATGTACAGTACTGTATTAAAGCAAATGTCATTACATGGGAGGGGAAAATATAACACATGGACTTTCTCACCCCCCACACAGCAAAGCAAAAGCACACACAGAGCCACACACAAACACATCAACCAATCTCCCAAATCTGTCCATGAATAGAGAAAGGAGGTTACAGTGCATGTGGAGTGTGTGTATTTGTGTGTGTATCTGGAGTGTGTGTATCTGGAGTGTGTGTATTTGTGTGTGTATCTGGAGTGTGTGTATTTGTGTGTGTATCTGGAGTGTGTGTATTTGTGTGTGTATCTGGAGTGTGTGTATTTGTGTGTGTATCTGGAGTGTGTGTATGTGTGTGTGTGTATCTGTGTATGTGTA